>CM054376.1:64611240-65325407 GCA_028858755.1 Ara ararauna | reverse complement strand
TCTAAAGGAACTTTGAAGCACTTAATTAATTACTTAGACAAAACCCTTGAGAAATAAGAATGAACCCCATTTTACAAGTTTGAGAATTGAGGCACTGTGCAGCTGCTCACAGTCAATCTCTCCAGAGAGCCAAGCAGAGGATGTTGGTTTGTCATAAATTCTTTAACCACATAGCACTCTAAGGATTTAGCAAATACCAACAGGTTAGTGCCCTGATCACATATAAAACATATAGGTACAACCACTTTTATAACAAAGGAAGTGAATAGCATTATAAAAACAATAAGGAAAGTTTAATAATAATGACTGTCAGCTAGCTGACCACCCCACTCCTATGACTCTTCATTGGATTTGGGTCACCAACTGGTTGCTGTTGTTTGCATAAAAACTGAGGAGAAAATCGACATATCTTCAGATAGAAGACAAAATGCATATGAAGACTGACTCACATCTTTACCAGGAAGCTTCTTGAAGTTGAGCACATTTGCAGGCCAGCATGGGAAAGTTAATCACTTTCCTAGCTGTACTGCACCTGTTGTATAAACATCTGTTTGCCAAGATACTCAACACCAAATACTAGGAAATAAGAACTGAAGTCACACCTACAAACAGAACTCAAAACTAGGAAAGATTCTTTGTTACAATATTTTCTAATCATTCTGGGTATTGTTGACCTGAAAATTTGGCTGTTAATACAGAACTCAAAAATCAGAAACCAAATTTATATTACTGTCTCATCAAACCACTTGACACAGAGACCCACAACAACTTCAAATATCGGTATAAACAATAAAGGCTTTTCCCCACTTCAGAACTCTGTTTCTAATTTCAGTTTTCATTTGGCAATCCCACAGATCACATATGCCAGACAAAGCATTTCAGCCTTTGTCAATGATTGGATTATTCTATGATCTAGTTAGTAGAATGGACACAAATGTCTGCCTAACAGCAAAAAAAATTGCTCTTTGTGAAGCACAGCTGATGCAGACACTAGTACAATTATTTCTTAGAGCTTAGAAAACGGCAAAATATCATAATGCATTAGAGAACTGAAGCAACTAAAAAATAGGCAGGCTGTGAATGTTATTTATATATGTGTATATACAAATATATATATATATCATATAAAGTGAAAGAAAGATAGGAAGAATATGGAATAAACCACAAGTATAATAAAATCTGGGGTTGTGCAGATTTTAATAGACATCATATAATAAAAGTGTAGTAACAGATTAATAAAGAGCTATTTTAACAATTTTAATATGTGTACAAAATTCCTCATAATTCTTCCCACACCTTACAGCAATACTCACCTGATGAACAGACATCCAGAGGAGGGAAGAATGAGCAGCTGACTTTCCAAGTTAACAAGACATCAAAAATTGGCTTTTGTACTCCTATATGAAGCACTCTACCACCCCTTTTCACAAAAACGCAAGACGGCTAAATCATAACCAACACTAAACTGAGATTATTCTAGCTTTTTATAACTACAGCTGTCTTTTCTGTCACATTAATCTATTTTGCACCCACAATGATTCTAAGTTGTTTTCAGCACTTTGTAAATGTTTCATAAGCTGTTATTTTTAAGTTGCCTGAAAGGGCAGAATTCTAAAAACAAGTGTATAAGGTAAGCTAGGTAGTAAAATGTTTTAAAGTGCTCTTTAATGGATCCTCCTTTACAATTTGAACAGCAACTTTTCATATCTGACATAAAATCCATAGATATAAATCACATTAGAGGGTTATTCTTTCCCCATTATCAATCTCTGTCTCTTTATGGAACATTAAAGTCACATTTGACCTTAAAACATGATAAAATGGAAATCAAACTAGAATGTTTTGTAAAAGATATAATGAACTTGTACCTCCTTAAAAAAAGTCTCTTTATGATGTAATTTTGAATGCATCCTTCATTAAATAGCAGCAAAGATTTTCAAAGTATAGCTGTGACATTCAAATGAAGGAAAAAAGGGTATTTTATTGTCATGACAGTTTCCATGAAAAAAAGAATCAGCCTGTTACAAAACAGAAATGTATAGGCTCCACTTTTCAGCAAATTCAGCATTTAATACAAACAGAAATTAGCAATTCCCCACCAAAACTGACAGACTTCCACATGCAGCAATCCCATAAAATTAGAACATCACTCCAGGAGGGACTCTTAAACCATATCACACTATTTACAATACTTATTTTACAAATAGGAACAGAAAGAGTCCACAGTTCTGCCAAGAACTGTGTAAAAGTTTTGCAAGAATAATCCCTTTGATCATACAGGTGACTTATTAATTGCTCAGTGGTTCCTATGCACAACATATGCCAAATAGTCAAGAAAAAAATAAGGTATTTCTCCCCCTCCCTTCCTGAAATAATTTTTAATACCGGAGTTAAAGAAAAATGTCTCCTCTAAAAGAAGTGGAAAGAGGCCCACCTCAAAGTAGCCACTAAAATTTTTTGAAAGGACTAAAAAGTCCCTGTTTTTCCACTGTCTTTTCATTTTCCAGATGCCATCAGGTACACCTAATCCACTACTTTGAGAGACGCAATACCAGGATATAGAGTGGTACATGTTAATAGTTCACAATAAGTCCAGATCATTCCATTTATGTGAAAATAAAACCTCAGCTTAATTTTCTGTTTGCGCAAAAACTCAAAAATATACTTTCACGGTTTTAATTCTTCATTATTGTTTGATCTCTTACACTTACAATAATGCACACTCATGCTTGAATATGGGTTTTACAATTAGATATACTATTGAATGTAAACTAATTTTCATTTCCACAAAGCACCTCCACTAGTGCATTGGCCTGCCTAATTTATGTTACCTGTTTGGGCAAGTGTATAATGAAAGTATAATCACAATAGTACTGCAGTCACACTCACGATGAAACAAAAAATACTGAAAGAAGAAAAAGGTATTTTCATATATACACTCCATAGCTTATCTATAAAAAGTCTTCCATATAGCGGCTGTTGAAAGTTTTTCAAAGGGGAAGTGTATTAAGCAGAATCCTTGATACAGCACAGAGCAGTGGGAAGACTCTTCTTCTCTAGCCCTTTCTCCATAATGGAACAGAAACCTTCTCTTTGCCACTAAAACAGAGTGGAACACAGTTTTTCCTCTCTTCCATTACCAGCTTGGACAAGACTGGGGATACCTGAACATGCAGGTTATCTGAAGATGCATTTTTAAGGAACAGTAATTCTAAAGGACCACAAGGTCATCCAAAAGTTTATTGAAATGAAAATACAAGACATTCTGTATGCAGGAAATATTCCAGAAATACTACTGCAAAATTCTGACACAGTAAATTAGTCTATTCTGCCTGTCTATATGCCAGCGAAGAGGAGGATTAAACTAGCATCTTCAGAATTATTTTATCTTTGATCATCATAAAAATGTTTAAGATTTCCTCGACACACCTTTGCAGTCCCAAAATTACAGGGAAATGCTTTTTACCAAGTACAAAATGTTTAATAGCGTACCGTTTCAACAGCAGTATTGCACCTTTTTGTTTTCATTCTTCAACTCTGAGATCACCGAGTGCTTTTACATACGCCAGTTCCTTTGTCTAACCTGACTAAAAGCTACTTGCTTTGTGAACAACTTGCCTCAGAGGGTGTCATTTAAGAGGAAAAGTCATCCATAAGATAACGTGTAGTCTTGCCACTAATGCAAATTCCCTACAAATAAGGATGTTTTAGTAAATGAAGGTGCTCTTCAATCCTCTCCTTTCACAGATCTTTGCACTTGACCTCTGACCTGAGGTTTAAAGTCTGGACTAAAAATGCTACCCAGGGAAATCTTACAAAGACTCCTGAATAAGACTTAGAAAAATGAAAGCTTAAAACCTCAACAGCGAACAAAAGTCAACCAATGACAACATCTGACAGCCACCGTCAATTCTGAAGTGATGCCTCTGTCATCCAGCGACTCAAAGTATTGATTTCTCTCAGCATGAAAAAAGCTTAAGCCAATGAAATAGATATAGCATCATCCCCCCGATAATAGCCATCAAGGTTAACACCAGCAGAACACTTATCAAAGTATCTCTTCTATTTCTTCTTGTTTTAATGGACTGAATACAATGCAATGGCTTCTCATCTCTGCAACCCATAGTTTTCCAAACCTCATTTATTCTCTTTTCCATCCTTTTATCTGATTTGAAGATTAAAAAGAATCTGCATCTAAATCTACTGTTTGCAATACGAAGGGGGAGAGAAGGGTGTTGATTTTCTATCCAGACATTCCTGGGGGGAGAAATAAAAAAAAAACAACTATGCATTTAAAATCACAAGGAGAGGTGTGAGGTGGAGTGGGGCGTTGGAAACCTGCATTTGACTTAGATCACGCCAAACACAGACTGGTAAAACTATGGTCATGACCATTAAAAAAAAAAAAAAACAACCACAATCCATTTGGGTTAGTGATTAGAGAGAAATGCAAGGATCTCAGGAGACATCTGGTTTTAATCTGTGCTGAGTCAACAGCTTTATTTTTTACCTTTAAGTCTCACAGTATTAAGCTTTAGTAAACCCAACAAAATAATGCAGCAGCACTTTTACTGAGATTGCATCTTTGAAATGAACCCAATTTAGTACTATAGTTAAATGAGACAAACTAACAAGAGTTCAGCTGGATATAAAACGAAATGACAGAATAAATCAAGACTAAAGAGCAGAGACAAACAACATCAGAATTTTTCTGCAGTATCCATTAGTACCACAGACTTTTTTTTTTTTTTACCTTTTTCTTTGATGCTTATCTAATAGGTATTATTTGTGTTAAGGTAGCACCCTTGGATCACAATCAAAGACAAAGCTTTACATGAACAAGAGCTCTCACTCCTTGCTAGAAACTGGGATTTGCTACATGTGCCTACATTATTCCAATATTTCAACTCTCTAAGCATCACTGCTAACCACTGGCACAAACAATATGTATAGGCAAACATTCTTTTCAAACCCAAGATGCTACTCCTTACCATACATATGCAAAAATGCTTTGCATTCAAAGTGTGCACTGGGATAGATACTCTTCTCCCTCTTTTCCGCAAATCCAGTTTATGTCTGCAGTCCCTTCATACTATTCTTGGTTTACAACAGGCCAAGATCTTAAAAACACTACAGTTTGACATTAAATTTGAGATCCCTTGTGGCCACAGCTTCCAAGTACATGCAATTTTTCAAGCTAGAAATCATCAAAGTACAACTCCCCTACCCTCTAGAAACAGGAAGGCTCAGCGTTTCTGCACAGGTAGGCCTGTGCTCTTAGATATTAAGCAAAGGAGCCAGTGATGATCTTCCCTTAAGGAAAAAAGGAGCCAGTGATGATATTTTAAGCCATTTCCTAACTGCACCGCATCAACCTTGTGACATTCAACTGCTTTAACGCCACTGCCAAGATTAGTACTGCATTCACTAAATAACTTCTAGTCCAATGCAACAAATTAACTGGATCCATGAACAGCTTCTGGAACTGACAAACTCACTCCCTCTATAACGAACTTCCACTCTGTCCAGCAAATGAGACATATGCTTACATAATCTACGGATTCACTACTCATCCTTAGACAGTGCCAAATTAAGGTTGCACTGCTCTGATTTTGCAAAACTGTCCAATATTTGTTTTTGCAATTTTTTCACATGATTTCTACACAAATTTTAAAAAGGGGAGAAGGGAAATAGCTTTTAATCAGATGAAAACACATATACAAGTCTCAAAGGAGCCAAATTTGGGCCAAATGCAAACACATCACTTCAATCAAAGCAAAGCAGAATTTGATTGTTGCCTTGTCTGTAATCAGTAGTTAATCATGTGTGAGCAACTTGTTACTGCCAGAAAAGAAACACAGTAGTGTTTCTAGTGTTTAGTTCCAGACTCCAAAGGTGCAGCAGAGACCGGCCGAGGCAATTGTCTCAAATCTATTTTCAGCCTTCCCCAGCTTTTCTTTCTGTTCTCTTCCATCTGCAGGCTCTTTCTCCTATTACGCACCCAAACTTTGCCTTTTGTTGTTGAGTCATTTACAAAAATAATAATAGTAATAATAATGCTCTAACAATAGCACCAGGACACTTCCTCCCCTCTGCACCATATGAACACTAAGTGGAAGTAGGGGAAATAATTATCATCCACAGCAACGGTGAGGCTGTCAGCTCAGGAAACATTTCCCAAATAAGTCTTGTTGTGGCTTTCAATATATTCTTCAAGATCTTGTGAAAATCTTCTTATGACCAGGGGCCAGATGACACATCTCCAGCAAACCCCAACAAACTAAAGCTCTGAAATTTCCTCATTCATCAACTCTAATCACCATCTCTTCAACTGTCTTGTTCCACTGAGGCACAGTAAGGACCTCAGTTACCTGTAAGGCAGATAGAAAGTAGTCCAGCAGTTTTGGCCCCAGCAGCCAAATATTTGCTTTCTTAGGATTAAGATTTCCAGACACCCTACTGCCAAGCACGGTTCCTTTACAACTTACAGCACCAAGACTTGGCACAGGAGTGATGCTTGAGCAGATTGAAAGTCACATGCAGTTCAGATGGCACAGCTATACCCTAAATGGAGTCTCTAAGAGCAGGTAACACACTATTCGAGTATTTTTGAAGAAAGCAACTTACTAATTAAGCCCTTAAAGGTACAACATAAACCCCAAATTTTCACAAGTTTTGTGTCAGATGAATTCTGAATGGTTTTCCACAACAGGGGCAAAAAGTACATTTCCGACAGTGGGGAAACAGTAATACCTCAAAACATGGAAAAATGAGGAATTCTCAATGAAATAAATGTTTTAATTTAGAAACATTTTTCTAAACTTCTTTTACAAATCAAGAAAAATATAAACCTTCGAGAGCACAAATGAAAAAATGTAGCCAGAATTACTCACATGTTAAGCTGATAAACTGAAAGAATTTGGAACCTTGATACAAAATACCCTGTACCACTTTAATCTGTAAATGTGTCTTCAGCCTCATTTAGACGAGTTTAAAATCTACATCTACCAAAGACACAGCTATAAATACTTAGTTCTATTACTATTTAATTCATGACGTACGCTAATTGTCTCAACACCTACCTTACAGGAATGTGCATTCCTATGTAGGAATCATTTTTATTATTGTATAATATGAATGTGAGTTTTTATATGTAGAATACAATGCAAAAATAATCAACATACCTCTGTTGATTTTGTTAGACATTGTTTGATATTTCTGTTACATCACACTCACTAAATTTCCTTATAAATTTGCCAAGCTTATGCAAAGCAAATTCATTTCCAGCCAAAATCCCCATGTAAACAGTTTCCAAGATTATGTAAAGTTCCAGATTTCAAAAAACCCCAGAAAGATTAGACCCTTGAGATATCCCTGCTGCCTGGGGTCTGTGTTTCTGTCTATTTTCTACATAGTTCCCCTCAAGTCCTTTTCAGCTTTCCCTGTTTAGTGTCTTAGTTTAAGAACACAATTCTGATTTTAATCCAGGAAATTCAGAATGTATCAAAATATGCTAACTCATGAACAAAGAACAGGGAAATAACTTGCATGTGAGATAACAAGACGTTTAGGCACTATAGTTTCCTCTCTTCCCATGATCAGTTGCATGCCAATGACAAGCACATCTCTAATAAGCTTCAGTACGTCGCATACCAAGTTGATTTCAGACCTGACTTGGCTCCTTAATGTGCCACTTAAGGTGCTTAATAAATAAATAAATAGATCATAGTTTGCCTTCATTTAACTTTGTTCTGTACTCTGATAACAGAATCAAGGTATGTTTTAAAAGTATTCTATCCTGTATAGTAGTCTAGTACTAGGCATCAAGAAGAAAGGGAAAAGTACCATCAGCACACAACAAAATTAATGTATACACAGGGATACATAATAGTAATTGAGACAGATGTAGGAACCCATCACCTATCAATCTGCGCTAGCAAGAAGAGCAGCTTTAAAAGTGTTCTGTGCTGTATTTGAGCAACCTGGTCTATGGGAGGTGTCCCTGCCCGTGACAGCAGGGTTGGAACTAGATGATCTTTAAGATCCCTTCAAACCCAAACCATTCTACAGTTCTATATTTGGCAAATCTTTTGAGAAACCTCAGCTATGAAACATTCTGACATGTACATGAACTCACAACCAAAGGTAACCCATCAGTCCTTCACCAGCTTCTATCATGCTAGATCCAAATGTTAATTTAGAGACCTTGATCTCTGACAGTTCAGGACCTTTTCAGCCTCTCAAAATGGAGAATGACCACCTTGACTGGCACATATCCTTGAGCAACACTGCTAAATAGGACAAACAAGTTTGATGGCAATGTAGCTCCTTCCCATACACAGAAAAAAAAAAAAATCCTTTAGTTTCTGCTATTAAGTCACTGTACCTTCATTTGTATCAGCAGAAACATTTTAACTTATTACTAAGGAAACATATTAAGGACCTTTTGCCAAAGGAATTTCAAATTACTACCAGAGAATCTGTGAGGAAAAAAAATACATATGATTTTATTCAAAAGTTTATAAAAGAAAAATATCAAGCTCAGTGCTGCTGATTCATAAGTTTCTAACTTACACGCCAAACTTGCGCATCACCTACGGTAAACTAAGGTACTTGACAGGCTTATTCTTTGGAGACCAAGCATTTTAAAAGCAGGATATTTTGATTAAGATGATGATGAAATGGCAAAGATTTATAAAAAATCCAGAAGCAAATGAGAAGGATTCTTAAAATATGGCATTTTATAGCAGACATGCTTACAAGCATTCCTTCCTTCATTGCCACTCACTTTGGAAACATGTTAAGCAGTCACAATCCCAGGTTTAGCTTAACCTCTGCCTTAACTTAAAGCCTCCTGTCAAAATTCTTACAGCATCAAACTATGAAAAGCAAATTATTTTAACTTCATTTTTCCCCTCTCCTTTTTTCAATAGTCCATGCTTTATACTTCATTCTAACTAACATATGAGGCTTTTTCCTTTGTGATTGGTTCTCATGGACTTATAGAATACAATTTTGGACTTTCAGAACAGCATGAGATAGGTATGAATAGATTTAGGTTTTAATTACCATTTCTTATTCAGAAAAACCACTACCACTCTTGAAAGGTAAGCATTTGGCTCTAAAAATGGTAAGGTTTTTTTGTCTGGTTGGTTTATTTTCAATGGTATGAGAGTGTTTTCATGCTACACCTCAATAACTGTTATCAGCATTTGTTACAAACAGCTGAACTCCTGGATGCTGCCGCAATGGCACAAAACAGATCACGCAGTACAACTGCACAAATCATACTTAACTAGATTTCATTAACTGACTTTAATTCAGTGTAAAATAACAAACTCAATACTTGGAGCTTGTTATGTTTAGAGCACAATAGCTACATAGGATAAAAAGGCAACACAAATCCTGCAGATGATTAAAACAAGAATCTGAGATGTGATGTGAATTACAGTTCACTTGTTAACATTATAGGTACTGAAAAAAAGTACAGTGACCAATCAAAAACACCAGCTTCTACCAAATATGCGTAAAAATGAAGGAAAAAAACAAAAACAAAAAAAAAAACAACAAAAAACCCCTACCAAAATGATGCAAAACATGATATAAAATATGAGACAGTTATTTGACATAGTAGAGCCAGGCAACAGTATTTCTCACACAGTTTAACAGCTTCAGTTACACTCTAGCCAATAATTTACCTCCGTCTACTTCTAATATTCCAAATTCCTGAGTAGCTTCAAACAACTGCCATTCAAAAAAAGCCTGAGCAACACTGCTCCCTCCTCTGCTGACTATCATATGAAATTGCCTTGGAAAATAGTGTTGATGCAATGCCAAGATGGGTGATGCTGGCTTCAAGGCTATAAACAACTGCTTACAAACAAAATACTTGGAATTTCTAACAGGCCTTGTAGGAAAAAATAAGCAAAAATATTTTAGAAATCAGAATATCTGGCCTTTTCCTTCTATAAATGTTTAATACATTCAGGACTAATGGCAACATAATTCAGAGATGTCTGTATGTGGCATGAGGTCCTCCTGGGGCTGAGGGCCAGTTTAGAGCAAGAACAGATGGTGAGCCTGTCCTACTGGTGGCAGTGGAGAGAACCCCCCCATCTTAGCAGTGTCCATCACCTTGCTGTGGGCTCCCAGGTCGTAGAATCATAGACTGCTTTAGGTTGGAAGAGACCTTGAAGATCGTCTAGTTCCAGCCCCTGTCCTGGGCAGGAGCATGTTCCACATACTACTCAAAGCCCTGTCCAACCTGGCTTTGAATACTTCCAGGGATGGGGCAGCCACAGCTTCCCTGGGCAACTTGTTCCAGTGTTGCACCACCCTCAGAGTGAAGATTTTTTTTCTTTATATCTAATCCAAACCAAAGATCCTTCCCAGGCCCCCAGCCATGGGGAAGGTTGGCATCCCAGCCTCAGGCTGCCCCTGGCCCTATGGCCTTGCCCTGTACTGAGGACCTGCCCTGGCCCTAGCCACCCCCCGCCACGGCTGCCCTGCTCTTCTCATGGTGGGTGGGAGGTTGAAATGCTTGGTGAAGTCCTGCTCAGGAGGCTGTGATGCTGCAGTGGGTACCCAACTTACCCCACTGTGGGACACTGCAGGCCCTTGCAGCACCCTGACAGTATACTGTGTCCGGTCCCAAGTTACAACAGAAGTTGTTTCATTATGTCAAAACTTGTTTCATAATAGCCACAGTGTTTATACAGTAACTGAGCATTTTGCCTGCTTTGTCTGACATCTCCCTTAAATGTTTCTAAGGCAAGAATTGGCATCAGTCATGAAAAGATGGAATCTCAGATTACTCTAAGAGCAACACACAATTCAGGATAATTTGGTGAGATTTAAATCTCAAATTTCCACAAGGACAAGCAGGTAGAAGGATGGAATGAGCACGAACATCTCAAAATCCATTATGCCATTACCTTGATACTACTACTTAGACCCAGAATTTGTTCCAACAAATTTTTGAGAAAAAATAAACAAACAAACAAAAAAACCACAACAGTATCTTGACAGTTGTGCACAAAGGAAAAAAAAAGGTGTAACAATGACCAATGTGCTTGTATTGCTCATCATTATAGTCACTAACATTGCCTTCCAAGCCCTATTTCCAGAAGACAGCTAAATCTTTTAAGATGCAGAAATCTTTGAAGATGCATTTTCTTAAAAGTCAATTAAAAACACAGACCTAGAAATGTGAGCAGGAAAAAGGTGGGGGGGAGGAGTGGAGAGGAACATATCAGGAAACTTACCTTCTTAGTGTGAAACACAACAGTGAGAACAATTGGTTTTTCAGGATGTTATGGGTTTTTTAAGGATTGAATCTGCCACTTCCGGTAGGACTTCACAGTAACAGCGAAATCCAGAACTCTCTAAGTCACTTGGGACCTTCTTCAAAACAGTGATCACTGCAAGAGCAACTGAGCTGCCTTATAGATCTTCCTTTTCATGATCTATGACCACCTCAAAGACTGTTTTCTCCTATTTAAGTCAAAGAGAAAAACTCTTTCTGTAAACATTGCAATTAAAGAATCAGATGAAGCAGGAAGATTTTTAAAAAGCCTATTACAGTGATTCCCATTTAAAAGCTAATACAGGAAAGTGACATACAAAGCAGTGAGATGGAAGTGGCAATGTGAAAGGACCTGTCAGTTCTGTTAAGAATTCTGATTAGTGCCATCTTGTTCCCTTTCCTGAAAAGTTGTAGAGGTCTATTCAGAATAAAGAGGTTACCTTTATAGAAGATTTGGAATGTCACCCTTCGCTGGGCATGGTTTTTCAGTTTTCCACCATCTCCCTCCCTGAATCCCAGACAGACTTGAAAATAAAGATAATTTTATCAATTTAATTGTAAGATCCTTCTTCAAAGTGAATTACAGTCTCTTTTCAACTGTTACTCATGGAGGTATTTATTTCAGCACAGATACTATATTTTGTATTGAGAACAGAGCATTCTCAATGAAAGGCTAAAGCTTTCATTGGAATGAGAAATACCAATTCAGGAGAAACTAGATGCATTATATACTAGATGCAGTACATTGCACAACTTCCTCCCCATTAATATTCCAATAAATGAAAGAGAAAAATTCTCTATGTGACTAAATACAGGTAATACTGAAAACCTTAACTGCAAATACTTCAGGCTCTACTGATGAACTTCTCTGAATGATGAGATGCGGCTTTAACTCAGCAGCCTGATCTCAGGTCAGTCACAAGCAGTATTTGCAACTGAGATGCTTTTGCCAGGAAAAGCCAAATGAGAAAACAAACATGCAGAAACAAACCCAGAATACAGGGAGATATTTTTTACAGGTTTGTGATTTCTTTCTTCAATTCCTGTTATAAACAGACTTCTCGTATAAAAGCAATATTTTTAAAAATTAAATTTCATTTGAGAGAATATTCAAGACTACTGCCAAAAGACTGCCAAATACATCTGGACTATAAATGACAATACATTGGATCGAAAGTTAACACTCGTTTAGCAATCAGATGCATATTTCATCCTTAATGAAAGCCTGAAAAGAAGAGTTCACTTTATTCTGGATAGAGGTATCAAAGCAGATCTCACACAGCAACACAGGCACATCATCTAAGGATCTTTTTCACATTAAGAATCCTATTAGAAGGAAAACACTAAAAGGTAATTGAATTTCCCTCAGTTATCTTCATCTCTGTCAGCTCCTGCTACAATAACTTACTCTCCAGAGCAGAGATAACTCAATTCTGTCCAGCAAGCATATGTTATGAATCTCCAAAGCAAACCTGTCTAAATCATTCTGGTCTTCTATCAAGGTTGGCTGTGGTTATGAACTCTGACAGAAAGCAAACAAATTTATTTTTATCTTTTCAATAATTCACTTTCCGGTGCCTTGATGGAAGAATCTAAAGACATAAGTGTTTCCACTAATTCTAGAATTACAAAGACTGGTTGAAAATATTTTGTCTGGAAGTTAATGCTAGTATAAACTGTTTGATTCATAATTCTGTTTTAGCAGAAACAAAAAAGTGTGTAACAGCAGTTTCAGGCTTCTGTTGATATACAATAACTAAAACAACCTTCTCATGCTGCAATTGACATTTTTTTCAGAATGGTTTTGACATTTATATTTTCACCTTCAAAGGAAATATTAATTGTACAAATAATAACAAGCAAAGTATGCTCTTTTTATTTCATCAAAGTTCTTAAAACATCAGTAAGTGCAAATACTCCACTCATGTAAGCAAACTGCTTTGACTTGAAAAGTCACACTTTAGGAAGGCGCAATGACTTATCTAGACCAACATCACAAAATAAAAGCGATACGGAAAGCAGCCAGAGGAAGGGAAAATGACAAGAACCACAAAAGCTATTGTGTGCAATTCTGGTGTCCTCAACATAAAAAGGACATGGAACTGTTGGAACAAGTCCAAACGAGGGCCACAAGGATGATCAGGGGACTGGAGCACATCCCGTATGAAGATAGGCTGAGAAAGTTGGGGCTGTTCAGCCTGGAGAAGCGAAGGCTGCGTGGAGACCTCATAGCAGCCTCCCAATATCTCAAGGGGGCCTATAGGGATGCTGGGGAGGGACTCTTCCTGAGGAACTCTAGTGACAGGACAAGGGCTAACGGCTTCAAACTTAAACAGGGGAAGTTTACGTTGGATATGAGGAAGAAATTCTTTACTGTAAGGGTGGTGAAGCACTGGAATGGGTTGCCCAGGGAAGTTGTGAATGCTCCATCGCTGGCGGTGTTCAAGGCTGGATTGGACATAGCCTTGGGTGGCATGGTTTAGTGGGAGGGTGTCCCTGCCCCTGGCAGGGGGGTTGGAACTAGATGATCTTGAGGTCCTTTCCAACCCTAACTATTCTATGATTCTATGATTCTGGAAGGAGAGGAGATAAAATACAAGCTAAGGTTCTGGATGAACTAACACTATTTAGTACAATTCCTGTCAGTTTGTGATTGTTTCAGGCTGTTCAACATATATGCAAAATAAAAAAATCTGAAGAATGAGAGTATAATGAAGTGACAAAGTTCCCTGTTGGTACTAAGCTGTTCAGGGTTGTATAATCATGAAGGAGCTGTGAGGAACTGGAGGAGAAGCTTGGAAGACCAAGTCATAATGGTAATAGAACAGGAACTTCAGAGTAGGTAAAAGAAATGTAGGAAAGAATCTAATTTTAGATATAAAGTGATGGACTCTGAGTTCACCTTTGTCTTCACTCCTTTTTATCATTATGAGATCGCATTATCAATGACATAGTTCTATGAAACCATCAGCTCAGCATAGAATAATCAACAAGCATGCAGGAATCAAAGAATTAGAAATCACTGGAAAGAACAACACATAAAACATTGTGCATTTATAAGCTCCTGGTGTGTCCACATATGGAATGCTGTGTGCCGTTTTGGGTCTTCCATTAGGAAATACAATAGAACCGAGAAGCATTTTGGAAGGATTCAGAATTGGAATCACTGTCTCAGAAGAAATAACTACATAACAGTAGGATTTTTCAAGGTGGGGACAAAAAGAAAAGAGACAATTCAGGAAGGAAAGGAGAACTCTGTAAAATCATGTGGAATAAAGGGCTCTTTCTAGATGAGTTCTTACAACATAAGATGGAGAGAGAGTCACGGTGAAAAAGCAGGCCAAAGAGACGGAGAGTGCATGCTGAGACAATCATGCGTGAAAGTCTCCCAAGAGCTGGTAAATGCTAGGGACTGGCAGTCTTGCTGAACCGGCAAAATATGATCAATTCAGAATACTACTGGTCTGCTGAATTTGTATACCACCGTGGTAGGTGGTATACTATACAAATTTGTACACTACATGCTAGGACCACAAACAGCTGGTATGACTCAGACAACATCCAAGAGTGACAGCTACTCTAAGTAAACAAGGAATCCAGGATTGTGCGTATTTCCCCATGAAGCAAGGGACTTTCTGCAGGATTTTGTGAAGTTATTGGAATAAACCCTTCATTAGAGTCAGCCTTCCAACTGGAAGCTCCAACTGCAAATGCATAAGTGATGGTGTTGTATGTAGTTATCAGCTATTAACAGTACCAGATTGATGCTATTAATTACAACAGTATAATGAACAGAAGGTATTCCAAGAAATACTGGATGTGATTCACGTCTCCCCTTCAACCTGACTCACTACTACGGAAAAGACATTTTACAACACAAGAGTGAAACCAGGATGCCAGTACAATTTGCAGTTACCTCAGTCTAACTATAGGCAAAAGCCTGTGCGGATTCAAAGTTTTACTGAGCAAATGGAGGAAAAAAAAAAATCCCTGAGGAGATACAAAGTAACTGGACATCATTTCTGGCAAGCAAAAATCAGCAGCCTTGGAAAGTGTTCCTACGTTTGCCCTTTGAATAAAATCTTCCTTAAGTATCCACAGTTTGAGATAATAGGCTTGATAATGGACTTATCAATGTGATTACTCTTGCTCATCCATGTTGCAGTAGGAATCAATCATCCAAGAACAGAGAATAGAACTAAGATGACCTACAGCACAGACCACCTTAGAAGAAAAAAAGCCTAGAATAAAACTTACTCAGCATAGTGAAATGAAGTGAGATGCAATGAATGATAAACAAGTAAAAATAAGAAAAATTAAAGGAAAACCACATGTGAAGCCAAAGGATAATAATCACATAATAACAAATATGCACTGAATACAAGTATAAATAAATTACAAAAAAGTTTAGAACTGAGCAGAATTTTAAGTCCAACCTACCAGCTAGAATAGTGAGAAAAAACACCTTTGGGTATTGAGACCATGCAGATCTTTTGTGACCTTGTCAGCACCAATATCAGAATTATTTTAATACATTGTCTTTCTCATTTAGATTAAAGTAACTTACAACAAAGCGCACAGGAGAGATGTGATCTGTTACCTGTGTTCTTCAAAGCTGAACAATTTCTAACACTGTTGTTAAAAACTTAAGTAAGTAATGCAAGTTATCTTTGGATGGGAATTTTAAAATAAAATCTCCCATCAAGCACAACAGGATATTTGCTTTGTTAATGCTAGAAATTTACACTCTATGCACACTGTATTACTTCAGTCAAGAGTATTTTGTATTTTAGTATCGGTGCCTTGCATGAGCTACCATAAAAGTCTGCACACGAGTAATAAACAAGGTAAACACTACCGATTTATTTTTCGTGAAGAGGTGAGAACAACATTTCTGATGCAAATATCTGATCAGAAGTAAGAAATTTCTTAGCTAGTTATCTTAGTTTTCATATTACAAGCATAAAAAGATGCAGGAAAATATGGAAAATGTTTTTATAGACAACACAAAAACTGTACGGCATTTGCAGTTCAAATGAAATGCATGCCATCCATCAAAAGGCTTTTGAAAAGACCAGAAAAAGCTGGAAGGGTTAAGCTACAGAGAAAGAAGGCTGTAAGAAAATAGCATTCTTCAAGAAATCTGTTCAAAGAAGGAAAACAGAAAAATATGTCAACTAAGGCTTGTTAGTTTTAAAAACAGAAGGAAGCAGGCCAAAAGAGTCTGAGGAACACTTGCATAAAAGCATAAAAGGCAGTAATAAATTATTTTTCAAACAAATCAGGAGCAGTAAGCCTGTTAAAGTATCTCTATAGAGCTAATAGAAGATGAAAGGATAAAAAGAGCTCTTGGAACACGAGACCACCAAATTTTGCTGATATCTTTAAGTAATTCAAGGTAGTAAAACCAGCAAACATGAACAAGTGCTAATACAGTGACTGGGAGATAAAACAGTAAGTGAAATTCATATCAAAATCTGAAAATTTTGTCTAAATCATGATCCCTGCCATCTAGGTATAGCCAAGAAAGAGCCCCTATAAAACTGCACTGCTCTTATACTTGTCCCTCAGCATCTAGCATTCAACTCTGTTAGAATAGTGAGTTTGATGAACTTTTGGTCTAATCCAGTACAGACGCTCTTGAGTGTCAGAAAACTATTCATCTGTGATACAGAAGAACATTATTAATGTAAATTACTTATAAAAGATACAGAATTTCCAAGTGGCTTTTGTTAACATCTTAAATTATTTTGGATTTTGAATGCTTTAAATAAAGTTCAAGTTATTAAAATTTATTGCCAAATTGTTTCCCATTCCACAAACCAGCAGGACCTGTGGCTCTATAATATCCTACTAACTGAGAGATGCTCATCTGAGTATTTGAGGAATTCCCATCACAAGTCAGTATTCATAAAGAATTATTTGCAGTAAGCAGAACCTACCTATGTAAATCCTGAACATATTAATATAAGACCAGACATTCAAATTTCCGGGCTTGTTTTGCTACTGCATGACCTCTTAGAAGTAACTTAAGTTGTTGAGGTGGAAGAGATATTCCACAGCATAGATTATGATATTTTACTCACTTCTTACTCTGTATTTACTTTGAGAGTTACTCTTTCAATGTTAATAACAAGTTTGAAACTTAGAACTTGAAATTAAAGAGAAAAAAGAACAGAAACCAATCCTAATAAAGTGTTGTTTAGACATTACCTTATCTATGCTGATGAATCTCATAAGCATGCTCTAATTGTAATTCTGGATTTTGTATGCTACTTAACTAGCAAGTGAACTAAATAATTAAAAAAAAAAAACACAAACAAAACAAAAAAAACCACAAAAAAACCAAAAACAAACAAAAACCACAAACCACCCCGTCAGCCTTACAATTATGGATTTCACACACACACACAGAAGATGCACTGATACAGAAAAAGATAAGTTCAAAGAGGAACGTCTGTTCCCAGTTTAGCAGAAGATAGGTTACAGCAGAAGCAGACAGTGCTGTTCTACATTCTCTATCACATTTTCTTCATCCTATGCTGTTTCAATTCAGTCATTTAGGTAGCACGTAAATGTAAGACATAAGTGGTTACAGGAATCGAGCCTTTGGCTCCTTCTGGCATAGTTGATTTTTTTTTATCCCCTAGGTTTCCAGGGCCTACAAATGCTAAAATAAGAATTCCAAGGCATATTCTTCTAAGATTTCCAGAACCATAGAGAGTAGATTAATTGAGCTCACTTACAATCTCTAGTGAAAATAATCAGCTGTAAGAGTACTTACAATAGAGCACAAAAAGTTTTTAAAACAAAGTTCATCATTCACAGCAAGTGAAAAATAAGTAGATATGTTAAAAACATAAAAGGAGCAAAAAAAGGCCAGAAAAAGTAAAAATACGATACACCTAATATTGCAAAACAGCGTGTATAAAAGGCTCCTTGCTTCATGATATTCCTGGATTTGTTTTCAAATTACATTTAGCATGCAAATGAAACATAGCATAGACTATAAAATGTGGAAAAGTCTCAAAGAGATACTGCTAAAGACTAAGCATTACTTATAGATTTCATTAGCATCAGAAAGATGATAACAGATCTTTTTATATGAAATAGCTATAGATATGGATTTACTTCTGTATTTAATATGATTTGAAAAGCCCAATAATACATTGATATTTATTAAATTTCATTCTTCACACAGCTTGCCTCAAAATTTGTCAGAAATATTATCCAAAAATGGTAAGGAAGGTAACATCACTTCTTGTTTCATTAGAAACATTCATGGGAGAGAGTAGCTCTAAAATGAATCTTTTTTTTCAAGATACTTCAGAAACAATATTATTATATCTTTGATAGCTCTTATTTTGATTTAAAATTGAGATATAACAAAAAAAGATGTCTCAATATTCCAGTGCTAATTTTCATACCTTCTCCTCCCATTGCTTATTAAGCACAGTGAAAGAGAAATTACAATTTTTTCACTCATCCTTTCATAGTCAGGCAATAATTTGTCCCAACACTTCCCAGAGCACAGGGAAAATGTTACGATGTTCAACCAGAAAATGAACTTGTCATTACACTCTCCTTTACCTCACATGAGACAACAAATGAAAAATTGCCATCTCAGGAATATAAGAAGTTTAATTTTCCAGTTTGGGACTCATCACCATACTGCAGCAGAACAAAATGGGTTAATCTTCCAATGGAAAAAAAATTAAAATTACTTCCACGCTCAGCACTCTGTTGAAAAGTTTATAATACGTCAAAAAAAAAGTGTTCAGAAATTAATTAAAAGGTTTTCTTCCTTCTACCAACAGATGGTGCTACACTGCCTAACCTGCCCAATACAAAGGACAGTTATTTAAAAATCTAAACTTGAGAGAGTTAAGCTCGTTCTAATGTGTAAAGCCTTATTTTCTGTGAGGGTACATCTAACGTCCTTTGTGTTGCCACATTACATTTTTGCATTCTCATGGACTGTAACTTTGTGTTACATTATTACAGGACACCTACAACTTGCGCTATCCATTATCTTCCTCTGTTCTGTAAAGACCCATTGCTGATAACCCAGCTACTGGACAGAATGCCCATTGAAAGCATTCCAAAATATTTTGTTCTAATAAATAAGGCCATTGCCATTATTATATTGAACAACAATTCATATAAAAGGATGTTGCAAGAGCCACAGAAAAAATATTTGAAGCATGAGATCCATATCATAAGCAGCTCTTATTAAAAACTGGAAATTATATGGAGAACAGGGACTCAAGTCAAGGATTACAACTTTCTTTAGCACAGTAACTGTTTCTTACATGTCAATGTAACAATCACCTACAGAAACAACAAAGACACCAAATACTGTTTCCTAATTCTTTCAAGGGCTCTCAAACATTCACTCTGAGTTACAGGTATTCCTGCCACAACTGATTTACAGTATGGTTTAGTTACTTCCTCTGACACAAATAACGTCATCTAATATTTAAAGCTTAGCACACCAAAGGGGAAAAGGTGCAGAACACACAACATTATCAATCAGTGGAACCAGTGAATTCAGTTTTCTGCCAAGAAAAAAAGCAAACAGCTACATCCAAATCACTACCAGAACGCTTGCTTAGCCTTGCATCTTATCTCTGTCAAGGCAATACTTGTATTAAGATTCGTTTCTCCGCATAAGCCATGAAATAAAACATACAGTTTATTACACACAGCCTATAAATTGATACTGAATAAGAATTAAAACTGTGAGGAAGTCCAAGTCTTCCGCATGAAAAACCATAACTGAACAGAAAAGGGCAACAAATTTTACAGCAGCTGGAAATGCTAGATTTAATTACTGAAGAGAAATCATGCAGAGAAGTTAGCTGCCTAGTATGATTTATAACAAATGCAAAGGGAAAGTCATGTGAAATTCTCAGTTAATCAACAGAAACGACCAATAACAAGAATGCCAGCACTTTGTATTTCTATGGATGACTACCATTTGAAAAAATAAGACCAGAAATTCAAGGGAATCACACCACACAATCTTTAAAAACAGCCACTTAGAGGAGGCAGGTTAGTAAACTACAGCAGCAGTTATATTTTACTGAAAAAATTACTCCAGTGTCTGTTTTCCTCACAGACTCAGAATGAAGAATCCTTGTCCATCCATTTCAGAACACTTTTTGAACACTGTGTTGCAGTGTCCATTGCTCCTCTTATAATGTGCAACATTACGAATGGCTCTGCACAGCACCTATCCCTCCATTTTTCTATTCCTTCCTGTAAATATTCCAGGCAAATAAAACCCATGTTGCTGGAAGGATACCAATCAAAAATACTTTACACAAGCATTGAGATATGCTATTACAGATTTTGGTCAAAATCCAATAGTGCCATGAGAAAGCAAACAAAACCCTCACAGCAAAGATGAAACACTGTAATGCTTGAACAATACAGGTATAAAACACTTGCAGGTTTACATATTTAGAATTCTATAAATATGTATATTCACACATAAATATATGAGGAGATTTATATAAGACAGGAGACACATCCAAGGAAATGTGCACTCCTGTAATAAATTATAAAATAAAGTCAATTAGAGCAGAAAATTCCCTCCCCCTCCTCACACCAAATCCAATTATTCTCGTATGCCCAACTCCACAGTAGTCTGCACACAATCTAAGACACAGTACGAATCACCACATTTTTCAAGGTCATTTCTAGAAAGCAGTCTAGGTGGTAGCATGAAGCTAGTTGATGGAATTCAGGCATAAAGAGGTTCTTCTTTGGGATTTTCAGCTCTACTAAACATTCTGGTTTTGAAAAATGCCTAAGAGACCCATATATATCAATCCCAGGGACACTGGGCAAAATTTAAGGTTATAAGGGTTATACATTAAGTTACAAATGCGCACATTTCCACACTGACTGTAAAAATGTTTGCTTCACTGCCACCTCACTAGAGAAATGAGTGGGATATTGCTTCATCTGGCTTCTTGGAGGCTTAATCGCATTGTAAAATGGGTAAGTATGTCTTGGGTCTCCCTGTGACCTCCCTGTACGTCTACATTCACAGATGTAATTACTTACAGAAGTAGCAGTGAAAACATAAGTGAAGAGAGGATCAGAACAAAGCAAGAAATAGAAAGGTTAACTTTTTTTATTCAGCCACAGAAAAATCTCACAGCTGATCCTTTACCTCCAAAGCTATTCTTAGAATAAAGACAGCATAACTGGTTTGCTCATAATTTATTTTACTTACATTAGCTCCTATCAAAAAAAAAAAAAAAAAAAAAAAAAGATTAAAAAAAAAAAGAGTGGCCAGGCACAGAGGTGGAATTTTTTTTTTTGTCTTTTGCAGGCTGCTGAGTTGTAAGGCGGAGTAGCCTAGAAGAGGGTGGGAGGCTGCATCTCCCATGAGGGAAGCAGAGCGCCTCCAGTTTGAAGAAGCTTCCGAAGTACAGGACTGCAGAAGCAAAGAAGGGCTCTGCAATGCAAAAGAAGACAGACACTCCGAACACAAAGGAAGAAAAAGAAAAATAGCCAAGCCATGAAGACAGATGCCCTTCTTGCCACCAGATACAGATGTGGATGTGCTGATTTTGCTCTGTTTAAGACACCGTATTTGAAGTTTCTGAAATAGAGAGAATTGCCTTAAGAAGACACAGGGAGGAGAGAAAAGATATCAAATCCTGTTAATTTAAACCGCAGGCACTCAGAGTTTTCCGCATACCTAAAGTTACAGCACAAAATGGAACAATATGCAAAAAAACCTCACGCTTGCTTTAGACACCATTCCTTTGGTTTTGGTTATCCTACTTTATGGAAAGGGTATAGATACTTTCCTCTCAATGTTCTAACCAACGCAAGGTACCACCACATGGAGATACAGCAAGGGAAGACCCAATCAGCCCTTATGCAGCAAAATGAATACGTGCCACATTACTGTTGCTTCTCTGCCTCCTCCTGACTGTGAAAGAATTGATAGGTGGACATTTCTCAGTCAAGGAAGGAAAACATCTGTTCTGTACTTGCCCTGAATTAAGAACCAAACAGGAGGGGTACCTTCCCTCTGGACCCTAATCAACTTTTAAAATGTCCCATGACAGATTTCTAAAGTGCAGTTGTCCAGCACAGCAGTGCTTTTCCTAGTACTACCTGTCTTTCTAGGTTTTTTCCTCCCTCTTACAGTGACCATCCTTAGCCCATTCATAACCAAACACTATGTAGTAATTTATAATATAGAACTTCATTTTGAAGCTTATATAGATTTTCCATCGCTTCCTCCTGCCTCTATGTGCCCCCAAATACTAGAGTTCAGTTTTAAATGATGAAAAGATATTTTGCCTTATACTTCAAAACCACCTTTGCCTTAAAAAAAAAGTAAAAAAACAGTGTTCTACAGAAAACTTTATAAGACCAGATTGTTCTGTTGCCATGCTGCAAACCTGTCCAAAATCTGACACATATATTGCAAGGTTCAACTTTTTCATGACTTTCAGAAATGGGAGAATTAAAACCAGGTAGCAGTAAACATACTACAGATTTTTAAAAAGAAATCAGGGATTTTGCTGGCCCAATATTACCATGGAATATTTCATATGTCACTTGAAACACCAGAAATGCAAGTTGGAATGAAAATGAAAAATGGGTAACAGTTCTTACCCCATTTCTTATCTGAAATCTTACCTCTGAATCTTTATCCCTCACTCAACCAGACTCATCACCTTTATCCCCATAGCTCAGGCGGCAAAGCTTGTAACTGAACCACACCAGTCAGGCTAGACAAAATGATCTTTAGCTCAGTGCTTACCATCTGCTACTCTGCTTTCTTATAGGTCCTCAAGTTGGAGAAGGAACCACGTCAAAGGCTGTGTCAATTGTTTTGAGAGTATTTTTATTTCCTAGCCCTTCCTGTCACATGTCAGTGAGTCATGACATAAGTGTTAGGGCCAAAATTAAGGCATCAACCTCAACACCCATTGATACAAAGGGAACATATCCACTAATTGCAATACACAGCATATCAGCAGCCCAACACTGCAGATATCCATTCCCACTAAATAATGGTATGGCATCAGGCTAGTCAAGTGACAGATCCATTTCCAGGCACAACAGAAGAATGGCAAGTTTTCTAATGTTTGAACCACCACTTCAAAAGACTATGAGGAACACCATTGCTAAAAAGTACCATTGTGCTAAAGCAAGACACATACACACACACACTTGACAGGGCATGCGAAAACGAGATCATACCATGGATGGATGAAACACAGTACACAGGAATTTCTGATTATTGATGCGATATCTGCAAATTCAATGGATGTGACTAACGGTTCCCCCTTCCACAAAAGAAACATAACACTGACCGAAGCCTGCCACAGACATCAGTAACACTAACTTCATGAGACACCAGGTTTGTTATTTAAGTATTTGCTTGTATATCATCAATATAAGTTGTATATCATCAATTTGCATACCTGCAGAAGTGATGCTAGATATGTTTTTCCAATGCAGTAATAACACTAAATTTGATAAACAGACTGCTGCTATTTTGGTACACTAATTTCTGTTTAAGTTTAACCTGATGAGTTAAACCCCTTGAGCCATCATACTGAGATAGCACAGATTCAAAACAGCATCAACTTAAAAAAGTATCAGCCAACTCTTATCCTAAAGGGTTGTCACAGCAAAACTCTGAGCTATATTAAAAATGTAAGTTGATGCTCAGCATAAATTTCTTCCAGACATCATAAAAAGTGTCTTGAGAATGAAATAAGGCTAACAGTGAAGTTGTCAGTGAACAACTGTATCCATTGATAGCCCGTATTTACATGACAGAACCCTCTACACTTCATATAGATTTCCCACATACACACACACCTTTGCAAATGGTGTGCATCTGAAGAATAAGAGTGGGCTGTTCATCTAATCAATAATGCCATGTCATGCACGGAGCTTCTGCAAAAATCCAGAGCAAAAGATGTCAAGAATATCCCACTCCAATGATTATCAGGCAATGAAGTAAAAAGATGCACTTTTCATCTCCACAGGACTGTCGCCAAACCCTTGATGTAATAAATGAAACATGCCTGCTATTTCACCATTGCAAAATGGTACTGTAGATATCTTATAACATCTATGTTTGCAGGAGGGGGTAACTAGCTCTAGATGAAGTGCAGATATGTTATTAAACAACGCACAGCTTGAATCCTGGGGCCAACACAGATGACCTTAAGAACATAAGCACTGTCTAAGACAAATATGCTTTCATCTTCGGGGAGTATTTTTTCAAGTAAAGATTTAAGAGTAAAACAATTTAGAAATACGTTAAGCACAAATGTGCCTTCAATCTCTTAATGCTTCATTTTAAAAACAAAACCACAAGTAATATCATATGTCAGAAGAAATACTAAGTACTCTTTAAGCAGAATAGTAGTGAATTTAGTAAGATTTAGCTTCATTTTCATTTAAGCAACACAAAAGCACAGGGAAAGGAGATATGTGATGTAACCAAGATCCAAAATCAGAGGTAAGACTAAAGCGATTCAGAAAAAAAGCATGTATTTTTATTACCAGTCTATAAAAAGAAAGTCCATTATTTCACTTTAGAATCCCTTAAGTGGGATGAAAATACAAAAACCTAACCAAAACCACACTGAGGCATGTAAAACATAAAGAAAATGGGTTTAGAGATGGATTAAGTGAAACAGCAAATGATACAACGAAAAAAGTTAATTTCTCATTTTGCACCTACCTAACAGGCTGTTACCATTTATCTTCAGTAAGGGTTTATTTTCCAGAGTTATGTCTTGACTGTAACACTAAGGAGCTTTAACACATATAGGGATATTTGCTTCATGGGAAAGCGCAGCACTGGTATGATAAAATTCCTTCCCCTGCAAACTATGGTTTGCAGATTCTGACTCTGAGCTGCTCTGCACAGCTTGTTATTCCATCAAAGTTAGTGGCAAACTGTCGAAACACCTATGAAAGCAAAGCACTTTTCAGGATGGAACTACCTGCAACTGAAAAGCCCGTATCATACACTGGAATCCTCAAACACAGTGGGCTTCTCATGTTTTGATGTTTTGGTTGTTTTTACTATTTCATTTCTTACCTCAAATTCAGCATGACGGTTAATATCCTCTGCTCTCTGTCTGCTTAAGATAAATTCTGCTTCATTAGCCACTCTTACCAAATGGTCCTTCATGGTTTGACTCAGTAACCTGAGGACAGAAAATATTTAAAAACTGCCTTGAAAGAATGAAGTGCTAAAATAAAGAATTGAAAATACAGGATATATTTACAAATATTTTGAGTTCTGTTCCATAACTGACTATTGTTTAAAGAAAATGGTATAAATAAGGTTGAAAGATAATTTTCTGGCAACTAGTAAAACTGTATTTCAATAGTAAACCAAACTAAGTATTAACCAAAATGTAAACACTCTAGACAGACATTTTACCGGAAATATAGATATATAAGAAAATCTTTCACATACAAGCAACACAATATCAAGAAAAGCAAGCAGTTTATGTATATAAACATCCACAGTGAAAGCCCTAATGTAACTGATGTAAAGTTTAAATAAAAAAAAAAAGTGAATTGCACTGCAGTATAGTTTTTTCTCTGAATCTAAAAATCTAAATTTTATGGTAAGTATGCATTTAAGTAATATTTTCAGGATATTACTCAGTCTCACAAATGAAATGCTAAGATATACATTGTTCCAGGTTACATACAGAATAAAGCTGTAATTCAATCTGAGATTTCTGAGGCCTTCATAAACCCTGAGTTTATGAATGGCAGCGGAGCTGACAGATTGAATTACAGCCCTATTATTCTGTGAGTTCACATAT
This sequence comes from Ara ararauna, assembly GCA_028858755.1. NCBI lineage: Eukaryota > Metazoa > Chordata > Aves > Psittaciformes > Psittacidae > Ara > Ara ararauna. The sequence goes on along the minus strand of CM054376.1, from coordinate 65,299,256 downwards.
TGTTACTAAAAAGATTTCCTTTTTAATTAGTTACATTGGGATTCATAAAGTTAAAACTAGCTATACGGGAGCAACACTGTTTTAGAATATGCACATTTCCACAGCAGTACCCAAAGATACACCAGAAAAATCCATCACAAGCTCCACTGGTTAGTTTTTCAAAATATCTGTTATTAAACTGTTCATTGTTGGTTTTGTGTTTTGTTTGTTTGGGATTTTTTAAGATTTTCAGTTGCTAACACAAAAAATAGTTACAGAACATAAAATCACATTTGCATTGCACATATAAGCTAAAGTACATTTCAACATGTTCAACAAAGCTATATTATGCAGTAAGCCTTCTAATGTAATGTTAATTTTATTCCCTAGAACTTACTTATCTAACCTAAGACTCCACCTGTCTCTGTCTGTATGTTTGATAGTATGATCATCAATGCCCCGCTGCTACTTTTCCATTAGAGGCAAACAAAATGTTTTAAAGAAATTTGTTAGGTGTACCTTGCTGCCTGCAGTAGAAACAAATGCTTTCAGATGAGTAGACCACTGCTGAGACAAGGACAAGAATCTGACTCATGAAGAACTACTATTTCAACTCCAAAATACAAACCACACATTTTGTATATATGTGAGTGGCTATAAACTGTAATAACTAGATCAGGTAACTTAAGAAGAAAGCATTTGTCTCTCATGAAGATAAAAATGATGTTTAGAAAAAACTCATTTTCCTCACTTAGATAATAATACACCTCATGGATTTAAAGGATCATAATGGTCCCTTCGGGTACCTGCTCTAGCCTCCTACACAGAATTGATCATACATGTTTTCCCAAAAATAATTTCATTTCCTCCATCAAGTCTGTACCTTCTGTTTGAGCTACAGCATAGCTTTCCGAAAGATGCCCCAACTTCGGGGCTTTTTTTTTGTTTGTTTTCTTAAGATTTGATGATATTTTACACCATGTTCACTACAAAGCAGCTTTATAATAAGGTAACTTAGGTAATTAGTATCAGTTAAAAACAAAACAAAATAAAACAAACGAACAAAACCCCAAACCAACCACAACTATTTCTTGTTTGCTTCTACCCTGATTTTTATTCCAGCAACTAGATCACATTAGTTCTTCTTCTGTTAAATAGTCTATCCAAAACATGTCGTTATAAATACTTTGTCTCACAGCAAAAGAACAGCTCCTATTTTCTTAACTAAAACTAATTGTATCTCTTTTTCAAACTATGCAAACCCAAGCTGAAAGAAAAACTAAAGTCTAATAATTTCCTTCTCACCTATGCATCATAATCCCTGTATGCAGATCATAGAATAGTCAGGGTTGGAAAGGACCTTAAGATCATCTAGTTCTAAACCCCCTGCCATGGGCAGAGACACCTCCCACTAAACCCTGCCAACCAAGGCTATGTCCAATCCAGCCTTGAACACCGCCAGCGATGGAGCATTCACAACTTCCCTGGGCAACCCATTCCAGTGCCTCACCACCCTTACAATAAAGAATTTCTTCCTCATATCCAATCTAAACTTCCCCTGTTTAAGTTTGAACCCATTACCCCTTGTCCTCTCACTACAGTCTCTCATGAAGAGTCCCTCCCCAGCATCCCTATAGGCCCCCTTCAGATACTGGTAGGCTGCTATGAGGTCTCCACACAGCCTTCTCTTCTCCAGGCTGAACAGCCCCAACTTTCTCAACCTATCTTCATATGGGAGGTGCTCCAGTCCCCTCATCATCCTCGTGGCTCTCCTCTGCACTTGTTCCAACAGTTCCATGCCCTTCTTATGTTGAGGACACCAGAACTGCACACAATACTCCAAGTGAGGTCTCACAAGAGCAGAGGAGAGGGGCAGGGTCACCTCCCTGGACCTGCTGGTCATGCTCCTTTCAATGCAGCCCAGGATACGGTTGGCTTTCTGGGCTGCAGGCACACACTGAAGGTGGCTCATGTTCATTTTCTCATCGACCAACACCCCCAAGTCCTTCTCCGCAGGGCTGCTCTGAATCTCTGCTCTGCCCAGCCTGGAGCTGTGCCTGGGATTGCTCCAACCCAGCTGTAGGACCTTGCACTTGGCATGGTTAAACTTCATCAGGTTGGCATCAGCCCACCTCACAAGCGTGTCAAGGTCCCTCTGGATGGCATTCCTTCCCTCCAATATATCTACCGAACCACACAGCTTGGTATCATCGGCAAACTTGCTGAGGGTGCACTCAATCCCACTGTCCATGTCACCGACAAAGATGTTGAACAAGACTGGTCCCAACACCCATCCCTGTGGGACACCACTCGTTACTGGTCTCCAGCTGGACATTGAGCCATTGACCACAACTCTTTGCGTGCGGCCATCCAGCCAGTTCTTTATCCACCGGGTGGTCCACCGATCAAATTGATGTCTCTCCAACTTAGAGACAAGGATGTCATGTGGGACAGTGTCAAACGCTTTGCACATGTCCAGGTAGATGACATCAGCTGCTCTACCCCTGTCCATCAGTTCTGTAGCCCCATCATAGAAGGACACCAGATTGGTCAGGCAGGATTTCCCCTTAGTGAAGCCATGCAGGCTGTCACCATCCACCTTGTTGTTTTTCATGTGCCTCAGCATGCCTTCCAGGAGAATCCGCTCCAAGATTTTGCCAGGCACAGAGGTGGGACTGACTGCTCTGTAGTTCCCTGGCTCATCCATTTTCCCCTTCTTGAAAATGGGGGTTATATTTCCCTTTTTCCCGTCATCAGGAACTTCACCTGACTGCCAGGATTTTTCAAATATGATGGATAGTGGCTTAGCAACCTCATTCACCAGCTCCTTCAGGACCCGCGGATGGATTTCATCAGGTCCCATGGACTTGTGTACGTTCAGGTTCCTAAGATGGTCTCGAACCAGATCCTCTCCTACAGCGGGCCCAGGGTCTTCATTCTCACAGCCCCTGCGTCTGCCTTCCAAGACTTGGGTGGTGAGGTCAGAGCATTTGCCAGTGAAGACTGAGGAAAAGAACTCATTAAGAACCTCAGCCTTCTCCAAATCCATGGTAGCCAGTTCTCCTGATAGCTTCCAGAGAGGGCCCATGTTGGCCCTAGTCTGTCTTTTATTTGCTATGTACCTATAGAATCCCTTCCTGTTATCCTTAACATCCCTAGCCAAGTTTCATTCTAACTGGGCCTTAGCTTTCCTAACCTGGACCCCAGCTTCCCAGACAACATCCCTGTATTCTTCCCAGCCTGCCTGTCCTTGCTTCCACCTTTTAGAAGCCTCTTTTTTCCTTCAAATTTTCCTCAGCAGCTCCTTATCCACCCAAGGAGGTCTCCTGGCTCTCCTGCAGCACTTCCTTCTAGTAGGGATGTATCGCTTCTGAGCTTGCAGCAGGTGATCCTTGAATATCAACCAACAGTCTTGGGCCCCCCTGCCCTCTAGGGCTATATCCCATGGAATTTTCCTGAGCAGGTACCTGAAGAAGCCAAAGTCTGCTCTCTTGAAGTCCAGGGCAGTGAGCTTGCTGGATGCTTGTCTCACTGTCCTGAGGGTCTCGAATTCGACCATCTCATGCTCACTGCAATCAATGGTTCCCTGGAGCGTCACATTTCCAACCAGCCCTTCCCTGTTGGTGAGGACAAGGTCAAGCATGGCACCTCTCCTTGTCGGCTCCTCTATTTCTTGCAGAAGGAAGTTGTCTTCCACACAATCGCGGAACTTCCTGGATTGCTTTTACGGGCTGTACCGTCTCTCCAACACATACCAGGGTGGTTGAAGCCCCTCATGAGAACAAGGGCCTGCAAGCATGAGGCTGTTCCTATCTGCCTACAGCCTGCTTCATCCACAGAGCCCTCTTTATCAGGCGGTGTTGTGGTTTAATCCTAACTCACACAGTCCATCCTCTCACTCACTTCCCCCTCTTTCTTCCCCCCGCTCCCGGAGGGATGGGAAGGAGAATAGAAAAGAATGCAACTCCCACAGGTTGAGATAAGAACAGTTTAGTAACTAAAGTATAACACAGACCACTACTGCTACCACCAATAATAATAATGACAAGGCAAATACAAGGAAAGAATACAATTCTCACCACCTAATACCAAGCCCAACCACGCAGTGCACCCCCACCCTTCTGGGTCTCTGCTCTCTGCTTTACATCCTGGGCATGACGTGCTGTGGTATGGAATAACCTCTTTGGTCAGTTTGGGTCAGGTGTCCTGTCTCTGCTTCCTCCTGGCTTCCCTCCTCCCTGGCAGAGCATGAATCTCAGAAAGTCCTTGGCCAGACCAAAACATCACTAAGCAGTAACCGAAACACTGGTGTTATCAGCGCTGTTCCCAGGCCGAAAGTCAAAAACACAGTGCTGCACCAGCTACCAAGGAGGAGAAAAATGACTGCTACTGCTGAACCCATGACAGGCGGTCTGTAACAGATCCCCACAATAATATCTCTCAACTCTGTTCTCCCTTTAACCAAGACCCACAAACTCTCTATTGACTGCTCAGCTGTCAATACCTTCATGTTATTCATCTACTAACTTAGTTTTGAAAGTAGATGCTACTAAAAGCTTGCTACATAAAAAAAATTAAAAAAAGGAATTCCCAGGCACTCAAGTGTTTCATGATTTTGCTTTTCCACTGACTCAACAAATTAATGATACTCTCACAAGCAAAACCTACCTTTGTCACATACATAAAGTTATTAAGCACCTCCAATAATAATGATTAACAATTAACATAAGCTTTTTAGAAGATAGGCCAAGAAAGTTAAGGCTGTTCAGCCTGGAGAACAGAAGGCTGTGTGGAGACCTCATAGCAGCCTGCCAGTATCTGAAGGAGGCCTATAGGGATGCTGGGGAGGGACTCTTCAAGAGGAACTCTAGTGACAGGACAAGGGGTAATGGGTTCAAACTTTAACAGGGGAAGTTTAGATTGGATATGAGGAAGAAATTCTTTACTGTAAGGGTGGTGAGGCACTGGAATGGGTTGCCCAGGGAAGTTGTGAATGCTCCATCGCTGGCGGTGTTCAAGGCCAGGCTGGACATAGCCTTGGTTGGCATGGTTTAGTGGGAGGGTGTCCCTGCCCCTGGCAGGGGGGTTGGAACTAGATGATCTTAAGGTCCTTTCCAACCCTAACTGTTCTATGATTCTATGATAGCCCTCCCCCAAAACCTTCTGTTTGATCATTAAGTTGCAGCAAAGATCATGTTTCCAGTTACACAGAAATGATGCAATTTTAATCCATGCACAGATAATCAAATAAAACTCACTGAAATAAAAAACTGTTTTAAAAATGGCTGTGCATGTCACACCATACCTTAGTGTGCACACACAAAAGTAATACAGTGTCAAGAACTCCACCTCCAGTCACTTGTCCATTTCTGAAACATATATAGGCTACAACTTCTCATTTCAGGCACATTTTAAATGCTGTTTAAAGTCTAACTTAATGATTTTCTGTAGTTCAAATTCAGACATCAACAAAGCTGCTTCTGCTATGAGACCAAAGCAGTAACATAAAAACTCAGAAACTAAATCACCAACAATCCCTTTTACAAAACCTACCACTTGAGCAGAATAGGTTCCTAAGAATAAGCAGCAAGGAAATGGGGAAAATACTTTTTTCTCTTAAAAATCAAAACTTAGGTCCAGTTTCTATGTCATCAGAATCTCCGGACAAGGAGGTTGCAATAAGGGGACTGGTAGTATCAATTCTACTTTGGACATTACTACCTTTATTTTTTTCCTCAGCCTTTTTTGGTCAATTATGTATAAAGCATAAGTCTGTCAGTTACCATCCATTTTTTCATTAATAGCTGTATTTTTCTAACTATTTTCCATCACAGTAGTTGCTCCTATTGCAACACATTCTCTAAAATTCATTCCTTCATAGTGACTGCACGCTATTACAAGTAAAAGACAACTGAATGGTGCAGCCCACATCTGTCCCCTGTTTTCCATTACGAAACTTTGCAAGCAATTGCCCAACTAGTTTGATTGCTAACTACTTTAATATTAACAAATATATGCATCTATGGCCAGTCAAAAGTAATACATACAATTTAAGAAAACAAACAGCAGGTGACATGTTGAAATTTTCTTATTACAGTTCCCTCTAAAAAAATGCTAAGAAATACAGATGATTCATAGAATCATAGAATAGCTAAGGTTGGAAAGGACCTTAAGATCATCTAGCTCCAACCCCCCTGCCAGGGGCAGGGACACCTCCCAATAAACCATGTCACCCAAGGATATGTCCAACCTGGACTTGAACACCGCCAGCGATGGAGCATTCACAACTTCCCTGGGCAACCCATTCCAGTGTCTCACCACCCTTACAGTAAAGAATTTCTTCCTCATAGCCAATCTAAACTTCCCCTGTTTAAGTTGAACCTGTTAGCCCTTGTCCTCTCACTACAGTCTCTCATGAAGAGTCCCTCCCCAGCATCCCTATAGGCCCCCTTCAGATACTGGAAGGCTGCTATGAGGTCTCCATGCAGCCTTCTCTTCTCCAGGCTGAACAACCCCAACTTTCTCAACCTATCTTCATACGGGAGGTGCTCCAGTCCCCTGATCGTCCTCGTGGCCCTCCTCTGGACTTGTTCCAACAGTTCCATGTCCTTTTTATGTTGAGGACACCAGAACTGCACACAGCATTCCAGATTTTGTACTACTGGATGCTATGTATTGGGAGAATAATACTATTTGCATGCGGTTATCTCTGGAGAGTTTTGGAGCTTTTTTTGTTGGTTAGTGGGATTTTTGCTTGCTAAGTATATTAGATTTGCATGTTGTTTGCCTTCCGTGTTCTCCCCGTGTCTTTTGAATTCATTGGATAATTCCAACAATTTTTTTAATTTTTTTTAATAAAAGGCTAGAGTTTCTCAAAAATATTAGATATAAAATTTGTATTAAATCAACAGAGGACAAAAATCCTTGCAATTACCCTTAAAAAACAAAACAAAACCAAACCAAACCAGCTCTTTTCAACTGCACTGGAAGTCATAACAGAAAATCCAATATAGGAGGAAAATCCTCTGATATTGCAGGAGAATTTTGATTAGATTTCATTCCTCATTAGACAACAAAATCTAGAGGGAGAGAAAGCTAAACAAAAACATTAGTTCTGCTTCTCCTGGATACACTTGTGAATCCTCTAAGTTTTAGTTGGGTTTTTTTGGTTAAGGATTTGAAAGGGCAAAGTCAAAAGAGAGGAAATCATACATGTATCCTGCTAGTTTAATTATGTTATTTTTCAACCAAACTTTGGGCGACAGTTTTTTAAAGCAACTGCTTTCCAGATTTTGAACACACATTTGCAGATGCATAAAAATTAATGTATAGAACACCGTACTTAGTTCTTTGAATGATCAAGAAAATGATACCTGTAAAAATTAAAATTAAGCATCTTTAAGAGTTTCTTCAACTGAAAATGAGAAAGAATAATTGCTGCAGCATGCTTAGGAGACTGATCCCTCAACCCTTGCCATGCCAAACCCATTATCACCCCAAAGGGGATAATAACTGTCATGCCTAGTCTCAAGCTCAAGTACGTTTGTTAGTGCACTGACTGATACAGAAAACAAGGTCTAGCATAAAAGATGCTTCACACTAAAGTGTGCTAATGAATCAAAGTGACAGGAGAGAGTTTTAACCTTCACAAAGCAAAGGAGTTGTTTGCTAACCAGTCAAGTAGAGGAAATAAGACTATAACAAAAGAGACGTTTGTACACATAAGGAAGTAAAACAAAGCTTCTCTTTTTTTTTCAGTTCAGAAATAATAGCTTGACCATCCCTTGCATAAAGAGGAAACAATTAGTTTCAGGGTGAAAAAATGGAATCTGTCTGGACACCTCGGAATTCTTCAAAGGAGAGGACCAGCCATGACCGTGAACCAGATCACACCTAAAGAATGGTTCCAGTGAACAAATTCCCTCACCAGAAAGCTCTAGCAGGTCAAGTCTCCAAAACAACATTCACTCTAAAGGGAGGACCCAAAGGTGAAAGGTAAGCACAAAGACTGAAATTGAGACTGACAGAAGTTCAGCGGGCTAAGGAAAATGTTTCGCAATCTATACTTCTGCCGCACAGATGGCTCCATACATAAGAGAAGCAGTGGGTACAGGCACCTTTTTAACAAGGTTTCAAAGAGCACTAATAGTGTTCCCAGACATTACAATACTAGTGAACAATACTCATTCATTTCTATTAAAACCAGGTTAATGTTCAATGTAGCAATGTACTGAAATTGACATTTCATGCAGAGAAAGAGCTTATTTCCCAATAGCTGCTGCTTTAGCTTTTTGTTTACATTCTGTACCTTCCTGTGCTTCTACAGGGCTTTTTGGGGGGTTTGTTTCATTGTTGGTTTTCTTTTTCAGGGGTGGTGGTGGATTTTGTTTCTTTGTTTTTACTATGCTTGTAACCCAGCCTTCCAAAACTTCAGTTGTTTTTTCAGTTTAGGTAGGTTTGTGGTTCTGTATTTTCACATATACATTTTCACATTCTCTCCTACTTAGAGATGTTTTTTTAAGTTCAAGATTCAAAATTTCACTGGGCACAAACAAATCAATTCTGCTCTGTGTGTGCAGTGGACTCAAAATCATCAGGAAAGCCTGGAAGCAACTGTATGTGTAACACATTAGTTACTTGGGGACATGATGAAATTCAGAACATTCTGAATGCAGCACACACATTGTAGATCTTATGAGTCCCAGAGGAAAACTTCCTGTACATACTTCTGTCCAGGGAATCCTAGCCAAAACACAGCAAGCCTAAACATAAAACTTTCAACCGCTGTGTGAGAGAGACGTACATTCATACCTTTCAAATAAAAGTAAAAAAGTACATTTGAAAGCAAGTATAAGGAGATTTAGATCTCTTTTTCTAGATCTCTTTGTGAAAGACTTTTCAGTCATCTTATTTGCCTGATAAACTAACAGTAGAACACACTTTAAACTGGAATACCCTCTGGGACGGTTAGTCAAAAAAAACCCTAGTAATAAACTCTGGGAATAAAACCTTGGTTTACAAGGGTTATATAGGATGACCAAGACTTTCTCCACCAAGGCAGCAGACAACAGCAGTTCTGTGATTCCAGAAATTCTAGGTAGTTCTTCCAGTCCTTGATTTTATTTTATTTCTCCTAACACTCTACATGTCATTGTACCCCCACAGACAACCTCCCTTACTTGCTGATATCAGTTCTGTCCTTTATACAACTACCTTGTCTTCTTTTCTCACGTACTTACAGAAACAATTTATAAATTCAAGTTTATTACAAAATTATGCAGTTAACATCTAAATCATTATCATCTAGCTATTCTAAGTTTTAATGAAAACATTTTAGCTTTTGGAGTTAAGATTATAATGTTATGGTAAAAATACATAAACCAATAGCAAATGCAGTAAAATACAAGGCCTGAAATTTTTAGTTTTAGTGTGTTAGTATACATGCAACCTGCATAAACAGAAGAAAAGAGCAGCTCTGGAATATAAGTTCATGTCATATAAGGGATAATAGCTCCATTCTAGTGAATGCTGAAAAGCCACAAAGCACCGCAATGACCAATTCAGCAATAACTTTAAAGGCTCCTATGAACAGCAATGGACGGAAATAGAGACAGATAAAAGGAGCCATTTTTAACAAACTAATCCCCTCTTCTCTCCCCCATAATGAAAGTTATGGTCCCACTTTTTTAAAAAACAACTCTGCTATGAGCCAGAAATGAAATGAAGTAACAATTACTTAGGTATTTTCTGCTAACCAAAACCACACTTCTCAGTCTTCAAGGGATCATTTGTCCCTGAGACAACCACTCTGCTAAGGCTAGACTATAAGTTATTGATGTTGCTTATGGAGGTGGGGGAGTGATTCCATCTGTCTGTGATGGGCACTGAGTATTTTTAAAAACAAAATAGTCAATTCCAAACAGTTTACTGATAGAATGCTCCCTGAAAGCTTGACCTGAACAAGCTGAATAACTGCTAGGTAACTACTACTTACAACTCAGTCTCAGAAACTGATTTGTTCATGATAATGATCTTACACAGATGAACCATACATTGTGGTTTACATGTGTGTGGGATCTCTATGTTATCTATGCTAATAAAACATTAATCAAGAGGCAAATTTATAGCAGGCACTTTGTAAGTAAGGTCAGGACAGGTCAGCCTCACATAATAGGAAACAACTAACAGGCTAGATCTTAACACTGTAACTGAACACCCTTGTTACTCTACCTTGGCCCTTGGGATCAAGACTAGTAGCAAAATGTTTTTTCTCCCTCAGAATGGTGTTTCCCACACCATAAACTGAAATATGACCATTAAAATGGTCATTATTTTTATCCATCTTCAGAACATCCACACATTTTGAAAGAAAAAAACCTGAAATATCCATTTTCCCCTACACCTACAATGGTAAAAATAAATAAATAACTCCCCCCCCCCCCCCCCAAACTTACGTAGCATTTTAATTTATGTGATAAATTATTTTGATTTTAACTCAGTAGCTGTCCTAATCCTGCAATATTTATTTTCTATTGGGATTCTTACTAGCTCAAGTTACTCAGTAACAGAATTTAGGTTTAGATAAATGGCATTTCTTATAATACTCCTTAGATAATGCATTAAGACATCTCAAAAAAAAAAAAAAAAAAAAAACAAAAACAAAAAACCTTTAGAGAAGGTGGATATTGCTCTTAGTGTGCCTCAACAACTGATTCCTAACAAAGAAAATACTGATGGTTCTGAATAGTCACTACAAGACAAAGAGCATGGCCTCATCACCTGCTCTGTCATTTTCTATACATTCCAGTAATATACATATATAGTTACAGACAGAACATTAAACTAATTGGTAATATTAGCAGATTTTTTTTTTCCTTAAAGGGACTCCCTTGCTATTTTGAAGTAGATACGAAATAAATGAGCAAACTGGAATCTAATTTTTGAGACAGAGGCTTATCTTACAGTTACTAGCTATAATGTCTTCCAAATATCAATTCCCTTCCTGAAGAGATTAGCTGAATACAAATTACAGTTACAATGTTAACCAGCGCACAAGGACAGGAAAAAGCAAATCCACGACACACCTACAAGTGAAATATTTAATTAAATTAAAGAGCATCCAGATTCTGCAAAATCCCATATTCATATCAGAACTGAATCGAAGTATTAAAGAAAATGAAATCATGCTTGTAAAACTCAAATAAAACAACACAAAAAGGCGTAAGAAAAACTTACAAATGTTTCAAGCCACACAACTTCTTGAAGGTTAACACAGAGGCGCTTTCATATACCCTGACTTACCGTCCTTCATTGACAAGCTCAATAAAGGCAAGGCCAGCGTTCTTTTGTATAGAGTTCTGCCACTCCTGGGAAAAAACACAAGAGAAAACTGGTTGTATAAAAACAAAACTAAGAAAAAACATTTTCAACTATAAAGTTATGCACTTTCTTTTCAATCTTAGCAATTTACACCACCAACAGTAAATGTACAAGGCATGAATTGCGCGCAAATCAGGAAGGAAACATTGCCAGCATGAAGAAGCAGAACTGCATCATTTACTCAAAATCATATCCTGTGGAGGGGGAAGGAAATACAAGAATATCCCACAAACAACTGCACCATTTTCTTTTGCTGTGTCATGTAGTAATTCTGATTGCTTTTTGCCTTATTGAACTTTGATAATGCTAGAAACAAACTGTTTGATGTTAAAGTAAGGCTCATTCTTTATACACAAATTTCTCTTACAGTTTAAAATCTGGTTAACATATATGCTGATAATAATCCTCACCTCAGCATCACAGAGTCATCTTTATTCAAAACAATCTGCTAATAACCCAAATATTGCATCATTAACACCTAGTAAATTTTAAAACAAATTTTAACACATTCTTAACATACTGAAGTCACAGTAATGGCAGACACAAGCACTGCACATTTCTTACATCCAACTGACTCCTGAATTATAGCAAAACTCTAAGCCTCAAACATGTAGGCAGGTTTTGCCTGGCCCCAAGAAAGAAACCAACACAGATGACCTATCACTGGGGCTTGCTTCCCTGATTTGAAAGCTGAGGAAAAAAAACATTATTGGTTAACAAAAACACCAAGAAGATTTTTTTAATTCTAAACTCAATAGGAACAAGTTGACAGAGCTAAAATTTAGGGTAGTAAGTATGTGAACCTTTTATTTTGGAGGAAATGCAGAGGCATTTGCATAGAACAGGGCAAATACAACTCTTGGTTTAAACTCCACAAATTTTCTAAACTAATACAACAGACTGATTCTGCAGCAAACAGATTATTAAATTTCACAGGCGTTTCCACATCAGCCTCTTTGATTTTTTTTTTAGTCTGTGTTGTATGAAATAATAATCCTAACGATTATTCACATTGCTACTTCTATCACTGCGGTTCTTATCCAAAATCTCATCAGCTCCAGAACAGGGAAAAAAGGCAAAACTGTGAATTCTCTTACATGAATTTCCGATTTGCTTAATTATCTTCTGAATATAGGAGGTTTTAATACGCAGTGTCAGAGTACATTTTTTGCCACTCAGTGATGCAGATTTACCTCTCAGTCAGTGACACAAAGGTTTGATCAGATATACAAAAAAGCCACTAGAACAATGATGCTTCTTTACAGTTTAAATCCTGCCCCCCAAGCCCTTCCCCCCAAAAAAAACCCAACCAAACAAAATGAGATTTCCAGATTTCAAATGCAGTGGAGAGATTGTAACTCTTATTATTTGACATGTTCCAGGCTCTACTTATTCTTTTATTACTTTTTAGTTGCAGTGATTTTCAAGTAGTCAGAATTAAGAGTAGAATTTGTGATTTATTATTCATTATGAATTATAAATGTATTTAATTACTTTTTATATAGCTACTTTATATGCATTAATAAGCAAGCACCATGCTAAGCACCAGCTAAGTTCCATTTACATATTATCACATACAGGGTTTTGTGCGGTTTGTGGGGTCTTTTGAGGTTACATAACGGAGCATCATTGGTCTTTATTGTAACATATTATATCGTAAAATCTTCTTAGTATTTCTCCCACCATCCTTCCCCCAGTTTTTCTCTATTGCCTTCTTATGGCTTACATGGCTTCATGTTAGTCCGTAAGCTGTCTGAAATAGCTTTAAGTATTTATCTTTTTCTTTAAAAAAGCCTTTTAGCTGCTAAAATTCCAAACAAAATAACATATGCAAGTAATCCATGTAAGTTTTTAAAATGTAACATAAAGTTGTAAACATGATATTTTCATATCTTCATGTGAGAATTGAAGCTGTTCTGTTAGCTTAAATGCGCAAAAGTTCAAGCAAAGCAAAATAATTTTTTTCCATTTATGACACTGTCCATCTGTTGCTCTGCTCTTTTTAAAGAGCTCATTACGTGAAAATTTAATCGGTGAAGATGGAGGTTGCCAAAAGTGAAAAGAAAGTGCATTTATCATGATACTTTTCAGCATTTTTCTCCACATCAGACACCATCAAAGGAGGCGTTAGTCTAAACAATTTCATAAATCACAGCTGAACACACCCTAAAGCTAATTTTAATAGTTGAAAGAAAAGACTAATGGTCATCATCTTTCATGATCCATTCAATATTTCCCCACAGTACATGTTCTCTCTCAATTACACTCAGTATGCATATTGCATTATTATATCAACATCTTAGTTATCCATCTCCCTAAGGTATCAAAGAAAAAACACGTTAAAAGCCTCAAACTCAACCACTAATGCAACTAAATAACTACAAAACACACTTCAGCACTTTCCTAAGGAAGGACTGTAAGGGAAGATCAACAAAGTCAATATTTTCATACCTGTTCTAAGCTGTACTTAATTGACCATCATTTCCTACAGATAAAAATGTTTAGTAACAGAGACATAACCTACTTTTAATGCTTTTGGTCACTGTACACTCAACAGTGAAGCACAAAAAAACCCCCCGGAAGCTCTGAACACTATTCACAAATATCTATAACAAAGAACAACCATTACAAGAAGACAAATTAAAAAAAAATCACATTTTATTCTAATACGATGTCTGATGTGGAAATTTCCTAGCTCATTGTTTCACATACTTCCTTAATGGAATCTGTAAACACTTCTGCAAGTACTTTAGATAAAATGCCAGTACTATATCCTTTTCTGCAACTATCCTTCAAATATCATATGAATTTTAATCTGGTATTGAATAACACATTACATTTCCTGTAGCTAAAGCACAACTCTGCCATAACCAAAATTATATACCAGGTCTCTATAGCACAATTTTATATCAACAAGCTTCATTAACACATTCTTACTGAGTGCCCAAATGCCCAGGGATCATTAAATGTAAACACGCAACAGTACTGGTCTTAAACCCCTTCTTTCAGAAACTAACAATCTCCCTCAAGGTTATATCATGCCCTACTGTTGCCCCGTTTGAGTTAGGTTGGGTTTATTTAATTAATTCTAACTAATGATCAGTCATATGACAGTACCAAATGCTCTAATAAAACTCATAAATTACTCCATTTCCTTTGTGTAGGAAATACATTTTGGCCAAAGACCACAACATGCATTAGACCATAACCAACAATGAGATAAGTTTAGTAAAACAATCTTGAGTAATTCTGTATCTCATTTTGTTGCATTTCAGGTACATATGCATGCGTAGTTACCTCAGTCTTCAAATGCATTGAAAAGTCTTCTGTACTACGTGATTCTCCAATTTCCTTTCTTAAAAATTACGTTTATCTCTAATCATAAGGCATCATCAGATAAGTGTTCTTGAAAAATTCCACATTGAATTTGAATTTCCCAGTGTCAATTCTGCTAATATTCATCTTTCTCCATCTGTTGTTGGCTCCCTACTCATTCTGGATATCCTTGCTCAGATCCAATACTTCAGGAGCCTATTTACCAGAACAGACCTGCCCAAAAGCCTTCTCTATAAGCAGCAGTTCGTAGGAACCAAAGAAATGCAGGTGGTTCTTTACGCAGTGCATTACACATTAGGGGAATCTATCACCAAAGGATGCTGTGTTGACTAAAAGTTCAACAGGATCAAGAGGAGCTTGCACCGCACATGGAAGGAAAATACACTGATACTGACTAAATAACACAGAAACTACACCCAATTCATAAAATACCCCAAGCTGAAAATAGCTGAAAGTGGAAGGCTTGTCTTACTCCTCTTCAGCATCTCTTTGTGTCTATTATCAAACCCAATATAGCCATTCCTAAACTCCAGTCACTCAAAAAAATGCAAAGAAAATTTTGCTGGTAAACATTTTTGTTGGTTTGTAATCTGAAGTGCTTGCCTGTAGGCAGCAAATGGACATACCCCTCCTCACTTGTACATTTCTAGGAAAAAAATATAACCATGTTTCAAACAACAACAAAATATGCAGTCATCAAGCTATGTAAAAGCATTTGCAAAACCAATCTGTCAACTGGTCTGATTGCTAAATAATTAAATGCGGATCTTTAACAGAATATTTAAAACATTTCCAAGTAGATGAAAATGGCTTTATTTTCAATTGCAGGGAACTGCATTGCTACTTTCATTCACATATACATACACATGCATGATCCTTAGTAATTCATTTTTCTCTGAAAGTTAAAAAAATATCCTAACAAGGTCAACATATTCCACAATTAAGAAATATATCTATCAGTTGAAATTCACATTCATAAGCAAGCAAAAAAGAGCCAGTTCTTTGCTAATCCATCCTTCCCATAAAGCTGGTGGAGTTTTAATAATTTATTTTGGTTATGAAACAAAGGAGAAGGATGACTTTGGTACTGACAACTATGAATGGAGCATGAAGGAACACGGTGGGAAAATGTGTTAACATATGACTAAGAGACATATTATATCCTAGAGTAAAGGTCAAATCTGCATGAAAAACTTGTTCATAGAGAGATATACTAATCTTCAAGTGCCTAAAGTAAACTATCAAGAACTTTTCAGCAGTGTTTGCACTTGGTGTCAGCACTCTCTCAGCACCACATCCACTACAGGCTTGAATGAACATCTAGCGAAAAGTAGATTATATCTCAGCTGAGTTCTTAATAATTAAAAAAAAAAAAAAAAAAAAAAACACGCTAGACTGCATGTTAAGCAGAATCTCTGCAAACATAAATTCCTTTTAAAGAATTGAATCATGCTTATTATATTCTACAAAGCTTCATTGAAAAAAATTAAAACTAACATGGAATTATGTGAAATAATGCCTAGAAACACAATGCAGCAATTGAATATCAAAATTAGCTCAGGCTAAGTAGTATACGAAACAAAAATTTTGCAAGGATGTCACATTTTAAAATACGAGTAACATGAAAACACATTTGGAGACAATGTTATTTAGTATATATACAGTCATGCCCGGATGCTAAAATAGAATTTTAAAACCATAAATCAATAATGGAAGAATGATTAGAAACTGAGAAAAAAAATAACTTCAATAATTATATACATGGTCCTTTCTCTACAGAAGAATGTCACTGTTGCTGAATCTTGACACAAAGAAAGAGCTTACAAAAATATTTACTACTATCCTAAAAATTCAGAACATCTTGTGAGGGGAAAACTTAAAACAAGCTTGAATTTATTGAAATTTCAACAATGGATACTATTCCACACTAAACAATGGCTTGTCTATGAAAGCTTTAACATGGCATGTATGTAACAAGTCAAGCTATATCACTAATCAATACGGAGGGTTTGATTTCAATAAGGGTGATAAAAGTTACTCTAACCCTGGCCAGCTACAAGCTCTCAACAGATGATCATCATTAGGCCTCTACCAGGGTTCCACATACTCAGGCTATACAAATGTGTCCTATTAATACATGGTCTGTCTGTTTGGCAACTCCAGTCTTAAGACAAATGGCAGCTGCTGCCCCTCAAGGTCTGAAGTCAAGTCCTCAGGGAAACTAAAAGCCCAACTGGAAAAATCAAGGCCTGTTCATTAGAGACTGCTCCAGGGGAAACTTGCAAGGCTGCCATTAGAACTATATAAAAGAGCTAATTATTTTTATAAGACTTTAAAACTATCAAACACACTCAGTTACAATAAAAAGCATTTACTGCTGGCATTCCATTAAAATGACATTGCTTTTTGTCAAAAAATCAGCTAGTGACAGTACACAACCAAAGTCTTTGTATTAAAAATTTTAATGAGTCTTCTAGGAGAAAGTTGTGTAAAAATTAACTAGATGAGATAGCTTCTCAAGCAGAGGTATAACACCAAGCATGCTGTTGAAGGAAAATATTCCAAACACACATCAAATTAAACAACGAACTATAAAGCTGGGCCGAGGTTGTGTGTGTGTGATTACATACCCCAGAAAAGGACAAGAAAGTCAAGAAAAACATATGCTCAGCATTGCAAAACTGCATGAAAAGAACACACAGCATTCTTGTTTACAACCTACATTGTTAACCAGTAACTGAAAATGCTGCAGTACACCAGTGTATTGACAAAAGGCACATGGCCCAGTTGGTACCAAACACCAAGACCAAGCAGAAAAAAATTAAAACCAAAAGCATTTCAGTATTTTTCCTCTGATAAAACACAGAAACAAAGATTATAACGATAGCTACTTTCATAAAATATACTCTGGGGAAGAGTTGGAACATGATTTTTTTATTCATAACCACAATACTCTTTACCATTTTTGCTATGAAACAGAATCAAAGTTTCTTATACTGAAATATTTTTCCAGCTGCACTGCATGACAACACTGTATTGAATTCTAATGGTCTAACATATCACTGCTATAGAGTATTTATTACACAGTATTTATTACAAATCTTTTAAAAGTGCTATATGAAATTCATTAGTGTTTCTTAATCAATTCTTGGATCAACACACACATTACCTTCCGAAAACCTAATTCAAAAAAGCAATTACGACCCTAGTCCTTATGTAAAAGGACGACAGAAAGAAGCTATGTGACACTAGTTTAAAAGAATGAAAACGTAAAGAAAACAGATTAGGAATGATTTATATCAATGCCTAGTGCTGAAGTTAATTACAAGTAACCCAATAAAATAGTGCCTTTATTATTGTACAGCAAGTAATAACCTTAGACGCAGAAAACAGAATTCTTTACTGACTTTTGCATGCTCAATTCCACAGCACACTACATTAAGAATTAAAGAAGCAGTAAATAAGCCACACAGAAACAGCAGGTTTTTAACTAAAAGCAGAAGACTCCCCTGCTGTTTAATCATTTGGGATATTCCATGTAAACAGAGCTTCCTATAAACTGGTATTATGTTGTTAGTGGTAAATGCCTAAAACTACCTTATAATGACAGTTTAATTTCAATACCTAAAAGTTTGAGTTCAAGTCACAATAAGTTTTTATAGATTCTGAAAACAAATCATACACACATAGAGCTGGAGTAGTTTGCATACTTCAGTACTAAATAAAAACCTACCAGCTTGTCAATGACTTATGCCATGAGATTACTCTGAGACAACTATTGTCTTCTCCACAAACTACAAAAATCTATCCTAAACCATACAGTATCATGAAAGATATACTACATAAAGTGTTACAGCACATACAATCTTCAACAACTACATACAGCCAGAAAATTTCGACAGGGGTTGCAGTTGTCATATTTTATAGTAATACAAATTTCCTTAAAACAGGATTTTAGTAAGAAAAGAAAACTAAAATCACATAATCCAAAAGCTAATGTAAAATATGAAAATATCACTGTCTGCAATCTGAAAGCTCATATAAAATCATGAAAATATCACTCACTGCATAAATAAAATGCTATCAGTAATAACTAGCACAGCATAAGGGCTGCATAGAAATCAAACATTTTATCTAGAATCAATAAAGTATGAATACATATATGAAAAACATTCATTAAATGCCTTTTATAGAGGTTTCACTCATGACCTGACAAATAAATTTTTGCCCCTAGAACCAACGTCAGATTAAGATGAACAGGTAAGTTTATGTTAAACTCCAGCTCATTTACAATCCCAGTAAAGCCAGTTCATTTACAGTCCCAATACAGCCACAAATCGTAGAATAGGGAAAAACTGAATGAGTGGATCACTGATTTCAGGTTCTGATGGAGGAAGCAATTTGCTTGGGCAGCCTCTCCCCTTCTCTCTCCCACTGGCAGGCTGTTGCCATGACTCCTCATGAAACGAAATTAGGGGTCAGGTTTGAGTTCATCTAGCAGCAAACCTTTTCCACCGCAGCTTCCTCTTCAGGTTCTTTAACCATCGCCTATTTTCAACGCCGAGATGAAAGACAGTAGCTTCAGAAGAATAGGAACAGAAATCTTAAACATTAATTGAGAAACCAAAGTACCAAGGGGTTCTGTAAATATGCAGCCATGGGAAGCAAGAAACTAAAAGTCAAAAGAGATGAGTCAGAAAAACAGAAGTGAGGAAAAGCGACAACATAAGAACAAAGGGAAGAGACCCAAATAATCAAGTTGCAGTGCCAGCATCATTTTTATGCAGAAAGAAAAACAAACTGAGGAACAGCAGGATTATAAAGCAACTGCCTCAACTTCAATGCTTTTTTGTTTAACTGTGATTCTAATTTGAGTTTTTGTAAAACCACTGCATGGAAAAAAGTATCTTCAATTATAAGGACAAGAAAATCGCAGCATGTTCCTTGCTGCACTGTTGCACTAGTAGTGATAGACTGATTCCACCAATAGCAACATTCATCATTACCATCACTAAACAGGAGAAACCTTCCTGCTTAACGTCTGATTAAATAAATTGAATAAAAAACTCAACAATATACACAGTGAATACTATTATGGAAATAAAAGCCCCTTTGTATTACCCTTTTACCCAAAAGTAGTTTTGTTTCAATTTAAGCTCTCATAATGAATGTATGCAAATTATGAACAAGATTCCTACTATCACTGTACCTTTGAGGGAATGAAACTGAAGTATGTAAACCAATCCTACCTCTTCGCTTTAAAGACAGAATGTCCAAATCTGCCCCTTATCATTCCCTTGGCAAGCCTATCCTAATGCAGATCTTTTAAGAAAAGATTCAGAGAAAATGAAGCTAAATCAAAATTATTTTTCTTTTTTTTTACAAAAAAAGGCAGAAAACCTAAATGTGTCTCTTCTATTACACTCCATTTGCATACTACATTCTCTTCCTCATCCTACATCTGTTATCTTCATTCAGATTAAAATATTCTGGGTATCCATTATTCCACTGTTACACAACACCAGGCAACACAGGGTTCTATTGTCATCTGCCCCGTATGTTGCTACAATAAACATGATACACAACAATTTTCTGCTCCTTTCACTGCAAATCCTACACACACTCACACGCACACACACACACTCACCAAGCAAATTTTCCAGAAAAGGAGGAACATAACCACTTCTAGTTTAAGTAGAAATAGAAATAAATGTCTTCATAAATTCCAGCTGATTCTTCTGAATCAAATTTGACTCAGAACTAGGATATAACCACCTAAAAGACACATACCTCAACATCATATTGATTGCTGTATAATACGAATTGCAAGCTTTTTCACTTAAACATGTGAAAGATTAGTGCATCATCATCTTCAATAAGAGAGATGCTTTACCAGTTGCAGAGATATATAAAAAGATACAGATGAGTATAAATAAGACTAAAGGTTAAACAATAAATTGAACAGCACTACTGTGTAAAGCTTCTCCTGACACAAATAAGTAAACAGTACTGCTCCCCAAACCATGTGTTTCTTAAGCAGTTTTGCTTGGAAACAGAGACGCATTATTCGGTTTATTAACATGAACAAAAATGTTCATATATCTGTGATTAATATAAAGTCAGTGATAAGCGCTGCTGCTCACTGAACTTTCCATAATCTCATATCCCTCCCCTTCACTAAACCTCTTTCCATGGTCTCAAATTAAACAGACTAGCTGTAAAACAGCAGGGTGTCAAATTAAAGCACACTTTATTTTCAGAGGTCTCCACACTTCGCGGCTGACTTCCTGTCAGGAAGAGTTCCATTTCAGTGCAGAGTCCCATCAGCAGGGAGCTCACAAAATTAAGTGCCAGTTGATATTACTTTGTTTTGCATTTACCACCCATGAGAATATTGTTCAAAGATCTAGTTATAAAGTCAGCATGGTATCATCCTTCTGACTAGACTGCCAAGCCACAGGGTGTGCTCTCACTGCACAAAACTCACCTTAAATGGTGGTGTTGTTTTAAGTCCTAGTGTGCTGGTGAAGCAACAGGATGCCTTTTTTCTTCAGAAAAGTCTTGCTTCTATAGCTAAATTGTGTTCCCTTAGTTTTGAACATCTGCAGCACTGTACATGAATGGAAATTAAGCTGTCCTGCTCCCCTATCACAGCCCCAAGATTCATATTTACATTTGACAATCCATTCTCATCCCTAAACATAAAAATTTATACATCAATCACAAATTCTCAGCAACACAGTTTTAAAGGCTAATGTTTTTAGCTGCAGTGAACATGTGTTCCATTAAAACCCACACCAACAATATGTCCTAGATTCCTGATCAAATTCAAGTAATTTTCATTTCATAAGGCAATTTTTCTTAGTAAGAGCCTATCGTGTCCAAAAAGCCTATAGAACAACCATTAAAGACTGTATTAAAAAAATATCAGGGAGGGAAAATCCTCATTTCCCCTCCAAAACTTAACTGTAGGCAACAATTCTGTTTTAGGAAGATGACCTCAAGAAAGGTCATCTCTCTTCACTCCAGTGTGGCAAACTATGTCTAAGAATGGCTTTGTGGTTTTAAACCCTATCTTTTACCCATTCCTCTATCCAAAGTCTACCATTCATGTTGATTTCTCCAAGCATACTGTCCCAAGAAACAATGCACCATTATCAGTCCACAGAAAAATATCATGGCTTTACCACACCTATCCACTTGTACTTCTCTACACACCTCTACGTATAGCACCCACTCGAATTCCTTTACATGTTATTTTTTTAATTTATTTTCGTTCAAAACCACAAAGTTCACAATTACACTTCAGAAAACAGCAATGTAGTATAAACCAAAAAAAGACTGGTTCTTTCACGTTACTTTTCTCAGTTTGCAGCTGCAGCTGATACAGCTTGCTTTTACTGAACACTTCAAAATACAGTGGCTGTGGACTGCAGTGGGCATTTTTCAGTGGGTCAAAAGTACGCCCAGGTAGTTATTTCTATCGCTTTGACGATTATATCTAACACGCAGAAAAATCAACCCCATTTATTAAAAGTATAACACATCAGATATTCTTCTTGCTTTCTCACACTATATGTAACACATCATAGTTCGTGCTCATCATAAAATCCAACATCGTACATTTCATCTACAAACTGGGGAGTGAGAAAACCTTTAAAATATCCTCCTACAGTAAGAATTATGGAAATATATAAGGAGATAAAGCCAAAGTACTAGTTCACACCTCTTAACTACTGTGACCATTACCTGTCAAGATATAAACATCTAGTGCTTACTGCATCATTAAGTCAAGAAGAGGTCACTTCTCATGCACACAGTCTTGGCAAATCATTCCCAATACATTCCAACCTCTTTCTACACATAAGGCAAAAGCAGAGTTTAAGTTATAAACTTCCTTGATTTTTACTACTAAACATACCATGAATCCACTTCATAGACTCACACAAGAAAGTGTTCTATCGCAATTTAACTGGTTTAAATTTAGCTACTGATGGACACGAATGTTTTAAATTCCCTATCTGTAGGCCATACTAATTATAAGCAAGGCACATTATTCCTGAAGCCAACAACTACACCATAGAGAGAAGAGACACATGTAAGTGTAGCAAACTAAAGCAGAATCTGAGAAGTGTAATAAGCCTTAGTAATTATTACAAAGAATAATAGTTTGAAATAAATTCCTACTTAAACATGTTAGAGTGCTCTCAAAGCAATTTGTTGCAATTCAACAGGTTAAATATTGCAGGAAATTATATGCAATTAAACTTTCAAACAATTGAGAAAGTAACAGGAAATCGAAGCAGGAATGACATTCCAACAGACCAATTTTATGTCACCCTGAGGTTTCACACAAAATATATTACAATAATCTTGGTCTGGAGAAACAGAATCTATACACACTGCTTAAGTCCAAGAGTTAAAAAAAAAAAAACAAAACAAAACAGCTAATTTAAAATACAATTTCAACATATGCTGGTTCAAAGGAAAGGTTTTCCCAGCTGTTTCCATTTATTTCAATCTTATCTGAATTGCACTTCAGTTATCTACCAAACTGATCTGCAGTTTCAAACACTTAAAATGTACAACATAGTTCAATGAAGCAAGCAGCAAAATATCCATAGCACAAAGTAATCCACTTGTAATTATTCCAAGTACTCTGCTCAGTGACATAGACCCAACATGAAAGTTGTCAGTACGCATTTTCAGCACCCAAAGGGAGGTCATCAGAGATGGAGGAAAAACTTCCACTTAGGAAAGAAAGAAGCCACAGTATGTGTAAAAAACCCCAGATATATCAAGTATAACAGAGAATCCAGGTGCTCCAGACAACAGATTTGATATTTTAACCTTCTGTTTTGTTAGACAGAAACTTACTGACGATATTGTATTTAATATCCAAGCACCAAAGGACTGCACTTCAGGAGTCTAGATTCCACAGCCAGTGCCATCCCACACTTTACAAGGGCTTTCATTTAATTTTCCCAGAGTTAATACCACTGACCACAAGCCAAATAGCATACTGTGTTGATATCAAGCGCCTTGCAACGCAGAAGAATGCAGAAGCCCTAAACTTTATCTCCAAGATCTTATAAAAAAGAACTGAGTCTTCATATATCACCACCAAAGAAGGAAACTGCAATCAAGGACAACACAGATGAATCACAATGTTGCTTTTATAGATTGAGAGAGCTTAATTTTTTTCCACATGCCTGGTAAATTTCCTTAAGCTTCAGGACAACTAATTACTTTGGGAGGGTATGTTGAAATCTTTCCTTCAACAGATTATTCCACTTACTGATAACAACAAGTATTACCTGAAACATTACTTGAAACTTAATTCTCTTCTACCCCAGGAGAGCACTTTGACAGCATTGCTCCTGGCTACTGTGCAATCTACCTTCCCCTGTCTCTTCCTTTGACCATAGTCTCCATCCTCCAAAACTAAGTAATTATAAATCAAAATATACATTACAGGGGAAAAATAATAATGGGAATTTTTGAAGAGGAAATAGTTTGTCATGTAAAATTGGCTCACTGAAAATATCCTGAAGCAGCACTGTAAATAAAGCTCAGAGATTCCTCAACTACTTTCCATCCAACAGCATCTTAAATAATTGGATGAGAATCTCCCATTTTGCATAACAGCTACAAGAGCCATGCAATTATTTATTACAAAATTGCACTTGGAGTATTCCTACCACTGCCTGCATAACAATTAATAACACGCTCAGCAATCCCATATTTTCAAACGTTAAGATTTACATGGTTTTATTAATAAGCCTAGCTTCAGATTCTAAATAATCCATAACAGAGTTAAATGATCTTGAATACTCTCAGTTCCTTCAACAGCCACCTCATCTCTACAATAAATTGGCTGGCAGATATTCTTCCAAACTTCAAGTTCCTCAAAAGAGCACAAGGGGGGGGGGGGGGAAGTACACTAAGAAGTCTCTAGCACACCTGCAGGCCAAGTACTTTTCTGTGCATCTCAACACAGTGTCTTCATACTAAACTGGAAACACTGAATACTTCATAACATTGCACAGAAAACTAGGAATACAAGGCAAACAGTTATGGGCATAATCCATGCAACATCTTCCCCCAAACATAACAATTCAGACTTTGGGAAGTTATCTGTTGAGATCTAAATAATTTTCATTTGCCTAACATGGTTCTTTTTCTAATAGTTTTCGCACAAAAGCCATCTATTATTAAAATATTTATGGTTTGGGTTTTTTTGAAACTCAAATACAACCACATTCATTTTTTGTAAAAATAAAGTACCTATTACCAGAAGTTCACACAGTATAAAAAGAAAAACTTCCAACTCCTGAAAAATGGCTTTTAAAATAAAATTAGAACATGCATTAAAATTAATAGAAATTCACATGGCACTTCACAAAATCCCTACAAAACCTGCCCTCTGCACAGAAACATACACATTAGTTAGATTACAGATCTAAAGTATTACTACATCCCATTTCAAATTATTTTCAGCTCTTAGAACACAAACGGATTAGGTGAAGAAATATTATCTTAATCAAAATCATCATCTAACACTTGGGGCACATAAAAAGTACACAAACAAAATTGTTTCTCTTCATATCTAAACCAGGATACTGTTAAGAGTTTAGGTGCTTCTGTTGAGTTAACTGCTATGATATCATAGTGACATAGCTCTTTAGATAACCTATGCCCAATTCGATAAAAACTTTATAGTGAGCACTATAGCTATCCATCACATCAAATTGCACTTAAAAGTAAATTAGGAATCAGTGCAGATAACAGAGCATCAGTATAATGTGCTCTCTCTGCAAGTAACAAGCACTGAAAACCAGCTGTCTTCTATGTCAACTAAAATCTCCAAGTAATTCAAAGGCTTACCACACCTTAGAACACACTGCAGAAATCTATTCCTGAGATAATGAATTTAGATCATTGTTAAAAAGCTTTGTCCTGAGCACAGGATACCCAGAAAAGCCTGACCATCTTACTGTATTTTACATTCAAGTACTCAGGAGGAGGGGGGGAGGTGGATGCGTGCAACAAAATCTGCTGAAAAATCAAAATTGTAACAACCATCCCATTCCTCTTCCTGAGAGGAATTACGCTATCATATTGTTTGTACATGGCGCATGACT
Source organism: Ara ararauna (assembly GCA_028858755.1). NCBI lineage: Eukaryota > Metazoa > Chordata > Aves > Psittaciformes > Psittacidae > Ara > Ara ararauna. The sequence goes on along the minus strand of CM054376.1, from coordinate 65,273,418 downwards.
GTATGGCCCATGTTGATATTGTTTATATAATTAAGAATCCTCATTGGAGTAAGCGGTATGATGCAACTAAGATACAGCCCATGCCAAAGATGAATATTGACTTCTTTATGAGCAACAGAATCTGTTAGCAAAGGGATTTAGCAGCACATGAAAGAAAGATCATGCTAAAGAAAGACCTTTTGCCAACATTTTGCCATTTAACCAGTGATAATTGGTTTGGTGAGTTGATTTAGACAAGAAAAAGAATGTTTGTCTACACAGGGAGTAAGACCAACTTTCACAGTATAATTTTTTTGGCTTTACGGCTACTAATCAGCCCCTGTTGTATTTTTAAGACGCATATGCACTGCCTTGGATCATGCTTTTCTCTCCAAAAAATAACTCTAAAAACTATCAGCACAACACATGACATATTCAACTGTAATCATATTTCATACAGCCATATGAACAGATGTTATCATGTAAAAAAAAAGATCTGGAGTATCAGGGTTTATGTTTCCCTCTTCCATCTCTGCACAAAAGATATTATTTATCAAGGTCCTATATAAATCTAACAACTACAGCTACGTAGTTATATTGCAATATATCACGTTAATATTTCTAGAAGATAAAATACCTAGAGATTAAACGTATTAAAACACTGGTCTTGGTCTGATGTATGCCATCAGCTATCAAGATTGTGCCCTAAATCCCACTGAAACAACAGGGGGCAGAAGAAGAAGGAACCAAGAAGCTTTTATACCTTGAACTAGCAAGTAGGGTGTATGTGCAGGTAGTGGTGGTGATGGGGTTAGAAAAGTTGTTGCAGTATTCATTAGTTTTCAACTGTAAACTCTTGAAAAACTTGGGTGGCATTCCACCAATTGTAGAAAATTACACAAGAGCTGAATAGTACTGAAGTCAGTTAGTGTTTTATTTTATGGTCTAGAAAATGTAGGTTCAGTAGAAAAAAAGCTCTTAAGTCAAAGATGGATCTGACAAGAACCACCTAATTAGCTCTCTTACACATATTCCACTGACAATTCAGTTGATTTACTGCACAAAGAAACATTTTTTCAAGTGCTGCAAACTCTGTACATTCAAAGGCATCAAGGAAAATTATGGAACCTATTTCACCTATTTTTGTATCTTTTCACCTTGGCACTATGGTAATAGGCCAAAAGCTTCATGTATGTGAGCAAGGGATATATGTTTTTATACCTTCATGACAGAGTAGGGAAGATGACAGGTTTTCCCACTTAGTCATGCATTTCAAGGAAACACCTGACAAATGAAAGGAAGCACAGTAGCATATTTGCTTTATGGATAAACATGCACTCAGTTCATACATGCCCCTTTTCATTTTAGGGATAGAGCGAGAGCCCTTTAAGATGAAAATACTTTATTCAGGGGTGATATCTCAGTTTCTCCACACAGAAGCCTTGTGTCACAATAGTATATGAACACCTCTAACACCCTGACGTCACTCATTTAAAAGGGGTATATAGACACAGGACTTGACTCTTTCGGCTGGTTTAATTACCCCAACAGGATGCCAGGCTAGACTAGATGGTGCTTCTAGGTTCACTGTACTGTATGCATTTCTGATAAATGGGAAAAGAATAGATGACCTGGCAGAAGGCTCAGACAATAACATGTGATTTACAGGACATGAATGCAGCTACTATAAGATTTATCTGACAGCCCTCTCCGATAGTGGACTGTTGAGTATCCGATGGAATGATTTCTAGTCTGGAAAGTCTGCTACTGAGTAGCCATACACATTATTTATTTATTAGATGTTTTGGGCTGAAACCATTTTTAAATGATGCACTTCACAATGCTCAGCCATAAATTTAGTTTTAAACCCTAGAAGGGAGGTAGTGTTATTGGAATGTGTGTCAGACTGAATTAGGATGAGCAACACAACGCTTTTATAAAGTGGCCTTGAATGCAACGTCGATTCTTTCAAAAACGGTATTAACATCAAATAAGCAGGAACACTTTGCAGTAATATTAAATGAAAGATTTCTTTATGTTTTGATAGATTTATATAAATGTAAGTATACACACAGAGACACGTCCACAAAATGTAGCATGTCTATCAAAAAACACAACTGTTTTTGTCATAGAAAAAGCCTTTTGTCTGTATCTCAAACCACCTGTTTCTCCTTTTATCTTGGTTTAAACATTAGGCAACATATAAACATGTGAACACAAAATTAAAACATAAAAACAATGGTCTTTTTCCATATGCCTAAATACATAAATTTTAAAGCAGAGAAAAAATTAACCGGGAGTCACAAATAGTTGCACGGAATGTTGTCTTTTGCAATTTTTTTAAATCGCTTTACTTGAGAAAGAGCTTTACTCACACCATTTTATGAAAAAGTAGTTGTAAGACATTACTATTCCATATTGCATTTCTGGCAAAGAAAAAGCATATTCCAGCCACAAATCTAAATAAACATCAGAAAAATTTCAGATGTTTCAGAAAAACAATCCAAGTGCTTATATCACATATAGAATGTGTAAAACAAATTCTGAGAAAGAGGTTATCATAAAAACCACCACAGATATTAATCAGAGCAATCTTTCAATTTCATAAAATGGTGCCTGACAAATTTGTGAAGTTTTAAATCAAATTTGCAGATACTTACTTTGTGACTATGCCACATTATTTATGTGATTAAAAACTAGTTTTTGACCTGATCTTTTGATCTTTGGCACTTCATCCTCTCCATCTCCTCTTAAAAATTAATTAAAATTTTAGCAAAAGGCTATCACTTCATTTCCCACCCTATCCGGGGGGGGGGGGGGTAGGGGGGGTGTAAGAAGAAAAAAGGGAAAAAAAAAAAAAAAAAAAAAACAAAAAAAAAATCAATCAAGCTCAACCCCATCTCCTCCCAGTATCTGTAAAATGTCTGCTAGAAATTCAATTTCATATCTCTCTAGCTTTCATGTAGCAAAAAGACAGTTCACTTCTTAACAAAATAAATCACTTCTGTGATTGCCATGCTGACCTCTTTGAATTAGGAAAATTCAAAGTGAAAAATGTAATTATCACCCCAGAACAATCTGTATACATCTGGAGCTAATTTTAGATTCATTTCTCACATCATTTTTCATATTCTGCCAAAAAATTACAGCTGCTATGTAACTTTAAAAAGACTTTGAGGTCTTTGTGTCTTTATTGGTTTATTTCTACTGTTTTACAAAGAACAACCTTAGCCTCTGCAACGAGCACTGCTAAGCAATCACGATAGCCTCAATTTGATTAGATTAGCATTAAGTGGCACTGTGACACATATGACAAATAGATGCATTAGGGCACGTCATTTATTCCTTATCCTTTCCACTTCCCAAAACCAAATAAGTGACGTACAGTACAGAGCACAACATGATTTAAAAAAGAAGGTTAGATTACCCTACCAAAAAAGAAGGGAAGGTCAACCACTAATTACTGATACAAGCAACATGAATAACAAAAATTAATTTTTAAATGGTAATACCAAGTTGTCAGGCACATATTTAACATTCAGATTATTTTTACTCTAACACATTAACAAATGAACAGTAAAATTTGTATAGGGATTTGTTAGAGAGGATAATCTTCTAATTTAAGTCAGCAGCAAATTTGTATGCTAAAAATCATGAACAACGTCCACTTCTAGTATTGCCATATGTAAAATAACCATCTCTAAATTCCAACCATAAGGAATATTAAATTCCTTTCAGGGTAAAGACATATTTTCTGAGGAAGACTGAAAACTAGATGAATGAAATTCTAGAACCATTCATTAATAACAAGCTCACTAGAAAACATAACTATTCTTCACTAGTTCATTGTAAAATCTATTAGGTGTAATCTCCAGAAGTAATTGTTCTTATTACACTTTATTGACAATGCAGACTATTGATTTTTCACACCTTCTATGATTCTTTCATTTGTATTCATGAAATGTCTATCAGCACACTCTAAATAAATTTGGCAATACAGGCATTAAAATGAATAAATCGATGTGAAGAAACATTAATTTTGCATTATCCTTATTCGTCAGGCAAGCAAACCATAAGGGCTGTAAATGAAGGTCAAAGGTTTTGAAATGGGTCAGAACCCTTGACCTCTAGACCAATACCATTCCCATTAAAAAAGGCTATTTTAAAGTTTTAAGTAGGGGAATTTACTACCAGAAACGTATCATCTTTAAGGCACCAAAAGAAAGGCTCAATAAAAATAGTCTTCCATTTAATTACAAAAAAAGAAAGTAAGAAACCCAAAAAGCAAATCCACTTAATATACCAAGATTTTAAGAATCTTCCTTAGGCTCTGGCACTTTTCTAACCACAGGAACAGGGAATTCTCAGGTTCCTAAATATCTAAAATCACTCTGCCTTTAGGAATGCAGAATGCCCCAAACTGCTGACAACCAGGGTTGCTTTCTTATTTTTTTCTCAAATTCTTAGTACTTGTCATATCAATTAAGAATGACAGGGTTTCAAAAGTATTTATCACTCATACACAAAAGAAAAAATCCTACTCATCCCAGAGGAGTCAGCATGCCCACATGCAGAAATCAATCTGCTTCTTTCTTTAACCTTAATATTTTATTGGTCCTACTTTATTTTACATAAATGGCAGCATAGAATTACTGAGGAACATCACCATCAGGGTTATGTAGATCTTAATAGTAAGGCAACACCTTACTAAGGTTAAAACCCTTAATATTTTCTCTCTCTGACTGACTAAACAATTACTAAGAAGTTGTTTTTTTTTTAATCAAAAGGCCTTGCACCTACTCTTTCTGCCTATTACACATAACCTCAAATTTCAAGTCAAATTTAAAGTAAAAATTTAACTGTAATTTCCAGCATGCTCAAAGGCAGCACTTTAGACAACACTGTTAATTAAACCTCACCTGAGAGCAAAGAAGCATTACCAGCTCCACAACTGAACTGCTAGATTTCATGCACACAAGACCTACAAAAGGAAAAAATGGTACACATAAATGCATGCTTACATGGCACCAGCCATAAACACAACTGTTTTGAAGTGCAATAGAGTAGCAGTAGAAGCATTTTGACAAACAAAAGAAAGCTATAATTCTCATACCACTTCCAGTTTTTGTACTTCATCAGCACAAAATAAAAGTATGCATGTAAAAGGAAGATCATAAACTCCATGCCTTGCATCTAAAGATGCAGCTAATAGTAATATATTACCTCCATTATTCAGTTGCATAAATGTTTGTACGTCAAAATGATCAGAAGTGTGGTTAACATATGTTACATTAATCCACTGTATTTACATTTTGCTATTTCTTGAAGGATTGGGTCATTATATATGCAGAGAAGGGAAATGGCTTTATGACCTTTGCTTTCTCCATTGCGCGTTCTCCTTTCAGCCCCCAGCTATCAATCAAGTTTCCATTTTGTTTCATGGCAGCAGACATCCCAAACACTCTTATTAGTACTTTGACCCTTAACCCCACACTAAACCTTCGCAGAAGTGCAAGCAGTAACCTATTATATATTCTCGATTGTTTATAAACTAATTTGACTACTACTATTATTTGTATTTGCATTTTGTTTTAAGTTCGTCTGGGTTTTAGGCCCCAAAATTGGTTTCATGTGTTTATTTTTCTCTTCCCTATCAAATAAAGCTTTGAGAAAAACAGCTTTCCTGTTATTTTTAAATTAATGAAATAAATCTGTTCATAAGCCAGCTTCCATTAAAATGCTTGTCAGCTAAAGCGATACCCATATGTATAATCAAAAGTAGAATCCCACCTTTTTCAGTCTTACAGAAGACAATTCACATAATTCTTCCTGCCAACTCTTAATACTCCAAAAGTAACACAAGCTAAATTCCTAAACTAAAAACCTTTAATTTCAGTGAAGTTTAATGAAGTCTCAATTTTGTTATCAGCAGTCTTCAGTAAAACGCTTACCAGCGTTTGATATCTACTTGTGTTTCTGATAACGTTAACTGTATTCAGCACTACATACAGGATGTCTGTCCTAAGCCATAAAACAAGTAGCTTCAAAATATTTTTTAAAGGAGAGCTTTAATTGCCCAGGAAGCAACTAGATCTATTAGTGCAAATACAGTTTGATGTGCAAGTGATCAGCTCAAGTAACCATAAGCCACTAACACGGGAGTGCTCACTACTGGAAGCTGCAACAAGCTCAGGCCCTAATTTAATTCACTGCTTTAATTGGGCAAAACTCACAATTTTCACTCTAAAAATCAGTGGACAAAGCAACTTACATAAGCAAATTGTGAGAAAATTGAAAGCTGGTGTTCACTACTAAATTCACAGTGTTCCAGTAAACAAGATTTTTTAAACTGAGGACATTAATGTCTGCATTGCAGAACTGAGCCTTGTTTTTAAACAGAGAGAAACCCACCTGTAGAAAGAAAACTCATCATCTCAAGCTCAATCATTTTAAGCCAACACCAGAAAGAGCCATGATCTTTGTTGTGCACCTGAATTTTCACCTTCTCAGAAATACCAGAAAATTCTTCTCAATACCGACAATCTTTTCTGTATGATTGTCTTCCAATTAGAAACCAGAAAGACAGAAGCAAATCCACATACAAGAAAGGGATACAACACAACATGCTCTGCTGACATAGTTCTCAAGAAGCCTTCTGTTGCAGTGGCACAGTAAAAACGTAAGGGCTTCGTACTTAGCTTTCTAAACTATACTCTGTGCTCTGTATTGAAGTGTTGATCCTGACACCAGGTTTTCAAAACACATTTCACACACCAGCTCCTATGGAACAATGCCCTGGAAGAGCTGGAGAACTAAGGAAGAGACAACAGTTGGTCCCACATAATGAGATACAATAAAACTATGAGATGAGATGAGATGGAGGGAAAGAGGTGACAGAGATGGCAAAAATAAGGAGGCAACAACAATTAAAGACAGAACGAAGGGGAGGCAGTGAAATCCAGCAGAAAGCACCATGTCAGAAGGTGGAAAGAAAGTTTCTGAGGCATTAGAATACATAAATAAATAAATAAACCAAAGCACACATCAAAAAAAACTTCTTTAAAATGGAAACTTACTTGTACCTTCTATCAGCAATTCCTGCCCATGGCTGCCCAAAAGAGTCCGAGAAAGAAAGGAAGCAAAATCCACAAAAATCTCTCTCAGAAGTGGGGCAGCTTTTTCCAAAGCATGTTCAAGCTTGTCTGTAATACTAGTAGAGAGATACAGGTGATCAACAAAAAAAGGAAGTTGCTGAAATTTTGTACAAAGGAGTATAGTTTGTGGCAATGTTTAAGTGATATACATGCATATGAAGGAATCGATAATCCTTCATTAGGTATTGAACATCAGCAAAATTACATTCATAAGAGATGCAGAAACAGAGGGTGTAATAGCAAAAATGTGAGCCACAGCAAAGCTGTTCAGATGTTCAACTGAAGAGGTTACCTCATATTTGAAGCAGAATCCTCAGGCACTGAAGAAACTGTAGGGACAGATGGCAATTTTGAATTAGATGATCCTCTTCCTACAAGACAAAGTGATAAATAAGTTCATTATATAAGAAAACATGCCAGAGGTTAGACGACTTGTCCAGAAACTAAAGCCTAGAGCTCAATCTCTGAGAAACCATGGTTTTCAGGTGTGTATGAAGACTACGGTAAACCCTTTCACCTGTTTGTATCTCAGACTTTTTTTTGCTGGAACTCCTATATTCTTACATTCATATCTACCAGGTATGCTCTGGCAAGCTGTCTACATTTTGTTCTAGCTCAAACATAAAGTAAATCAAGCAAGCATTGCAGTTTGCTTTGTGAAGCAAGTCAGATTAGACTGTAGTGATCCTTTCTGACCTTATAAGCCATGAGTCCCTCTGAACAAATTTAAGAACACTTACAACCTTAAGCAGTGAATACAAATACTACTTCTGTAAGGTACTAATATACACTAATACAACTAATATATAGCTAAGCGGCAACATTTTAAAGCATCTCTTTTGGTTACTGGAAGTGTTCATCCAATTAAAAAAACTTGCACAGATAACCTTTTATTTTTTCTCTAAAATTAAAATATATTTGCATCAAAATGAAGCAGAATACAAAATTAGTGGGTATTTTCAACAGCCTGGCTTAGATTTTTGCAACACTGGGAGTCTGATAAAGACAGCTATGATAAAATTCTCCACTGCACTGCCAGCATCATTAGCATGATGGCAGTGGTATAACCTCATTTATGACTTATTAACTTTGCCACATCAATTATTCAAAGGTCGATAGGGAAGACTGGGTCATTTATGTATCCTACACTTACTAAAAAAAAAAAAAAAAAACAAAAGAATTGCGTTATGTCAAATTGACACTACACAGCTCTCATCAGCAGAGTAGGAATCTGTAAATACTAAATTCTGCTGCTCAGTATGTAAAGAGAAATACAACTTCCATACTCCAGTATGGATTGGTATTAGCAATGATGAAGAGGGGGGGTAAGCAAGACAGCCAGAGATTTCACAGATATTTGCTGCCAGGATAGGAATGGTGACTCACAAATCTTGCATTGCATTCCAAACTGTAGAGAGGAATGAATCTTAGCAGACAGATTTCTGTGCATTTCCCAGGAGCATGACTGCTTCTAGTCCATCTGCAATCCTATCTCTTTCCAACCTTAGACCCTGTCCTATTCTCTTTCCTCTCACCTCACCAGTTTCAGATTGCTTTGCTGCTGGAAAGGAGGAAAGGAAAAAAAAAAGAAAAAAGCATGAAAGAAAATACTTCAGTTCTCACATCTACCTTAGCAAAGACATGGCCCTTCTCAGAACTACAGCTATAGAAAAATTCCTGAACATCCCACCTACACTGAAGTGAGCTCAGTTAAATGCCACCTGTCTGGAAATAAGCTGCTAAGATCTTGAAAGTGTCTACCAAAATGTGCCAATTGAAACTTTTCAAAGTGTTCTACTAGAGTGAAGTTGAATAGATTTGTAAAAAGATGGCAAAGACAAATCCCTAAGATACTAATTTTATTTCTCCTGTCAAATTTCAAACTTGTGCTTCAAAGCACTGGCACACAGAGCTTCCTCCCAGAAGTGCTGAGGGTTTCTGATCTTGTTTTGTTGTTCAGGGTTGTTTTTTTTCCTCTATCTGGGGAAGATGCTTTTCTCTAATCTTGCTTCAAAGGCAGCACAGAAACTGATAAATCAACGCATCAAAATGCCGGAAAGTTTTGCTAATTTCTTTTTCTTTCTTCACAGGTAGGAAAAAATATTTGTGAATAGGATTTGCTTATGTTTTTCATAAATCCAACATGAAGCTCCTGTTTTGACTTTTGTACAGGATGATGAGGTCAGAAAGAAATTTGGAGTGGGCCAGACAAAATGAAGGACAAGAAATAGGGGACAAAGCATTAGCTGAAAGCAAAGTGGAATCTGAATCTTCTGGGAAAAGTTCCCTGAATAATTAATCTAATATTTCCGAAAATTTCAAGGGGGATGGCTAGATTCTGTAAATATTTAAAATATTTTCATGGGTATATTACCATCTCTTTAAGATGTCCTTTTACACAGTCAAACCACCAGAAAGTATTTGGGATATTCCCAAAGGAAGACCAGTCAAACAATGTGCTGAAAATGAGAACAGGGCCTCCTGTAAAGAAAAACAAAACAAAGCCCACAAAAGGCAACAAGACCCATGATTCAGCAGTCCCAAAGACTTCAGTTGTTTGCAGAATACTTAACAGCTACAGTCACTGGTTTTGTTTTGGTGTAACTTGTGGGTTTTGTTGTTTTGTTTTGTGGGATGGTCTGGGTTTTTGTTTGCCTTTCTCTTTCTGCACACAATGGCACAGGCAAAAATGGTTAGAGTGGGAGGTAAAGGAATCACTGACAACACAGATAGGACATGAATATTTTTCCACCAGAAATCAAACCAAATTGTGCCTAACAGATTAGGCATAAATGTAAAACACTATGAAGTTTGAAGTTAAAATCTACTTTTAAATATAGACATAAGAGAAAAGGCACTGATAATTTGAATTTGACAACAGTGTAAGGCAGGCACCTACATAAACTGATGTTCTTTTTGAAGATTATGCAAGGAAATTTATGGCCTGAATTTCTTCATGCTTCTCATCACCTAAACCCACATTCCAAGCTCAGATATACTTTACCAAAAAGGGTGAATCTCAGATTTATCACAGTTGAGAATTTCATGGTAGGGATTTTTTTTAGACAAGATTAGGCATAAGAGGACAAGGGGGAACGGGTTCAAACTTAAATAGAGGAAGTTTAGATTGGATACGAGGAAGAAATTCTTTACTGTAAGGGTGGTGAGGCACTGGAATGGGTTGCCCAGGGAAGTTGTGAATGCTCCATCCCTGGCAGTGTTCAACGCTGGGCTGGACAGAGCCTTGGGTGTCATGGTTTAGTGGGAGATGTCCTTGCCCATGGCAGGGGAGTTGGAACTACGTGATCTTAAGGTCCTTTCTAGCCCTTACTATTCTAGGATTCTATGATTCTATAATGATTTCTGCACTCAAATTTTGTTTTGTGGAAGCACTTTTTTGTTGTTTTTTTTTTTTTTTTTTTTAATTAAACTCAGAAGTGGCCTTTTTTTTCCTACCATGTTTTCTGGTTTTAGTGGAAAAAATAAAAGAAAAATCTCCAGTAGCATATTTTCATCCATGACACACATGTGGGTAAGTGCAGTAGCTACTTCAAACATGTGGAACTAAACTGACTTATCTCTCCCTTATCCTTTCACTGATAAAGTGGCTCCTTCAAACTGACAGTTTTACAGACATTTGCAAGAACATAAAAGAAAATGCAAATAGATCATCTGTCTAGCACCCTCACAGTGAAACCTTATTGTTTATTCAAGGTCCCCAAGGGTCTAAAAAAATAATGTCTCTAGCAATAAAATATTGTTCAAGAAACAACTTGTGCAAGATCTTTATGCTTTTGAACATACAAAGTACGCTTAGCAACACACAAGCAGCGCACGGTATACTTTGGAAGAATGAAGATAAGGGATAAAAAACCAGAGTTGAGTTGAATTAAATAATCATACCTCTATTTTGCACAACAGACCTACCACACATAAATACATTGATGCCTTTTAAGAAAGAAGTATCTAATAATGAGCTCATTCAAAAATACACTTCCAGGGCTGGAAGTGTACAATGCAAGACGACAATGAAAGGTCTTACAAGCTAATATATGGGATCTGTTACATAAACACATCTGAAGGTTAAACCAAAACAGATTTCATGAAACAATGGTGAAAACTTCTCTAAAGACAAGCTGCTTTAAAACAGTTTTTATACTGAAACACTATTAAACCATTTCCATTGCGTATCACTGGCATTCAAGATTTAAACAGTGTCATTCTGCTTTGTTAACTAGCCTTCAACTACTGTCACTGTAAACTTAGAATTCTCTTTGAAATAGTTACTATAATCCAATGAATTTCTTGAACTACCCTTCTGCACTATAGTAACTCACCTCACATTAATTTTTCTCACTTTAGCTTGTCTCCCACCAATTTATTTTATTGCAAGACATCAAGGTTATTTTCATATATGCATAAAAATCCACAAATATAATTCTTCTTTGCAAAATAAGCCAACTGAGGAAGAAAAATTATGTTTTCCTACACGTAGGACTAGAATTCAAGAGGCGCAGCTTTTTTATCTCCTCTTAGTACTTATTCCAAAGTTTCTTTCAAGCATCCACCTTCTTTTCCACCTCAGCTTTCCACATGGCCTTGTTTATGAGCTCACATTTTGGAGAACAGCTATGCCTCTGCTCAGGAAAAGCAAAAATCATGCTGGCAACTCTGTGTGGCTCAGAGGCAAAACAAGTGAAGCTCAAGGAACTTCAAGTAACAGGGGGAAGAAGCAGGCATCAGAAATGGAGTGGAACTTCTCAGTGTTCTCTACACTCAGAGCAACGGTAAAGACAAGATGCAATTCACTACTGCCTCCTACAGAAATTCCTCATACTTCCTCTTTATAAAAACTGTATTAAACAAACAGTAACGAGTGATGTTCCTCAGTGATCAGTGTTGAGACCTGTCTTGTTCAACGTCTTTGTCGGTGATATGGACAGTGGGATTGAGTGTGCCCTCAGCAAGTTTGCCGATGACACCAAGCTGCGTGGTTCGGTTGATACGTTGGAAGGAAGGAATGCCATCCAGAGGGACCTTGACATGCTTGTGAGGTGGGCTGATGCCAACGTGATGGATTTTAGCCATGCCAAGTGCAAGGTCCTCCACCTGGGTCAGAGCAATCCCAGGCACAGCTACAGGTTGGGCAGGGAAGAGATTCAGAACAGCCCTGTGAAGAAGGACTTGGGGGTGTTGGTCGATGAAAAAATGAACATGAGCTGGCTTCAGTGTGTGCCTGCAGCCCAGAAAGCCAACCGTATCCTGGGCTGCATCTAAAGGAGCATGACCAGCAGGTCCAGGGAGGTGATCCTGGCCCTCTACTTTGCTCTTGTGAGACCTCACTTGGAGTATTGTGTGCAGTTCTGGTGTCCTCAACATAAAAAGGACATGGAACTGTTGGAACAAGTGCAGAGGAGGGCCACGAGATTGATCAGGGGACCGGAGCACCTCCCGTATGAAGATAGGCTGAGAAAGTTGGGGCTGTTCAGCCTGGAGAAGAGAAGGCTGCATGGAGATCTCATAGCAGCTTTCCAGTACCTGACGGGGGCCTATAGGGATGCTGGGGAGGGACTCTTCATGAGGGACTGTAGTGAGAGGACAAGGGGTAATGGGTTCAAACTTAAACAGGGGAAGTTTAGATTGGATACGAGGAAAAAATTCTTTACTGTAAGGGTGGTGAGGCACTGGAATGGGTTGCCCAGGGAAGTTGTGAATGCTCCATCCCTGGCGGTGTTGAAGGCCAGGCTGGACATAGCCTTGGGTGGCATGGTTTAGTGGGAGGTGTCCCTGCCCATGGCAGGGGGGTTGGAACTAGATGATCTTAAGGTCCTTTCCAACCCTAACTATTTCTAGGATTCTATGATTTTGAAACTGAATAGTGAAACCTCAAAATTGCATTGTTTAGCGTAAAGCACTAATAAAACACATGTGGAATTCCTGAAGTACATAAACAGAGAAACTCAGAGCATCAGAGAAACAAGTCCATAAAGTTCACACCACATCAGATCATTACAACTGTAATCAATTAATTATTTAAAAGGAAAACTAAGTGACAAAAGCACAAGCATTCCACTAGCATATTAATAACAGCTCAGACAACTCTGCCAAGTCCCACCTACCCAAGTATTAGTCCTGCCTTGCCAAGATAGCCCTTCCTGGATGCAGCATGTGTAAAATCTCTAAATCCAATCTCAGATTCAGCCTATGAGCCCATCCAAGGAACAAACAACTCAAGTAAATTCCTCTTCCAATTATTACTAGTAAATACACTCTTTCACTCAATACCACCCTCTGTAAGAGACAGTGATTGGCTCAACATGGGCCACAAAGGTGTTTAAGCTTCTCCACTGATTCCAAGATTCAGTTCCAGCAGACCAAGAACCAAAATATCAGCAGCGAGAAACAAACTGACAGGCAAGTTTAGACCACAGGGAGCACATCTGTATTCAGGAAAGTCTTTTGGTTCTGTGAAATACCCTGCAGTTTGAATGAAGAAAGGTGGAAAAACTTCTCCTGCATAAAGGCCAGGCTGTCTGAGGCCAAAATATGTTTTCACCCTCTTTCAAAGTGACAGAGGAACAGAGTGAGCTCAGATGGTTACCTTTCCAACTTGTCAACACTTTCTATTTGGAAGGCCAGGGCATGTCACACCCACTTGATATGAGCTTAGGACAATCTTAAGGGTCAAATATCTGAGATACTCACAGACTTTGAGCTACAGACAAGATGCAAGCTTCAGAAAAAAAAAATATCGGTAAGGGGGTTGATGAAATCTGAGCAAACGCAAATGGCAACGGAGGCATCTGGAACAATATAGACTGACAAATATTTCAATACAGATCCTACCTTGACCAAGCAATTCTGACATTACATCAATGGGTGGAGGATGCTCACATACTACGTAAAACTTATTCCCTAATTATGTTTATGTACATATTACAACTAAAACACTATCTATTGTTGTTTAATCCCATTTCAATCTGTATTTCCCTTTCACTTCTGTTTTGAAGTGAACTGACTCAAGTCTCCACAGTAGAGTACTGTATGTATATAACATATATATAAAACGTATAGAAGTTTCTGTGTGCTTGATCAGTTTTCAAAAAATATCAAATGCATACAAAACTAATTTTAAAAAATCCTTTTACTTTAGAAAAAGAACAGCTGAAATGTGTTTTTAAACATAATTTAATAATGCTTACATAATGCTTAATAACTAGCCTTCATATGAAATGTGAAAAAGCTCAAAATTCATACTCACTACATAAACCCCTAGTCTCTGCACTTTTCAGAAAAGGATTTATTTTTTTTTTTTCTTAATTGCGAAAGTAATCAGACTTACAATGAATCTTAGCTGAAAAAAAAGAGAACAATATTGACTTTCTGCTGTATGGAAACAAAAATTAGTGAAAGACCATGTGATGTGAACTCAGGAGGGAAAATTATATACATTGTATTTTGGTTTTTATCAGAAGCTCAATTATTGCTACTTGTATCCTCAAAAAAAAAAGGCCTCATACAGATCTATTTCAAACTTAAATGTGTGCAATTTACATGAGCAACTTCACGGTAAACTATTCCAACACTGCAAAAATTTTGTTTCTGTGCCATTATTTTACTGGGGGAAAAAAAAAAAAAAAAAAAAGAGTCTCAGGTTTTAATCTGTTTAAGGCATGATTTCATTTATTCCTTTACTTTTTCTTTTTAATTAATTAGATTGCCAGTCTAAACATGTCTACTATTTTTAATCCTGATTAGTTTCTTTTTATGCATATCAGCTCAGATTACATGCCCAATTTTTGCCAAAAATCCCAGACATGCTGCAAGTCACACGGTTCCAAACTATATCAGTATTGTTTATTGTCTGGATTTCTTATACATTCTACAGGCACAGGAGCACTTATTTTTTCATCTATATGCTCCTAGAAGACTGACTAAATCTGAAAATCAGCGTTCATCGCTTTTGTTTCTATTAAAAGCAAGTGAATACTGACTTCAGAAATGTAATATTTAAGCCAAATCTAACCTGGGTAAACCAGTAAGAGGTTAACAATCGAGCAATTATTTTAAGCAATTTCAATGTAGTTAGGTTTTCTTATTTTTAAAAAAGATTAGCTGCTCAAAGCCAGCCTATCCCAAAGAACTGTGAAATATTAAGGCAGCTAATTTTCCTAGTCCCAACATTACTCCTAGGCTAGTATAGTGCATTTTCAGTGACTAAATATTTCTCCCTTTTGCAAAGACTAAGAACATACTAGATTTCAATAGTTTTTCCTTTACCTTGGCAGGAATAAAAACTTCATGATTTTCCCAAGAAATGTAATGGGCAGTTGAAGATGACAACAAATAATTTCCAGACACATGAGTACTAGAGGACATGACAACAGATTACACTTTTCTCCCCTCAGTCTTTGCAATTTGGATGTAAGCTCATAAAAACAGGAAGCAAGACACTCAAGCATCAAAAAGAAACACCAGTAATCAGGCACAGATTGAGATTTCCTTGATTAAGATGCACATAAGTTTTAAATCTTATGTTAAACTTCATGAGCACAATTATAAGATTCTACACAGCCTTGTGACTTAAACATGCCTAAGTAGAAAAGCATGCCTTTGACACAGCATATAAGGTTATACATCTCATACGGAACAACCAGAGAGACTAAGGCTTCAAAGAACCACTTGCTTATAAACAACCTACTCAATTTTGTCCCCACTGAAAAAACTGTCCAAAGCAATTAGCTCAACATCAACACTGAAACTGACCTAAGGCTAAAGCTATTGGAAACACTTGTATATCATTTTCAGTCCTACTTAGCACTAACACATATATCCTTGGAAAAACACCCTAAAACTCATAAATAAGTTTTTATTTTACACAACAAAAAAATCTGTAACAAAAAGTAGTCTTTCAAATATACCACATTAATATGAATACACGTCAATATAATATACCTGCTCTACAAACCGTGAGAAATCCTGAAATTGACAAATGTTGCTCATTTATATTTCTTCTTCGAGATGAGGGCAAAAGGAGAACCCAAAAAAAGTTCAACTTTTTTTTTTAGATACAACACTAATATTTGTTGAGGTTTGTGCTTTGGTTTTGTTTTGTTTGTTTGTTTTTTTTTTTATTTAGAAACAGTTTATTTTTTACATTTGTGTAGCTATAGCATCAAAACTAGGAATAATAAAATTATCTGGGGATGAGCACTTGGAAAATATAAAAACATTAATTCTTACACTCATGAACCCATATAGTATCTATAGGTCCAGTTTAACCTAAGAGTCACGTCTATTTTCTAGTGAAGTATCTGATACCGGTCTTTGCTAGAGGCACAGATACCAAATGCAGTCCTGCAAGCTGCTGCGACAAAGATACAAAGTAGTATGCAGGATACAAACGTCTCAAAAGCTCTTTTGTCTGATTTGATAATCTAGGAAACGCCAGCAGTTAAGTAAAAAAAATAAGTGTAAAAACCCCTTTTCCCAGATTATTGTCACATTTTCCCTTAAATAAACACAATCAGCAATAAGTATCAACTTTCTTAGTATAAGTGAGACTCATACACAGACTGGTCATATATATACACACACTAATCAGTATTACAGTAGAAGGCAGCTAATGACTTCATGTCTGAGAAACAACTGTTCTTGCCCTACAGTGTTTTGTGATATGGATAAACATTAAAAAAACCTCACTTTCACACAACACATAACAAAACCCACATAATAAGAACTTGTTAATTTGTATTCAGAGTGATGGTGAAGGAGGGAGAAGCAAGAGAGGAAGAATTGGGATTTAAGTTGTTTAATTTCCCCTTACTCACCAGGAGATTCTCCTGACAAATCCGGAGCTTGGGCTGAATCTAAAGAAGAAACCACACTGACAGCATTTGTAGGAATACCCACAGCAGCTGTAGATGAGGAAATGGTTGATTTCTTTGGTGGTACCACAACGCTCCTAGGTGAAGACAAATAAAGATTAGTAAATAATACTGTATGAAGGTTCACACATAATGGCCCTTATTTATACATGTAGCACATCCACTTATATGTCCTTCAAAAGTACTGCTCCTCCTGTTTTCTTTTTCCATCATATTTGACAATCTATCTCAACCTAAATGACACTTTACCCTTGTTTTAATGGTACACTTTAATATCTCATCCAGAAAACCCCTGACAAATGAGCACAAAGATCAGCAGAAGTGATCTGTAAGTGGGTTTCACTTTTTACCTTAATTTCCATAAGATTTGGTTTTAAACTTCAGGCAACTATTTACAAAAGATACCACAGCATTCAAAATGAAAACACCAAGATAAATTATCAGCACTGAAGGTTGTCTTGACAGTATCTAATGCAGAACAGAAGACTAATTGAAGAAAGATATACTACTGCTAAGAATATCCTAACACATAACCGCATGCACAAACATTCACGCATCTTAAAAGTATGGTTAAGGCATGAATTTGAGTAAATCTCGTAAATCAAGTTTTACTCATATAACAAATCAAAACATTCTTTGAAGAGCGAACGAATCTCCATCTTTCATACGGGTTAAATGCCAGGCCTTACAGTAAGTATTAAAGATTACACAAGAGGAAAAGATGCAAAGTGACAAGTTAGGCATGGAGATTTATCTTACATGTTACTAAGACATCTATTTACACTATACCAATTTCAATTAAATTGTAGTACTTTATTCCAAATACCTAAAAGGCCTTGTTAAGCCTACATTAAAGGCATTTTTAATTGCAAGTTAGCTCCATAAACATGCAAAAACCCAGCTAATGAGGAAAAGAATACAGCTGATATATAATGCACTCCCAAAGCAGCGCTTACTTTTAATTACCTGGTGTTAACCATAAGCCGAAAGTCTTCAACATTCAATTTATTTAATCACATCTTTTGTTGACAATAATATAACTACACACTGAAAGTATTCCCTTAATAGCATTAAAATATTCATTTTCTAAATAAAATAACTTAGAAACTTGACCCAAATTCAGGGGTGGTAATAAAAACCAAAGAAGTTCTACAAATATTTCTAAAATAGCTCCTTTTAGAAGGGGAAGAAAGGACTGTATTGGACTCCCTTCTTTAGTCCAAAGGATGTCACAGAAGCTAGACCATGTT
Source organism: Ara ararauna (assembly GCA_028858755.1). Taxonomy (NCBI): domain Eukaryota; kingdom Metazoa; phylum Chordata; class Aves; order Psittaciformes; family Psittacidae; genus Ara; species Ara ararauna. The sequence continues at coordinate 65,255,148 of CM054376.1, read as the reverse complement.
ACTGATTAAATCAACCCTCCTTAATAGCAGGAGTAGGCACGCACCATACTTGGAGGCAGTACATGTCATATCATTATAAGGGTGACTGCTAATGTTAACTATACACTGAAAAAATAGAATCAACAACACCTGAGCCCCAAGTCAAGATACGACATCTAAACGATCAGTTTTGCTCCTATGTTCATGTCAGTTTCTCTGGAATATGAACAGTGAACAAAAAGAAAAATCAGATATGTAGATTGTCTTCTAAATTATAGCCACTTTATCAACTAATTTTGCATTACCCAGGTATAAAGAGGAGCTCTCGCTCAAGATTCTGTGACACTCACTGTCTGGAAGCTTACTACTATCCTGTAACACACACTCAAATACCAGGAAGGGACTGGGAAATTAATACAAGTTTATTGAGCACAAGATGCACCCACATGTATTAAGGTCAGGCTGGATGTGATTTTGGGCAACCTGATCCAGTTGAAGATACCCCTGCTTACTGCACATAGATCGGACTAGATGACCTCTGAAGGTGCCTTCCAACACAAACTAAACTATTCTATGATTCTGTTCTATGGTTCTATAACTTTGGAACATTTCTCAAACATTCAGCACTGAAGCCCAGGTGTACTCGCTCCTTTACAGATTATAAGTAGAGGTCTCCAATTCAAGAAATACCCATCGATAATATTAAACCCAAAGCATACAGATATTTTACAAATCTGTGTCTATTCACAAGCACTCTAAGACCAGTGCCTGAGCTGGAACTATTTCTTTGCACAGCCACTAAGTTACAGAAACAATTATCCATTTGCTGCTAATACACACACAATTATATTGGGTGTAAAGTGACATGTGAGAATATTCAGTGACAAATTCTGGCACACGTATAGATGGCAATAGTGTAGATATAGGAAATGTCTGTTTAAAACATATCATTAATGCAATTAATTTTAAACTGGAACACCCTAACTTACCTCGAGGGTAAAAATAAATGTTCTAGAGAAGTCTTCTATTTCCAGGGCTTAAAGTCAGTCAGAATTCTCTCAGAACATCAAATCAAAATGGCTGTGTCCTCTGAATGCATACGAACGCTACTGATCCTATCTCTCTGACTTTATTAAGAGCCTCAGGAAATACAGGTAGTATTTTAAGTCATAAAGGGCAAGCAGGACCCACACATTAAAAAAAAATATATGTAATTAGCTGAACTTTGACTAATTTTATATATTAGAACCTCCCCCTTTCATATGAAAATAAAGACGTGAACATGCTGGAAGGATCAGGAAGGAATTTTAGAACAGGAGTAATGTATAGTACTACAAGAAGCTCCTCACAGGGCAAGTTAGAGTCTTGGAACTGCATGGGAACAAGGAAGCCTGTGTGCAGATGGAGCTGTTACCTTAACACTGCTCATCCGCAGCTGACAATGAGTGAAGACAAAAAAAAAAAAATCCCAGCTACAACAGCCTTCCATTTTCTGTGCTGTTTCTGACACACAACACTATATATTATCATTCCTTCCTGTAAACTTCTACTGACCTTCAGAGCGCTTAAGCACTGTTGCACTGAGGGAGTAATTTCAGCAAGTTGCCAGAGTCTCTGTAACTACCCAAGGAGAGGTGCATTCAAGCAAAGGAATTAGACAACCGAGACAGACAACTGTAAATGACCGTAATAGTCCCTTTTGCCTTTTAAGATCTTTTGTATACCTTCCCATCTTCAATTCTGTACAAGTCTGGGAATGTAAGCACAGCTGCTACTCTCATCTTTAGTAACTTTCCATGAAGTGCATAAAAAAGGAATTACATTCTAACACTTCTACCGTAATTTTCAGTATCTAGTAATGGCATTCACTTTAAGGAAGACACTCTGATTAGCAACACCAGGAATCTGGCACTAACACACAGCTGCAAAGCACAGCTGTTAGCAGGCTTTTGGTTTAGGGTTGTTTTTGTTTAATTACCCAACACCATTCCTTTTGATTTGATTCAAGGAATAAAAATTACTACGTACAGGTTTCAGACTTTGAAACACAGGAGGTACACTGCCTCATAAGCAGTACACATGGGTGTACGCATATATTTCAGATACAGTCACCGCATGCTTTGACCAAGAGACACTGACTCTCACAAAGTTTTCTGAGAAATTTAGGTTGTTTATCATATCCCACTGAGAAAAAAAAAAAAACTTTTAGCTAAAAAAATTAAAAATAAAAATTAAAAAGATTACTTGATAAATTCTATAATAATTCCCATATTTAAAGGTCATGTTAGATCTTGGTCCCTACTGTTACAAGCTTGTTTAAGGATTCAGAGTGTTCATGATGTGACACAGCTGAAGACTTCTACTGTGCTTCGTAACTATTCAGTAAAAGGCAACAGTATAGGGGCTGAAGAAATTGCTGCTTCACATTAAGAAAAATATAACTTTGGGAGAAAACAGAGGCTTTGAACAACTCACTATAAAGCCGTTTTCTAGCCTCAGACTAATTCTGAGCAGAACTTAAGACAGTGATCTGTGACAGTCAACCGACATGATTCCGATTTTTCTGGCCAAAATAAAACAAATAGTATTTCCTTCTCCTGACAGCTCTGTCAGTCTGAAGCACACAGCCAAGAGAAACACTGGATACTGTCCAAAAGCATGATGTAAAGAAACCCTTAACTCTGAATGTACTTTCTCCCTGTCTTCTGGTCACTTGCCATGACCTTCTGATTCAAAAAATCCTTAAAATAGTTCAGGAACAACAAATCAAAACATTTAAATATCTTAATGTGATTGCTTTATTGCTATACACTGCTGCATTAGTTGTAATGTAATGTTTACCATTGCGTATGCCTGCCCTTTTAACGGCCCTGTGGACCAATGTTACAGTTGCAGGATTTGTTCTAGGAACTTCCACTTCCAGGCCTTCTTTAAGGTATGAAAGCACGGCTCAGCAATCACATACAGATTCATATTTGACACATACTGGAAAGCAATTGAAGATATTTGAAGCATATACATTAGTCGTGTTTGTTTATTTATATTCTGAAATTCCTTAATCTTTCCTTTTTTGTGTAGTAATATGGTATTTTCTCTGAATATTTAAGTGAAAATGCAACTGTGTTCAAACAGAAATACTTGCCATTGACCACTAATGTTCCTTCACATTCTTCTTTCAAAAGATTATTAAATGGTAGTATAAGGAAAATGAATGCAACTTGCAGAAAGAATGAATGACAGAATGGAAAAAAAAAAATCAAAAATATTCTAGTAAATAAAGTATGTGGAGAACATGGAGTGTTTAGTACATTAGTAAATCAGGTAAATTTGCCAGAGGAGTGTCTTAAAAATTAATGTGCTCTCAACTTCTCTCCAGTAACAGGGCACTTGCTTTTAAAGAGTACAGAGATAAGAATCCTTTTTTGTAACTAAACTGATAAGCATTTCTTAAATATGCTACACGCGTGAAAATATTCATCAATAAGTGTCCTTACACTGTATTTCCTCAGACCTTCAGAATTATATATTCTTAAAAACATCTTTTATCATGCATTAATTTGGTCAGAATAACAGCGAACATTAAGCAAACGCACACAAAGGTAGAGACGTGTCACATGGAAGAAAACTGTCAATACTTTTCCTTCAACATTCACATTATTACACCATTTCAATTAACTCTATAGTTCTGGGTCACATTTGAATATTATTACATCTGCTATCGTAATAGTCAGGTATAGGAGGAAAAAAATAAAGAAAAACGCACAAGAAGTATTCTTACGGGGTATTTCCAGGCAGACCTCAAGCACTACGGTAAAAATGGAAGCTTAGTTGCCTCATTTACACGGCTGTCTCAGATGTTGTGCCTTTTTTAATTTAAAATCAAATATTTAAGGTTTAACATAGGAATTTACAGCACGTGAACTGATAACACAGGTCAGGCATAGTGAGAACTAGCCACCATAAATACATCTTAGCTAGAAGGTCAGTGTGTTATTAGTCCCAATTATGCTGAAGTGTGTGGCAGACGATTATTCACTGCTGAATGAGCACAGACCACTGAGCTGAACACTGACTTCCATTACAGACAAAGGCCTATGCAATGATCATCTATTCTGCCAAATTCTATAAGGATTTACTTATCCAGCACTTTCTTGGTTTCAGAGCACTGATTCTTCTGTTACAACATAAAGTTACAAAATATCTGTAAATATCTCTTAAATTTTCAGTACTTTTTCCTAAATCTTTTGTTTGGTTGTTTGTTTTTTTTTTTTTTTTTTTTTTTTTTTTTGAAGTTGGCAAGTCTGCAATTAATTTTAAGTATATTTCAAGTTAGAAATATTCCTTGGGTGCTAGCCAAATATTCCTAATACAACAGGGGCCAGGCCAAACTGATGACCTCACTGTGACTTAAAAGTATGTACATGAGCTCTAATTCGTCTTGACATATAAGAATTTATACAGATTTAATTCCCAGCATTCCATTTCTTAGAACTGAACAGCAACACAGGTGACAAGTTGTCTGTTTTCACATGGGATAATGTTTTAGGTCAAACCCAAAAGAAATCAGTCTTGTTCCAGGCTACCAGATGATGCCCACTGCAGTGCTCCCACTTAATGAGTAAAAGACCAGAAAAGAGGGTAAGACTTATTTTTACCTCTACTTTATGAACTAACAAAGAAGCTTGCCATGGCAGTGTCCTTCTATGGGCTCTGCTTCTATAGCTAATACCCATTCCTTCATGTCCTCCTTGAAATACCCAAGGAAGAATAAGAGACACTCAAAACCAATAGAACAGGGGTGCAAGGGAAGAGAGGGGAGCAAGGAAAAATATATGATAGAAAGAATACAACCAATTTTGTAAGAAAACTTTTAAAAATCAGCTCAGCAGGGAGAAGACTTCAAATGGTTTGCCTCTTAAATGCCTGCAGAATGTTAATAGTTGCTGTGCCAAAAGAGCTGAGCTTCTCATCACAGCATACACGCCTTGATCCACAGATCCCTTACTTGCATATTCTTTCTCTACCTGTACCTGGCAGACTTAATCTTGTCAACAAGTTTATTATTTTTACATTTGAGGACCAAATAAATTAAGTCTAAAATGTATGCATTCCACACAAAAAAACCCAAAGGACTTTGATTAAATTTAACTGAAATACCATCAACAAATATTTCAAAGGCACATGCATGCCACTAACTGACAAACGCATAAACATAGGCTGAGGGAAACTAAGCAGCTGATAGAAAATGTTCCAAAAATATAAACTAGCTTATTAATATATCTCTTCTGTAAGTTACAGTATAGCTGCAGATTTAAGCTCCATGGTAGAAGACCATGATTTAAGAGACTCTATTCCTCTGAACCCTCAGCATCAGCTTCCTATAACAACATGATTATTGAATGTTTCCACAAAGAGCATTAGAAGACAGAAGAGACCACAGTTTTATTTTAAACTGCTCAGTAAAAATGGCAAGTGATATGTTACGGGCTCTATTGGACTAACTGAAGAGAAAAGCCATCTTTTTTTATCCCAAGCTTTGATTAATTTTATTTCTGTTTTGTTTAAATTTGCTTACATTAGCGTACTCTCCTCCACTCCCTCCCGCCCCCCCCCCCCCCCCTTCTTACAATATTACTACTAAGAAAACTGCTGCTTTAGGGCACACTGAAATTGGAACTTTAATTCATATCCCTATGGATCTTGGGAAAAAGCCAATGCAAGTCTTGAACTTTATCATGATAAACCCCTGGCACCCACTAATCACAAGATTGTATCTTCACATAAGATAAGGAGATTTCTGGCATGGGAATGAACACATACACCTAGCTGTTTGCAAAGGTTTGCAACCTGGCAGCCTTTCAGTAAGGTTTCACTCACATAGCTGTTACCGTATACTCTCCAGCTATGGCTGGGAAGTTGATAATCCTTAAGATATGAGGAGAGTTTTGATTTCTGACACAGCATTCCTGAGATAAATGCAGGATCAGAGAGATGCTTTGAAATTCCCAGAGATACCTCTCTAGTAAACTGCTACATGGGAGCAACTTTTAACAAAGTGTCTTTAAAAAGGGGGGGGGGGGGGGGGGGGGGGGGAGTTAACTCACAGAACTTGTGCTTGCCATCAAACAATATATCAAATATAAACCAGACACAGAAAATGATAGCATCCCAAAGCCTGTTTTTCCAAACTTTCCTCAGTATTTTTGTCTACCTCAGAGATAGGCGCTACTATTTCCAGCTCTATTACAGTTTCTTGGAAATGTTTTTCTTTTCCTAGTACAATTCCTTCCCGCTGCCGTTACTATGTATCATTTCACAGCATAAACTTGTATATTAAGCAGAATCACACTATATATACAGTCACCTTCAAGCGGTCATAAAACTTCCCTGCCTATATATATAATTTTAAATATATTTCATATACATAGTTTGTCTTTTTGATTGATATATTAGCTAGTTAGCAACATGTCTTATCAATACTTATCAATGTATTTACCATAGATACAAGATTGTGCATGTCACTACTAGATGATAATTGAGTAGAGGTAGGACTTCTATATCTGAAAGCACACTTTTACCTACCTGACATACCCACAAAAGCAAGTAAGTGAAAAATTAAGCCACCTAGAAACACAGAGCCGCTGACATACCGAGGTCACACGCAACTGCTGCAGGACAAAATATTTTATACTAGTTCATGACCTTTTCCTCACATATTTAGCCCCACCCAGTAAACACAAAAAGTCATAGGAAACTAATACCCACAAGTTATCACTGTGGACAGTCCACACGGCTACATAAACCAGCACAACGCCTCTTGACCTCTGCTCTTCCATTCACAAGCACTCTGACATCTACTGCTTCAATCCACACACCCCTTTTTCCCCTCTGCATGTATTCCTTTAGCAGACTGGCTTCTTTTCAGTATACTAACATAGAAATTAGGCCTCAAGGTTAAGTGAGAGAATGTTAAGAGCTGTGGGGAGAGAAGAGTTCATCTAGAACAGTGCATACTAGAAAAGTAGAAAAGCAAAACAGCAAATACTTCAACTGCTCAGTGACTTGCTTTACAAAACACACTGCAATTTAAGGGTATTTTTTTGTTATTTGACTGACTTTGTAACTAGACAGAAAAAAGAACACAGAAGCGCAAGTGACTGAAGGGCTGCTGCCAATGCCCAGTATTCTGCTGCTGCACATTACCAAATTAAATTGCAGTTTCCCCTGATAAGAAAGTTTTATAGGCATAATCTACCTATGTCAGGTATGAGGAATGCAAGTACCAAATGACTTCCTGGCTAGTTAACCTGCTTTACACCAGCCCAAATCAGATTTGCACAGGCAGCACAAACCTTCAGTTATAGCAATAGCTAAAAAATAATTCCTAAATGCAACATGTACTTCTATGCCAGATGTCCAGACAAATGCTATTCTGTGGTTCAAATCTCTACCACTCTGCAATGAACAATAAGAATTTCCTGAGGAAAAACATCAGTCACAAACTGAAGCTTTGTGCTATTTCACATCAACTACCCACTTGCTGTAAAAACCAATGGGAAGCCTCAACGGGGAAGTGCTAAAAGCACTTGGGAAGCAGCAGGGACAGAAGTACAACGAGTTCTTAATACAATGCCCCTCTTCTCTCAATTTTCCCCCTCTGCCTCCATCCTCCTACTGCTCCCAAAACAAGTCCTCCTGTTTAGCATCATACACAAAACACAGTACTTTGAGACAAGAGCAAGGGGGCTAAATGCTAGCATACACCATCTGTGTCTAATCTAGCCAGACAACCCACATCACCTCTTCCCCTAGCAGTGATACTGCAATCTGAGTTGTGAACACACGCTGTGACAGCTGCATCCACCCCCTGGAAGGGCTGCACTCCTTTCCTGGGTCAGCTGAGTTTGCTAGTTTGAGCAAGGCAGCCATACAAGGCAGCCATACACTGCAAAGACATCAGAGCCAGAGGTAGCTCAGGAATAAGCAGAGGATCAGACACTGATAGAGTAAGAGATCCACTGCCACAGAGAGATCTGGATATGACTAAGGCTTTCTAGAGGCAGGAATGCAAATGTTACAGGATTCTGCCTTTCATCCTCTGTTTTCTTTGTTGGTTTCGGGAATCTCAGAGAGGTAAAAGTCAGTAAACATAGTAAAAGACAATGTCATCTACCACTCTTGGGAAAAGACAAGGAGATAACGAGACTGAGATGTAGGGGGGACAAAAATTATTAGGAAAAGGGACTTAAATCTAAAAGGAAAACAAGAAACAAAGCAGCTCCTTTTTAAATGCACCACAGCATTTGAGAGAGGCAGATACTTACTAAAATGAAACAAAATTTTAACAGCATAGGGATATACTTGTTTAATTAAGCCTGAAAGATTTACAGTAGACTTTTAGCACCAGAAGGCAGAACACAGATGCATTTTCATAAATGAATATGGGAATATTCTACAGGTAGAAGGACACCTAGATGTGTACTCAATTGGTTTTGATCCATCTGTAACTATTATTAAACCAGTATTCTTTTGCAGGCCTTCAGTAACGGAAACTAGACACACCTTTGTGATTGATAAACAAGCTAATCTACACATTATTCAAGTTATTTAGTGTCCACTTTATTTCCTGAGTCCCTTAAAACTGACTAAATGTGCATAGTACGCCAGCACTCATCTGCAAGTGCTGCAGTCAGGAATAGCAGAAAAAGAAAGACTAAAGAACAGGTTACACCCTTAATCTTTACTTTTACTCTTGCAGTCATTTCTATGCAATTTATTGGCCCCTATTCCCATATCACTTCAGAGCTCTAACATGCATATGGACAGGAGAGTTTACTCTGATAAAGAGGTGCTGGGTTCAAAACCTTGAAGAATAACCCAACCATCAGTCATTTTTCATTTCCACAGTAGCATAACATAGTATCCTGATTATGTTAAGTACTAGAGGACACTGTACATGATATCTGATTCTTTCTCTGTTCCTTACAGATTTCTTAAGCAAAATAAAATAGCCCAAATATTTTAGAAGTTACATTACCTGTCAAAGGAATGGAACTGTACAGGCTGCTCAGCAGCTCCATCACCAAGAACTCCAAGGAAGGCGGGTGGCAGAAAAGCAGAATCCACTGCAGTCCCATCAGCTGGTGTGCTTACCAAGCTTCTCAAGATATCCTTTACATTGACATTTTTTGCAGCTGGTGCAGAAGCTGCAGGCTTACTATCCTCCATTCCAGTCCCACTTCTGCCCTCCTGAGACTTATTTACTTCTAATGAGAGTGTGCACAGTACTTCACTGATTGCATCTGGACCTGCACTGACATTCAGAGGTCCTGCTTCAGCAACACTACTGGAACTGTTTGTCTGTCTTGAAACTGGTTCCTCCCCAAGACCAGAATCCCTTCTTTGTACGGATGCAGTACTTTCTGAATCTTCAATGCAGTCTGAAGTACCAAGAGCAACAGACGGGTTTTCCACATCTGTTCATACCAAAAACAGAAAACACATTTTAAGCCCATTATTAGCAGAATTGCATTCAACACGTTGCTCCCAAGAAGTAACACCAATAGGTGACAACTGAAATAACACAGCTGTATTTCCTCTTGTCTACTTAGAGATTTAATATTATCTCTAACTATTTCATAGGAAACTTAAAACCAAAAAATTTCCTTTGAATTTCTAAGAAGCCTGAAAAGTTATAACACTGAAAACAGAGAAGAGAAGTTACTGACTCAAAAGTCAAATAATGAAAATTAATTCACTGACCTAAAGAAGAATAGGAGAAAGAAGTCTCTTAGTGGAAACAAAAAGCTGCCAGTCCATTCTTATGCACACTTAACACAAAACAGTAATGTTTCTGCAACAAACATTTGTGAATACTTCGCTACTTCAGCAAGATTAATTAAGTCCACACAGCAAAATCAACCCATAGATCAGGCTCTTCTCACATCAAAGATACACACAAATACTGAGGCAAATTAAATACTATAATGTTGTTTATTTAAATGGTTATAACACACGTATCTTTATATGGTTTCACATGGACTTCTACAGAATTTTTAGATGCATATGCAACATTATTTCATTTGGCCAAATATTTAACAGTTCACCTGTAGCAGGAGTTTCATTATTTTCATTCCCTGATTCCTTGAATGACTGGCTATCGTTTGGTCGTCTCTCATTCTGAGGTTCCAGTATATCTCTGTATTTTGAAACCATGAGCACAGAAATAAAATATACAACAGCCAAAGCCAAAAACTGAGCCTGTTTACTATCCTCCTAAAAAAAAAAAAAAAAAAAAAAACAAACAAACAAAAAGACACACAGATTTTTTCATTACAATTTCAGCAGCATGTTTATTTTTCTGTAAAGTATGCCCAGTGCTACCATAAACAGACTGAGAGTAACCTGATATGTCAACAATGGAAGAACAATATTCTCTAGTCACAGTTTGTCTTGCCTATAAAGCTGGGGAATACAGCAACTGTATACAAGTGGCACTAATCCTTTCACTTTTCACTTATAAATGTGACAACTTTGACTAAGATTGTGTGTTTTGACTACATGCTTGGAATTAGTGCAGGGGCTAGGTCCCCTTTATTTATTTACAGGTGTTTCCTCGATTACATTTCCTCAAATGTGCCAAGATATTAACAGAATTTGCTGTGAAGTGCAACCATGCAGGCATACTCAACAAAACTGTAAGAGCATTTATTAACTGTTACATATTAATGAAGGAAGTGGAACAAATTCCAGAAAGAGCATTAAATTTTACTTCATCATCAGATTGTCCAGAATGCATGTACTGTACTATGTACAGTTTAAACAAGAAATGGCAAATATGCATTTGCATTTCAGCTATAACCTTAAGAGATTTTAAGAAAATCCTCAAAATAAATATTAATGCGAACTATGCCAGGTACCTCCCCAGCACCCTCAGTCATCCCTATTGAAATAAAGAGCCACATGCCATCTCTGACTAGACATTATGATTTATCCTAAGCCTGTCCCTTTTGGTGGCCAATAAAAGAAAAGCTCTGTACAGGCTGGTTCACAGGAGAACAGAACAGTTGGATCCTCAGTGACCAATCTGCGTTCAGGGGTTTTATCCCTCATTTAGATAAAAGCTCAGGTAGCATTCAATTTTTCCCTTTGAGTAGTTCAAGAAACTAAGTTAAAATATAAAGCTCATTTTATCATGATTGTAGAGACGACTGAAGGCCTACATTCCATGAAGAGTTCTTTAATAAGCTATAGTGGAAGAAGTTTGTGAGTTCTCTATTAAGAGCAAGGTAACACAGCTGGATCCTATCTGTTACGCTGAAAAAAAAACCCAAACCTATATACCCCAGCTTGATGCAAATCCTTAACTTTTGTAAAACAAGAGAAACAGGAGGCTACTAACAGGTTAGCGTCAGGCAAGAACAGTGCAAAATTGTTAGAAGTTCCTTATGATGGTAAGGATTCTAAAGAATTTTCCTGCTAGATGAATTTTTGCAAAACAGTTTTCAACTGTACTTAATAAAGTTGTGAATTTTAACTATCCCTCCCTTATTTTGTTTGCTATCTTTGCAGAAGTCCTTGAAATAAAGTTTAGATACTACTGAAAGTACTACTAACTGGTGGTTAAGTGGAACCCACCTAAGTTTCTCCTACACAGGTTCAAATTACACCAATCACAATTCTATGCACTAAACACAATGTAAGAAACTGTATACAAACCAAACATAAAATATACATATGTAAGCAGAAGCAGAGCTCAGAAAAAATATATCTTTTAAAGTCTACTTTTTCTCTACAGCTCAGTGCAGTAGCCAAAAAGCAGAGTTACTGCATCACTTTATTTGTGAAACAGAAACCCAGTGGATTAGAAAAGCAAAAAGCACAGAGGCTGTATGCATATTGGGTTACTTTAAAGAATAAATGATACACAAAATCTGCTTGATTTTGAAGATTGCATCATTAGGATTATTTCGGTTGCCACCAGTATGGAAGATTCACTTCCTGTTAATATTTTGCACACTATATACTGAAGCAGGGGTCAAAAAAAACTTGGCTCAATCAATAGTTAAAGATAAAAATGAAAGACTCTTCGCTATTCTGGATAGACCAAAAGTCACTGTGCAAATCATTACACTTGCTAAATAGTCCAATTATTGTAAAAGAAGTGCTGGTGCCCAAGCCTGTGGCCACCAATAACTCATAGCCACTATAGCTGCTGTATTTGCTTACAGCAGGTGTGTTTTTTAAACAATCAATCTCAATTTCCTCAATATCCACTATAAAGTTGCTGATAAAGGACAAAGATATTTTTAGTCAATTCAAGAATAAAAAAAGCCATATGCACATTTACAGCACATGCACACAAATTGGTTCCTCTGAGGGGGAGGAAAGGAATTAGATGACCTCTAATTTCTAATTAGCTAGAAAGATATTCATCTCTCAAAAACTGTACATAAACATCTTTATGATACATAGTATAAGTAAGCAGTTTCCCTATGTACAGCATGTGAAAGTATATGTTTGTACTAAAACTAACACAGTTAATATACAATACGAAGAATTCCAAAGAATCAGCTCTTAGGAACAACCGATGAGCCTGATCAGCAGGCAGCCATTTTCACCTCTCCCTCTTTCCAATCACAAATACTACAACAGCTGCTGAGTATTACAAGTTCCTAGCTACTGTGAGCAGTATTCAGTTCTTGTAAATTAAATTTAGCCAAACTACATAACACAGAGCAAGTGCCCAGCCAACAAAAACATGCAGAAATCAAGCTACAAAGAAAACAACATTATTTGTAACTTACTATGTCTCTGAACACTACTGCTCGAAGTCGATTAATATCCATATCCTGCAGAAGTCTGTCATGGTCTCGTATTGGAGAAATGCCCCCAGTCACAATGTCCACTGGACTCTATTAAAAAAAACAAAAGCAATCATTTCAGATTCTGGCTTTAAATGCACTCTACCAAAAATCATTAAGTGTTGCTCACAGTACATCATACTGTCATAACTACAGCACAAAGATCAGATATGCATTTCATCTCTAAATGAAAAGAAAAATCTGGCAAATTCTTGAGACAGATTTATTTCACTGTGGAAGGTTAAATATGTAAGTGTTAAATTCACATCTTGGAACATATACTTCAGGATTTCCAGTGTTCACACCCTTCAGCTATACAAAAGTATCAGTGGAACAGGTATAAATTTAAAATCTTATGCCTCTGTAGAGAATAGTAATTTTTGACTTCTGAGCTCCTGAATGGGGTCTTACACTTGCCTTTGCTGAAGAATTTGCTGTTCCTACAAAGCCCTGCGCTGTTTTTGGGTTCTTCACAATGTCTCCAATAGGCTTCATCTGTGCATGCTGCTGACACTCCAAGCAATTTCTTACTGCTACTGCACATACTTGAAGGGAAAAGAAATGTTAATAATTACTCTAGGAAATAGTATTGTCTATATCCCTTACAGAGAAGCATAATACATTTCTGTTTATCACTTTAAAAAGTTTGAGAACATTAATAAAATGATATTTTGCTTCCATAAATTTTAAATAGTCACAAAAGACGGCTCAAAATTCTTTAATAATTTATATCTAATAATTAATACTAAACTATTAGAACATGTATGCTGTATATCTAATGGATACTTCAAAGTGAGTAAGTTAGCATCCCCCAGTGAAATTTTACCATGCATACAACCACGGGGCAGGGAGGGTGAAGACAGCTCCATTTCACAGACTAACAAGGAAGACAAGTGATACAGCAGTGAAACAAATGATAATGTTTGCTTCACAATGCTCTGTTACTCTTGGACTAAATGTTATGAAGTTACATGATTTATCTTTTTGCTTCACAATTGTACCTGTTTCATCTTCTAATATTATTTATTGTCAAAGGAAAAAAGAACTACCCCACCTCTATACCTGCTTGCATCCCATAAATCTTGTTCTACCTGCACAAAGTTTTAATTGCCTAGAAAGGGAGAGGAAGGCTAGTTACTGTTGAGGCTTGAGCTGCTCTGGCACTCATGCAAAGTAAAAATTTTTCATTACAAAAAGTCTGACAGCATGCAACTAGCATGAATACTCTCCTCCAGTATTAACTAACTGAACCTAGTTATGACGTTGTATGGTCTCGTTTGTGGAATAGTCATTACTTTTTTAGGTAATAACCACTTTCTTTCAACCCAATTTGATCGAAAGTATTATAATACTGGATACAACTACTGCCCAATTTGAACCCTACTCCTTAGAAATTTACATCTCTAGTTTTCACCATGCCTTCATCTAATGGCCTCAAGATTTAAACTCCTTTTCTACATATTATAAAGGTTCATGATTCTGTATATGGTACAAGATTTCTTTTTCTTGAAGCTGCTATATCCTCAGCCTTGACTATTTGAGGAACTTTGGCAGAAAAAATTCCTTCATGAATAATATGAAAACATGCATCCACACAGTCAGGCTACCCAAACTTAATAATTTTTTATTTAAACTTTTTAAAGAGGAAAAGAACCCCATGTATATTAATTGCAGAAAACCAAAACAATATTTAAAGATTCCAATGCTTCTTTGACTACATTTAATCCTGATTTAACAAAAAGAGGGGGCAAAGCTAACAACTGTTAACTACTTTGTAAAAGCAAGTTCCTATGCTCATTAAGTCATTTTACTTGCTTACCCAGACGAAGACATTGGCGCAGAACTCCTCCAGATGACATATTTTTCTCAGACTCAATGTCAGTGAAACCAAGAGAGCTTGCAAAAATCAGCACATCCACAAGGTTGATTAATCTCTGGAGAAATGTTAAAGATGCTTCTACTGAAAGTCCCTGAGTCGGCTCAATATTCTCCAATTCATGCTAGGCAGAGAAAAATTGAAAGTGACATTTACTTCTTCACAAAGGTGATATTTCTACAACTTAAATGAAGAAAAATGTATGCTGGAAGTCCATTTTCAGTCACATGCAAAAGTAGTAATTAGGTGTATTCTAGGAACAATCATTAGTATTGGGATTTAATCCCATTCCAGATCACTGTGGGATAATGAAGCCAGGTAACTTTTTTTATGTCTTCAGGCAAAGAAGGCAGGCACTCTATTTATCTTAGGGATAGCATGGCGGAAAAGGGAAGAAAGAGATGCTGTGGAAATATCCTACACTGTTTCCGAAAAGACAGATACAATAGTTAATACACTGCACAAAGAAAGGCATCACGAGATATATTTTAAAATAAAAAGAAATTTCTTACAGTAGCAGATGTGGCAGCAGAAAGCAGTGGCAATATACCACCACAAGCCATGATCATGTTGTCCATCAATTGAGAGATGAGGTGAATTGTGTTGTGCACAAATATGACATTGTCACTGCTATTCACAAAGTCCACCACAGTTTTTGTAGAATGGCTGTCAAAAACAGATATTCAGAATTGAGCTTTATTTTTGTGGTATTTTAGCATCTTCATGCTTTCATAAAACTAAAATCAGATGGTTTAGCAGTGAGACAACAAATAACACATGACTGTTATTTATATATATTATATCAGGGTCAACTGATATATCTTAATCAAAAACTAAAACCACCTTTCGTTTCTGTTCTTAAACCTCTCCAGATTATAGCTTGCTAAAAACACCAAGATGTGTGTTAGTCATCATTTGGATAAAGATATCAGGCAATACAGTAGTTTCCTGGAAGTGTGAATTAGATTTGAATTTAAATCTTTGAAAAAATAAAGCAAATACTAGGGGGCTCTCAGAGAAATTAAAACTCAACAAAACACAAAAGCTTAAATCCTCTTAAACATGGAAATTATTTTTAAAACAGAAAAGAAATTGAAACAAACATTTTAGCTATATCTGATGATGTCCTGAGAGGTTAATTTTATCACATCCTAGATATTAAAATCAGACAAAAATTCACCTCAATTTAATTTTTTTGATCACTTAAATACTCTAATTCTTCATTCCTACATTTCTTTTTATCAGATCAGTACAGCTATGTGGTTCAATTTAAATCTGACATTCACTACTACAAGATAATAATAGACATCACTCCAAGTTATTCAATCTTAGCATTATAAGGCAGAATCAAAACTGTTTTCAAAGTTTCTTGTTGAATCGCCAACTATAAAAGCAGCAACATAGCATGTGCAAATAAGTAAGTAATAAATACTATTTAGAATAGTTTTTTTTCATCCATATTTAGATAATAAAAGATGAAGGTCCTTACATACATAAGAAACATGAAAATCTTGTTCCAATAAAAATCAACAGCGAGACTGTCAATGACTTAAATGTAGTCAGGATTTCAGTCAAAATATGTCTGTAAAGAGTCTTCAGAAAAAAAAAAAATCTGAAAATATTTGGGTATAGGTCACAAAATAAGTTGGTCTACTGAATGAAGAGTAGAATACCAGATCTGCAAAATTCAAAGAGTAACTCTGAGGCAGTTTCAACAAAATCTCAAGTTAACTATAATTGCAATTCCAGTCTAGATCATGTCATATAAAGCATAGAAATTTACCTTCTCCACATCTGTATATCTGTTTCTATGGAAAAGAGTAAGTCTGTGAGCAAGCGTTGATGCATCAGTGACCACTTAAATTCAGGGATACGGAACACGGTTGACCTGGAGTCTCTTCTCTGCCCATCGGATACATCAGCTAGCTCTTGTCCTGAATAATCTTGATGCCTTAAGGTCTGAATACACAGTTTGCCAACAAAAAGAGAAACAAAGAAACCCCACCACGCTCTGGTTATCAGTTTCTCCATAGCATACACCAAAATGCATTTAATAAACTTGAGATTTTAGATATTCATTAAGTTTTAGACTGTGTATATGGTTATAAATAAATCTAAAACTATTACACAAACACTATTTACTGGATATACCAAACCTACAAACTAGTCTACAGCTGCACTACCACACCTGTCAGTCTAGGCATACACAAGCAGCAATCTAACCTTACCACGGGGGTAGTATATGCTGCTGTAGACAGTGGTTTTCCTCCTTTAAGGAAGAATGGTGCAGAATGAAGAGCATCCATTATCAGGTATCGCTGCAGAAGGGAAGTACTCAGACACATGACTCTTTAACCATGAAAAGCTGAGTTCAAAATTAAAGACTAGCACAGTGGAGCACTGCAGCATGCAACAGAAGCCCAGTTTTAAATTACACTTGCACAGAAAAGTTAGGCTGATGTGATGGAGTGACAATACTACAAATTTTATAGTATCCAATATATCTACATATTGTGTACCTGCAGAGTAGCTAAGGTAAAAAATATTTTCACAAGTTCCATCTTAGAATGATGATATGAGGATATGAAAGAAAGTTGGTGCTATTTTTTTTTTCTGCAAAAGCAATGTTTACTCCTCAAAAAATTGTAAGAGTTAAGAATATAAGAGACCAGGTTGAAAAGAGTAAAGACTGAGTAAAGAAGCAGAAACAATTCTAAATAAAATCCTCTCCAAATGTTTCTTTCAATTCTTCAAACTTAAGAACAGAAATGCCAACACAGATAAAGTGTCCATCTAGCTAAATACTCAGTCTCCATCAGCATCCATAAGTGGACGCACAAAGAATAAAATCTTAGAGACTTCTCAGTACACAAATTAGTAAGAATTATTTTAATAATTCTTGCTATTAATCAACGGTTCTTATTATTTTAATCAAGGGTTGAAAATATTCCTCAGATAACTCACAAAATCTAAACACATTAAATTCCCCCACATGTGTGGGGGTTTTGTTTACTTTTTCATAAGAACTTCCTTTAATTTTTAAGGTAGACAGACAAAGGACAGGTAAATTTACCTCAGGTATGGATCTGGGGGGCTGAGGTGCTTCTAGACATGTGTTAGCTTTCAGTTCCAGTCTCTCTGTATCTGATGCAACACTAGAAACATCCAGCTTTGCGATTCTTTTGTCAGAGGCTCCAGCAGGCTCTGGCACATGTGCATTTGCATTTTCTTCAGCTGTTTTAGTTTCACTAAAAAGAATCTTTTCTTCCCCCAGCTTCTTTTTCCCTTGTGGTATTGGTTGAGTCGTTACTTCTTGAACTGCAGAACTCACTGTGTCTGGTGAAGAAGTCAGTTCTTGTTTTGCTTCATCTAAAACTTCTGTATCTTCAGATTTTACAAGCACAGATTCAGGTTGCTTCTCCATTGCTATTTCCTGCTTTATCACTTCACTTTCATTAGAGCTACATTCCTTGTTCATTTCTGCAAATTCTTCTGAAGGTAAAGGCATACTACTTTCCTCTTTCAAATCAACAAAGTCATCCTCGTCTTCCACCTCTACTCCTGATTTTTCCAGTCTTTCTGGACTTCCAGGAGTTTCTCCTTCCAAAGTAGTTTGCATTGATAAAGAAGCAGCAGTGACAGCTACTGTTTCTTCCACAAACTTATCAGCTTTGCTCTGAGAATCTTCAATTGCTTCAGCTATTCCAGTACAGATTTCTGAAAGACTGGGGTTTATTGCTTCTAGTTCTGGAGAAAATTCCGTACAAGGCACTGCTTTTAAATCCTGTGTAGTCTCCCTGTCTTCCCCCTCTAACTCCTCCCTGTAATTAGACACCAAATGAGTTTGTTGGTCACCATTTGATGAAGTACTTGTCTCTTTTTCTCCAGTACTGCAACCCATGTCATCATTAATAATGCAGGAAGGAGCAGCAGCATCTTCTTTTAACTCCAAACACTGTTGCTTTCCATTGTTTCCAGCTTCTTTACTAACTCCAGAGATTGTTCTAATTGGAGTTGAAGAAAGTATTCCATTCCCTTCACCTCCTTTCCCTTGGTATGCCTTGTACATTTGAGAAAGACTCTCTTTGTGCATTTCAAAAGTTACCTAAAAGAACAGAGTTGAAAGTATGTTAAAAATTACATATTAATGACAGTTTTATCTAATAAAAAAAAAAGTTGCTCAAAGTTGTACTACAGATTTATAGTGGATATTGTCCACATGATTAAAAATAATGTTTCACACTGGAGATCACTTCAACAGGGAGAAAATTTTTCTCAAGTGTACCTGTTACTCCTGGACAAAAGAAAGAAAAGGGGAGGCAAGGGGAGGGTGCATGAAAATAAGACCAGAGTCAAAAAAATCCTAGAGTGATCCTGAGGACAGGAAAATTAAAAGTTTACTAGAAGTACTCAAAGTTTCAAAGACTAGTTTTAAAAAGAAAAAGAAAAGTTTAAAGTTTAGCTGGAATTAGATGATCTTCAGGTCCTTTCCAACCCTAATCATTCTATGGTTCTATGACTTATAGTCAATACTTGCATAATTTCCTAGGCCAATTGCAGCCATCTGTAATTAGAGTTATCTGTGCTACCTGCATTCAGGTAATTGCATGGGATGCAAGTAAAAATGCAACAGCATACCAACCAGAAAATTATTAAAATTTGAGATAGCTCACAATCTCAATTTTCCTGTGACAAGTAGCAAGGGCACTTACTATAGCTGAGCTTTCACATCATTTTAGCACGTTAAGTATGCTCAACAAACCATAAATAAACTTCTGAGAAGCTTACATTACAAAAATACAACCCCAAAAAGTCAAAGCAGTGTAACAAAGCCAAAATTTTAAGGATCTCCAAATGATACCGAAAATTCTCCAGAGAACTCTTTCTCTGGCAGACGCTATTCCCCCAGTCTAAAAGGCACACGAGAACAACTACACAATCTGATTAAAGTGAGAAGACCTTCCGAAGCATGAGCTGAAAAAAAAAATATTATTGTTCTTAGGTATACTAAAAAAATCCAGCTAGAAAAATTCTTTATATACATACTGATAAAACTAATTTGCTCAAATAAATATCTGCATGTTGAAAGAAATTCTCACTAGACTGACATTTTTATTATACTGTCATTCAATTTATTTTATCTATACCTTTCTCTTTAGGATTTAGATTTATCTTTTATAAAAGAAGTGTTTATTTATCTGTAAGCTTAGTTCTCAAAATTTTCCTAAAATATAAAAAATAAACCCCTCAGCTGCAGTTTAACTATTTTCTTTATCATAAACATTTTCCATAGACAAAGAGCAGTACCTTTTACTCAATATGAATGCACATTTTCTTATTCTCTTACATACTAAACTCTTTCATTTGGATCTCACCTAAAAATTCCATGTACATGGTATTCAAAGGGACGATTAGTCAGTAGGAATATTTTCTCTTAAGACAATACATACAAGTAAAAAACTAACTTGGCAAGTTAAGAAGGTTCTAGAAATTCTTCCTGTGCTAGTTTTAAATCAGTTATGTACAAACAAAAAAAGTGTGAATGATTATATATGACTGAAAGGTCATCCATCTGTCACAATGGATTTATAAAATATTTGATTATAGTGTATTACAAAAAGTGTGTGTGGGGGGGGGGAAACGGGGCCAGGGGGTGGGAGTGGGACATATTATTGTTTTAGAAATACTTCCTTCCTGAACTGTTCCACAGTCAGAACGTGAAAAGCAACCCAGCCTGGATCATGCCAATAAGCTCCCCCGCTTTTCATTTGTTTTCAAAAACACGATTAGAAAAGCTACTACTTTTGGTCAAATCATTACTTTTCTGAAGAAGAAAGCTTGACAACTTGAGCTTATCTCCAGCTACCCTTCTCAATTCTCTCCCCCA
The DNA here is from genome assembly GCA_028858755.1 of Ara ararauna. Classification (NCBI taxonomy): domain Eukaryota; kingdom Metazoa; phylum Chordata; class Aves; order Psittaciformes; family Psittacidae; genus Ara; species Ara ararauna. The sequence goes on along the minus strand of CM054376.1, from coordinate 65,234,543 downwards.
CTGTTACTTTCTCTATAGCCAAAACTAATAAAATTTTTATTCCAACAAGTACTAAAGAGACATTCAACAAATAAAAATTTTCAGCAAAACTTACCACGTACTTCTTGGAAAGCACATACTGACCCACAATATGTATAGCTATTACCTATGCAATGCAAGGATATCTATAACAAATCTATGATAACACAGCTATCTTTATTAATTTCTGCCTCCAGTATCAGACTTGCTACTGCAACATTCATTTTGAAAAATACATGGGAAAAGCAACTCCTCAAAAGTATTTGCAGGCTTTAGCTACACTACATCACCACATACTTACTTTTAACACTATTAAGCTACATCCAAGTATAACACTTGGATTCTACTTCGGTTATGCACTCCTTCCAAAGCTGTTCAATGTGTTTCAGGTCTAGCCTCAAAATCTATTTTCACTAGTTCCCTTGAACGAAGTCAAAGCAAGATAAAGATGAAGATGAGAATGGCAGAATGGCACTTTTTTTCCTTTTTTTTTTTCCCCCTTTTTTTTTTCTTTTTTTTTTCTTGTGGAAAGGGACAAACATGGGAGACGTGTGTCAAATTCTATTACTGCTCTGGCCATCTCTCCCCAGTACAAATGGGGATAGCTACAATGACACTATGATGATCACAAGAGAGTAGCTAGAGGGACCTGCTATAAAACATTTTTTTCTGTGCTCAAATTCAAGTGCAATGTAAAGTAGTACATGACTCACAGACATGTTGAATAATAGCAACAACTCAATGTTAATGGAACAAATCACAGAGATGTTTTGCAGGGCTGGCAATCACTAAAACCACCTTGCAAAAAGAGCACATTCACAGTGTTGCAAGAGTTTCATCAAGCAACACTCGAGGCTTACACTGGTCCTTACAGAATACAACAAGCTTTAACAGCAATATAAAGTTCCAAATTCTGGCAGCCCTATCTATGTAAGTGCTTTGATAAATGACCGGACTGGTTGAAATTAATTGCAAGCATCAAGAAATGTAACTTTAAATGCATTCTAAAAGCGTATTACCACTTCTGTTAAAGCTGCTTTTCCTAGCACTTCAAGGAATCACTGAGGTTAAGGTCAGAAAGTTACATCAGATAATGTAGCCCAGCCCTTGATTTTAACGCACCTTTCTAAACACTGAGCCCAGTAACACGAATTGATGACAGCATCTAGAAAGTTGTCCAGCCTTGATTTTGGAAATCAAGAGATAAAATCTCCCCTGCATCATTTGTTCCAAACTTAACCTACCATCTTAAAAAAAAAAAAAGTATCCTTCTTCATTTTGAAAGTCTGGCTTCCATTTCTAATTGCTAATTATATCTGCATTTCTCAGTTATTAAAAATACCTCAATGAGGAAGAAATACCATGTTTTCATGCTACAGGAGAAAATCACGCACAAAAACCCACCAAAATCCACTTTAAAAGGATGGCAATTTCTACTTCCACCATAAGTATCAGAAAGAATTCATGTCACAATGTATTAAATGTCATCCTTTAAATAATATTCCAATTAAAACAGAAATGCACAAACACTATTTTTCAGATATCCATTTCGAGTCTGGGGTTTTCTCACTTCTATGACAAAAGAAGCAAACTTAAGAAATACTGCCTTGTAAAGTCCAAATTTTCAGCCTGTATAAACAGTTCTGCTCACTATATTAATTTGTAATTTGGTTTGACAGGAAGCCAAGAAATAGTGGGACTAAAATGCAGGTACTGGACAATTCTTTCCCCACACTTCTATTTCATTACATAGCATTTCTGAAGCAAACAACTTCAGAAAGTCAAACATTACACCCTACAAAGAAAACACCTAAGGTTAACAAAAGAGGTATCAATAAAATCACAAAATGAAGTAGAAATTATGATTACTAAACAGAAGTAGTAAGAGAATGTATATATAGGTATTAAACATTAGGATCTGCAAGCATGCAACAATTTACTAGACAACTGTTAGCTTGAAGAACCGTAAATGTGTTTAAGTCATTTTTTATTTTCCTTAAGGCATTTGCAACTGTAAAGCTGATAATACAAAATTAATTACAAGAAATTGTTCTAAATTAGTGAGCTAAAAGGCCAATCATTAATCTTCACCATCATTTGATGGTTAATCCATAGCTGTCTGCTATGCTTGGAATCCATCTCTCCGTACTACTAGTTAAAGACACTTGTGAGCTAATAACTGCAACATTTGCCTCTGCCATTAATTTTAAGTTAATTTGACATCCAACATTTACTAATTGCAAAGGAAAAAAATTAGCATACAGCAATGAAAAAGGTTAAGATGATTGACATTTGCTTTAAAGAACACAGGGAAAATATTTTAACTATACATTAAGACTTTGTCCCTTTTTTTCCACTATCAGGTGGGCAATTTTGTAGAGATGAGACAAGAAAGGAATGTCTGCCAGACAGGTCAGACAATTATATAGTACTGCTGTTTCCTTATAGAGTCTGCTCAGTGCAAACTAGCGCCTGTGCTGCTGACACCATCAATAAACTCTTCATAATTCCAGAAAGTGTTTCAACTTTTTAAATCTTAACAAGGACTTTATTGACCTGTTTTTCCACTTCTCCTCTAGCAACACTAACTGTTCAAAAGTGGAAACTAATCACCAAACAAAAATAGGTCTGTTTAGATGGGAGGCACCAATAGCTGAAGATATCAAACCTAATTTTCAATTCAGTGAAGTGAAAGATATAAAGGTACTGCGTGCACCATACACTGACTTACAGTCTGCAACCCACTGACCTGAGGAATATCTCTGGGTTATTTCTGAGCTGTTCACAAATAAAAGCTAAGAAAAGCAAATTAACATATATTATGCTGGACACTACATAAGAAGTTTCAAGGAATCTATGTTTCCACCAAAAAAGCATTAGTGATATACGAGGCAGGGAGGGAACTCCTATACTAAGCCATTTTCATGTTCCTGCATCTTCATCTAAGTAGCAATACTTTTGCCTTTTTTCTCCTCAGCTTGACAAAAAAATATGCATACAAATGATTTCTAGACTAAGAAAGGAACTACTAGTCAATATATTTCGTAAAAGTCTTTGCTCATCTGAGAGATAATTTTACATATGTTGGCAGCATTATTTTCAATTCAAGTGAAGGTATAGGCTACTGTTGCATCACCATACAATAATAAATTCAAACACCACATCAAAAGTTTTTGCTCATTTTCACTACTACAACAATTGCTTTTAATTTGTCTAAATTGCAAGACATGCACACAGTATCCTGCCAGGGTATGTATTTCCTCTCTATCTCAATCCCTGCCACCATTCCTACAGTTCAGTTGACTTTCAAATTCTGCCTTGTCCACATTTGATATTTAGTTCTTAACAAAAATATGTTTTAACTCAATTCAGTGTTTGCCATTCTGCATCATCATAATACCCAGCTACAGGTCTTGTGCACTCCTCTCTTTGGCCATCCTTTTCCAATGTCTCCATGTGTTGTCAGCAGCCCTGTTGCAAAGACTCCACATCCATCATTTCAACTCAGTGCTCAGAGGCCCCATTCAGTCCCCACAGACACAACGCAGCCACAATCTGAACACACACAGTAGCAAGTACAGAGAAGGTTTGCCTCAAACTCTGCAGCAACAGCAAACGAGGCCACTAACAATTCTTGAAATTGCAGACACAGATCCCATCTGCCAATGATTTTTATATCAAGTTATACACGAGAATCTATTCTCTTCAAAGGTTATCTTTGCTTAGGAAAGATCTCATAACTGTTTGCCTTTAATGCATCAGTTCTTTCCACTGCAAATGGTTCCCCATTTCTTCTTTTCGAGACCTCTGAAAATTCTCAACCAGCAGTAAATTGCTATTACACTCCCCATTCCAGGCTTCTGTCCTGCTTCCTCTATCTAGCTGATCCTGTTCTTCCTTGCTTCATAAATTCTCAGTTTACCTTGCTCACTGTATTCCTGTCCCCTATTTCACACTTTTCTTCATTTGATTTAGTCAAATTTTAGCATCCTGCAGCTTTACTCAAGACATCCCACTCAAACTGAGTGAATAACAAGATGGAGTAGCTCTCCATGAACCAAAGATGCTGCATGTGTAAGAACCCATCAGTGGTACAGATCTCTTCTGACTGCTGTCCCTGCTGAAAAATGAAAATACTCTTTTCCTCAGAGGCATTGATTAGGAGAAGCCTTCCCACACATATACTACAAAACAAGCTGCTACAAGGAAACACTTAGCAAACTTGAAGGATTGCATCATAACCACACATCCTAGATGGTACATAGCTCTAAAGGAGGCAGCACATTCTAGTCTCCAAATTCCTTCTACTCTCTCTAAATCAAATGACCCCCTGAGAATAATTTCATAGAATGGTTTGGGTTTGAAGGGACCTTAAAGATCACCTAGTTCCACCCCCTCTGCTGCTTAAAGCCCCATGGCAACCTGGCCTTGAACACTTAACACTTCCACCTAGAATAAGCATATGTTGTTAGGGATTTTTTATTTATAACTATTTCTACCATAAGAATGAAGCCCATATTTAAGCTCTTCAAATGTGCTACTTCATTTGCATCTCCCCTAGCTTTGCTGCATTAACATACTGGGCACTGCACAACTGAAAACCAAAAACCTGCAGTAGCACAATGACCCCCTTGGCTAGCTACCTCTGCTTCCCTCCCTGAGGGCAAGGCAGATACACTTTTCAGAAGACTGAAGAACTTCTGCAGTCTTCAAAATGCACTAGAGCTAAGAAAATGCCTGCACATAACACTGTGGAAGACCTTACCTCCTTCAAGACAGGGAGAAAAAATGGACACAAAACTGTCCTCAATAACTTATGAATGCCAACGGGATTTGGACTCAAGATCCTGATGGCCTGTTACTTTCTAAAACTACTGAGCCATGGTCTCTTCTCTGCAAATTAGTTTTTAAATTGCCATCATATATTAAATCCTCCAGCACCTACTCTTTGCTGCTTTTGCCAGTTCTCCTTCACCCGACAGTGATGAAAATCAGGCAAACATAGCACATGTACACCCTCTACACATCTTTTTTTTCCCTCCTGTATGAAGTGAGTGGGGCACCAAAGAACTTGACACTTACTAATGCCTATTAAAACTGTACTTTAGACTGAAAACTAACAATTATTTCAAAATATATTGTATGTTAAGTCACAGTACTAGCATTTTAAGATTGTACTTCATCCCATTCAGATCACTGAACAAAATTTTTCACCTTATACAGCAGTAAAACTTTAGCCTATACATATTAAGATTTCTGAGTCTTACTCACTGAAAATTTGAGCTACTAAAAAATAATAAATAAACCAGAATTTACCCAAATATCTTCTCTTTAACGAAATGACATGGCAACATGAAGCAAATTTTAAGTAGCAAATATATTTAAGGCCTGAAAAAAGCAAACATTAGTTCTTACTAGTAGTTTAAAACATTCAGGTAATTTAGGAGTGCATTATGCTGGGTAAATCATTATATTCTTTTAAAACCTTGGGAAGCTGAAAGGTCAAAAAGGCAAGTTGTGCACCACTCTTTACTTGTTTCCTACTATTAACCCCCAAATCATTGGTCTGCTTTACAAAGTAACATGGCTAGACAGGTAAAATCTAAGACCTAGCTAGCACAGTTACAACAGTTAAAAAGCAGAGGTTCCTGCATGTTTTCATAAATTCAGCACTGTCCAGTTAGAACAAATTGGAGTTGTCATTTTATTTTTTCATTAGCATTGCAGAGGGGTTGAAACTAGACAATCATAAGGTCCTTTCCAACTCCAACCATTCTACAATTCTATGATGCTTTGATTTTTATTGAACTAGAAGGCACAGATTAACCACCACTGCACACACTGTTAGTATTTGGAAAACATAAAAAAATCTAATATGGCAATGAGAAAAATACATAAGCAACACTGAGAAATTTGGCTTTAAAAAGGTTACATATATGCCTTCTAAATTCTGAGTGCAAACAAACCAATGTAGTGCAATTATGCTAGAAAACGGTTGCTGCTTATAAAACGTTGTGCAGCTGTTGGAGGAGAGTGTTACAGTGACAAACAGCTTCCCTGCTACAAAGGTGGCAGGAAATCTATCAAACTGGACAATAAAATTGCAATTGAGTTTCTTCAGCTTTTTATAGCAGCTGCATGTATCTTGATGTGTTGCTCTGCAAAACCTATCCAATTCTGTAACACTAGTCCTTTATGTACTAGTTCTTTATCATAGAATGGTGTTATAAATTAGTGGCAAGAATGGTGCAAGGGTTGTAAAAAGGAAAAATAAGCAATAACCCAATACAATTAGAGATGAAATAATAAAAACACAATTTGGTTATTCTCTTAGCAATATTAAGGAAATATTTTTGTTCCCATAATTCTCACTATACTTTGAAAGCATGCTAGAAATCAAAAACATCTGAGGTGCACTTAGCATCAAACAAGTTGCCCACTGAATTATGTCTATACTATGTTATGTGTGAAGCTATATGAATCTCGGTATAACAGGATACAAGAATATTCAAAATAAGTAAAATTGGAGGGAATAAAAAAAATCTTTATTACTAAATATTAATATCAGTTTATGTGGACATCTTCAAGTGATTTGTAAGGTTTCATCAGAAAGATTTTTCTGTGATTTATCCTAATTATGCTTCTGTAATTAAAATATAGTTATGAAATATCATGTAATTTTATATTGCTAGCTGCATAAATTGTACATATTATTTATAAAAAAGTTCAAATGACAAATATATAATAAAGGTGAAAAAACCTATTTTATAATCCTTGATTCTTGCATCATCATACGAAACACTACTGCTAAGCTAGTTTCTGGGTGCTTTTGTTTAATCATTTCTGTCTATGCTTCTGAAACTGGAGAATATTAGCACCAATGTCCAAACAAACTGAACTCTTTTATGATTCCTTCAAAATTACACCACCACTCTGCCACTAGCTCTGCCCACATTCACACACACACACACTTTAAACTTTGCCTTTGTTCAGCTTTCTCTGAAGTAGGTTGGAAGAACAAACAGTCCTTGCATATTGACTAGAAAGCCAACAAGTTCGACTTGGGAAAACTGATACAGGAAGGTACTTCTGCAACCAAGGATTCTTCATTATGTCAGCATGGCAGGAACCAAAACGGAGAAACACAAAGAGTGAAGCATGTCATTTTCTCATTCACTATGGTATTGCACAAAAACATAAAGCCTTTGGGGGGGGGGGGGGGGGGAGGGAAGGGTAGATGCAGAAAGGAGGGTGAGGAACATTATCTGTACCTCAATTTTTTTATTATTTTTTAAAACTGTGGCTTTTTTCTTAACATCTGGCTGTGGCATCACAATAAAATCTTTTTTTTTTCTCTGTGAACTCTAGACCATTGGTTAGTCATTTTGACATAGAAGCTGTTTAAATGGTATTTCTGACATTACCTTATCTTACAAAAAGGGTCTAAGAGTAGAACTATAGCTTATAACTTAATGCGCCAGATAACTTTTGAATTCAATACACCAGAGCTCTGTATAACAGAGACAGAAAGGTGGCCTTCCTTCACTCACCTGTCCAGCTTTTCCCAGGGACAGTTCCCCAGCAATTCCCAGCAATCACACAAATGCTTTAAATTATGCCAGTCTCTATAAAAGCACATTAGGGATCTTTACTCTGGCTGCAGCTTGCTACTGTACAGTTGACCTACCCACACCTTCTGCAGTTTGGGGGAAAGAGAGCAAACAGGTATTTTGAAGACACAAAAGAAGATTAAGGCTACTTCAAAGACTACAACATGTTCTCTGTAAGGGTTAAAATCTGGCCCTGTATTCTTTGCACCTGGATTCCACTTAGATAAGTGACTATGTAGTCACTACATTATTTCACACACTTTTTATTATACAGGTTTCTACATTTGTCTCCCCATAGCCCAATAATCCACCACTGCACTATGAATGCAATAAATACACCTGCAAAATAACAGTATTCTTGCTGTCTGCAGAGACTGACATTTTCTTGAGAAAAACAAACTTATACAAAATCAAAGACCTCAGAAATGCTAAGAATTCCTTAGAATCATACAGTGATCTTTAGCATTCACAGATGGCCTTTTCGCACCATTAAGTTCCACACATTTATAAATGTATAATTTATAATTTAATTCATCTTAAATATGCATTTCTGATAAACAAGAATATTGATGAGGCCTGGACTGACCTCACTATTTTGTTCAGAATAAGGCTAGGCGGTTATCCTTTATACTACTGTGCCTTGTTCAAAGATCCACTAATAACTTGAATGATATAATTCTGGTTGGAACAACAACAACAAAAAAATCAGACTGAAGAATAGCAAAGGATAAGTCTTATTCATACTGCAAGAATTTGTGTTCTCACCCTGTATTCCATGACAGCTTAACAGCTGAAGCAGCTGTCTCAACTTAGATTTCTTTGCTTTTTACTGGTTTGGTTTACAGCCTTTTGATGTTACTAAAAGGTATTTTTTGTTTACGAATAGATATGGTGCGCCACCTTGTGTTTGTGCCCTTATTAAAAAGCAAAACCAGCACTAAAATTTTGCAGAAATGCTGAAATTTCATTACCTCATTTTTTAAAATATGGGCCATTTCCAGTATAAACTAATACTATCACAATTTATCATAGAATCATTGACTGGTTTGGGTTGAAAGGAACCTTTAAGATCATCTAATTCCAACCCCTTGCCATTGGGTTCTACTAGTTTAAAGCCTATTGTTAAAATACACCAGATGTAGAAAACTTGTACTTCAAATGAAAGGAAAAAAGCTCCGTTCCAATTTACATGTTTTTAACCCCAAGCAACAACAAAAAAATATTTGTGTTCAAACAATAAAATTAACATTTAACTGTCAAATATTTGAAAGTTAAGCCCAATAACAAATATAAACACTGGGCTTTTATTTAGGTACCGACTACCACTTCAAAACTATCTTACTGTACGGTACAGCACTTCCAAGGCTCTAAATATAAATCAGAATTTCACAATTATTTCAAACACTCACCTTTGAATGTGTGATCGACAGTGTATCCACCCAAACACGCCAGCCACCCCACTCATACTTGATTGCATGGTAAAGTAAAATTCGAAATATGGTGTACACCATTTCAGTTATCTTCTGTTCCTCAGAAGTCTTTGGATTAAAACAGCAAAGGGAAAGCATCCACTCCTGCCAGACGGAGCACTGCAACAAACTCCTGCAAAACGCACGCATGCTGTTTAATCAAATTTCAGAATCTGTCTTAGCAATATGCTTCTGGCAAATCAGGAATTCAGCATGTTTAAAACAATTGCTATGTCAAAACTTCTCTAATTTTACATATTGAAGACTAGAATATAGAATTTGCTGAACAGCTGTGAAGCTGTATCTGCTTAATGAGTCTAATTTAATAGGAGACCTTGTTATTTACATGCATATACAGCAAGTTGTCTTACCTCCTATTTTCTCTGCTGTTATTAAAAAGTTTAATCATATCTGACAGAAATGCTCGCCGAACCTCCAGAGTTTCTGGACATTGTGGAGAATTACGTAGCAGGATTGCAATAACCTTCAAAATCTCTGTAAAAACAGTTCATATGCAACAAATTATTACTAAACACAGCAAAAAAAAAAATACGGCACCTCTTCCAATATTTTTTGTACAAGAAAAGTGATTTTACATAAAAGTTTTATGCTGAGAAAAAGCACATCTCCGTTTGAGTAAAAGGTTTAACTAAAATCCCTTCTTCAAGACATTTCAAACCTGGTCACCATTAGGGAGATTTTAAGGCCTATTCAGCTGAAGAAAACGGAATCTAAGTTAAATTATTCTGATTTTTTTTTTAATTATCATGTTTAAGCAACACAAATGTTACTGCATGACAATTGAGAAGCTATCAATCTGTCAGAACCTTTTTCTAAGGAAATTCACATAACAGAATGCATTCATTATAAAATCAATTTATGAGAAAAATATGTAGATTTTGCTCTACCTTAGTAATACAGAATTTTCAAAGAATTTTAACAACTTCCATTATACCTAACAATTTCTGTTATAAAATAAAAGTTTGAGAAAGGGGACAAAACCCTCCTGATACAAAATTTCATCTCTTATGAGCATGATGTTTCCTCTGCTTTAAGAGACAATCAAAATTATGGGTATATTCTACTTTTTGAAGCCCTGAGGTAGTCACTGTTCTAATTACTTTTTTTTAAATAAACTTTGTAAATAAATGATGCTGCAATTTGAACACAGTTGCTACAACACTTTCAGCTCACCTTGAACAATTTTTTTAAAAAGAGAAATTCCTTAGTGATAATATTAGCACTGATCTTAAAAAAGTACTCTAGAAGTAACTCTGCCTGCTATACCTAGATAATTCCAGACTCATACCTCACACTACGAATAACCACAGCAGTGACTGCCACCTTCAAAAATATTAAAAGAAAGTAACACAAAGGTCCCTGCAACTCTTGCTTCATACAGATTTACCAGAAGGCAAACAGCATGCTGCAACCAGACTTCTTTCCTCTGTATCTGCTTTGCTTTCCTTTCTCTTTCCCAACTTTCCACGTGAAGCAAACTCACAACTATGGCTTACTTTTAATGGCAAAGCAACTATGAAAGTGAAAAATCTATTATTTCTCAGAAAAAATTAACTCCCAAAGCTATCATAAGTCCACTGCATTACATACAGAGCACATTAATAATACATATAACTCAGGCGAGGAGATCAGAATTTTCGCTTAGTTCAAAAGACACGTAAAGTTTCATAACAAGATATTACCCATAAAGTAAGCTAACCAAAATAGTGAGCAGATACATTTTTCCTACTTTCCATCTAGTGTTGTCACACTGAATATAATTTAAGATGAAAGCTGTTTCCATATATCAGGTAATTTTAGTCTGACATCACTGAATAATGCAATCAGAATTTTGCTGGAACCTTAACATGTATTAAATCAAAGTATCCTGTGCATGTAAGTCTTGAAAAACCATTTCATAACATGACTGCACAGCCAAAAAGGCTGAGTTATGAACTACATACACATTTAGACACATAAAACTTCTTTCAAAAGTCTATGGACCATACTTCCTAAAGAACTCCAACTAAATGCACATTTTCTTTCTTTTAACATGAAAGACAACATAAAACTGAGATGAGAATTAAGACTGATGGATGTAATTAATAAGCTTTCTCATGCTCTTTTTAGAACAGACTTTTCTTATGGCAGCATTTGGAAACGTGTATCTTTCTTACGAGGATTTTGTATCTTCACTGATGAATCTGGGTCAGGATGTTGTTTATGTATCACCTGAGTGCAAATCTGCTCAGTCAGAATCTAGCAAGAAAGAAGAAGATGTCATATCAATGTTCATAAAGACAGCTTACTGAAAAATAGTTGGACACATCCTTCATACAGCAGCACTGTTATTTCACCATAGTTTTAAAAATTATTCAAAAACCCTCATTTGTTGCCTTTCTTGATAATTTATTTCATTCTGTCCCTAAAATTTTACTCTAAACTACAGTTTTTTGCTTTCTCTTAAGCACACACTGTTATTTTAAATACACTGGAAAAGCAACCTCAATCTAACCAGAACAATCATCATGAGGTAAGATCATTGCTGTAATAAAATTCTACATATATATGAGTGTCTGCTTGAGACACTCAGGTTATTCATTATCTAGAATTGTTCATAATGAGCATAACCAAGTTAAGGGGCAGTTGGATCTCAAGTAGTCAGCTTTGGAGAAAAGAAAAAAGCAGCGCTCAGCAGCATCACACTAAGGTTTAACATCATCTGGAACATATCAGCACAAATATGTAAGCAATTTTCTAACAATGTCTTACAAATAATTAGGAAGATTGGATCCTAACTACAGTATATTACTACCTCAAATAGGGCATTGTATGTGGTCATGGTGATTAAACTTGTCTGAAGCATCAGCCTTTCAGCCAACAAAGAGAACAATCCATGTCCAAGCATGACTTCAGCTTTTCTCCTAAAATAGCAGAGAAAGATAAAATAAACTTCTGTGTTCAACTTGCTTTAAGGGAAACAAAGTTTAGAAAGCTTGCCTCAAGAAATATGATATTACCAAAAACATCTTTTTCTTTTTTGCTCTCCAAGTCTTTCACTTTTGGTCAAGAAAAAGGACAAGGATTCAGATTCTGAAAGGACAAGTCATCCCCTGAAGTCAGACTGGAGATCCCCCGAAGTCAGACAGGAGACAGCTAGCTTTCATCCATAAATGCGGTCCACCCACCCTGGGCCCTAAAAGCTGAAATACACCCTTAGGGATTTCTTGATAACCACTATGGAAAGAGCATCTTTGTCCACATTTCACTCAAAAATATAACCATGGACAGCGATCTCAGTAGTTATCTACTATTGGAGGCAGCTAGAGACATACTAAGTCTAGCTCTCAGTAACACAGTGTCCAAATCTTACCAGTCTAATTCCTGCTACCAATTTCAGCAGAATTACAGTAAAAGACCATTTTAAAAAGCAGACAGCCATACCACAACAAACTATTAAACAACTTTGGTTAGGAAGTGATAATGCCTGGACACAAGTTGCTAATAACAAGCAATTCCACCACATCAGAAATGTATTAATGACAAACAAACTGAAGAGTACTTGAAGAATAGTAGCTTCAATTCAATGAAGAATATTTAGTGATTAACCTCCAATATGGCTTTTTTTACTATACATACAAAACATACGTGCACATATACACACCAAATAACATATACACAAACCAATATATGTCACATGTGCCACAACCTACCCTTTTCCTTCCTTTTTTTTTTGGAGGAGGAGGGGGGGTGTTTCAAGACCTAAACCAGTACTTACTTTGGAGCCAGATGCTTTAGGAAATATCCCATCACTTTTAGAGCTTGCACCCTGATGCCTTCACTTTGTGATGCTAAAAGCTTGTAGACAACCCTAAATGGAAAGAACACAAGGCTTCCTAAAATAATTGAAATACACAGCAAATTCTGGAAAGACAAATTAATCCAGTGAACTGCAAATAAATTTGTATCTGATCCTACTTTAAAAGAATTACTAATACTACAAAAACCAGCATGACATTTCTGTTAGCATCACAATAGTTTGTGTGATTTCTCTTTTTATAATTACATTTAGAGATTTTTAGTCAAATTTAAATTCCTTCCAAATATCAATACATAAAACATGCTATGAAAGGCTGCTACAATCCCTACATTGAGAACTGTCTTAATCTGGTATTCTACCCAGAAAACTAAGTGTTGTTTTGGTATAAATGTGGCTGGATAGGAATTGCCATGTATGGAGTGAGATTTATTACCAGCACTAATACTTGACATCTGTGCACACTGTTGCTCCCTCAGGAGGGACACAGGAAGACACCAAGTCAGAAGGCATTCTTCTCATTTCACCTCCATTGGTTTCTGCTCTTCAACTCCTTATAATTGTGCTCTACAACTAGTTATGATTCGCCACTAAGAAGATTTAAAATAAAGCCAAAGAGAGCAATGGGCATGTCTGTAGCAAAGTACTAGACTTGACTAGCTGAAAGATTCTTGAAATTTTCCCAAGAAAGAAAATAGGTGTAACCAACACAGCAAGAAAAAGTGCCAATGTAACCGATAAAAGTCGAATAAATTAATAAACAATTGAAAGTACAGTCTTACAGTGAGAAGTGCCCAGTAACCTTAAATGTATTTTAAATTACCAATTCAATCAGTAATACTGCCCAGATCTCGTCATGTGTATCCCTGCCTGCCACTCCCCAGTGTAAAAAGAAATCACACTAATATTTAATCCTAGCTCCTCAAAAGTTTATTTGCATTTATTCTTTCATTAAATGTAGCTTATTTATACAGTGAAAAATTCTAACATTGGCCTTCTGTCAATGCAAAGAATAACAAATGGAAGGTTTTGATCCTTGTTAATCTCCCATAAACAGTAAGACATCAAAATGTATTTATCAACTGCATCTAATTTCACTCATTGCTCACTTTGTAGACATAAAACTGCTTATGACCATGTCTCTATCTGATTTTAGTTGGGCTATGGTTCACGGTATTGGACAGATCTTTGAATTTGTGAAATATAATTTAGCTTATACCTAATGTGGACTACTAAGCTATCTCTGGAAAACAAAAAATTAATTTCCTAATGTTCCATGAAATGAAGTTGGAATTTCACAGAAGGCACGATGCACAGCCTTTACTGGGAATATTTGCTGGGAAAATTTAAGAAATTTATATCACTTCATTAGGGTTAAAAAAAAAAAAAAGTAAAAACCTAACTTCAGTTATTGCTGAATCTTTTAAAAATATCCCATGTTACAATAGCACATTTTAGATCAGCCAACTGTAAAGAGTTCAAAGGACTGACTTAAGTTTTTAGTCCTTATCTATACATAACTGAGTATTCATCACTAGTTATACTCTCCTTCACTTTTAAATACCTAAAAAACTTACCTACTGAAACTAAGAAAAAAACAAAACCAAAACAGTTCTATACTACAATTTCAGTGAAAACCTAGAAGTGATTAAAACACAGTTATCTATAACAAATAACTTATCTTGGAGAAAGCTACAGCCACAGCAGCTAAAGAATCAAACAAATGCGCAAGCCCATGTTACAATGTTCATTCAAGCAATATCGAATCATAGAACCATAGAATAGTTAGGGTTGGAAAGGACCTTAAGATCATCTAGTTCCAACCCCCCTGCCAGGGGCAGGGACACCTCACACTAAACCATGCCACCCAAGGCTATGTCCAACTCGGCCTTGAACACCGCCAGCGATGGAGCATTCACAACTTCCCTGGGCAACCCATTCCAGTGTCTCACCACCCTTACAGTAAAGAATTTCTTCCTCATATCCAATCTAAACTTCCCCTGTTTAAGTTTGAACCCGTTACCCCTTGTCCTCTCACTACAGTCCCTAACGAAGAGTCCCTCCCCAGCATCCCTATACGCCTCCTTCAGAAACTGGAAAGCTGCTATGAGGTCTCCATACAGCCTTCTCTTCTCCAGGCTGAACAGCCCCAACTTTCTCAGCCTATCTTCATATGGGAGGTGCTCCAGGACCCTGACCATCCTCGTGGCCCTCCTTTGGACTTGTTCCAACAGTTCCATGTCCTTTTTATGTTGAGGACACCAGAACTGCACACAATACTCCAAGTGAGGTCTCACAAGAGCAGAGTATACAATCCATTTTACTGCTTGTCGTAACAGAACAGTATGAAGGTTACCTAACTGCACAGGGAAAAAAAAAAAAAAAAAATTTCCTTACCCTTATTATTTCTTTAGTAGATTTGTTACTTCTTAAATTTAAATTATTAAAAAACTCCAAATATTTACAAAGCTTTTTAAAATTATTTTTCAATTTCAAGAATATGGTGTTCTAATTGCAAAAAGTATATGTATCAATACAAATACAAGCAACCTGTTAAAGAGACTGGAGACAATACGAAACCAAAAAAATGTAACAAATAAGACAGGAAAACAAAGTGATTTCTCACTCTGGACTCACTATTCATACTGACTTACCCATATACTAGTTAATAAAAAAGAAAGTGTCTACTGCCAGCTGTTAAATAAAACCAAACATATTGCACTGGAGACTCAACATGACATTCAAATACTGTATTATTTAGAGGTTTTATTAGTTTCCCATAGCATAATACATTACCATACAAATGAAGTCAAAGCTGAAGAAAATAGGTAAAAAAAAGTCAGCCTAACACTAAAAATGGAGAAAACAAGTATGAACGGGCCTGAATGTCGTCTCTTGAGAAAGGGCAAGTGAAAAAAATATATGTATAAATAGGGGTTAACCAATAGGTGCAACAAAATGTATGAAATGAGACTCTGCCTTTACCCAGTGAGAGAATTACTACTCCACATACCCTTCTAGGAATAGTTCTTACATTTGTTTGCCGGTTCCAATTCCTCCCCCAGTGTGTTCAGGCATGTTCATTTTAGATTAGAAAAGTCCCATAATGTGACCACCCTCTGAGAGCCACAACAGAAAATCAGAGTCATAACTAAGTCTTTTTCCAGCAGATCTTCTCTTGTGCTTTTACTGTTACTAGAACTTGCAACTTTCGCTACTTTTCTCTCACAGTGATGTTAAACCATACTTCTCTGTTTGTTAGTAAAAAGAGACTGTGAACAATCCATACCACAAAGTGCTAAATTTAAACAAAATATTTCTTCTGCAAAATACCAATAATGCTTCACACATAGGGAAAAAAAAAAGGGGAGGGGAAAAGGGGGAAATAAAGAAGATCAGAAGAAATCTGAACCTATTTTTGTCAGCCCACTTTCAGTTCTAAAGCATATGCAAGAATGGGAGGCTAAAGACTAAGCACTAGTAGACGAAGACTTAAGATCAACAAATAGACTAACTCAAATTGATCACTACCTGCTTAAGTGTGACTGACAGCTTGGAAACATTAAAAAAAACGCACCTCACTGATAATAAATCCAACATCACCTCTTGTCAAAAGAACACCTGGACACAAATATCTCCTGGACACAAAAATCTCCAATATGAGCAGTCTAAGACTGTAACACATACACTGACCAGGGCTTTATAGATTTCATGGGAATTGAAGAAAGCAGCAAAAAAGTCAAAATACTATTTCCTTTTTCCCACTTACAAAATTCAAACTTACTGTAATCCATTCCTCTGATCAAAAGCAGGGATCATAGAACTGGGATGCTCTGACATCAGAGCAACAAGCAACTGTAAGACATCCATTAGATTGTCATCCTGTTAAATGAAAGTTATAAATTTGAATTAAAAATGCGTATCGCTAGAACATTTTTTTAGCTAGAAGAACCACTAGAAAACATTTCAAAGTCATCCGCAGAGTAACAGTAAACTAAGGCCCAAATCAATTAGGGCAGAATCAAAAGATGCATAGAAATTAAAGGCAAGTGCAGGAGAAAATGTTCCAAAAATTACCAAAACCGTTTTTAGACGGAGCAGTGATATAATTGTTTGCGACGTAAGCCTTTGTAAGGGAACAAACTACTGGACTATGTTACTTCATTCCACACACATGCTCGTCTGTTTACATGTATATTTCCTGTTCTTTTACTACACAGGAGCAGCACAGGAACTGCTGCATGCTTTCAGGGGCACAAGGTGGTGTTTAATGCAAAACCTCTTCTAATAAATGTCCACCCAAGGAAAAAAAATACCATCACCTGCCACAGACAACCTTTAAAATGGGTAATTCAAGCTTCACAGTAAAGCCTTCCACACTATTTGTCTAAAGCACTCTAAGCTACCATTTATTAATTTGTCCCAAGTTAATTATAACTAAAAATCGCCTATGCAGTAGGAATGCAACTGTCCCCATTCGTTGTGGTATTGAAATGAAAGCTTATTTAAAGAAAAAAGAAAAAAAGGCAAACCAAAATACACTACCACTTTCTAACAATTTGAACAAATATATTCTGATTCTTTCTCTATTAGAAACCCAGTTTTACACCCCCTGAACAATTGTATTTAACTGATATTAGCTTACATTATAGGCACTATCACTGATGAATGAGCTCTATGAGAAGGCTGAATTTTACTCTTATTTGTTGATGTTTTTCAGAATTTACAAACCTGTGGGATTCAGATTTCATAGACCTTTTAGACTTGACCACGCAAACTCCTAGGACTGTTAAAATATCATCTCCTCATCTGAAGGCTACACAAAGCTTATGCTCTTTTGGTTTACTCATACATGTTACTAAGATTCTTATTTTTTCACCACATGAAATAGAATGATTTAAATTGCTTCTCCATAGTACTACCACGTAGTAGTAACCAGCACAGAGAATAAAAGGAAAATATAGGTGGTAAACAAAAGAAGAAAAAACATCCGTACTGCTTGAAATGAAGTTCAATTAATTCCTTATTTTACCCATTCCAAGCACCCTTACAGAGATGAGATCACTTAGATTTATGTCCCCATTTCCCTTGTCTTTGATGTTGCATCTGGCATAAAGTGCCTTTTCCTGGTGCTAAAATATGAAGATGCAGATGTATCAGTGGTAACCAATGTTTTCTCCCAATTAAGTTTATATACTTCTCTTAGATGCCATTAACATATATCTTTATTTTTTAATGCATGTTTTCAATTTTATTGCTTTATTTAAGAAGCAAAATAAAAAGGAGAGAAAAAAACAAAACAAAAAATATTACTTTGGCAGCTTGAAACAAGGTTTGGTCTTTTTTTTAAGTCAGTCTCACCATCTGTTTTTCTGCTTTGTAAATCAGTTTGCAGAACAACATCAGAAAGCATTTTGACTTACTGGCTTAATGAACTCCAATCTAACATTGAACATAGTGCTTAAATCACTGCAGGAATATTGACAATTCAGCACGACACTAGAGTTGGACAATGTTTGCTATTTCTTCTGCAGAGCCATCTTGTGGCATAAAGAAGGTAATATTTGAAAATATTTCACTATTTATTGGTCACAAACAGTAATAGCATTACACTGCTCCTCTCACACACCCCAAATTAAAAATTACCTCATGTATAGTGAGCAGATAATTGAGGATTGCCTGCAATTCATCTTCTTTTATTCCATAGTCCTTAAAAAAAAAAAAAAATCAGGTTACTAACAATCATCCTTCAAGCACAAAAGTACCCCTTCCAGAAGAGCATTATTACAAGCAATGGTTATATACAGAACAAGTCCAACAACACAAATTTGTTTTCACTTGGTACCAAAATAGCTTCATAGTTAGAAGGCAGCTTTTTCCCTACTCAAAATATATCTGCTGAATATTATAAAAGTGCTTTAAGACAACTCCAATACAAGCATAAAAATAAGCTAGATAGTAATAAAGTACATGAAATTGTCAGAGTAACACATTAATTGATACAGACAATTTCAATGAGAGCTTCCTATTAGTACAAGAATTACATTAAGGTGACAAAGAGGATTCAAAAGTAGACCTGGGTGTTTAATTATAAGCCTGTTAGGCATGGCTACAGCTGAGTTTGCTTCTTATTTTCCACTATAGAATTCTATCTTCAGTTGCTATCAACTTTGCAGAAATTAAAATCATTTACGGCATCTACGTCAGGAACATGCCTTGAGGTCTTCCTGATGAAAATATAATAAAACCAAACAGTTTCTAACAGGATGAGGGTAGTGAAAAGCAGGCTTCTTCATTTGTAGGCCTTTTATTTTTTTCTTTGCAAATCTCTCATTTCCCAAAAATATTTTGCACTATTGTACAAACAGAAAATTTGCAGAATAATCAACCTTTTATGATGGACTTTTCACTGCCATTGTGAAACTCTATCCAAAACCATCCAAGCCGAAAATCTCTGACAAATTAAAAAAAAAAAAAAAAATAAAAAAAATAAAAAAGATTAAGCTAACAATGAAAGTCTTTTAGAGTTTGATGGCTAAATTGTCCCTGATTTTTTAAACTGGATGTTCTGCAATTGAAGTAAGAGTACAAGAATCAAGAGCAGAACTTTTCCGATAGTTACTACTCCACAGTAACTGCTGGGGCTAAGGGTAGGAGCACAGATAGCACACTAGTCCCTTAGGCAACACAGGAAGAGGGGAAAAGGGAGCCAGATTCAAACATAGAGAAGTCAGCCTACAAAAACAAGAGATGAAGTGAGGTCAAAGCTTACAATAGGAAAGGGTGAAGAAGAGTCTGTAAGTAGTAGAACTATTGAATCTCAATATTACTCTAACAGTTCCGGAACTTATTGACAGTGTCTTTCTTATCCTCCTCTGTCCCACTTGCCCACAGCATTTAATGTCAAAGTTTGCTCTTAAATCTAAGCATTTTTGATGCAGATGATATTGTTCTTGTCCAGAAAAAAAAAAACCCACAGTGAAATGAAATACTTATTTTCCCAGTAGTAAACATTTCTAAGTTAATGATTTAACTGCTCTACTTTTAATAAAAACAGCTTAAAAGGAAGACAAATGCATCTTCAGCACTGCTGTCTATGGCAAGAGCCACAACAAAAAGATGAACTTTACAGGGTATTTCTATTCATTTATTTGCTTACAAATTTTAATATTCTTAGAAAAAAAGGCTATATTTAAGAGCATTTCTTTGTGAAAGGAAACTTAGATATCCTATCATGATTTAAAGTTATCCTACCTTCATCACTAGCTGCTTAATGAACATCAACAAGAATGCTCGCAGAGATAAAATCTCTTTTTGAGTAGGCCGTGGCCCATCTACAAAAGAAGAAAAGTAGATAAATGAAATGCAAATTAACAGTTCTTATTTGACTAGTATGCATTCTCACAAAAAGAAAAGTGAAATGTATTTCTGCATGAAGAGGGCACAATTCTAACTAAAGTTATCTTTCCCCACTACAAAACAGTAATGCATTTCTTCACTGTTTATTAGCAAAATGACCAACCAGTGAGGTTCTACTAAAGCTTTTATTAAATAGTTTCCTAAAGCCCTCTAAATTCTTTTCATTATTTTAACACTTCCTTGCAGTGTCTATGAACCAACTTCATGCAAGGAATAAAACTGATATGAGAACTTTATGTCCGAATTCCCAGATTTTAAATTTTTGCAGTTTACAATTGTTTTTAAAATTCTTCTGCTAAAGCTCAAAGGAAGAACTACATGCCATTATTACACACTGGCTACATACACAACAACAATCTATCTTACAATGCCATGATTTCATTTGTTAACTCAAAGTCAAAAGGACTTGCTTCTGCAATTCCTGTGGGAAGCAGACTTTCACCAGAACATTTTAAATGCTGAAACACTGAGTAATTCCCTAGAGAGGCAAGGTTAACAAAACAGGTGTAACGAAATGTCAAAGCCAAGTAAAAGCTTTCATGTAGAAAGCAAATGAACTGCTGCAAATACATTTCCAGGGACAGTTTTTATGTTTGTTCTTAAGTTCGTAGTTCTTATGGTCTTAATCATCATGGAAAAGCAAATCAACTAGCAAAAGTGATCACGCAGTCTGCTTTCACACAGTATAGGCCCACAGGCATATTTGGTTTAATTGTTATTTTCGATACAGACCAGCCTAGTCAAAATAAGCCATTAAACTGTATTAGTAAGACTATCCTACACATACTCTTTCCCCAGGCTCAAAAAATCAGTTCAGAAACTAATAAAGTAAATACATGTCTTCGCTAAAAAAAAAAAAAAAAAAAAAAGGAGAAAACACACATGTTGCTCCTTACAGGACGCAAAATACAACAGAACCATCTTTGCAACCCTCAAAGAGGAAGGGTTGGTCATTTTGGGAAATTGAAAGCAGGACATCAGACACATCTAAGGAGTTCTCACTCCCAGTATATCTAGCTCTCTTTCATCACCTGCTGCTTTCTCTGAAATTCCAGAGCCCTTCTTCACTGCAGGTATGAGTAGAGATCTAAGTTATTCCCCCTTTGCCAAGGCTGTCCGCCCAAGCCCATAAACCACAAAACTACAATCAGAAGAGTTGTAAAGTCATACTTCCAAACAGCATTAACTCCCTTATCTGTGCCAGTTCCATCCGCATGTGTTTATGTTATGCTGGAGCACATTTCACTTCTAGTTCCTTTTAGAGTATTGGAATTCTTAGTGAAGCAGCTATTCCCTCTGCTTCTTTCTTAAAATCAGTACTCTTGTCCTATGTTCTGCGTCAATGACAAGTACTAAACACCTGTTCTAAGTTTCTCATTACTTCTTTCACCATGAGCTTGCTGTCTGGATTAAGCATGCTTATTAAGCAGTTTTCCAACAAGTTCAGATCCCCACTCCGGTCATATAAATTCAGTATGCTTGTTTTCAGCTATCTTGCTATCGTCAACAGATATTAAAAGCAACTAAAGACTGCCCAGTACTTGAACAAGCTCTGTAAAGAGACCACATTCTCAGGCACAGCTCTACACTTCCCAAACCCTATCACTTCTCTACCCAGTTCTATCTAGTATTAATACACACAGGTCTCTGATGACAGGGGATATGACTTCTGAATAAAGTTTCCATTAGACTGGGAAAAGAAGCTTTCAAAAAAACCCTGTGGACAAAAGCACACTGCTTGAACTGTTACAATGAACCCATCCCATTAAAATAAAATTCTTTCTGGAACAATTAGGGTTCTGTCCTATATATTGTATACAACATTTTCTTTAAAACAAACATCCACTTGTGAGATTAGAAATGAATACATACCTATGCCTTTGGGAGTTATACCACTGCGATCCTGGGGATTCACTACCCAATAATAATACTTTAGGGTATGCATGACCAGAAGAACTGTTCCAACTCGACGGATTGCACCGTATATGTTAACAGTGCCAACGAACTCAGTAGACAGGTAAGTGTATAGGATCAGCTGAACCTGCAATACCCAATCAGGAGACTGAAAATCATTACAGCAAAAATGCACCATATCAGACAACTGCATTCTTAAATTTCATTTATGAAAATGTCTTAAAGGAATACATTTTCTCCACGTAGCTCAATCACAAAGCTCTTAAAACCTTTGCAAACTGATAAAAGCTTTGATTTTCTTTTTAGAGTACTGTTGGTTTTTTAAGCTGGTCCATGCTCATAGCAGCAAGAAAGCATGGTATTCACACAATCACAAATGGCTGAGACTGGAAGGCACCTCTGGAGATCATCTAGTCCAACCTCCCTGTTAAGAATAGGGTCACATAGGAAGTGTTATAGAAAGGTGCATATTTATTATAGGCTTAAGTATTCATTACAGGCTTGATTATTTATATTTATTTCCATTTTTTCTGAGAAATAATGACTTGAATAATACTTAAAATTTAATTTAGCTGTAGCAAACAAATGTTTTACAATGACTTCAACAGTAGCACTGTTACTGCTGTCTCAGTTTTGGAAATGGTAAACAAACCCTTATGAATGGGATCAGAAAATTGTGGCAAAAAGGTTTCAAGCTGAACCAACAGGTAAGTTTCCATCAAAACTGTTCATTCTCAGAGAACATAGATTCATCAAAGCAAAAATACTCTGCAGCGCATACATCAATTGAAGACTTCAAATCTGACACCCAGGATAGTTTATATTAAAAATTGATGGGTTTTTGCTAACTAACCCATCCAAAATTCCTTTTCAGTCTACAACACTGACTGGGTCAACAGCTTTAGAAGTCACTCCCAACTCTGCTCTGGAGAACACTGCAGGTTTCCAGAGTCTGAAAACCTTGGGAGTCTGCAAAACTGGACAGCTACATGCTAAAAAGCAGAGACTGAAAACAGTTCCTGTATGGTATCTGCTGGGTAGCCAGGACCTATAATGCTTGGAGAGTCCAAGCTTATTCTCAACGCTCCCAAATCACTGCATCCCAAGATATTTTATATATAAGGATAAGTAATTTTACCTGTGCTGGAATATGAATCCATATTGCAGGATTAAGGAGAACATGATCACAAAGCTGCTTCAGCAAGGGCACCCCATTGTGCAAGTTGCTCAGGTATTTTGAAAAGGCAAGGCAAAGATCTAGTACAGCTCGGGTAACATGGGCTTTGGAAGACTGTAAAAGAAGATACCTTTAAGGAAGTGCCCTGCAACGGTCTAGCAAAAACATTTCTCGCAAAAAAATTCAACAACAATGTAAGACATCAAGAAAAAATCTCTTTACCTTTTCTAAGCTATAACCTATCACAAGGAAGCCCTTACAGGAAAGCATCTGTTCTTGCATAGCAATTGAGTTCTTCAACAACTCCATGATGAAAGCCAATAAAGTAGCACTGAAAAACATAACATTTTAGTAAAGAAAAATGTTTTAAAGGGTTACAATGAGACAAAGTATTTCTAAATGAACACTTTCAGCACACAGCCCAGAGATACATGTAATGTTTTATATAAATGCTCAGATGAGAATTTTTAAAACAAAAAGCAAGACTACGTGTGCTGAAAGTTCCAACTTCTTGCTTTTAATTAACACATTTCTAACAGAATTCTGATACAACCGTGCAGCAGCAAAATTCTTCTAAACATACATTCTTGCAGAAAGGCAACAGTTAAGTGTGTCCTTCTCTCTACCTTGTATTTCATTTACAGACTTTGGCAAGATCTGTAGCAAATGCCATTCCACTTCCCACTGCTTTCAGACAAGCAGATATTGGAAATATTTTTCTAAACACAGCTTTAGTATTGATTCAAGCTAATTCAACTCTATGCTGCTGCCAGAAGGAATGTTCATGCCCTCCCCCGCCTCCCAGTGGCTACGAATCAAGACCTTAGCCAGCTGAAAACCCCTCTGATTCAATTTGCAGCTGAATCCAATGTCTGATTCACCACATAAATGCCCAAGTCTGAGCCAGTTCAGGAGAGGCCCAGGAATGCACAACTGGGCTGAAGGAACATTGTGACCACCCTTTCATAACTGTTTTGCAATGAAACAGAGCAAACTACACCAAAATTCTAAAAAGCAATCCCTTTGCTATTAATACTACTCTTTTAGGAGCTCCACCAGTTTCTGTGCACGGATGTTCCAAAGTTGGATTGAGCTGAAATGGAGCTGAAATCTGAGGAAAAGCCTGGCAGCAACACTGAGTAATAGTTATCTTCCAAAAAAGTCTGAAGGCTTCCCCAGTACATTTTCTTCACGACAGAAGTGAGCTCAAGAGAACTGTAATTCTGTTACACAAAAAAATTGTGAAGTAGAAAATAGGCGTATATGTTGATTCCGTGTGAACTTTCATAGAAAATTTGGTACAAAAAAGCACATCACTTTGAGGTCCTGCTGTAACAAGGCCACCTTTTTGTTGTTAGACATAACTCGTTGCACAAAACAATTAAAACTACTACACCGCTTAAAAAAGCAAGAGGTCATTTAAAAAAAAAAAAAACACACACACACAAAAAAAAAAAACCACAGTAAGTACAGGCACTCACCAAACAGTTGTGTCAACGTGGTCCGATGAATATTGCCTATAGTCTAACTGTGCAAAGAGAGGGAAAAGTACCTGCACTCCTCCAATGGAGTGCAGGGCACTTTGGATAGAATGCGTTAAGACTGCTTTCACATCCTGACAAAGAAGAATTAAGAAATATTGACATCTCCTTCAGAAACTGCTAAAAAGTTCATTAGAAACACTTCAAAATTTCTTCAGTACAAGTCTTGTATTATTACCAAATACAAAGAAACAGCAAGTAGTAAACTGGCTGCCACAGCCACACTAAATGCCCAGGCCGGCTGACCTTCTGCTTTAGATACAGTCTACAGTGTAGACATTCAGATGAATATACAGGAAGTAGCTTGCAATTTCTAAAACAAGTCTTTAATAATGGAGAAACTGTAAAACAGAACACATGAAAAGCTTCTGGAAAACAAAAAAAAAGATTAAGGGGTTCAAAGCATAGGGAAGAAAAGGGCAGCACATCAAGAGAGCAAAGGATAGAGATAGGTAGTATCACTAGGGGAGTGAACATATGTCAGAAATGAGGAAGAAGGATTTTTTTCTTGAAGTTAACACAGTCTTTGTAATAATGACTTTTTTTTTTTTAGGTTACAGCTTTGATAAAATCAACTTTTTTCTTAGGATTCTTGTGTGTCCGTATTAATTAAAAAAACGGGAGGTAGCACCAGGGACAACCCAAAAAAACCCAAGCTATCAGCAGTTCTCTATCTTCTCCAAGTCCCTATCAAACTTAATTTTTAGGATTTCAAACAGAAATCATTTGTATCCTCCAAATCTATGAAAATGTTAATATACCTGCAGCATGAGGGCATGTGGTGAATGAACAAAAATAGATGGGTTATCCTTAGGGGATGACTCTAGACATAGTTGTGCATCTGTAGCCCTTGGATTGTACATAAAAGCAATAGCACTGGATAGTTTGCCATCATACAGCAACAATTTGTGATGTTCAGCAAGGAAGAGATCACTTTCTGCCTTGAATTTGAATGTTCCCTGGATTGGGGAGCAGGGTTGAGGAAGGAAAAAAGAAAAAAAAAAACATAGATTATATATACATACATTGAGAGTACAGATCAGAACACAACTATTGCCAAAAAATGACTAAAATATTGCCTGTTCAATCTAGCAATATTTTGAGAAGAAAGGGTTTCTTAATAACATTGACTCAAAGTCAATCCTACAGAAATAAAACTGCAGATTTTTTCTTTTCGACCCCTGAGGAGTGACATTGCCAAAATGGTGGTTAATGTAAAAGGAACACATTAGCTAGGAAACAGAATGACAGTCAGCAATGTTCACTCAGAAGGAACTAATAATTGAGGAGCAGACAGAATAGGAACCATCTTTTTAGCGTATGTTTGTACAGCTGCTAGCGAATAACAGTCTTCAATTAGCACCCCTCAGGCTATGACAAAACAAACAATAAATCACTGCAACAAAACTAATCCTCAGCACTAACGTCACACATTAAAAAAAAATGTCTAACACAATCATCTATAAAGCTACATTTCTAAACCAAATACATCATACTTGATCTAAAGTTTTCAGCCTTAATGAAAAAGTGACTCCCTCTCTCACAATGACCAACATGAAAATATTGAGAAGGAAACAGGAACACAATATTTTAATAAGAAATTAAATAACTGAATTAATGCTTACTTGTAGCCTGTGAGGTGATACATAGGCTTATAGAAGAAACATAGAAGAGTTTAATAAAAAGATTATACAGTAAGAACATTTTTAGAAAGACACAGAGGTGCCTTAACATTCTTAAAACCCACCATAAAGAGTCTTATCAGAAGTAAACTTTGGAAACTTTACAGTCAATTCTAAAATACCTTATATCCCAGACCAAGCTGATAGATGGCAAAGATCTGAGCAGCATTGAGAGCCTCACTAAAAAGGTAAACAGATGTCATTTGCCCACAGAACACTCGATTGGCATCTGCTGATTCTGAAGAACCCAGGAAACATTTGTCAAATGTCTGAAAATGAAACAGAACCAAGTAACAGGGTTCAATCTATGCTACACAAGCAAATTATGCAAAGAATATGTGTATTTTCAAGGAATAATTTTTACACAAAACAAGCATTTGAGGATCTCAGCAGAAAAATTCTGAGATGTATAAAAGCAGAATCTATGCCTCTACCAAACAATGGCTAATTTAATATCAACATTTTTTTTAAACGCATAAAATGGGGGAGGCTTATTAAAAAAATGGCAAAGGATATCTATTTAACCCATCAAGATGATCAGCTATAGAGGTTAGTATACAGGGATCACTTACATCACTGGTGTTGACAAACCATGTTATCTCTCCATAAGATGCCAGCTCCCCATTCACATAACATCGAAGTTCACTGTTCTTCCAGCGGTTATAGATGTGCACTATAGTAACCATATACCACTAAATGATAAGAAAACAATTGATACAACTATATAGGCATTTAAGCATTAAAGTGGGGCAGAGCAGAATAAATTCAACTTTTTATCTGAATTAAATTAGGATTGAAAGATTTATTTTAAGTAGAAAAGATTGAGTCATTGATGAGTCTTCTTACATAGCTAGGCCAAAGGATAATACGTCATTTTTTCAACAAAAGATAGACACAGAAGCTTAAGAGATATTTATGGCATAGAACTCAAAAAATCTTCATGGCAATGCTGAACCTAATTTACACTGAAACCACTGTGTACATAATTTCTAAGTTGGATTACTCTTAGCATGATAGACTACGGCAAATGTTGTCATTCCAAAGAGCAAGGATGGCTCCAGACTACAAACTTTCAAAGGCTGTGCATGTCAAATTATCACAAACAGAATCCATATTTACAGCAGGGGATTACTGATAAGAAATTCCTGAGGAGGCCTGTTCTCCCACAAAACATTTACACCAGTTACACCAGTTGCTCCAGAAACATTAGCAGAATATCTAATTGAAAAAGGAAACATTTTAAACAGCATAATACTGCTTAATAGGCAAGCTAGCCTTGAACATTAGCAATAAAAATAAACTCATATTTTAATGATCAGATTTTAAAAGACACATAAAGCACCAAATACAACTAAACTATTTTCTGGACAACCTGAATAAAGTATAATATTATTTTGAGAATGAATCTGTTTTTTTCCAATATGCAAGATGACCAAACTCCTATTAATGGTCCTAGCTTGACCAGGAAAATTAGATTTGGGTTAGTAATCATGGTTTCTTATAACAAAACTGCATTCTTCCACATTGAGTGAGTAATGACATTAAGGGGAGCCTTAGCAAAACCTTTTAGGAAAAGGAGAAGAGAATGTCTGGAGGAGAAACCACAATATAAACAGAGAAGTGGAAAAAAAAAAAAAAAACCACAAGAGTTAACTTTCAAGCTGTGTGTATGTACTCGGAGAGCTCTCACGAGACTCACAAATTCATAAAACTTTTGGTAAACTGCATTTTCTAGCTCTTTCTGAAACATTTCATACATAAAATCGAAAAGAAACAAGAATTCAGAACAAATATGTTTTGCTCATTCCCGTGTATCTGTTCTCCTACAGAAAGATAAGCCTAATCAACAACTACAACACTCCCCCCTAACCTACATTTTCTAATTCATGAAACCAGTTTGAAAAATTCTATTAGTTTTACTCACCTTTTGTGGCTTGAAATCAAATTTAACACAATGCTGGAAACCTTTTCCCTTTGATTTTATGGACGTTACAATCAAGCAGCCTCCAACAAAGTGAGCAGAATAACCAAGTCCTTTGTTTGTTCGAAAACTAACAAATTAGAACAAAATCAGCACATGCACAGATGGAAGCAGAAATCATTAAACAATTATTGAACATCAGAAATACAGTTTTACATAATACTCACCAATATAGGTAAGGCTTATCCTTATCCACATTGATATTATTTACAGGATCCATTCTTAGCCAAGTGTGAAAAGTAAATCCATTCTGATAAGGCCACTTGGCTACAGGAGGTAAGGCAATAGCCTAAAGAAAGTAAAAAGTTATTCATGTAGAAAAATCAACATCACCATAGTAAGAGTATACAGCTTAAGATACACACTACAAATGTATACTGATACACAGATACAAATGTGTACACTACAAATATCTACAGTTTCTCTATACTAAAAAAATCTGGCCTAACCTCTTTGATTTTTATACTCCATTGTTAAAATAATTAACCTAAATATTTAAAAACTGGTCTTTATATCTCAAAGTACATTATTAATAGTAAGCTACAGTTAAAAAATAAATGCTTTAGTGGAAACCTTACAGCATGAAAACTCCTTAAAATGCAAATTCAAGATGATTTGGTTTTGTGGCAACCTGACAGAATAAACAGATTTATAAACTTAGTTTCACATAGTGTTGGTATTCAGGAAAATAACTTACTATGAAAAAAGGCTAGCTACAAAATGAAAATTACATACAGTCAACTTAACAGATTCTTTTCTCTCTTGAAACCTCATGTCCACCTAGCTTTCCAGTTATGACAATTATAAACTTCCTTAAAAGAAAGGTGATACAATCTCCACCAGCCAAAATCTTCATAACAAACACTGTGTTTATGTTAGCTCAAAAGCTCTTAAAAGTTATATGCTGTGTCATGGGACCCTCTGTTTCAAACAGTGGGGTTTTATTGTGTGTGGGGTTTTGTTTGGTTGGAGTTTTGTTAACATTACTATTAACTTTCCACCTTTTGCTGTGCAGATTTGCAATACACACTTGAACTAAGACTGCCATAACCTCTGATCAAAGATGCTGTCCAGATGATCAGTACCAGTGAACAAAAACATCAAAGAACACGAGTGTCGCCAGACTCCTTATTATGCTCCCACGTTTCATTCAGCTATCCCTGTCCAAACACAATGCTATAAATCCTTCTCTATACCAGCTAACTAATCAGTCTGCATGTCTTTGAGCTCAACTTTTGGGAACTGGTAGCACTGTCATTTGGTTTAACTCACAATGGATCTCAGAGCAATTATAGTACTTAGTTTCTAGGGTCTCTTAATTAAAAAAAGAATTGAAGAATATTCACCGTAAGGTTACTGAGGCATCCCAATATCACATACAGTTCAAGCATTCAACACAATTACTAGAAGCCAAATACAAAAACAGTACATGAATAGCCAAACAGAACATTA
The DNA here is from genome assembly GCA_028858755.1 of Ara ararauna. Classification (NCBI taxonomy): domain Eukaryota; kingdom Metazoa; phylum Chordata; class Aves; order Psittaciformes; family Psittacidae; genus Ara; species Ara ararauna. Next base: position 65,204,463 of record CM054376.1, on the reverse strand, counting down.
TCTATTGCCATGTTCTGTTGCACATGATAAACATACAAGCACAGAAGCATTTTTCTAGTAATCTGCACTTCTCAGTCTCAAGTTCTCATTTCAAAAATAATTATGTCATCAAGTTGGTGAAATTTAATCTCAAACCACTGAGGCAGAAAGGTAATGGCTTTATGTGAAGAAAACTAGAAACAGTCATCTGATAAATCTTATTTGTATCTTATTCTGAATTAAGCATGAAATTTTGAACATACTATTTCATCCTACGATTTTAGAAGCAAAAGCGCTGATGTACTTTAATTTCTACAGAAGGTTCTGCACAATGTTTTCCAACTACTTATTTAGTTTCAAATTCTTTTTCAAGTGAACATCATAATTTAAAAATTAATCAGTCACCTGAACAACTATGAAAAGACTATTCATTGTTAAATTTAATCCCCTTGCAGTATTATTCAACCTATGTAGGTCTACGATCCACATTTTCTCAGAAAATTCTTATAACCAATATATGTTATTCACATCATCTGCTGCAGGTACGGCCACTTCAAGTTCAACACTTTCTGTGGTTTCACTAACAAAAGTTTCCATACTTGTCTTCAAAGATTGCCAGAAGCTTCCCTGACGTCCAATATAGTCAATGCCAGCTGGCTCCAAGACAGACCCACTGCTGGCCAACGCCAAGCCCATCAGCAACAGCAGCAGTGCCTCTGAGATAATGTATGTAAGAAGGGGAAAAAGTTACTGTGCAGGAGCAATTGCAGACAGAGACAGGAGTGAGAACATGTGCGAGCAACAGCTCTGCAGACACCAAGGTCAATGAGGAAGAAAGGGATGAGGTGCTCCAGGTGCCAGAGCAGATTCCTCTGCACACCCCATGGTGCAGATAATGGTAAGGGAGGCTGTGGCTCTGCAGTCCATGGAGGTCCAGGGTAAAACAGACAGATATGCACCTGCAGCCCCTAGAGGTCTACACACCAGAGCAGGGGAATGCCCAAAGGAGGCTGTGACCCTATGGGAAGTCTGCACTGGAGCAGGTTCCTGACAGGACCTGTTGCCCATGGAGAGAGGAGCCTATGCTGGAGCAGTCTGTGAAGAACTGCAGGCTGTGGGAGGGACTCATGTTGGAGAAGTTCATGGAGGAGTATCTCCAGTGGGTGGGACTCCACACTGGAGCCAGGGAACTGTGTGATGAAGGAGCAGCAAAGAGAGGGTACAACAAACTGACTGCAACCCCCATTCCCTATCGCCCTGTGACACTATGGGGGAGAAGGCAGAGAAATAACGAATGAACTTGAGCCTGGGAAGAAATGACAGGTGGGGTGAAGATGTTTTAAGATTTTGGTTTTATTTCTCATTACCCTACTCTGATTTGATTGGTATTAAATTAATTTCCCCAGTTTCAGTCTGTTTTGCTCTTGACGGTGACAGTTGAGTGATATCGCTGTCCTTACGCAACCTATGAGTCTTTCAATACATTTTCTCTCCCCTGTCCAGATAAGAAGGGATAGCAGTAGAGCAGCTTGGTGGGCACCTGGCATTCGGCCAAGGTCAACCCACCACAAAACCAACTCTCATACTGGATGATAACACAAGCACCATTCCCACAGGAACATGGCAGTGAAAAGCAGGCAGATTCTTACTTCAACAAGATTTAACTGAACCAGTCTAGAGAGGAAAAAAAAATAAAAAGCCTCATTTATAGCTTTTCTTTTTGTAATAGTATTTGTCCTTCTATAGCGATAATGCACATTTATTATAAGCATGATTTATTTAGGTATATGTAGGTGTCAGGCAGAGAAAAAAAATCCGATTAAAGCTCTACTTGTATGACATTGACAGATGAGACAAACGAACACTACAAATGAGAATAACCAATGACCATAAAAGAACAACAAATTAACAAACAGAAGACTTAAAATATCTACATACTGCAGCACTTTTTCCTGGAAAGTTGAAGAAGGCATCAGGTCCATACTTCTGAGGCATGTGTTTTAACACAGACAGTAACTTCCCAGCATGTGGTGGCTGACAAAGAGAATTACACTTGTAAATAAATAAAACACACCTATAAGAAAGAAAATACTATACACACACAAAAAATTATTCTGACAAATTTAAAAGCTTTGCACATAGTTGAGCAATACTGTAAGATACTTAGCACTTCCAATAAACAACATTAACAAAGAATTATAGATACCTTCACACAATACCCAGTAGATGCAGAGAAATACAATTAATTGGATAACTAAATTAAGAGGCCAGAGCAACTTTCATCCAGCATAAACTAAACTGACCCTGAATGTTGGTTCCTCCCTCAAACTGTTCATTACCATCAGTATACCATTAGTGTGAATCTGCAGTGATCTAAAGAAAATTACTTGATCCAGCTGAAAACAGATTTTGGTAAAGCAAATGTAAACCTATTTTCAGTTACAGCAGGTTTGGACTGTGGCTGTATGAAACCTGGCCAGCACAAAGGAGATGAGGAATACCTAGCAAAAGGGAGAGGGTGGATCAGCAGAGAAGATCATTTTCCTCAGGACTACAATCATATACTAGATTAAAGCGGTTTTGGTTACATATATTCCTTCATATAAGCCCATGGAGAAAGATTCAAGTCTCTAGGGCAGTCTGGAGCACCTGAGTGCTCAGTTAGTGTGAATACTTAACACTTCCCCACCACCACCCTAATTCGGTGCGGACTTGGTTGTAATACTCAGCAACTATAAACTCCAGATCAAGCACATGAGCTCACAACAGAAGTACAGCAAACACCGATTATAGTGACAGAACAATTTTGTGCGTCTTCTTTTACCACTTCATAACTTTCCAGTGGAAAGCATTTTTAAAATACAACTTTATAGTTCTGAGTTTTAACTCAGAGTGCCCTTTTTCCCCCCCACTCTTGTAAGCAGAACCAAACATTGCATGATCCATTACAAGTATTTCAAATGTACCAAAAATTAGTCAGATAAATAGTGCTTCATGAATTAGGACTGAGGAGGAAACACAGAGAATTGCTTAGATGTCTTCAGCACTATAGAATTCAACTAGGTAATTTGTGTTGTAGCCAAGTACTTTGTATCTTTTACAGCACTGCTGATTTTAGGATTTATGGAGCTGTGCAACTCCTCAGCAATGCAACTGTGACATTTTTCTCTTCCTTTCCTCTATATTTAGCCTTTAATAAAGAAAGGAAATTAAATGCAAATTGCAGAGAGACAGGAAATGAAAAAGTTAGTGTTACAGAGACAACTTTAATTCATCTATGGTTAAATATATTCTGTATGCTCAATTATTAAGTTTAAACCCTCGATTAAGTTTTGAGTATTTTTATTAGAGCAAGTTAAGATTTCCAAAGTTATCTGTATTATCAAAGGGTCTTTTAAAATTTGCTTTATTATTTGTGCATACCGGCTTTTATATTGAGTTTTTTAATTATTTGAAGTGGGCAGAGACACTCTACACTAGACAGAGCATTCAGAGATAATTAAAAATTAAAATTCAAAGCAGGTAAAGTGACTGGTGCAATAGTTCCCAATTCCAGCAAAAAACAAAAAAAGCTTATGTTAAAGAAAACTTTATCTGGTGGCCTTTACAACATACACATTTTTACTTCAGGGAAGTTGGTTCTCAACAGTAAAATGAGACCCTCTTCTCCTTTCTACTGCACACATGATAGAATTTTTCAGTTGAAGCTTATTTCCTTCATTTCAATTTCTGCCACAAAGTCTCATCTCCCTAACCAGACAAATATTTTCAATCTTCAGGTAAAGAAGAACAATGTGAAAATATGAGCACACTGAACTGCCTATGTAGACATTTTTTATAGATTTATCTCTTTTGCAGTTAAAAAAAAATAGTCCTTTTTCTTTCAATTTCACATCACTGGAATTACAAAAATAAAAACATGTGTATAAAACACTTGCTTAGAGTCACCGTATTATTCCCAGGTGTTCAAAAAGATCAACCCAGTCCAGAGATCCAGGAGGAAATTTAATTTCATCACTACTCTACTCAGTATTTTAATTGCTTACAAGTAAAAAGATTCATTGCAGTAATACCAGAAAGCGCCCTGTATTTCTTGATATGTTTACAATTTGTTCATTATAAAGGTTATTAAACAGTTTTTTTAACTTGTGAACAACAGGAAAAAGATAGCAACAATACAAAAAAGTTTCAGTTTTGTGTTTTCTTTTACCCATCTCCCTTTTTGTCCTTGAAGCTTGCTGAAGAATAACTTTAGCTCTCGAACTGTCAAGTTATAGCTAGCCAACACACCCAGCATATCCACTAAGAGATCTGAAAATGAAAAAAAAAATAGCACTATAATTGCTTAATAGAATGCAATGTCAAATTTCTATCACTTATTAAATTTTTCCATGAGATTTCACATAAAGAAATTCAGTTTGAATCATACACTGAGCAAAACTGTACCTGCAATCATGTTGTCAGCTCTATCAATCCTTTTGAGCACTTGTTCAACAAGCCCCACTTCTGTGCATGCTTGCAGATTGCGTATACTTTTCTTCAAGATTGCTGTGAACATGCTCCACACTTCAGCCTGGCAGGTGATGTCACACTTGTCCAGCAAGTCCACCATGCAGGTGATGGCCTCTCTTTCTTGGATGATGAAGTTCATTTCCAAGTCAAACTGGCCTCCAACAAGCTTTCAGACAAAAGATTAAAGAACAACCTTAAAACAATTGTATCAAAGTAGCACTCCATGTTTAAAGTTATTCAATCTGCAAGAAGAAAGCTATCAAACACATTAAAGAAACATAATAAGGCCAATATCCATATATCAAGTCTTGATCTTCCTCTGTTTCAAGTTCTGTTGAGTAACTGCAACAAAGATGCTCCTAAGGTCTCACCTACTATCAGGCAATTGGTACAGAACAACATTTGGGTGATTCAAGGTATTGGTGTCCTGAGCTGCCCCACACAGCTGCAAAGTGAAGATACCAAGCGAGTGTTCTGAAACCAGCGAAAAAACCGAGTCAGCTACCTTAAATGGCCTGAGTGCCCCTAAAAGCTTTCCTTCACATGTGCTTAACACTTTTTAATAAGAGGGCAATTCTACCCAAAAGGAATTGATGCACATCAGAAATATTGCCACTTCTAAACACTTCAGAGTCATTCCTGAGATTCTGAATAAAGCTGGTTAAGTATTAACTGCCAGGTTCATTAGCAGTCACAGGTACTAAAAGGAAGGAAAGGCTTGCTGTATTTGCACAAATGTGGAACAGCAGCACCACTGGAAGCCTCTGACTATGCTTTGGCTAAGGCACTTTAATCCTGTAATATTTCAGGTCTCCTAGGTGCAGGCTTTTGTCTAAGCACACACTGAGTAACTAACCACATATGCACACACCAAGGAGGTGAGAAGGGGAAGGAAATTTGTGTACTCAGAAATTCCAGTCAAAGGAAAGATGAACTGTAATCACCTAACTCCACCCCTATTCCCACCCTCCACTTTTTAAACTTCTCTTGGACTTTAGAACTGTAACAACCTTAAAAATGTGCCATGCTTGCCAAAATACTTATTACATACCAGCATACAAATATGAATTCAGATAGCATTGACCCAAATGGTCAAAATAGACTCATGATCAAAAATATTTCAGATTATTCTCAGTTCTACAAGTTTATCTAATAAAAGATATCATTTTTGTCCCACATGGTATTCCTTTCACAGCCTTTGACAATTAAGCTTCAATACTGTGACTTGCTGAAGTCATACCGTGTTGCAACTGCCCCAAAATACATATACTAGCTTGCTTCCATATTAGCTCTGACAGCTTCTCTCAGCTGGTCAGGATCCGAGGATAAACTTATCCAACAGAAGAGAATCTATGCTCTTCATTAACTACTAAAATTACCATACATTTTCCTCAAGTGTCTAAATCTTGTCACTTTGAAGAAGCAATCTTTGGTCTTCTGGGCATAAATCAGTAATGCCAAACACCACAAGACGCAGAGAAAGTTACTGTGTTTATGACAGAATAGACAATGTCTCACGGCAACAATTTCTAAACAGTAATTTACACTTTTCCATTTTCTCCTCTCTTGGTCATGAAAATTATGCAATTTACTATAAGATGCTTCCTTAATATCTAGGGAAACCATAGGAACTGAATGGGGAGACTTGAATTATATTCCCAGCTTCTCTATATCAACTCATGCTGTCAACTCAAACAGATCTATCAAGTCCTTATCATTCTCCAAGCCTCAGTTTTCCCATTCCAAAAGATGGAGCAGAAGCCTATCACAGGAAAGCTCTGTAAGGTAGAATTCGAGGAAGAAGACAGAGCAGAATAAATTAACACAGAATTATCATAAAACAAATACAAACTAATATGAATGCCCCTTAAAAAAACCCAACTTCAACAAAACATTTGAAAATATAAAAAAACATGAGCAATGTTACACTTCATTTCACATTAAATTTATGATACTCTACAGCACTGAGGTATTCCTCAATGGCTCAAGAAGCCACTCTCTTTCTCACCATCTAGGTAAGAAACAAAGAAAACACTGTATTCTGTGTATGGACAGAACAGTTGAAGGTTACATTCTAGCCACAAACCACCTGCTAATTCTTAACAAGAAATTCAACTCTTTATGCATTTGGTTTTAACTATCAGCCAACCATCAATTATCACACCAAAACCATATACAGCAACTAGAGGTGACCTTACCTTCACCCTATAGTCTACACTACTAATCTTTCATTTTTGGCTAGATACACTATTATCAGTAACCACTCATCCAGGAAGCTGTCAAATTAGGTATCCCATCTAATCGGCAAATATAAGCATTTCAGCAAGTACATTCTAGAAATAATATGCTATGGTAAAAATAATCACCATTTTAGCATTTCCTTTAAGGGAAGTGAGGACAAATGACTGACAGAGAAAGCAATACACCAAAAGGCACAGTGCAGTTGACGTACTATATGTATGCATACCCATTAGATACACATAAGCACACACACACCCCACAGTATGTCATATTAACCCCTTCTAATGGTGATTTGAAACTGATCAACCTTCAAAACACAAATTTGTTTCCAATGACAGGGATCATAATCCAGGTCCATGCATTGGCTAGTTATTATCTGAGCTGCAGTAATGGCTGTGCACAGCAAAATGTAATCTTCCCAAATGTCACAGTAAGTTATGAATATCTGAGCAGCTTAATGCACCTTACTAGCCATGAAGTGTGAGAATGTAATCTTATTACCTTTTTTATGGTTGTATTTTTTTGAATAATGTAGCCTTTGAACTGATGTATAGTCTTTCCTTGCACTCTAGCATGATTTGGTCTCCTGTGTCGCACAGTCCATTTTTCAAAATTCTCCAATTCAACGTATTTTAAGTCCTATGCTGAGCTGCATAAACAATCTTTATAGCAACCTACAGGGTGGCATAACGTTTTCTTTCTTCGGCATATAGAATTAAGTATAAGATTACAGGAATGGTTGTAAAGGGCAGTATTCAAAGCATTCAAATACATCCTCACAAATTTCACATTTGCCAGTTATATTTACCTTTGAAAAAATATAGAAACTAAACCAACAGCTCAAGTATTTTTGTAAAATGTTTCTACATTTAGCTGATTGAGAACATGGAGAATACAGCAATTTTTTACTACACAGGGTGTGTGGGGTTTTTCCTCCCTAGGAGGACCAAACTAATGAGAAGTCAATACAACAGCAATAATTTTAAGTACAAAATAGCGCTACATCACTTATAAATAGAAATAAAAAGCCAATTTAAATACATGAAACCTCTCTTCACAAAGAGTTTTTCATCTAACATAAAATAGAAGTGACCTAAGATATAAAAGAGTTGCTCTTTGAGTGTACAACTACCAAACTACAGTATGCAGAAAATAGCTCAGAATAAACACATTCAAGCTCTACTTTCCTGAAAGATCATTATCTAGATTATGAATCTAAAGTAATTTCTCCCCATGGCAGATACAAAATATTTCAAAAACTTATAAAAAAATGCAGGGAAAAGTATTTCAGTGAACTACAACAGAAAAAAAGAAATGAAGTCCAAGACCGTAACCAGCATTTCTCGTGGAAAAGCCAAACTTGTTATACAACCTACACATCAAATGTACTTGATTTGATCACTAAAGCCAGGATGAAAGAACTATTAACCAAGCAAAAGGTGACCCCCCTTTGCTTAAGATGTTGATTTTGTAATCTCAGAACTGTTTAATATGTCCAAAACAATGAAAATGTACAACGCCTATCCAGTAGAAAACGCCTATCCCATGAAGAATAAAGGGGAGGCAAGTAGGTTAGGCACATCTCAGGGAAAATTTTAAGTTTATGCTTAACAAGAACCTGCAAAACTCTGTGTACAAAGCTGGTAACTGCTCAAAATCTTCTATTCATAGCAGTAAGGTACTTATGCAAGATAAACATCAAGAAAAATGTGCTAAGCTAAACAAGATGTTATTTCAACAATTAAAGGTTTTGATAAACACTCTACTTATTACATCTGTTCACAAAATAGTTATGTTATCCAGAATGGCCCTGTTCTTATATGCAATTTCACATCATGTCAGTCAATCCAAGGTCAAAAAACCCAATCAAACAAAAAACCCTCACGTTTTTCATCTCTCAATGACAAAATCTGAATGCAGCTTCTGGAGAAAACAAACAAAACCAATGGATTCATTTTAGCCATTATGCTTTTGGGTAACAACAGAATATTCACATCCTGGACTCCATGTCCCCTTCACTTATTCAGAAACTTAAAACAAATTTATTGATCGTCAAAAAAACCAAATACCTTCCATGCCAAAGATCTGGGAAGTTAAAGTACTAAAATATCTTTAGGACAAGGATCTCACAGGATTATGAGTAATCCAAAACCAGTCAAATCCCCTGAAGGCACACAATAAACAGTAAAAGCCAACACCATGGTATACATCCTGGGTGTGATAAAAAGATGGTCCTGTCTTGGAGAGGCCTCTATAGACCAGAAGAGAAAAAATTTGAGGAAAAATAACTTGTACATACTAATTTGCAACAATTCATTCTCTGCCCCTCACCTCCCACTTTTCCATCACTAACATAACACATGGAGATGAGACCACATTAAAACATGAATCCTAAGAAGAGATTTGGTAGGAAAGCCTGTTGATAGTTCGGAGAAGTAGATCAAATAATGACATCAGCATGAATGTCAAGTGAGTGACATCATGACAAACAGGGCTCAGGCCCAGAGAGGTTATAGATAGGAAGGAAAGGGAAATAAAATGTCGGGATGTCAATCTTTTTCTTCAATATATTGCCACTACATCAACCATAAAGCAACAGAAAAACTAGACAAAGCACAAAGAACTGTAGGAAGATCCACTCACAAAAGGCAAGGTCATAGCCTTCCAGCAACATGCAGATGATTTAAAATCATTTGCTACCGTAGCTCAAAGTTTAAAGCAACTTGCGACAATGAATATGCAAGCAACACTTTGAAGGGAAGGTTCTACTCCACCCTATTCAATAAGCATCATCTTTAATCTTACTCCAACTTTGGACTTGCTTTCCTCCATATTCAAAAAAACCAAACAAAACCAAAATCAACCCCAGAAAGCAAAACCAATCAGACAAAGAGCAAACAGGTACCTCTTCAGCAGAAAACCACATCACATTTTCTTCTTAATTAGCTGCTCTCTCTCCTGTTACCAAGCTCCTAACAAAGCCAACACCTCAGTTTACCAGGAAAATAAGAATGCACCATTTTAAACCAGGTATATCAATACTGGCACTGCACATCAACAATGCACCCACACTTTAACCTTGATGCTTCCATATGATTCTGTCCAATACTGTTATTAAGTATGATCAAAGACAGATAACTCAGGAAAAATCATTCCTACTGTTTCCCTTCATAGTAATGCAACATAAATGTTTTGTATTAAAATTTTTCCAAATCTGTCTCTAGTTTGGAAAACTGCCTAAAAGCAAATTTAACAAGCACCCACAAGGTGTTAAGAGTCTACTACTGCCACCTAATGTTGTACTTGAAACCATTAGCCTAGCACCACACATTTTTAATACAGTGTCTCAGCACAATATAATTCTCTTCCTCCCCAAGACGGCTTTATATCAGCAGCTTATACCTCATGCTCTGTCACAAGGAAGAAGAAAGCCGTTATCTCCAGGAAATAAGACTGTGTAAGATTTCAAATTTGCAGAAAAGTTTACAATTAAGAATCGTTTTATACAAAACCTGAGTTTTTTCAATTTCACAATTGCTAGCTACAGAAGGCACACAATTTACCCAATTTACACAGGGAAAGATAGCAAAAATCTCCTATGCAGTTAATCAGAGCCATAAAACAGTTCATTAAAACTTTTCTTTAAAAAGGCACTGAGCTATGTCTGTATATAAATTAAAGCAAAATTCTTGTTCGGGTAGGTACAATACATCCGAAGCATCCTCATGGTCTTCTCTCCAGACAGGGGAGAGGGGGAAGAAGAACAGTTTTGAAAGGTAACTATGTTGTAATCAATGATGCTGTATTTACCATAGCTAATAATCTAGTATTTTTACTCTGCCTGCGAGCATTTTTATGTCAAATTAATTCAGCAACACAAATAGATCACTTCATAGTATGCAGTTGAAGCCCCAGTGCAAGCAGAGCAATGCAAGGAAAAATCAGTTTTACATGATGTTTTTAAACATGGGTAGCAGCACTATGAATTTCAAACTTCACACATTTTCGAGCTTAATTTTAGAACAAGCTTTTAGAAATTTTGTTTAAAAGTACATACCAAACAAGGAAATTCAATCTCTATCTTATATATGGAAGAGTCCCACTTTTAAGCAAAATATTAAATTTTATCCTACAAAAACAAATTTTAAAAGATCCAAAAATCCTACATTTATCAGTTTGGAATTCATTTAAAAAAAAAATATCAGTACAAACAGCTCGCATTAAAAATAAATACTGCACTCAAACTCAAAACAGTTACAGTTACTTCATACCACTGCACACAGTGCTTCTGTCTTCCCTTCCAGAAATTCAAGAACAGTTTCTAAAATGAAAGGTATGGACAAGTCCAATATTAGGAATTTTACCCTCCTCCCATTCTTTACTGACCCATCAATAGGTGGAACAGCTGATATAAAACGGATTGCCAAGAACATGTCACAAAGCACAAGTACTGAAACCACACTCTGACATGGACCCAGCAAACCTGCAGGCCATTGGATAAGGACAAAGAAGAAAACAGGAGACAGTATAAACCTGATTTTCTACCATTTTTTGTCCACAGCACCACACTGAACACAGAGGCCCTTTGCTCCTGAGGAGACCATGTGACTATAAGCTTTTATTTCAAATTCTTGAGGAAACAAAGAATCACCAAGTTGATTTTTTTTCCAAATAGAACAATTTCCAGACAAAATTTTGTTATACTCCAAAGAATGGCTACGGACCTATTTATAAAACCTGGCAGTTTTCCGAGTTCAGCTTATACAATACATCTCACTAGATATTAACACAAAGACTGTATATAAATCCAGCTGAAATTTGCATGTTTCCAGTATCCATATTAATAGCATTAAATTCTGCTTTTGGTTCAATTAACTTTTTTCAATGTACTTTAACCTGTGACACCATTTCAGACATACAAGAAAGATATGACTCCAGGAGAGGGTTTAATAATATGCAAATTTGTAGCTCCATACAGGAAATGAAACATCCTAAATCTTTACATCACATCAGATTCATATGTGCATTGAAAGCAAATAAATCATTTAAACCATGATACACAGAACCTTTTTAAATTTGCATTTATCTACAGTAAATACTGCCATGTTCCTTAATAGCTTGCTAGTGCAATCTTAGCAAACTAATGATTTATGGTTTTGACATTTTAAAAATCAGAAATCTGTCATCTTCTGACATCCAGTAGAAAGTCAGCTCGAGTTAAATTACTCTGAATTTAAACTCAAATATATGAAATACACATAGCAAAGCACCATACCATACTGTCCACTTCATTATGCCAGCACTTCCCTCCCCTAGCTACACTTCTAAAAGCTATCTAACTTTTTTGTTTGAATTTACAAGAACATTAAAACCAGATTTTTTTCAGGACCCAGACACATGTACCTTTATCAGGGACAACTTTTTGTCAAATCTGGAAACATCACCCATCAGCAAACAATCTGCTGTACCCTGAGAGAAACAGACTAACCATACTTCAGCCACCAAGCTGCACAACTGTGCATCCTGTCCTATCTTAATCATTCCCCTCAACGTAATAGCCCAAAAGATAACATTTCTATTATGTTACGTATCAACAACTCCAGAACAGGGAACAAACCATAAAGTCAGGATGACTTCATAGAGAATGCCCTACTTGCGCCTACCTCCACCACTGAAGACATTCACATTGCATGCTACAGGCAGAAACAAATTTATTCTACCCTTAGACAAATCAGGGGAAAAAAAAACCCAACTATATAACACTGACACCATGCCTGAGCAAATACAACTGACTTCACATATAATAAAAAATTGGCACCTGCACAGAAGTTAAACAGGTAGGTTAAAATGAGCAAAGTGAATTGACTCCCATCATCAGAGAAGAGCCTTCTCTTGCAATGCCTAGCAAAAAAAAAAAAAAAAATCCACAACAAACTTCAAGCCTAATAATACACTGGCATACACCTAAAAAAAACAAAAAAAAACAAAAACAACCCACCACTTACCTGAAACAATCTGCCCAGCTTTCTCATCATTAAATTACTTTTTCTAACCTTAGCATTCAGCAATCTAAAAAAACTAGCAGCTAGCCTTGTTTTAATTACCTAAATGTAAAAGATCGCCAAAGATATCTTTTCTCCTTCAACCAAAGCAGTGTGCAAAGACAGCAATAACAATTCAATAAGAAAGCATTTTAAGATGCTTCCTTCAAAAATTAGTTTTACTAATGACTTATTGAATTTCAATTTGATAAGGAAATCACAGGTGTAGTAATCCCCTTCCAATTATAAAGAAGCACAAAAACCACACAGTTGTTATATATACTACATATACTGAACAGGAATACTTCTAAATATATATATGTATACACCCACAATGTGTTACTCATGCACAATAATACATTATATTTGACCTTCTGGAAACTGCAGCTTCTTAAGCCAAGAAAACTAGATAAAATGTAAATAATTCTCAAAAGGTCTCTCAGTACATCCAAAGTGAGGTATGTGCACCCCAGCAGGTGGAAAAGACAATCTATTGGGCTGTGGAAAATATTTTTTGTATCATTACTAAATAAAAGTTCAAAATTAAAACTAGCTTTTACTTATACAGAATATACTAATACAGGAGTGCATGTATATAATTCCTAAATAGTTATACATTCACTGGGGGTGCTTGCTCAAAGCTTTTTTGGCAATGGGGTGGGCAATCAGAAAGGTTTGAAGACCACTTCCCTAGATGCTAGAGAACAGACAATACACCCAACGCTTTTCTACAGAAGCAATACATCTGGTACTTTACAGTGGATTTGGGGGGGTGGGAAGGAAGTCACCACTCTTTACAGAACCTGAAGTCTGTATCCTGCAAGTATTACCCAAACAATCCTTCATGCAACTTTATAACTTCTGACCTAAATTGGATATCCACTTTGTAATACCTGCAAAGTACACTATTAAAAAAAACGTACAACAACGGGATTATAGAAGTAAAACATGGTTATAATGTTATCCTAGGAAACAGGTTTGAAAGTGTTGAGCCAGCTTGTAGAGACTTGGGGACAGATGCTACAAGTAAGGCAGAAAGGCAAAAGGAACACAGGAAATCACAGAAGAGGAACAAAACAGAACATGTACCAAACACAGAATTGAATAAGAACAGCAAACAATAACCTTACAAGAGAAATAAAATTAATATCAGAAAGCAAGAAAGAATACAAGATAAAGTGAGTATCCAGTTTACTTGTAAAGCTCTGGCAGGTTTTATCAGATTCAGCAACTGTGATGTTAAGTATTGCCTTTCATGTTGAAAGGCGCAGCCCTCATATAGCACATGCTAGAAGCAAACATGTGCCAGCTCCTCAACTGCCATCACATTTCATAGCTCAGTAGATTAATTGCAGAGAATTTCAGCACAACTAAAGGCACTGGGTTACAAACTCCAACAGAACCGAAGAGCCAGCACATCTGTTTCTGTCATTTCTGACACTGCCTCGATCCAGAACAGCTGGAAAACACTGCACTTGCCTTCTCACAATTGGCAGAGATTGCTGCCACAGCTAACGCAGAGACAGTAAAGAGTTTGGATGTGAGAAACACTAAATGACATGCTACAGGAAATGTAACACTCAGCTTTCCATGTTGTCATTTTTTAATTTTCTGTAGCTGTGATCAACATGGGAGAACCACGCAGATGCTCTCGAATAGAAGGCTGCCTGAAATGAATGAATAACAGCCCTTCATTTACTCTTACCAAGGAATGACTTCTTTTTTTTTTTCCTTTGCCTTCACATTCCACCCCCTGTTCCCCTCTATGACACTATATTGCTTAGAATTTTTAAAACATACACGACCAGAAGTCAGTGTATTGAGTGCATTGAAATAAGTATCTTAGAGAAGGAAAGCATAAGACTCAAGTGGTACATCAAAAGGATTAAGAACAAATCAGTTATACATGACTGAGCTCAAAGACCCACTACCAGGCTGGTGCTCTCTTCCTCTTTTTGATCTAAGCCATGTCAACGCACAAGTTTAGCACATCATACCACTCATGAGGGCAAGAGCAAAGGCAGCAGCCATTCACACCACAGTCACAATTGTAGCCTATCCACCTGGGCTTTTACAACACCAAGGCTGCCATTGCTAAACTAACGATTTCTATTAACTACACCAGAAGAAAAGGGTGCCTTAGTGAGAACAGATACATCAGTAAAACCTCAGCAACTAGCCCATTTTTCCTTTAGTTCTTTCAATTCCCACAAAGCAACACTGAAAGCAAGGATAGAAATGTGACTCTGCCACTTAATGTTTGTTACAAGCAGCTTACGTTCCTATGTTTGCTAAAACATTTTAAAGCTTCTCCCCTGTCCCCGATTTGCCACAACACTGTTTTCTGTTTGTTTGGGGTCTTTCCACACCTAGTACAGAAGCTCCTACTATTACTCCAAGGCTCTACCCTGCCTTGATTTCTCTCTGTCTCTTTGAATGGAAATTGCCTCTGAGTAACAACAGCAAAGGAGAGGAAAAAAGAAAAAAATATAAACAAAAAACCAAAATAAAGCACAAAGAAACAAACAAGACAAAGATGACTAGTGTTGCATATATTATCACTGCCTACAAATACACCCTCCTGTTTAAAATATCCCCCCTTTTCTCCTAACAAATACCAGTTGTTCTCTTGATCACTCTGTATGACAACTCTTTTCCCCTTCAGCTTTTTCCATTTCCACAGAAAACAAAGTAGAAAGAAGTACATAGAAACAGGCACACAGTAACAACTTCAGAGTTTTGAAACAGGTCTTAATCTTCTACAAAAAAAAAAAAAAAAAAAAAAAAAACACTAAAGCATTTTGTATACATAAAGTTGGTATAACTTTAACGCTAATTTAATTTCATGAAGTTGCAACTACTACTTTAAAGTTGTCTCCTTGGAAAAGTATGGTGAGCTATGCAGAAGACTATAGTACACACCAGTGTTCCTGTTTGTGGTGCCCTTTTGGCTTTGTTCTTGAAAGTTAGGCTGGTACAAAAGGCAGTAAGTAGACTGAAAGGAAAAGGAAACTTCAAGATTAAAGGCTTTTGTTTTGTTCCCCCCCCTTTTTTTTCCTCTTAAAGGAGAAAAAAAAATTATTGATGTATTCCACATGTATTCATGAATGTAAAGACATTCCAATGTTTGCAGTGATATTAATTAAGATACTCTTTGCTTTCACACCTGAGAGACCACAGTTTATACCGTTATCAGTTGCTGTCTTGAAACTTGTTTCTTGTTTCATTATTTTTGTGGTAATTATTTTTTCTGTTTTTGTATTGGGAAATATCTTTCTAAGTAAATATTTAAATGTGTGGAAAGCCACAGGAAACTTTGTTACTAAGAGCTTGATTTGATAAACACTGAAGAATGCATCTGTGCTTCTTCATAATGCTGAATTTGCTTGGCAAAACTTTATTTCTAGAGATAATGTACCAGTAGAACGGAAGAAAATGAAATAGCTCCTCTGCTACAGGATTCACTGAATCTCCAGGTTTGGAATTTAAATCAAAATGGCTAATTTACAAGCTGAAGATATTTTTCCTATTTGCTTGTTGAAATGAAAAATATTGAAGCCCTCTATCATTTCCAAAGCATTTGCTGTTTATAAATTCTGTAGTTACCCTTGCAGTCCCAGAATCCATGACTATGACAGATGCTATATGTTTTCTTTGACACTTGTGTTAGCAAGTAAATACAATTTTTAAAGGAGACAGATTTTACAAAAACAGGAAGATAGTTACACAGTTTTTTTATTATTGTGGGGGTTTACTACTTAAAGAATTTGAAGGAAATCATGTACAACTACAGTGGCTGTTAACACCAAAGAATAAAGGGAAAATAATTTGGATATGGAACAAAATAGAAGATTTTGCTAAAAAGATTATACTGTTCTTTGTTTTGATGACATTAAGCTCTCTTTTTATATCGATACTTTCCTTGTGTTCAAGTTGAGTAGCTTTTCATAGTGGCAGATGTTCTTTCCTTCACTGTCTCACTGAAGCAAGATTTATAGTTCAGTTAATCACACTTTTCACAGAGAAAAGAGTATTTTAAGAAACAAACACCATCTCACATACTCCTACATTATATGGATGTAGCCTTTTTCAGGTTATGTGTATGATTACTCATGGCTAATAATTTAGTTTGATTCACAGATTTGAGTGGGAAAGATGTTTAAGCATCTTTCTAAATTCTTGAATTCCTAAATGCTTACAAGTGTAGTAATTCCAGAAAAAAACTTTTTGCTTTAGGAGCTGCAATACATGATATTATAATTTTGATGACAAAATACGGATAACTGCATTAGTGCTGTGCTTTTATCAGATTTTTTGACAAATTTGTTGAATTTGGTGTTTTAAAAAAATTCTTTTAAAATTGAAAAAGCCAAGCCTTGGTAAATGCTGGCTTTATTGGTTAAATGCTTTAATCTGTAATTCAGAACCTTTTTGCCTCACAGGTGTTGCCTTCCTCCAGTCTAAACTGCAGTCTGTCACGGGGCATGGGAGGGTTTTGCCAGGTTTTCTGAAGAATACTTCATAGTTGCTGTTGGCAGTTTTTGGCAGTAAACTTTTTTTAATAAGATCAATTACAACACAGTTTGCAATTGTATAAATCGAGGACGCTTTTGTGTTTCTAGTTCTAACTTCAGCTGCAGCTCTGGTCTACAGTTAAAATGAGCTTGGTCAACTGTATATTTCCCCTTTGTGCACATGGCATGTTGCATAAGTAGTTTGCACACTGGTCTACGTAGGAGGTGGCTCTCCTGGAGGAACTGGAAAACTGTGGTGTGAAATGGATGGGCAGAGCTGCTTAGCTAAATGTATAGAGTGATGTCATATAGCTATGTCAGAATTGTTTAGTAGTGGACTTAGAAGTGCCAGAGTTAAAGTTGGACTCAATTTTAAAAGCCTTTTGCAACCTAAATGATTCCTTGCCTCTGTATTCTAAACAGTCAGAAAATTCTGCCATTTGAGTTTTTTACATTTTAAACTGATGAAAAACATTATTTAAATAGTAGTGAAAGATCCCAAATCATTTATTCGACACCTGCTTAACTTGATCTCTCCAGAAACCAAACAGGCTTGAAATCAAACACATAGGTCAGATGCCTTCCCTCCTTCTCAAAAGAAGAAACAAAAAATGCTGACAGCTGAGTACAAGCACAGTATTTGGAATAGCTGGTTAGCTGACATTTCAAGCATTCATAAAAATACTACATTTCAGGATACTGCCTTCAACAATTGGTTACTTTTAATATGGTTATAATTAGTTTTAAACAGTTAAGAATAATAATTTGTTGTAACTCAGATAACATTTCACAACTGGGCAACAGGATGGGACTGATTATTCCAAAACCTATTTTCATCTCAACTACAATATATTATAAGCATCATTTCCTTCCAATGTTTAAATCATATGAAAAAGCAGTTCTTGGTGTAAAGCAAAACCCATGCATGTATTTCAGCAATCATTTCAGTGTATAGCAGTTATCCTAATGTACAATAAACAGAAAGTTAAAATTAGGTATATACATTCCCACAAAAAAGACTGTGTCTTAAGTTTTATTCTTAACAAATTTAAAACTTCTGTCATCAATTCAGTAAATGGTGATTTATTCAGACAATCTGTTTACTGATTACAGATCCACAAGTTCACAAACAGGAAGCTTTTTGCTGGTGTCTTTTCAGAATTATCCTTGCAAAACCTCTGGCTCTCTTTACACTCTTCTACGAGAATGAAAATACCAATTCCTGGAGAACTGCACTTAAACTTAATTCTCTGAAAATGCACTTTCTTGGAATTGTTCAAGATGAGATTTGTACTCTTGGAGAAATACCAGTATCTGACAGGAGAAGAGTTTTTCTAGGCCAAGCAATTAAAATACCTTTTGGAATAAAAATAATTCTTATAATTTTTAAGAATTTCAAAGTGGTTTAGGTTCAAAATTTGTAGGTTTATCATATGAGTTGTAGGCCCACATTCTCCTCACTCATACTGGCCATACTTCCACCTGAGCTAATTTTTTCCTGATACCAACACAACAATCTCCAGGATTTCTTTTGTAGTTACCTTGACTTCTTCCATATTCAGCAACTTCCAGTGCCCTGGAACACTGTAGCATTACTTCATATTAAATGGAACATTCCAAAATTAAATCTTTCAGTTCAGTTTTCCCAGATGAGAAGTCAGTAAGAAATGTCCTTAATTTCCTTTCATAGGATTTTTTTTTCCTCCACTTGAAATTACCTGACCTAGAACTGGCACAGCTTGCTACAAATAAAAGCTAGAGGATTTCCATAATGAAGTACCTTTTATTTGAAGAATTAGCAGTATAAAAATATACAAGACTGAAGAAGTGGTAGACAGGAAAACACGCAACGAAGTGAAAGAAGAAACATCAACAAAACTGAAGACATAAAGAAAAAGAAATTGTATTTAAGGGAGAACAAGCAGAATGAAAAATACAGGCTTTCAGCTCAGTGAAGCACTGAGTAGAGAAGACTAAATCTGAAATCAAATTCCCTAGGCTCCTCAAAAAACCTTGCAGGACACAATAGGTTTCAAGCGAGCAATGCTGTAGTCTGAAGAGGAGAAACTAAGACCACTTTTCTGGAGAGTTACCTCCTGTTTGTACCTCTCCCCGTTTTCCTCTTCTGCGTACATTGGTACTTCCTACTCCTAGCTTCATTCATCTCTTCCATAAATGTTCTTACAGCAGAAGTCTCCTTTGCATAAGCTTGTTTTCTCAGTGTGAAGTAGGGTTAGAAAGTCATTTGTCCTTACCCCCTCTTTTCATCCGTAAGTCATATCTTCAAATGCCACTCATTCATATACATTAACACAAAATAGTGGTGCTAGCCACTTCATTCCAGTTTTCACACAACCAACTCTTGCTTTCATACCCATCTATCTATATTGATAATTCTTTCCTTGGGAGTTCATCTATGTCAGTTGTGTCCTCTTCCAGGTCTGCCTCCAGCTCCCCAAGGCCATCCAGCTACTACTCTCAAAATACCAGTAAGAACAGTCTGAAACTGGATGCAAAATAACATATTTGGCTCCACTGTGCTGCAGCATGCTCTAAGTATTTCAGTATCCTTACTTCAGAAAGGAGACATTATACTCTAGTCTCTTCATCTTGCTATTTTTCTCACCATCTTGCATCTGAAATTATATACTACACTCTTGAAAAACAGCACTGGAGCTTCTAACGCTGTGAGTCCAGCTCAAAAAAAGAGCATCCTCCCCTAGTTAACAAGAGTTTAATGTTTCTCCCAAGGCCCACTGTTCCATGTTGCTTGTTACACACAGTCTGCGTAAGTCAAAGGGAAAACGTAAACAAATCAAACTAATGAAATTCCAACAGAAAGACATTACAGAACAGAACACACTAGTGTGGATTAGTAGCGGAGTGTTTCCTACACAAAAAACTTCAATAGATCTTTGAGAAAAACAGAAAGAAATAAAACAGCACAAAACTAATAGATGTCTAAAACCTATTTTCTATTTTGGCTATTTAGAAGTTCATTTTTATGAAAGAAAAATTAAGTGGTAATCTCTAATTTGTGTGAATTAGGATCAAAGCAATCTCCCCAAAAACAAGCAGGGATTTCAAGACTGGTTTTATTCATACTTCAAAATAGTATAGTAATATGTATTTTTCCAGTTGCTTTCTGTTCTTTCTTTTAGAAATATGTTAGTGCTAACCACTGCATCTTTGGTTATAAGTCAGAACTATGCACAGATCTGGTGCTACAAAAAACAAGACTGATGAGCACCATCTCATGGGCATTTCAGGTAACAGATTTTGAATAGAAAAAGAACTGTGAGTTCTCCAGGATATGGATTTATTTCCCAAAATAAATATAAAAAAATTGAATGATACACAAGTATAATTCAAAGTTTTAGATAATTAGATGTGGAAAGACGACAAAAGTTAAGAACTCTTCTAAAAATCAGTCACTGCAAGCAGATCTGACAGGAATGTTGTCACATCCACACAGAAAGAATTTTAGAAGTATTTAGACACTCAAGATTAAGTATTTTTAAGTAGTTATGTACACACAAATAACCCCACCTCCATCACAAAGAATCCACTTTCTTACATAGGGGCTTTAAAATAAGGGTTTAAATAATAAGAGCAGCACCAACAGAACTCTTACCCTCCCTTTCAAGCCAGTACATGATTAAAAAATTAATTTTAAAAGCATGATTGCATACTTTCATGTTTGCTTTTCAGCTTTACAACAGGCAATGAGATTCTAACCAACTGATCATATCCATCCCTGCAGATCCTATGATGACAAAAACATGACTCCTTAGAAAGTCTTATGGACCATATCACTTTGAGTACTTGACATTTGACAATACAGTTACTCTGTTACCTGAAATTTTACTCAGTAATAGAATTACCTCAGACAGAACATCCCCTTTCACTTGTCTTCTAGATCAGGTTACAAAGATACTCCTGTTGTACCACATAACACATTCATCTTTCTTCAGTTAATCGAAAAGTTTAATACCAAATAAATATACAGGCAGCTATCCTTGTTAAGCACATTTTTTATAACTGAAAGTTTGTTCACTGCAGTTTCTGTAATGATTTATTGGTAAAATAACTTGTAAGAGTCAGTCACAGTCAAATTAACTTTATTCCTTTAAGTGCTAGCTTTCAGTAGCCCTGATCATCAAATGAAACTTTAGCTTACTGGATGCCACTAACAAAAACCCCACCAAAACAGTTTCTGCTGGCATATACAAAGCTGCTCCTGGCAACGTACTCCATGAAAACTCAATTGTTAATTCTAGAGCAACATTGGGTTTTGGAAGTTATAAAACACCACTGTGTCCCTCCCTGTCCTGAACACAATCTAATCTATCTCTGGGAAAGGCATTAATTAGAACAGCATGGTCTGCACTTGGAAAAGGAGGCCACAACCCTCCAGCCAGAGGACAGCGTTGTCGTGTCACTTGCCTGCAGCGCCTTTGCAATCATTTCACAGCAGCTGGAGGTCAAACCAGATCTAGTATTTCAGATGCAGATCAGAGTGACTCTGTGTAATCCTTCCGAGCAAACCCTACAATGCTTCCTTGGCTTCCTTCCAAAACTCACTACTGTAATCTCTACGCACAGCCTCCCGAGCACTGAAGCTCAGCCAGCTCCCACTCACCGCATATTAGTAAATTAGCCAGTCTAGATCCTCTGGAGTTGATACAATGGTGGATAACATTTTATAAATTCCTGTTACCCAATTTGACCTGTCACCATTTGAATTTCTGTGAAACTATCAGGATCAAAACTGGTGTCTTTTCCCAAGCTCACTTAGATCAGAAGTTTATACTCTCTCAATCAGCTGAAATAAATAATTCTCCTAGTCATGACAGTAGCCAAGATGCAGCAACCCACCTGTAGAAATTCACCACAGAAGCAGCTATGCTTGTTCACCAACCCTGTCTGCCAACAAGGGTTACCTGCCTGACAACAAATATTTCAGCTTCATGCCAAGATTCACATCTCACACAAAAAACATTAACACTAGAGCATGACATTTTTGTATGAAGCACAACATAATTACCACAGCCAAGACACTTTTCAACACCTTTCTCTTCCTGACCCAATCAGGTCCATACCAGTTCAAATACCAGGTTGCCAGATTCCCCTAACAAAGATGAGAAATTATTGCAAGGCTAAACACACATAAAGTGAAGTTCCACCCATGTATGGAGTCAATTTTAGCGCCTTTGGTTGGGCTTTCATTAGAGCACTGAGTTTTCTTCCCTTTGCAATCAAAGTTTATGCACTGCTGAACTTACTGCCATACAAACCTAAAAAGCGCAGGCTTATTGGCAATTGTTCTAAGCTGTCCCCCCAGTCCGCTTGGTGAGATTTATCATTTACACTTAGTCTGTAGACTAACTGCATGAAATATTAGTTGGCCTTATGGTTGATGCTATGCAGGAGGACACATTGATCACTTGGTCTTACAATCTATACTTGACACTCTCAAGGAAAGCTTTTATTGGCAACTGTAAATTTTGAAGTGCTATTCCAAGATAAGCCTTTCAATATTTGAATCTTAAGAAGAACACGGCTTTTCCCAAACATTTGTAACTTGTTTTTTAACACTTCAGATTTGATTGGTCCACTATCACAACACAACAACTCTTGCCTCACATCTTTTTATTTTAACCACCACAATTATGTCACAAAATATTAACCTTCTAACTTGTACCATGCTACTTCAATGGAATTCTAGTAACTGGGTTTGTTACACAATATCATAGTTCTCTTGTACTTCTATATAGCATCACAAATGTAAAAAAACACATAAGCATATCTATAGACAGCATATGCATGCAACACTAAAGAATACAACTTGCATCATATTCAGGCAAATTTAAATAGAAAGCTTAAACACATCTGTAAAACATACTACAAGTTTTCATCTTAAATTCTGAACCACAACAATTCATAAAGTTTGAAAATAAATACTTTCAAGTATAAATTGGCATCTCTTAATGCACACTAAGTACATCCTGAATAGCATTTATATACTTCATACCTAACTCAGGTTGGTCCCATAATGTAAACACACCCATTGTGTTTTCCAGATTCAGTTAATAAAAAACCCCAAAGTAAACCTCTCACATCCTCCTACTGGCATTACAGGTGAGCACACAATTTGTATTACAGAAAGCTTTACTTTTTATAACTGAAAAATGAAGTAAGAAATAGAAATACATGCTTTGGCATAACCACCGCATTATTTCAGCTCCATCAATTGCTAAGTTAAATACAGCAACAAAAGAAAAACAACTTGCCTCTATTTACTCAAACACTTGCAGTTAAGTACAAGGTCTTGAAAATCCAAACTTATAAACCCAGTTTGCTTCAATACCCTTCAGATGTTTGGAAAGTAGGCTTTTTCCTGCCTAGCAAAGTCTTAATTTTCCTTCCGAAATTTATGATATAGCTGACTTTTTTCCTATTCAGTATTTACTAAGCTGTCGTGGTTTAAGTCATAAATCACGCAGTCTGCTCACTCACTCCCCCCTCCTTCTTCCCCCCTGCCCCCAAAGGGATGGGGAGGAGAATCAAAAGAATGCAACTCCCATGGGTTGAGATAAGAACAGTCCAGTAACTAAGGTATAACACAAACCCACTACAGCTACCACCCAAAATAATAATGATAAGGGAAATACAAGGAAAAGAGAATACAACTGCTCACCACCTGATACCAAACCTGACCCAGCAGTGAACCTCCCTCTTCCGGGTCTCTGCCCCTCGTTTTTACATCCTGGGCATGACATGCTGTGGTATGGAATACCTGTTTGGCTAGTTTGGGTCAGGTGTCCTGTCTCTGCTCCCTCCCGGCTTCCCCTCCTCCCTGGCAGAGCATGAATCTCAGAAAGTCCTTGGTCAGACTAAACATTACTGAGCAGTAACCGAAAACATGGGTGTTATCAGCGCTGTTCCCAGGCCGAAAGTCAAAAACACAGCGCTGCGCTAGTTACCAAGAAGGAAAAAAAATGACTGCTACTGCTGAACCCAGGACATAAGTGAAGCAGATTAACATTTTACCCACATTAAGCCCTCTTCAAGGGAATAAGCCTGTGGAGGCACGTGGCTGCCTCTTGTATAACTACTTAGGCCTCAAATTGCAGCATTCTTATTTAATATGTTGACATCACTACCTGAATATATTCTGTGAAATTGTAGCATTATACACTTTCAAAAAATCAGGTTGTTTTGGTTTTGGAGATTTTATAACACATATAAGCTGAAATACTTAAAAAAAAAATCAATTACAAACATTAGGGGGAAACAATGACAGTGGACAGAAGATGAAAGGAGAAACAGTATGATTTTCTTCATGTATAATTTTAAAAAGGTGTGGGGTTGTCTGCTTTTTATTTATTATTGAACTCTTTGCAAAGCATTCAGCACAGAATATAACACTTGCTTAAGAAACCATTCTTATTTCAAGATAAGCCTAGAACTTATTTTGTCTTTATTGCCATTCACCTGTTTTCTTTTATGTGTAATATTGTCTGGCAACACTTTCACCTAAACACAGCTGGTCAATGACATCTGGAATATGAAGGCTGCCATGATACAAATACAGACACCGCTATTCATAATTTGAGACGTACTTAAATATAAAGATTTTAACTCTTCCTTCCTTCCTCTCATGCAAATTTCAAGACTAGACAGGAAAGGGCCTTGTGGAACACATTTATGTTCAGCACAACCAAATACTAATGAAACATTTAAGGAAACATTCAGGAACAAAAGTAAAAGTTACAGAAAGAAGAAATTCAAATTACACTTACTTGTAACCTTACCAAAGTATAAAGCGTGCTAACCATATTCTGACAAAATACTGTCAGCTAAAGTTTGTAACCTTGGTACACAGCAATTTTTAGATAAGGCAAAAACCAGCTTCCATCATCTAGATTAATTCTAACAAATAAGCATTTGACTGCAACTCTGACACAGAATTTTCATAACTATGCTACTCTTGTGATTCCAAGAAACTCAAAAGATCCCTTTTTCTAAAATAAGGTAAACAGAGCTTTAAGAAGAAATCAAAATTACTTTAAATGCAATTGCCAATATACTGCATTAATGAATCATAAGTATCTTGCTGAATATCACCACCCTTCAAACTGAAAAGGTCATATTAAGCAAGATTCTCCTTTTGTTTTAAACATTTCCCATTAAGACAACTAACTAAAGTGCTGAGCACTATACTAATCTCCTGGTTTCTTAAGCAGTCCATGTACTGCTTGCATAAGTTTGGAGCCAATTCAGCTGTTTAACTGGGGAGACTGATACAGCTCCTGATGCCACTAAAGAACAAACTTTGCAGCGATTCTCCCTCCTTCTGTATGTGGGCTCTCCAGGCAAAGAGGAGAGGCTGCTGCAAAGGACAGCTAAAGCAGTAACACAGTCCTCCACTGACCAGAAATAGAGATGTAACAGTAACAACATTCTCTCAGGGAAAACTTGCCAGTGGCAACCACATCACTGCCAACATAATTCTGCACTGACAGAACCAACAAGTGAGTTATGGAAATGGATTATGTAAAATAAAGCTACAAATAAAATCCCCTCTCCATAGAAGACTCAGATTCCTAAAATACTACATACTCATTTGCTCAGCGACCATTTTTAATTTAACTGAGTTTACCCTTAGCATCTATGACACTACTTGAACTGTGACACACATGGCACTACAGATGATGCTAAATGACTCCAGGTAATATGAAGAATGCTCTTGTGAGATAATAACATTCAAGAAGTAATAAAATTAGATTTCTTTTTCTGATTACATCCCAGTCTCATTTCTCGCTGTGCTTAATACAAAAGTAATTCCAGATTTATAGAGCAGTAGCATTTTTGGAACCCAAAAATATATTACTTTTTATATGACCGACTTCACATAGAATCAACTAGGTTAGAAAAGACCTTTAAGATCATCCTAAGACTCAAAAACTGAGAAATGTATCAATTTAAGGAACAATTTTAAAGAGTATGGTGGAGAGACTGGAGTAAATTTCTCTTGTTGTGTCTCCTGTTAGTCCAAAAAGTTTTTATTCACTCTGCACAAGAATGTGACTTCTACAAAATAATCCAATTTTCATATTTCAAAATTTAGCATGCATTTGGTCCATGAATCACCCTACTAGCATTAATAATTTCCAGCAAATCCACATGTAGATCCTCATAAATGTAAGATCGTCATCCTAGGGGACAACAGTTCTATTTTTCCCCTCCTCTCCTTTTCCCCCAGATCACATGCAGCAGTCAGATTATCAGTTCAAGGAATTTTATACATTAGGAGCATATAATATAAAAGATTTTGTTTCTATCCGCAAATAACTGTTGGCAGAAGCCATGGTTTTCACCCTCTGCAGTGATGGTAGTGACAAAGCTACACCCACAGCAAAACAAGCCAGATATTTTAAATTACAACACATCTGTGCTTCCTTGGACATCACCTTGTGAACTTGGAGCTTGCTGCACAAAAACAGGCAACTTACAGGTTTGCCCACAACTCTGCCTCAGGTATTGTAAAGGAACACCAAAGAGCTTTAGCTGAAAATAATTATACATTCCTGACTTCAGATTTGAAAACCTGAGTACTTTCATTTCCATCTTGAGCTCTTCCTCCATTCAAAGCTGCTTCTTCAGCATCTACATTCCATAGATAAAACACAAAAAACATTTCCCACTGTCATTTTTAGGGCCTAGCAAATAGGGCCACCTCAATATTTTCAACATACTTTGTTTAGCTCTTCTTTGTATTGAAAAATAACTACTCTTATTTCTACTGCTACCTGTTATTCTTCACTTTTTTTGTGTGTGTATTTGTTTTTGGTTTGCTTATTTGGGTTTTGGTCATTTGGTCTTTTCTTATATAAAAGAAAAATTTTGCATTCATACACCTACTATTATTTGGTTTCAAGCAAGTATTGCACTCAAGGATGAACTGACTTCAGGTTTTAGGTCACCTTGCTTTAGAAACTTGGGTCTGCACAACACAGCCTGTCTCCTGCCTTTACAGAAATGAGCCTCTCGCTATCCACTGCCAGTCGCCAAGAACAGCTTTTGTGTTCATTTCCTCTTTCATAAGTAAGCATTACAAAACGAAGTGCTTGGCAAGGAGGTCTCAATATATAAAGATGCTAAAATCTTCTCATCCTTCACTGCAGTTAGCAGAAAGTTAACTTTAGGGCAGAAGAGATTGTTCCAACAAAACACAGAATCTTGTCATCTTCCCAAGAGATTTTAAGGGAAGGAAAAAAAAAAAAAAGAAAAATTGAAGAAGAAAAAAGTTACAGAAAGCTGTAGGCTCCTCAGCCCCAAGTCTACCAGAGAACTTAAGTGTTCACAAAATTCCTGCAGTGAGAATGGTTTCTGTAAGACAGGTCACAGCAATATCAAGTCACCATCCCAGACAATACAGCTTCATAGAATCACAGAATGCTTTGGGTTGGAAAAGACCTTAATATCATCTAGTTCCAACCCCCCCTGCCATGGGCAGGGACAACTCATACTAGACCAGGTTGCCCAAGACTCCAAGCAATGTGGCCCTGAACACTGCCAGGGAGGGAGCATTCACAACTTCTTTGGGCAATCCATTCCAGTGCCTCACCATCCTCACAGTAAAGAACTTCCTCCTTATATCTAACCTGAACTTCCCTGCTTAAGTTTTAACCTGTTACCTCTTGTCCTATTACCACAGCCCCTCATGAAGAGTCCTTCTCCAGCATCCTTGTAGGCCCTCTTCAGATACTGGAAGGATGCTATGAGGTCTCCACGCAGCCTTCTCTTCTCCAGGCTGAACAGCCACAACTTTCTCAGCCTGTCTTCATACGGGAGGCGCTCCAGCTCTCTGATCATTCTCATGGCCTCCTCTGCACTTGCTCCAACAGCTCCATGTCCTTCTTACATTGAGGACACCAGAACTGTACACAATACTCCAAGTGGGGTCTCATGAGAGCAGAGGGGCAGGACCACCTCCTTCAACCTGCTGGTCACACTTCTTTTGATGCAGGCCAGTATGCTGTAGAACAATATACCCTTGCTATGGCTTTAATATCTATAACCTCATTTCAGGTTTTAGGTCATTGATGATTCAGATAAATAATACTTTTCTGAAGAGCGTAACTATTTATAAAACAGCTTTAAAAATATCTATGTAGTAAATTACATGCCTTAAAAATTACACTTCCCCCACCACATTTTTTTAATATATGGCCGCTACAGAATTTCCACAACAACGTCCTACTATGGCTTTTTGGGAATATTATTCTTATGTTTTTCAGGAGATGATCAATGTAGACACCCAGATTGTCTTAGAACACCAAGTTTATCTTGTGTTACTTTCTCAACTTCTAGTTTTCCCATTTTATAGTGTCATTTCAGTTTTTAATATATTAGTTCTATCATTCTAGTTTTCTCATTTGACAGTTTCACTTGTTACTTTCTTTTATCAGGTTTCCACTTTTTGCCATATACTTTGCTCCAGGAATTGGGAAGCACGACTACATGGCAACCTGTATATACTAAGTGCTCTTCAGTGGATGTTTCATGACTTTAGCTAACAGCAGTGGGATCCTGGAATACATCCTGAAATATATTGACAGATTATCTCATTACCATATGATCAGTAAATTATCCCACTTACTTACAATACAAGGAGAGTAGAAGACAAAGAAAACCAGCCCTTTGTAAGAACAGCTTGTTACTCTTTCAGAATGAGAGCCCAGTTTCAGCCTTCTAGCTGCCTGCTAGCAGCAATCCTACTCTTACAACAGGCTTCACAGCTGAAACAAAAGGCATTCCTCGTAGACAAGGCACAAGAAAGATGAGTGCTGCTGTTATTTCATTATTTCATTCTAGCTTGTAAAGGTTTTGTGGTTTTTTTTATTGGAAGAGTCGTGTTCCAAGTCACAACAAATACAATTACAGCCTTAATTCAACATCAGCCACCAAATTCAGAAAGGTACCAGCACAATTAGTTTATGCTCTCTTTCAAATAAAAAAAAGATCAAGGCTGACACCACTCTGCTTGTGACTTCTAATTAAGATATTTTTTATCCTCCAGTATCTTTTGCTGAAACACAGGAAGACCAGTTTGATAGGACAGCACATCGAAAAAATAAGAATTTTCTCAAAAATCAAATTACTCTTTGTAATACAAACGCACATAACGCATAACTGACAGCACTTTCAGCTGCCTTCTGAAAGAACAGGTTGTTTTCAAGGAAGTTTGACTAGTTCCTTCTCCCAGGCTTCGCAAACTGAGATGGAAGATGAGGATCACCTCATTCACTAAATATTTCAGATTATGAAGATACTTCCATGTCTTCATCCTCACCTAAACAGGGCATTCTCTCTGCCTAATCAAAGTGGCCTTTTTCAGTACTATTTGGAATGACAAAGAATATCAAATGAAGACAGTAGCAGAAGACATACAGAAGCTACTATCAGCTCATGGTTTGAACCCTTTAAGTGTCACTGGAGTTACAGAAACAAGCATCCCACCAGATAACAGGACAAACATCTTGTATCACCAGGATCAGACTATATCAAGGTAGGCCATGCCTCCCTCTCTCTTCCCAGGAGTTGAGGCAACTGCAGAAATAAAAAGGAACATTAACAGAGCTACACAGTATCCCATGCAAATGGCTGTAACACACCTGAACTGGATAGGATTTCCTTTCTTCTTTTTAAAGACAAAAGGAGTTCAGGCTTCACAGAAAAACACAATGCAAGAATAATGAGGAAGCTCTAGAGTCAGGTACTAAACAGTCATAAGGCTCCTTGATTTCTAAGTAGGAAGCATAGTATAACCTGATGTGCCGAGAATTGGGAAGCCCAAAACAATTATCCTCCTCTTCTAGCTCCCAACTCCATTTCCTAGGTGCTTTGACTGCATGTAGCAGAAAACACACATTTGCTGCTGCTTTGAAAGCAGCAAGAGGCTGTTAGGAGAGTTTTTCTGAACAAAGGCTGAACTGAACCCACACGCCTCTGGAGCACAGTATCATATAGTGGCTGCAAAAAATGAGTGGAACTTCAGAGAAAATACTTGAAGATTGCTTAAAATGGAAGGCATCAGGCAGTCTTAACATATGAATCACTGACTCTCAAGAGCAACTTTTCAATTATTTCAACATCTTTTCTAGTTTTCATTTTAAAATCCTGAAATTCCACCTTGAGGAACCAAACTGGCTCTCTCATTTTCAAAGCTTAATTCTTAAGGTTTGTAATTTAACCCAAGTGATGCAGTCCAGTAGAAGATGCCTGTCATGGTTTGACTCCAGCTGGCAACCAAATACCATGCAGCTGCTCATTCACACCACCCCCAGAGCCCCTGTGGTGGGATGGGGAGGAGAATCATAAGAATGTAAACCCCACAGGTTGAGATAAGAACAGTTTAATAATTGAAATGCAGTAAAATATAATAATAATAATAGAAATAGCAACAACAATAGGGAACAAAAAAAGAGAGAAGGGGGAATAAAATTCAGGAAACCCAAGTGACACACAACACAATTGCTCACCACCCACTGACGGGTGCCCATCCCATCCCTGAGCAGCTAAAAGCCCCTCACCACCAAATCCCCTCCAGTTTCTACACTGAACATGACATTCTATGGTATGGAATACTCCTTTGGATAGTACGAGTCACCTGTCCTGCTGCGCTACTTTCCAGCTACTTGCTTCCCTCCTCACTGGCAGAGCTTGAGAGACTGAAATGCCCTTGACTTAGAGTAAGCACTACTTAGCAACAACTAAAACACTGGTGTGTTATCAACATTATTGTCACACTAAATACAGAACACAGCACTGCACCAGCTACTAGGAAGAAAACTAACTCTATCCCAGTTAAAAACAGGACAATGCCATTGACTTACATCTGGACCTGTTCACAGGGAGAAGAAAATGGACATCAACTTTCCAAATGTTTCTGCTTAACAGTTTATTTATGAACTCAAAAGCTTCTGAAGCTCAAGTTTCTCATTGCCAAGGCTGAATCTACATTGAGGGTTGAAAGAACAAACATTACAAAAATGCAAAGACAGAACTTCTCATTGAACTATGTTGCCATTAGCACAAAGGAGCAATTGTGAAACATCTCTTGATGAAGCAGCACAAGAAACACAGCCCCAAAGGTATCTTCCAACAGCAGTGACTGCTGCATGCAGCTGCTTTGAGGTATTTTAGTTAGCATCACCTGTCCAAAATTATCACTAACTTCAGTTCTGCCAAGTCTCTGCAGTCCTATACATGAATGTTTTCAAAGCAGGTAGCTTCCGTACAGTAGAAGTTGCCTTTTCTAGTCCTTCACTGCTTCATGTATCCTTACAGTCTTTTCTATAGAAAAACCTGGACCTCCATTCCTCTTCCTAGGAAAATTAAATTCAACTAAATGCGCCACATCAGTCATGACCACCTACCTGGAGCAAGTAAGACTTGATTCAGTTGGCAGAAACTTCGTTGGATGAAAGAGCCCAATATGACTCTGAGGGGCTCTGTTGTTTTTACAGCAAATAAAAATACACTTTCTTCTCTTTGCTTTTATACTACCCATCTTTGATAGGGAAATCATTCAAGCAAAAGGCATAAATATATCTCAAAGAGGAATATGCTACTTCATAATACCAAATGCAGTGACTATACAAATACCTTACTGGTTTACAGCACCAGAACAGGGAACACCATACAGAGATCATGACTACAGCATTACACTGAGCAAAACACTGCCTGAAGGCAAAACCAACCCAAATCCATGCTTGGGTAACTAATAATTAATATAGTTGCTACATCCATTGTGTTTTCTTTGACACCACAGTTAATTTATCAGAGATACTTAGCTTGCATGCTGGTAATGAAAAATAGTTCCTCTTGGCCAAACTATTAACTTTTTTATGCAAAGGCATCTTTGCTTTCGAAATTCTGGATTAAGTTTCAGGTTCAGGCGTCTTTTAATATAGGAATTCGCACATACAATTATTGCAGTTGAGAAATCCTTTACTGTGCTTTGATTCTATCATTACAGTGATCAATACCTGTTTGAAGAATCCCTAAGTGTTTTCAATTTTTTTTCCAATGCACAGTAAGGTCACTGGCAAACCAACCCATTTAGGGGTATCCTTTGATAAACAAAACTCCTAGGGAGAGCTGACAAACAGAATTCTAACTACGTCTCTAGCCTCATATATGTAAAAAATAAATCTACAGGAAATACTAAACCTGATTCTTAAAAGCTGTGAAATTGAGTACTCAACTGGAAGAAGAGGATAATTGAGCATTTAGTTCACCTCCTCCCCCACAGTTACATTTAACAGGAAATCGAAACATCAAGATCACTTCTAATACAGTGCTACGTAAGTCAAAAGCACTGCCAGCCCAAGGACACAGAGTAAGTGCATTCCAAAACTGAAGAGCTATGCCACAAAGCAGGTGCCACACATGCCAGAAAACGGTCATTAAGCCTGCGTATGACTAGTCCTATTGTCAGTAATATGCAACATTACTACATTGAAATGCACAGAAATACCCTGTGCAGGATAATATTGGGCTTAACCTACTAGAGTAGGAACTTTAATAGGAATGAGTCATAAATTTCTCATTAAACCCTACATGTCAGTTAGCAACTGACTAATATACAGAGTCCCACTACAGAATAAACTGAAACACAGATATTAACGTGTGTCAGTGGTAGATGAGTCAAAATCCACTGAAATAATTTTCCCTTTCCCTGCCTCCAAATCTAGGTTTAGCTTAAATTTCTGGCACCCTCGTGTACTTCAAAGTGATTTTTCCCCTTTCCCCCTGAAGAATCACAGAATGGTTTGGGTTGGAAGAGGTGTAAAGGATCATCAAGAGATCATCTAGTTCCAACCCTTTGCCACAGTCAGGGACACCTTCCACTAGAGCAGGTGGCTCCAAGCTCCAATCAACCTGGCCTTGAACACTGCCAGGGATGGGGCAGCCACAGCTTCTCTGGGCAACCTGTTCCAGTGCCTCATCACCCTCACAGTAAAGAGTTTCTTCCTTATGTCTAAACTAAGTCTACCCTCTTTCAGTTTAAAACCGTTACCCCCTTATCACTACACTGCCTGATAAAGAGTCACTCTCCACCTTTCCTGTAGGTCCCCTTAAGGTATAGGAAGGCTGCTAAAAGGTCTCTCCAGAGCCTTTTCTTCTCCAGGCTTTTTAAAAATAGGGATTATGTTTCCCCTTTTCCAGTTAGTAGGAACTTCACCAGTCTGCCACTTTTCTAATATGATCAACAGTGACAAGACCACAACATTTAGTCGGTCAGAATTTGTTTTCAAAAGTTTGGATTTGAAACAAATACTTTCTAATCAAGTTTTGCAACAGCACACTTAAGGTGATCACATTAAACTGTTCGTGATGTTATTTTAAGACAATTTCTTTGGGCAGTTAGGTTGCTCCTCTAAAATCTTACAACTACCTCTATTCACGTGACTGGAATTGAAAGAGATCCCAATAACTCTGGACATCTAATTAAAAACCCCTATGGACATATTCACCTTCAAAGCGCTAAGAACAACAGCAAAGGAATCAACATTAAGACTTACACTAGCTCTTAATTAAAACTTCAATTCTTCACTCCCTAACTTTCACTTTGTATCTGCTTTTCCAGGCTTCCCAATTTGCCACACAAAACCTAGCTAAGGGAAAACTTTGACAAGTTTCCTTGTTACAGTCAGCCACATCATGTGACAATATGAACATTATTTTTCCCCTTTGGGGGAAGGGAGGGACAGACAATACATGACATTAATTTGTACCTAGAAGTTGACACTAATTTGTACCTAGAAGTTTTACATGTCTTTTTTTTTTTTTCATATTGTTCATCATGGTTTCTCTCAAGACAGAACACAAAAATACCAAGCACATTCCTAAAGCAAGATCTACTTAGAAATAGAGGTACTGCTTTTCTGCAAAATGACAGCACTATCCAGAAGCAAGAAACTCAAGTTTCTGTCACCTAAATCCTAAGTTTTTGAAATATGTTGTCGTTGTTTAAGTCGTAACTCACGCAGTTCGCTCACTCACTTCCCCCTCCTTCTTCCCCCCTGCTCCCAAAGGGATGGGGAGGAGAATCAAAAGAAAGTAACTCCCACGGGTTGAGATAAGAACAGTCCAGTAACTAAGGTATAACATAAACCCACTATAGCTACCACCAATAATAATAATGATAAGGGAAATACAAGGAAAAGAGAATACAACCACTCACCACCTGATACCAAGCCCGACTCACCAGCGAACCCCCAACTTACAGGTCCCTGTCCCTCGTTTTTACATCCTGGGCATGATGTGCTATGGCATGGAATACCTCTTTGGTCAGTTTGGGTCAGGTGTCCTGTCTCTGCTTCCTCCCAGCTTCCCCACCTCCCTGGCAGAGCATGAGGCTCAGGAAGTCCTTGGCCAGAGCAAAACATCACTAAGCAGTAACTGAAAACATGGGTGTTATCAGCGCTGTTCCCAGGCCGAAAGTCAAAAACACAGCACTGCACCAGCTACCAAGGAGGAGAAAAATGACTGCTACTCCTGAATCCATGACAGTATCCACCCCTTATTCCATACCATTCACGTCATGCTCAGATCCCACATTTTCAATATACCATCACATATATATATATACATATATATATATACATTCACACACACACAGAGGGAGAGAGATCATCCCTCAGTGCATAGACCAATCTCTACAAAGCTGCTGAGTCCATCCAGCCCATTATATCAGGCTCCATCTCTTGGAACAGTCTTTCAGAGCAGGGGAGACTGTGAGCAGTGTTCACACTCGTGAATAACCTGGGCAATAGTGTCCATTGCTAAGTCCACCCCTCAATCATGAGTCTATCTGTATGTTACATCTCTGCCCTGATGGCATGAAGTGTCATGGGCAGTTACTGCAGCTTGTCGCTGGGGACTCCATACAGCTGCCTTTCATCTCTGACACTTCCAAAGCACTGGAGGGGCCCAGTGGACTAGATACTCACCCATACTGTCCCACACACCCTGCCATTCATGACTGTCCAGCTGCAGGGAAAATCTCTTGACCCTTCTACATCATCATCTACCCCCAGACAAGGCCCACACCCCACTCTGCTTAACTCTGGGGACCAGACAAAATTGTTGTGGGTAAAACACACTCTGTATGCGTGTCAACAGGCTGATCCCCATCACAATCAGCAGGGAGGTCTCAAGGGTACCCAAAGGCCATTCAAAACCTCCAGAACTCTCAAATGATGCTGCTGTACTTGTCACTGGGGCTGGTGTAGCTGCTGCGCTTGCCGGTTCTCTCACCACCAGCTGCTCTTTGTCCGAGTCCAGATCTTCCTCCTCTGCCTTGCTGGGAAGTGCTGCGTGGTCTCCTGCATCCTCCTGGGGCTCAGGCTCGCAGGGCTCGGCGGGCAGCTGCTGGGGAATGCTCTTCGCCACCGTGGGGCTGGGCTTGGCCACAGGGCTTGGCTCCTCCGCCACCTCCTCCTGCTGCTCAGCAGCCGTGGGGCTTGGTTCAGCAGTGGGGCTTGGCTCCCGAGGCCGCTCCCCCTCGGTTCCCCACAGCCTCATGAAGATGGAGGCGAGGACAAGGGCCAGGACAGTGAAGAGCAGCCGGATGGCCAGGTACAAGTCCACAGCC
This sequence comes from Ara ararauna, assembly GCA_028858755.1. Classification (NCBI taxonomy): domain Eukaryota; kingdom Metazoa; phylum Chordata; class Aves; order Psittaciformes; family Psittacidae; genus Ara; species Ara ararauna. The sequence goes on along the minus strand of CM054376.1, from coordinate 65,168,503 downwards.
GCATCCATCCCCCCCTGCTGATGGAGCCCGCCTGTATTACAAGTCATTGCCATAAAGTACAATGAAACAAGAACCTTAGCCCAAACCTCACATCTGATAAACACTAAGACAGCAAACAGCGGCAGTAAGTAAGGTACAACAGGCTGAAACCGTGAACTCAAGAGAATCAAGAGCAACACCTTTGAGAGCCAATAAATCAGCACTGTGATGAGTGGCTATTAATCCTGTCGTTATCTCAACCCTTCGTGCCCCACGTTGGGCGCCAAAAAGAACTGTCGTGGTTTAAGTCGTAACTCACACACTTCGCTCACTCACTTCCCCCTCCTTCTTCCCCCCTGCCCCCAAAGGGATGGGGAGGAGAATCAAAAGAAAGCAACTCCCATGGGTTGAGATAAGAACAGTCCAGTAACTAAGGTATAACACAAACCCACTACAGCTACCACCCAAAATAATAATGATAAGGGAAATACAAGGAAAAGAGAATACAACCACTCACACCCGACACCAAGCCCGACCCAGTAGTGAACCCCCAATTTACGGGTCTCTGCCCCTCGTTTTTACATCCTGGGCATAACGTGCTGTGGTATGGAATACCTCTTTGGTCAGTTTGGGTCAGGTGTCCTGTCTCTGCTCCCTCCCAGCTTCCCCTCCTCCCCGGCAGAGCATGAGGCTCAGAAAGTCCTTGGTCAGACCAAACATTCTAAGCAGTAACTGAAAACATGGGTGTTATCAGTGCTGTTCCCAGGCCGAAAGTCAAAAACACAGCACTGCACCAGCTACTAAGAAGGAGAAAAATGACTGCTACTGCTGAACCCATGACATATGTATAACCAACTCTGATGAACTTTCAATCACAAGACAAACCCCTCCACCTGAGGATAATTTGCCTTCCAGGAAAGAAATCAGGATTCTGTACACCATAAAAAGAACCTAACTAATACCTGTGCAAGAAGCCCACTGACTTCCAGCCTCAAACCTTTTCTGTCATATATGAGTGACTGGAGAATGTTATTCAAAGACCCTAAACACTAGGTCTGAGACTTGTTTCTTTCTGTGCCTTCTCTTCACACCCATGAAATAGGCATACAAGCCTAGCCTTTGCAAAAGAGGTGTTAGAAAAGCCCCCTTACAAGTCACTTATGACACTATCACTGTATACCTGACAAATGGCAATTTGAATCTCTTCCTACTAAAGATAGAAATCAGGGTGACTTTCATTTCCTGCATAGGCGAGACTGTACAAAGCCAGCAGAATTCCCAAAAAGCAATATACATTTCACTTCAAAAGCCACACATAGGAAGGGCACAAGTCTTTAATGCCAGGTCTCAGATAAGTCTTGGAATAAACATCTTCCCAGAGGCACGCCCCCTGCCAATCACCAGATCCGCAGCAGCTGCAGCATGCAGTGGCACTCACAGGTCCCCAGCCCACTACAGAATCCAGCGAGTGCTCAGGACTCACTTTTGCAGCCCCAGATGAAGGCAGCAAGTACCAGGTCTCTGGGAGGGGCAGGCAGGAGCACAGAAAGGACAAAACAGTGCCCTGTTGCGAGGCTAAACAGTACATAATTTAGCATGGCCCTTTTCACAGAGCTCTACTGTTGAGTTGGGCACCATCGCTACATTACATAAGGAAATCTGAAGTGTTAAGAACATCATAGCTTCAGAAGGTGACCCCTTACTGTAGATTACAAACTGGACAGAGAACATTTTGCAATCCCAATTGAAATATACACTCCAGCATCTTTGTGTTCTCCCATTCTATAGTATGAGCAATATATTAAACATGCATAGCTCCCCATCTCACACTGGCTGTTGCAAAACGTTCTAAAAATGCAGGCACAGTTACTTGGTTTCATATTCCGTATCAGATACCTAAAAGTATACCTAAAAGTCAGGCACTGTGGCACCTAAAGTATACCCTGGAACCAAATCCTACATTGTAACTAAGCTCTCATTAGAGAAGGGAAAAGAAATAAAAATAAAAGCTTGCAAGTTCTTTTCAGTCAAGTTCACAACCAAAACTAGAGACAGATCACATGTTTAGTTTCAACAAAAGCATTAGCAGTAGGCAGATGCTGACTGGACTGATAGTTTCCATTTGTTTATTTAAGTCATGCACCATTACCAACATTAGTCATTTGGCTCCCATTCTGCCCCTGACTGCATTGTTTTAAGGCTTATCAGCAATTCTACCTCTGTATTATTGGCCATTTTTTTTAAATTATGTCTATAATTGCACATAAAGAACCTGGAGGGAGGGAAGAGTTAAGATCTTGATTCCAAGGTCTGCCAAAATCATTAATAATCCTGCAAAAAACAGCTGTCCTTAGGAACACAATTTTAATCCCAAGAAATACAAGCAGCATAATTTTAACACTTCACTAATAATGGACTACTAAAACTTAAAAGCTGCAGGATCTGCAAAGCCCTTATTCAGCAATTCTACAGCAACAGGGATTACCTTATTCTACCTCCTGACCAGCCCCTATCCCAGTTGTATTTGGGAAAGCAACCAGTACAATTCCCACCCAAACCTACATAGTTTGATAAAGGAAGCAATTTGTTGAGAGATTTATCATGCAAACATTCAGCATCTTGGACTCCATAGTCACATCCTTCCCAGTCCGCTACAAGCTACTGGTTCTTTAGCTGCTCTTTTAGAAGAGAAATTGCTCTCTCACTGGAGTGACCATCTTGCCTGCTGCTTACTGGTGCTTCCAGCCTTTCAGCATCCCCAGAAGACAGAATAAGCAAGCTACATGTCACCCTACGCACTGTCACAGATACCGTTTTACAGGGCTAGTCCACTCTAAAACTAGAAATCTGGAGTAAGCGAAGCAAACAGAATAGACTTCATTTCACTAGTTTATTTCTGTAACTTGTGTCCACATCACAGAGAGCAACTGCTGATGGCAAAGGGAGGAGGCGGGATGGGGAGGGGGGTAGGGAGCTGACACAAATACAAATAACACACTTCCATAGAGCAGATGAGTCCAAAGTGGTTACCCTGGTTTTGATCTTCAGCTGCAAAGGAACACTAACCCAGTAGCTCTTTATGTGTTGTTTCCTTCAGTTGCATCAACAGCACAGGTTTTTACCAGAACAACTCAGTTTCAGCTGAAAGAAAACTAATCCTTATTTACTGTATAATGCATATGAAATTTTTTGGCTAGATGTATGTAGAATACAAAATCATCAACAGAACTATTCATATGCAGACTGCAGTAGAGAGACTTGCAGCTCAAACTCACAGAGCACTTCACAGGAGGCAACAGAGCACATCCTATTCCCACTAGCTATTCTCATTTAAATATCATCTCAAGGCAGCTATTAACAAGAAAATCATGCCTGGGACATAGCTGCTCCCAGCTCCACACTAGAGTATTACAGTGCAACAGAAAGCATTAGTTTTTCTTCTCCACAAATTACTTTCTATTTAGAAACTACTTATGCCTGAAGCTTTGGAATCTAAAGCACTGTAGCAATGCAAACTCTTCACAAATTATAACAAGCTTCCAGTATCAGCACAAAGACTACAGTGTCTCAGGGAAAGGTATAACTACAGCCATGCAGCATCACTATTTAGCAAATTTGATTACAGCAGTTATGCAAAGATGCATCTCGATTGCTATCTGCTCTAAATATGGAGCATACTGGAAACTACAGACTCCACTGGCCACCTGCGGTATTAAAAAAAGCATATGGCAACAGTATCCTGCTTTATGCAAATCGATCAGAACCCTCAGATTTCTGGAAAACAGCGTTTCCCAGAGGGAAAAAAAAAATTACCAAACTAGTTTTTGGACAGGTAATAATATGTTCCAGTATGGTATGAGGTCTAACAGAAAAATCCAGAATTAGTTAAAGCAGAATCATAATCTAAATTAGGACATTAGTAATTAGGTCAAGCTAATAGCAAAAACCATCATGCAAATGTTATGAAGAGGCCAGCGAGGCCTCCAGGGGCTGTGGAAGACACAGGAATGGCAGAAAGTTAGCTAACTGTAATTAGTGATTATGAACAAAAACTTACTTCCAGATTGACCCATTTAAAATAAATAGAAGTTCTTTAAAAAGATACGTATAAACTTAATGCATGCAAGACTGAATTTGACAGAAAAGATTCTTAAACGGCTTTATACACAGAAGCAGCAAAGGTAGCGAATAGCTATTTCACATCCAATGACTAAACTGTAAAGAGCATTTAATCTGTGGCACAGATTAAAGCTTCCTCCTTAAGGTTTATAAAGAACTTCATGACAGCATAAAGACAGAAGCTATAAATGCTGTAAGTTGCCAACTTATCCAGTAGAAATAAAACCCAAAAGTCAAAAGACCATGCCAAGTGGGATACAGTTCAGAATGACTACAGCTTCCCCAAAAGGTAGCAAAACAAATATGTAGATAGGGAAAGAAACCACAGATAAATGTTACTTTTTATCTTTCATTAATCTTTCTTTTATCTTAACAAACAAAAAAAATTATATTTGATGATTTTTCATAAGACTGTGACTTCTCAGCAAGCTTCAGTATCTAAATGTTGTACCAAACCAACACTGCCTTAAGAAAGAACTAAGCAAATACCTCTGATTTTCCTCAACCTCTAGTATTCATCCAATACAGCCACTTCAAAAAAAAAACCTTCTCTTTACTCACACTCCTCTTGAATCTGCACACTTCGCTGCATCCCTCGAATAATCTCTTCCAACGGACATGAATAGCTATCTATTTTTATCTCACTCGGCAATGTCCAGCCTTTGTAGCAACCTTGACATGCCATCCACCTATTTCTCCTAATTTCATTCTATTCCCTAATCCACAAATGCTCTTCCTGAGCCAGTCCATATGGCCACTACATTACAGTGCTATCTCCACTACTGGGTCAGGCCAACAGTCCATGTCACCCAGTATTGTCTGACAGAGGTGATACAAAATACTACCGAGAGCGCACAAAGCAACCACAATAGATACCTGACTCCCTCTTCTTTGTTACAGGACACCAACTAGAAAAATTTGTCATTGACCTGACCTATTACCTTCTAACAGAGAATTCCAAAGTATGCTGTGAACACATTTTAAACAGGCTTACTTGCAGAATGGACTGCTGATTAAAAATTGCCAATCAAATATTGCATTATTAAGATATCATATATGGAAATGCCTGGTTCAGCCTTGCTTTTTTATATTTATTTTAGGTTTGTGCAGAGCTACAAATGGCATCACAGGATGCCAACACTCCTGGAAAACAGAGTGCGTGTCATTCACAGGCTTTCACAGGCACTTAAAACTTCACATTAGTCATGAGAAGCTATAAAAATTGACCAGTTAGAGGAACAGTGAGAAAACCTGAACATTTTCCTGTGGTCTTAAGGTTCTGCCCTCAATATATTGTCATCCTACACTGTGTCTTAAGTTGCAGTCACAGAAGTGAGTTGATATCACAGCCAAGTTAAATCAGCTCCATATCAGATTCTAGACAATTTTCTTCTAAATTGTCAGCATGCCTAATTCAAGACTGCCATTACCACCTCACTTGCTATATTCCACGACTTTCCCAGCTGACAGCAAAGTTTCCCTAAATTCCTACACTTACTATGCAGGATATTTCCATTAAATACAAAATTGCATCAATATCTGAGAAAAACCCACTATGCATCACTTCAATGCTAAGTGTATTCAGAACTACTCAGAATAAATTCTAAGGTCTGACAAAGGTCTGTACAAGACCTTTACAAGACAAAGAAGTACAAGACAAAGGTCTGTAATTCTTAAGTGAAGGGTGACTCCCATTACTCAAGAATTTTGAGCTAGGTAAAGTCTGACTAAATGAGGCTGAGAGACGTCTTTCACCAGCTAAATATACCAAAATCATCTTTTACTGTTATCAGATCCCAAATTCTGGGTCCACGAAGATGACTTGGAATCAACGAGCCTAAATCAATTCGCCAAACTGGGCACAAGCCTCACATCACAAAAGGGCCAGAAAGAAGTAAGCCTGCATCTATTTTAGAAAAAGAACATAGAGACTTGAGATTTGGAAGCATTACAGATCTTTTGCTGAATTCCATTCATTCACCAAGAGTAAAACTATGCACGACCACCAAGACAGCTGGCTGTCCAAGTTACTGTCATTTTAAAAAAACCTACAAGTTTGACCCAGCTAAAGCCACAGCCTTCTCTTATCACTGTAAATGGACAGAAGTGACAGAACTGGGATAACTGTAGCCATACCCAAAGGTGCATTTACCAGGAACCTACTAGGGAAGACTGCCTATAATAAACACACAATATTTAGTAATGTTCTAGAAAGCATTTGGTTACTTTCACTTGTCAACAGTGTTGATAAGTTTATATATAAAATAAACCCTAGCATTCTCTAAAAAGCATACTGTAAGGTAACAAAAAACAATTCATTGTTATGAAGACATCTACAGTGCATTTCTACTACTGTAATACATTTAATTCTATTACTATTAACCTCGGGGGTTTTCTCTATGAAGGTACATGCAAAAAAGTGAACAGAGATGAAAAAAGGGGAATTTCTACTTCATCAAATCCATTGTAGTAATGTTTCAGTAGCATTCATACTGAATTAGAAACCTGTTTTAGCAGCAGGTGATGCTATTAGCTTTCAATATGAATAATGATAAAAAGCTTACAGCGCAGAAACCATAGCAATGGGGACATGACAAAAAGAGCAGAGGGCACATAAGCAGAAGGCAAACAAGTGGCAGTCCTGACATTTATCTCGGATTTCTTCTATAAAACAAGGCAAGTGAGCTGGAAGAAGAAGGTTACTTAAAAGGAAGAAACAAAGAAAGTAAACAGTAAGAATTTTAAAAAGTTACACTGATTTTTGTTTCTGATTTCAGAAAAATCTGGCAGAAGTGGGAAAGGTGACAAATGAAGCTTATAAAGTAATTTTAGTCTCTGCTCCTTAGATGCTGTTATTTCACCTCCAAAGGGGACAAAAGCCTAAGACTTCTTTCTCATTTGCACTTTATCACTGGGCAACTCTTGCTGAGGACCTCATAATCCACGAGCAGAATCAGAACCAACAGCACATTCTCCTCACCAGAGAGAAAGCATTAAAAAAAAAAAAAAAAGACTCTGCAACACAGACTGAGGAAAGTGTCTGAACGAACAAAAAAGCCCAAATAACTAATTGTTCTAGTGGCTGTGATGTCATTCAGAAGTGCTAAAGCTTTTTCAAATAAAATTAGAGCAAGGCCTGGCATTTCTTTAGAGAAGTGCAGAAAGTCTAGACTACCTGTTGTCTCTATACACCAGTAGACGAGACCCGAGTAAATTCTGGTATGAAGCGGACAAACTGAATTATACCACCACCACAAAGACAATAGTTGTACAGACATCTGCTTGAAGCGTAAGAGAATTTTGCCAGAATATCCATTTCCCACCAGAAGCCTAATAATACAGCACAGATAACCACTGTACATACAACATTAGCCATGAACGGAACACAGGCCAGTGAGAGCCCTTTATCTACTGACAGACAAGGATACCCAGTGACCTAAGTTTTATATATAAACAAGAAACTTACAATAACTTGGTAACAAGACAACACTGACATATGATACAAGACAAGCCTGTTTAGAATGGAGTAGAGCAGAAGCCCTATCAAGAATTTTAATCCAGCAAAGATTTTCTCCTGTATTTCCAATGCAGGTTGCATAGCCTTTGGAACAGAATTTATTCAGTACACCTGAAAACTTCAGATCCTAAAAATCTTGACATAACTAGCACAGTACTGTAACTAACTTATAAATACATGTTTTAAAGTTTTGTCACTTGTTGAGTAATTTCTACTATTCTACCTGAAAGTTTCCTCATTAGTTGGAGATCAACTTGTTTTTTGTTGTACCATGAAAAAAAATGGCTGTTTAAAGTTCGTGACAGACCCCACTGTAAGTAATTAATTTTTCCATTCTATCATCTTCTACCCGGAGACTTTTTTTTATTTTAATAAACTAAGAGGGGCAAGGAGGAGGGAGCAGATATGAGGTAATGAACAGGAATAGACCTGATTTGTATACAAAGGAAATTCAAGCAGTTACTGCTGCCCGAAGTCAATTCCAAGTATAATTCACAGTGCATGAGCAATATACACCAATATTATAGCTTACTGTCAGAAAAGTAACAAATAATATTTGAACAAGAATGTGCTTGCAAAGTTTATGACAGAATAATAAACTTCATTAAAGTTAGTATTCTCCTCCTCAATTTTAAGAAGTGCTGAAATACACAAAGCCATACCTAACATGGGCCTGAAAACTAGGTTCTCTGAGAATATCCACCAAAACGAAGCAGACCAATTTGAATATTTCTAAGAGTAGAATTTCCAAAGACAACAAATGAGACAAAACCCAAGGTTTTGGTGCATGCTACAAAGGAGCTCACTAAGCACTCTGTTATACTGGTGGACAGAAAAAATGTTATAGGTGCTTCTCAGCTCCAAGATCTAACACTGCTGGACTGACAAGTTATTTACTCAAGTAATCAGAACTTCAGAACCTGAAATTCTTTAATAAGCAGCACATCAATTACTTTGCACTTAGTGGTTTGACCTTCCGAGACTTTCACATATAGATGATGACCGTCGCTTAAATACTTAAAGATGAGGAACATCAGGACTGTGCTTCTTTAGACTCTCCATAACACAGAGAAATTCACCATCAACTCCATCTTGTACAGCAAGCTTGAAAAGCAGAATTAAGAGCAACACATTTGCTCAAGAAATAAAGATTTAGGTCAGCTAACCTCCCTTTTTAAAAAATAAACTCTGCAGTTTGAAAGTGGCTATGCTATGAAGAATAGGTATGTAAATACACCTTTTGACACAGATTTGCCCAGGCCTACTTCCACTCTGGTCTAAAGACATCCCACCTTACTGATCAAAAAATCCCCCAAATACTGTACACTTCCTCCTTTCAACGCACAAGAAGAAAGCTGGCTGATTTCTGCAGACGTAGCGCAATTATGAGTCACCAGAGCGAAACCCAAAAGGAGGGGATATGTTGGGCCTAACTCCATTTTCACACCCCCAACTGAACCAGTACACAAGAGTAAACTTGTTCTGAAAGCTACTGGGAAACAATGTACCATAAAAGCCATAACCAAGATCACTTTATCACATAAAAGGCAACTCTTCTCTGCATACATGCACAGAAAAGTACACTGTTGCTAACCAACACTTCACATACCTAACCTGTGATCCTTGTGATTTCAGAGGTATTAGCAAAATGAAGAGGTCACACCTAATGACTGAGCAGAGGCAGAAATCCATGACAGATGGATCAGTACTGGTTTGTAGGAAAGCCTCATATCCCAGAAAGCTATATTAAAAAGTCAGCTTCACAGTTCTTTACAAAAAGAAAAGAAAGAAAAAATATGCTTTCTGGAACAAAAACTATTAATTTTTTGGCTGGTCTGATTTTAAGCATCCGTTTTATTAAAACCACAAAACCACGTAACATCAAGACGCCTTCTCTTACCAAATTAAGTCACTCATAGTTGATATGTTTTCCCAGCATTCAAGAGAAACCAAGGGACCAACTTTCTTTGATACTGATCAAAAATGTGGATATTGTTCTCACATAATCCAGGTAAAGTATCCCTATTACCAAACTATTTGTTCTTTCATGACTGCTATTAACTGACTACTTCTACCGTGATCAAAATAATGTGGGGCTGGACATGAACTTTAGACTCCCACATCTTAGGCAGGCGTGCTGGAACAGTTGGGGAGTCTTCTGGGAGAGGTCAGAGACGTTGTTTCACTTGCAGAAAAAAGTGAAAACAGTTTCAAAAAATTCCAGGGCCAGAAATTCTCCTCTACTTCTACTTGTGAAATTAAGATCCAGGAGAAGGCAGTCCACAGGTCAAGTTCTCCTGACCTCTTAAATCTAAACCCAAGGATTCTATGTAACAAGCGGAATTTTTGTTCTTCTCTTGCCCAAGATAGAGCAGAAAGGGAATCCCAGAATCAAGGAGCTTTCATATTTTTAATTGCTCTCCTGAACCTCTTTCCACTGCTGCCATAAAACACACCTCCAGCACACCGCTCAAAAGACCATGCTAGAAATAAAGTAAAATTTGACATGCTCATGAACAATTTCCCCTCACACAAGTGTCCTAAATTGTAAACTATTTACCAGTATCTCCTTTTGAACCTCAGGTCCAAGTATCTGAGTGTTTTGCCAAGGCCAATTGTCAAGTGGACTCTAAGTAACTTAAATCACTTCCTCATACTTGAAGCATCCAGGAAACCTCCGATCTGCACTTCATTTTTGCCATTACTGCAGCTCCTCTGCACTGAGACTTTTATCCAAACTATTTAGAGAATTACTTTCCGCCAATATGAAAATACTCAAAAAATAAACATTTATCAAAGCCCAAGAAGATAACATCAAAAGCATTAAACAGACACAGCATGCAAATATTGAGTGACCACTGAAAGCTGCACATAGCAAAGACTACTACTAACAAAATAGCTGAAATGCAAAGAGTGATTAAAAAACAGTATGCCTTTTGTGTCAACTTTCCCTGTTACAGAGCTTTACACTATTACATGCTCTCACTTCCTGGTTTGTCAGGAACCACACGGTTTTAAAGTCACAGGTGCTCACTAAAAGGAAGAAGGAGGAACCATGAGTATTTTTAGAGATGTTTTGAGATCTCTGATAACAGCAGAGTTCCTTTGGAAGCTTTCCTTTGTAAACAGTTTATCTCCTAATGTTTGGTGTCCTTCAGCAAGCAAACATCAACTACTCTAACTGTTTTAAGTGTGGCCCAAGAAGCTCAACAGTATATATTATGCTTCCAACTTCAACAGTAAAAGTTGTATCCTCATTTTTCAGTGAGATCTAGTCATGAAGTATTAAATGCAGACATACAGTATTAAAAAACAGCATCTAATTCATTAATAAAAAAGGACACTGAAACTACATTCTACTCTTCCCAACAAGCAGAGTAAAAACAGCATTTGCATGAACTGTTCCCCGACACCCCCACTCCCTGTACACAGAACACGAAAGTTCTACCTACTTCCAAAGCAAATGGAAAGCTAAAAAGGAAGTAAACATCTTCATGCGAAAAGTTGTTTGGCTTTAAAAAGCAACGTGTATTTGTTTATTTTGATGACAGCTTGAGTTACTAAATCAGTATTAAGCTTTCTTGTTCAGTATACCTGTTGAATGTTTAAACATAACAATAAGCTTCTCAGTTGTAAATAAAACAATATTTTTTCTGAGGTAGACCAAGGAGAATGCTGTTTAGAGCTGTTTCAAGTTTAAATGTACATACAGAGGTCCATATGCTTTATTTTCAGCATTTGCCATCCATAAGTAAAAAGAACCTAGCTGAAATCTAGTGTGGTGAAAGTAAACACTTTAAAATATACTGACAGGAAAATAACATCAGAAAAGCACAGGATTCTTTTGCGCACATTTATTGTTCTTCTCTCTCCTCCCCAAAACAGCAATCAACTTACCAGGTTAAACACAGTGTCAACCAAATCTCTGTTGGACACTTCACCAACTTCCACCAGTCCTGTCAGCACAGCAAATTTCATCTTGATACCTCGGATGGGGACTCCCGGATTTAAAGGCTGCAGCAAACTTGCCCCTTCAGTAGCATTTCCTTCTTTCCCCGCTCCTCCTCCTCCACCATCACCTGTTGGCTGAATAACTTGTTTGTCTTCACTCGCCATGGCTAGTTCTCTTCAGGTTACGACTTGAAGCGCCAGCGGCACACGCTCGCCGCTCCGGGAATAAGGGGCGACCCGGGCTCCCAGGAAGGCAACCGGCGGCCCGCTTCTCTTCAGCTCCGGCTCCTGAGGAACCCGCGTCCGGCGGGCGGGCAGGCACGACAGGAGGGAGGACGCGCCCTCGGACTCCCGGCTCTCTCCTCAGCAGGAGACGTCTGTTCGCAGCTCTGTGCCCTCACGCAGGTATTTAAAGCCCTGAAGGACAACCCGAGATAGATACCGTTCAGTTCGCAGTGAGCCCGGCGGTCCCGCCTCTGGCCAGCAGCCCCGTCCCCTGCCCCGCACCGGGCAGGCGGCAGCGGCGGCCGCCTCAGGAGCTCGCGCCCCTCCCCACAGCCCTGCCGCACGGTGAGAGCCGAGCGCGGTCGTGAGGGGCTTAATTTTCATTAATTTTTGCAAAGGAACACGCTCCTCCTTCCCGCCCGGCTCCCCGTCTGCAGCCTACCCAGCTCCCGCTCTCGTACCGTCGCCACCTCCCCGGCTGCGGGCGCGGACAGGTGCAGCGACCCCGCCACCCAGCAACTTCGCACTCACCGTTCGCCGCCCAGGCGCCGCCGCGGCGGGGGGGCGGGCTGCCCTGACGCCTGGCTCTGGGGGCCAGGAGGCGGCTGCTCTGCACCACTCGTCGGCTGCGGAGAGCGGGCTCCGCCGCGCCGGCCACCCCTCTCTCCGAAAGGCGCCTGAAGTTCCAGCCGCGGCCGCCGCTTCACGCCGCGTTCTCAATTAGCCCCATCTCTTCCTGCCGACGCTGCCGCTCTCTGCCGCCATGACAGCGCTGAGTCGCCGGAGAGCCGCCGGCCGAGGAGCCGTGCGCCTGCGCGGCCGGGCGCGGGCGGGGCGGGCCGCCGCTGCGCGGGGCGGGCGCTGCTGACTCCCGCACGCACAGGTGTGCCCAGGTGAGCGGGGCGAGGGTCGGACTTTCGTCCTGCGCCTCGCGACCTGCTTCAGGCGCGCTGCCACCTCAGGGGTCCTCACCTGGGGAGACCCCGAGCTTTATGGGGCTGTTGTAGCACCGTGGGAGGTCCAGCGCTCCTCAAGCAATTTTTTTTTGGGGGGCTGGGTAGTTGGAGGGGTTTTCGTCGGTTTGGGGGGGCTTTATGTGTTTTGTTTTGGTTTTAATAAAAGAAACCATAGGCGAACAGCAGAACCTGTGTGAAAAACTAGCTGCGCGCTTTGCGTTCGCTGCCCCGACCCGGAGGGAAACCGCAGGCGTTCGGCACGGCAGTAACACTTTTGCAGGGGAAGGGAGTGCAGGTTTAAACGCTCCAGCTCCCTCGCCTCAGGGAGGGAGTGGGGAGGCTAGGGCACCCTCTCATCCCCGTTAGTAGCGATCCTGAGGTGGCGGGTGAGCGGCTTCCCCACCCTAACCTCTGGCCTGGGCGTCCCTCCTCCGCTGGTAACCGCTGGTAACCGCTGTTTGGGGAGCGACTATAGGTCATACGAGACGCCGCCCAGATTTGGCGAACTGAGGTAAGAGGAGTGCCAGAGGAGGGAGGAAGACTTGCCCTCTTCCTTTATAGTTACAGGCCTTTGAAGGTAGCGCTGGCTGTTTCGGGTTCGCGTCGGAGGCAGTTCGGTTTGCTCAGAGGCTTGCCCCCTACGAGGCGTTCCGCGGGCCGCACCCCCTGGGCTCGCCGCTGGTGGTTGCCTGGAGGGGGTTTCCCACAGCCGCTCCGTTTCCCGGCAGCCGGGCGGGAAGAGGAGCTCTTGTCAACGCCTGGCAGGACCGGCCCGTTCGAGCAGTCGGGGGACTGCTGCCACAGGGGAGACAGGGCCCAAAGCGCCCGGCCGCCCCGGCGAAGGTGGACGCGCTGTTAAAACCGATGCACCCACCCTCGCCGGGTACCGAAGTCCCGAAGCGGGCGGTCTGGTCCCGGGCGGGCGGAGGAGCAGCCTGCGCTCCTTTCCCCGTCCCTCGGCCGGGCTCCCGCGGTATCTCCTGAGCTCGGAATTAAGTATAGTATTTTGAACATAACTATCTTATGATTTTAGTGTTGATACACTTAAATTTCTACAGAAGGTTCTGCACAGTGTTTTCCAACCACCTACTCAGTTTCAAATTCTTTTTCAAGTGAACATCACAGATATTAAAAATTAATCATTCACCTAAACAGTTATGAAAACATGTTAAATGTAATCCCCTTTCAGTATTATTCAACCTATGTAGGTCTAGGATGCACATTTTTTCCGAGAATGCTTATATTATTCACATCATCTGATCATTAAAAGAGCTAACAAATGCTGCAAGTATGGCAAACACTTTCTGTGGCTTCACTAGCAAAGGTATCTAAATGTAAGGCTGTATTGGGTTTGTTTGGTAAGGTTTGTGGGGAGGGGCTACACTGGTGGCTTCTGTGAGAAGGTGCCAGAAGCTTCCCACATGTTGAATAGAGCCAATGCCAGCTGCCTCCAAGACAGACCCCCCAAGTCCAAGCCCATCAGCAACTGAGGTAGTGCTTCTGAGATAATGTATGTAAAAAGGGGAAAAAGTTACTGTGCAGGAGCAATTGCAGACAGAGACAGGAGTGAGAACACGTGCGAGCAACAGCTCTGCAGACACCAAGGTCAATGAGGAAGAAAGGAAGAAGGTGCTCCAGGTGGCAGAGCAGATTCCTCTGCAGCCTGTGGTGCAGACCATGGTAAGGTGAGCTGCGGCCCTGCAATCCATGGAGGTCCATGGTTTAGCAGATAGATATGCACCTGCAGCCCCTAGAGGACCCCACGCCAGAGCAGGGGGATGCCCGAAGGAGGCTGTGACCCCATAGGAAGCCCACGTGGAAGCAGGCAAACTGCAGCCTACTAGCTCCCCTGAACGGTGTCCTGTGGGAGGGATCCCACGCTGGAGCAGGGGAAGAGTGTGAGGAGTCCTCCTCTGAGGAGGAAGAATCAGCAGAGGCAATGTGTGATTAACTGACCACAACCTCCATCCCTTGCTCCCCTGCAAGGATGCAGGGAGAGGAGGCAGAGAATTTGGGAGTAAAATTGAGCCTGGGAAGAAGGGAGAGATGGGGGGGAAGTGTTCTTAAGATTGGGGTTTATTTCTCATTATCCTACTCTGATTTGATTGATAATAAATTAAAATAATTTCTCCCCAAGTCAGTCTGTTGTGCCCATTACAGTCACCGTTGAGTGATATTTCCCTGTCCTTACCTCAAGCCACAACCTTTCATTGTATTTCCTCTCTCCTGCCAAGGAGGGGAGAGAGAGAGCAGCTTTGGTGAGCACCTGGTATCCAGCCAGGATCAACACAGTTTCTCTGGAAAATGGCTTTCTGAAATGATGCGCAATGTTCCTGATAAGCATGCTAAAGGCGATTGTACTTCTAAAATAGTAACCATTACTCTAAACGGATATATTATTATTAAATAATATGTTAACTTGCCTGTGGTCTGATTTGGGAATGCTGTATCAAATTTCTCCTGGTTTGGGAGCCAAAAAAACCCACTCTGGACCATGTTCCATTATAATTCTTGTTCCATTCCCTCCCTACATAATTTTCTTACATTGTTGCATTTATCTACATAATGTATGTCAGGACTAGACTATTTCATAGCTGCTTTCCTGTTTGAAGTTCCAAGCCCTAAGAAAAGAGTAAGCTCTTTTTCTCCTTTCTCTCCTTTTTCCCTGTAGTTACATACATACATACATGTATTATTAGGAAGAGGGTGTCGTGGTTAAAGCTGCAAATCACACAGCCCATTCTCTCACTCACTCCCCTCTCTTTCTTGCCCCCGCTCCTGGGTGGATGGGGAGGAGAATCAAAAGAATGCAACTCCCACAGGTTGAGATAAGAACAGTTTAGTAACTAAGGTATAACACAAGACCACTACTGCTACCTCCAATAATAATAATGACAAGGCAAATACAAGGAAAGAATACAATAGCTCACCACCCAATACCAAGCCCGACCACGCAGTGCACCCCCACCCTTCCGGGTCTCTGCCCTTCGTTTTACATCCTGAGCATGATGTGCTATGGCATGGAATACCTCTTTGGTCAGTTTGGGTCAGGTGTCCTGTCTCTGCTTCCTCCCGGCTTCCCCTCCTCCCTGGCAGAGCATGAGACTCAAAAAGTCCTTGGCCAGAGCAAAACATCACTAAACACTAACCGAAACACTGATGTTATCAGTGCTGTTCCCAGGCCGAATGTCAAAAACACAGCGCTGCACCAGCTACCAAGGAGGAGAAAAATGACTGCTGCTGCTGAACCCATGACAGTATCCACCCCTTATTCCATACCATTCACGTCATGCTCAGATCCCACATTTTCAATATACTATCACATATATATATATACACATTCACACACACACACAGAGGGAGAGAGATCATCCCTCAGTGCATAGACCAATCTCTATAAAGCTGCTGAGTCCATCCAGCCCATTATATCAGGCTCCATCTCTTGGAACAGTCTTTCAGAGCAGGGGAGACTGTGAGCAGTGTTCACACTCGTGAATAACCTGGGCAATAGTGTCCATTGCTAAGTCCACCCTTCAATCATTAGTCCATCTGTATGTTGCATCTCTGCCCTGATGGCCTGAGGTGTCATGGACACACCAGGCTCAAAATAATTCACCCTCCCCTCCAGCAGTTTCTGCAGCTTGTCACTGGGGACTCCATACAGCTGTCTTCCATCTCTGATGCTTCCAAAGCACTCGAGGTGCCCAGTGGACTAGATACTTGCCCATACTGTCCCACACACCCTGCCACTCATGACTGTCCAACCTTGGGGAAAATCTCTTGGTCATCGTACATTGTAGTGTAACCCCAGACAAGGCCCACACCCCACTCTGCTTAACTCTGGGGACCAGACAAAATTGTTGTGGGTAAAACACACTCTGTATGCATGCCAACATGCTGATCCCCATCACAATCAGCAGGCAGGTCTCAAGGATACCCAAAGGCCACTCAAACCCTTCAGAACTCTCAAATGATGCTGCTGTACTTGTCCCTGGGGCTGGTGTAGCTGCTGTGCTTGCCGGCTCTCTCACCACCAGGTGCTCTTTGTCTGAGTCCAGATCTTCCTCCTCTGCCTTGCTGGGAAGTGCTGTGTGGTCTTCTGCATCCTCCTGGGGCTCGGGCTCACAGGGCTCTGCGGGCGGCTGCTGGGGAATGCTCCCAGCCACTGCGGGGCTGGGCTTGGCTGCAGAGCTCAGCTCCTCCGTCGTCTCCTCCCGCTGCTCAGCAGCCGCCGGGCTGGGCTCAGCGAGGGGGCTCACCCCTTCTGCCACCTCCTTCGTGGCCTCTTGATCCCCTGGGCTGCTCTCCCGGGCCGTTTCGGCTGCCGGAGGTTCCCGAGGCCGCCCCCACCTCTGCTCCCCACAGCCTCACAAAGACGGAGGCGAGGATGAAGGCCAGGACGGTGAAGAGCAGCCGAACTGCCAGGTACAAGTCCACATCAATATCTGCCCCCCCCCCCCCCCCCCGTTTCTGGAGCCCGCCCTTATTACAAGCCATTGCAATAAAGTACAACAGAACAAGAACCTTAACCCAAAACCCATATCTGAAAAATGCTAAGATAGCAACTACCGGCTGTAAGTAAGGTATCATACACTGAACCTGTGAGAACCAGAGCAACAACTCTGAGAGCCAATAAATCAGCATTGTGACGAGTGGCTATTAATCCTGTCGTTATCTCAACCATTCATGCCCCATGTTGGGAGCCAAAAACAACTGTAAATCACGCATCCCATTCTCTCACTCACTCCCCTCTCTTTCTTCCCCCCCCCCCCCCCCCCAGCTCCTGGGTGGATGGGGAGGAGAACCAAAAGAATGCAACTCCCACAGGTTAAGATAAGAACAGTTTAGTAACTAAGGTATAACACAAGACCACTACTGCTACTGCCAATAATAATAATGACAAGGCAAATACAAGGAAAGAATTCTCACCGCCTAATACCAAGCCCGACCACGCAGTGCACCCCCACCCTTCCGGGTCTCTGCTCTCCCTTTTACATCCTGGGCATGACGTGCTATGGCATGGAATACCTCTTTGGTCAGTTTGGGTCAGGTGTCCTGTCTCTGCTTCCTCCCGGCTTCCTCTCCTCCCTGGCAGAGCATGAAACTCAAAAAGTCCTTGGCCAGACCAAAACATCACTAAGCAGTAACCGAAACACTGGTGTTATCAGCGCTGTTCCCAGGCCAAAAGTCAAAAACACAGCACTGCACCAGCTACCGAGGAGAAAAATGACTGCTGCTGCTGAACCCATGACAAAGGGTAATCTCTAATTTGAGTAGCAAACATCTGTAGTTTCTTCCTTGAAATTAAAAATGTTCAGAACTGTAATGCTAACACTTTCAGTCTCCTTGAAGCTACAGTGAGCCTGTGTGATTATACACATGCTGTGTAATCTTGACATTCTAAACTTAGAGTTTCCTGATGCCAGCGTTTCTTATGCTTGTTTTAGATTTCTCACATCTATGGCTTGAGATTCCCTGTCTTTCTGTAGTTTCCTAAAGTATTGCCTTCCCTCTTGTAAGGAAGATCTAATCTTTATTTGAGCCTTTAAACTGGCTTAAGTACACATTTTCAAACACATCAGTTTTACCTGCCTGCTTTTAAGTATTGCCTGTCTCCATGGCTGGCCTTTCAGCTCTTCATCAGATTATCTGCCACCAGGCAAAAGCAGAAATAAAATAATGTTTGGATTTTTTTCCCTACCTAGTGACTTAGCATATGAATTGCATCTGTGGCCTCTCCTGTTATCTGCATAGATTGCAACATTTGTTGTGAATCTTTGTCTGTTTTCTTCTTTGTTTAAACATCACATTAGAAACCAAATAAATAAAACCCAGCTAAATGGATTTCAGATGCTTTCAGCCAAACTGCATACTCTAACAGCCAGCAAATCCAGGTCACCAGTGAAGTCATGTTGAATCCTGTCAGACCATACTATATTTTCTTACAGATAAATAAATACTTCTTGAGTAGTCTTGATTGTTAAAGGCAGCGGAGTATGTGCACCAGTCAGAGCAGGTTCAACAGACTGCCAGCTTACAGTTCCAAAGATGGTTGTTTGAATTCGATTTTTCAGCCAGGTAGAACCAACATTCAATTCTGCAGATGATCTGTTCTCCATTAGGGCTGGTTTTGTGTTCAAGCAGCCATTTTAGTTGCCAAAACCCCACTACCCAAGGGTGGAGAAATAGACTACATAAGATAAAAGTCATTTAAGTATAGGTGAAAATTTGGAGTAAGCCTTGTCTTAATCCTTTGCCCTGAACTTCCCAAGTGTGGTTATAACTCTAATGCTGGTTCTGCCTTCCACAATCAAACTGGAAGTGCTGAGCTAGGGAATAAAACATGACAGAAAGTTTTCCATAAACCTTACAAACCAAAAGAAAATCACAAAACATGGATTGAAAATGAACTCTAAACCCCCAATGGGGAATTTTATTCGAAGTACCAGTAAAGCCTCTGAACTCAGTTTTAAGAAAACTATACTTTCTATTTAAACAATCTTTTAAAATATTACCGCACATGCTGGTTTAGAAGCCCTATTCAAATGTTCTGGGCCCTCTATTAAGCCCTGATCAGGCCCCACCTGGGATACTGCATCCCACTCTGGGCTCCCCAGTACAAGAGACACCTAGGCATACTGGAGCAGGTCCTGTGATGGGCCACAAAGAAGAGACTCAAGCATCTAATGGGTTCAGTTTTGTTGGGGTTGGGGGGAGAGCTCATGACATCCAGCAATGTCAGAAAAAGTTTTGAATTAAGTTGAATTAACATTTTAGCAATGAAATACTCTGTCTTTAAGAAAAATGTGGGAAAAGAACTAATATATAATTTTATAACTTGTTATGAGAAAATAGTCCTTGATCTCGAGCATTAGATAAAAAGAAAAGGCCTTAACTTTTGACAGGGGAGGTTAAGATTGGACATTAGGAAAAATTTCTTCACCAAAAGGGTTGTCAAGCACTGGGACAGGCTGCCCAGGAAGTGGTGGAGTCACCATTCCTTGAAGTATTTAAAAGACTTGTAGATGTGGCACTTACGGACATGGTTTAGTGGTGGCCTTGGGAATGCTGGGTTAATGGTTGGATTTGATGATCCCTTAAAGGTCATTTCCCACCTAAATGTTCTGTGATTCTGTGATTAAGATCTGCTTTAAAAATTCCTTGAGTAGAAATTAAAATCTAAATCAAAAAGCTGCTTATAAATACTATTGACCTTAAATATGAGAGGTCCTCTGTTTCTACAGAGAACATCATACTTCAAGAGAGCAATATAATCCCCAAACAAAGATTAGCCTTGCCTAAAGTGGAAGGTTTCTTCTGATTAGCTGTGAAGGCTTTTGCCTTATTATTTTTCAATAAATAATGCATTCGGTACATTCTTATAATGTAGAATTTTGCTTTTTATAATGTATTTTTTAAATGCATATGGTGAATTTTACTCACTCTTATGTGTGCTATCAGTGTATCTCCTTATTTGTCTGCATCACGTGTTCACATTGGTGGGTTGCTGCTATCAGTGTTTTTAAAAGCACTGAATTAATAAATGAATGCTTAATGAGTCTCAGCTAGGTGGCTTCAGAAAATGCATTTCCATTCTCTAAGGAAATTATGCTTGTACTGAGCTGAAGAAGCTGCTTTAGCTCATTTCTTTTGTTCCTTTACCTTAGAAAGATCTTCAAAATGTCAGTGTAGTTCCTTACACCATCCAAGCCATGCCAGAAAATCTCTCATGAACTTTTACCACAGCAAATTCTGAATACACTTCTGAAACAACTCATTGTGCACTATTTTTAATGAGCACTCCTTACTTTTCCTTTTGAGTCATACACCCTTATTTTGTTTGCCTTTTTTTCTACTCCCTTATTTGTACTAAAAGTTGAAATTGTTGTTGTGCAAGTCCTCCTCAGAATTCAGTTCCTGGCAGCACTGTGAGATCTGTTTACTCTGTTTTCTGCTTTGGTATTAAACCATATGATGTGTTGGGGCAAAACAAAGGGGTATGACATTAGCATTCAGAAGACCTTAGAAATCATGTTTCTTCACTGCAACCCGAGTTTAAATGTCATATTCATCAGATCAGATACATGTACAACTGCAGAGCGTGCTGGAGGGAGGTGGCTCTGAGCCTGCACTTGCCTGCCTTGCTGTGCTGGACCCAAAAGATGCTGTGAGCTTGTGGAAGCAGCTGTATCCACTTGCCTCAAACTGCAGCCACTTCCCCCATATTGTTCAAACTCCCCAGCCAAACCTGGGTTTGCTATTTAAAAAGCAAGAGTTGAATGCAAAGAGTCCAAAAGAAGCAAAATACCTAGAAATAGCTGCATATTAGAATTTTGAGAGGGATTATGTGAGGGTTTCGGCATATAACTCTGTATGATCTCAGAGGATGTTTTGAAATCCCCAACAAATCACTGCTCACAGGGGCTGGATTAAGATCTCTGGAGTAAATGCAGTGATGGTCCTGTGCTACATCACGGGAAGGAATGAGTAACAAAACCTTGAAATATTACTAATGTCATTATTATTATTAAGGAAGCAGGTCACTGTACATATTGTGCTGCTTCAGACTTTCAGCTCTATTGTATAATTACAATGACAAAGATTAGAGTTGTTCTTGTAGTGAACACGTAAGCTGTATAATCTCCCCCTGGCTTTTAGTATTTCTCTGGATCACAATGCTGAAGCAAAAAACAGTGAGAAGAGAACAGAAAAGCCTGAGGATTTTGGCTAAGTCATTGCTTCCCAGAGACTGCATAGCAACTGGTGGCTACACAAAAAGAAAAGAAAATGGGGGTAGTGGTGTCTCTGAGAATTAATGCTATATTTGTTTTCCTTCTTTTTAAATAGCTTTGTATATTTTGGATGCTGTATTAATTTGGCCTCATCTGAAACTTTAATTTCCAACTTATTAACTTCCAATCTGTCACACTTTTTTTTATTAGCTCTTTTTCTTCCCAATATAGCTCCCCCTGAGGAGATACTTGTGTAGGAAACAGAGGGAGGAGGCTTTGTTGGGGTAGAAAAATTCATAGGGCGGTGTGTAGGAGGATGAGCAAGACAAGAAGAAGGAGGCTATCTTCATGTTTTGGGAGGAAGGAGGGACACTGTATCAAAATAATGTGAATTAAACAAAGAATAGAACAGCAGAAAGTGAAAGTAATGGGGTCTAAGAGACTTTTAACAGAAACAGGGATTAATGGCAAAGAGGTGTGCAGGGGGACAGTCTGTACAAAGCAGTACAGTATCAGTGTTTTAGGAACAGAATGAAAACAAGAAAGAAAAGATTTAGAAGACTGCAGCATTTGCCAGGCTTTTCCAAGCTGCAGTGTCTTTCATTAGAATATTGTAATAGCTGCAAGCAGAGGAACATTCTTTTTCTTATGTACTTGCTTTGAGAGATCACAATAAACTAAAGCATTCAAGGATTGTCTGAATAGATTAGCTGTGGGGTATTCTGTGTATCAAGGCACTCAAGCTGACTACTTTACAAGGCAACCAGGTGCTGGAAGACAGTAGCTTACTGTTGAGCATCAAGCACTGTGGAAATTAGTATTTGCTGAAGATACAAATGTTTTGTATAATCCTTTCTGCATTAATTCGTACATAGAATCATAGAATCATAGAATAGTTAGGGTAGGAAAGGACCTTAAGATCATCTAGTTCCAACCCCCCTGCCAGGGGCAGGGACACCTCCCACTAAACCATGCCACCCAAGGCTATGTCCAATCCAGCCTTGAACACTGCCAGTGATGGAGCATTCACAACTTCCCTGGGTAACACATTCCAGTGCCTCACCATCCTTATCCTATCCCAGCTGCATTTATGAAACCAGAGATTCACCACTGATCTGATTAGTCCAGTTAGCATCAAGTGAACACAAAAAAAATCACATCTCCAACCTCAAAATGCCGTGAGCCTCTGGCTGGCTTTGGGGGAAATAGGAGCTCCACAGAAAATCTGGAATCTGGCAGCAGAGGCTTGGCTGTGTTATTAGGACACAGTAAAAATTTGGCTGAACTTGAGAAATTAATCAAGCAAAGATAGATCTAAACAATTTCCATGGCATTACGTTCATTTCAGTTTGGTAACATTTGACCAGAGGGTAATACATCGATACAGGGCGCTACTGACGTTATAGCAATTAATCTGTAGGAAATACCCATACAGAACACAAAGGCAGTTACAGCTAGTACCTAAATGAACACTCTGTGTGGAATTTATTTTCTTTATGTTAATAAGAGGTGAACTGTGGGACAAGTCTATTGAGTTTTGTAGTGACTTAAATATGATGTCAAATCACCACAAACTGTTGATTATAATGTTGCTAGTAAAAGCCAGACCATTGTATCTCTGCAGCTGCCAGCTACCTACTCACCTACCTAAGAGATAAGCTGATCTGTTCCTGCTAATGAGGATTAGCCACCATTATGGAAACGATTGATTTGCATATGTACAGATATATGAGATTAAGCTTGTGCTATGCTCTTGTACCTTATTTTAAAAGTCAGCAATATGCTAACACTTGGAAAGCTTGCAAAAATTCTGAGCCAGGCTCCGACATGCTACAGCTACGTTGTCCTGACTATCCAGAATTCTCTCTCATTACTGCTTTCTACTGCAGAGTACTTCAGGATTGTTTCACTGCACTGGTACTACAGTTCTAATGAATGCAAAATGGTACCAAAGATCCAGGTTTTTCCAAAACAGAATCTAGTGTTTCTCATAAATCCTAAATTCAAATGGAAAATTTCAAGAGAAAACACTCCTGGGAGACTTTGGTTTTCAAATTCATGTCTGGAAGGCTGGAAACATGTGCAGTAGGATTGTTTTAATCAAGAATCTGCATCAGATGAAGAAACTGTACACTTCAGATCAGTGAAAAATGCCAAAGGAGGAGGAAAAAGGAGTAGAGGATTAGCAATGCACATATTACTTACTTTATTTCTGGTTCATTTAGGAATGGTCATTTTTCATATGGGAGAAGAAGAGAGATGGAAGAATGTGACGGAAACAATCGCACAATTGTGAGTATCTAACAGCTGAACAGGCACTGGAAATCTTTAGATAGAGCTACACAAATCATGGCATATGCCAGTGGTGGCACACAGACCACTGCCAAGCAGCTTACCATTCAGGAGAAAGCCAAAAGCTGCTGCTGCGATGGTAGCTTTCAACAGCAACTTCAGCTATTGCAGTTCCCCCTCTTCAGGCCCGGCCGGGTGTCTAGGGCACACCACCAGAGGTCTTTGGACAGGTTCTTGGTGAATCCTCCTTCGGGAAACAGTGCATGTGTGATCCCCTTTCAGACACCTCATATATCATCTGAGGGAAGAATAACAATCTGGATTATTCCACAATCTACATTTCAATAATTCTGAGGTAAAATCATTACGCCTGAGGTGGATATTTTTTCAAGTGTTGCTAATGTTGCAGTATAGCAATATCTTTTTTTATTCTTAATTAAGACTCTTGCCTTTTTTCATTCTATTTTTTTAATTACTCTGTCAAATTCAGCACTAATGGGTTCCCTTTATCACAAAAAAGCTAGCTTTCTTCTTCACGTTTCCATTCCTTTGTTATGTTCTTATGAGCTTGCAAATCTGTAAGCACTCTTCTCCATTTGCAGGCCAATGCAGGGAGGTCAGGATTTTTATAAGGCCCTGGAATCCCCAAAAAATCATTTTATATTTTAGTTTTGATTATTGCCACTTGAGCATAATGACAACATCCATCCAGTTAAAAGTTCAGGTTTGTTGGAAATTGCTTTTTTTTTTCAGTGAACCATTGCTAATCAAAAATGTATGAGCAATGCTTTCATAAGTAAAAAAAATAGTAAAATAGTCTCATAAGGAAAATAAAATAAAAAATGGAGAGTGAACAACTTTCTGTTCTAACGTGGCCATCTGTCATGTATAAAGACATCACCCCATTAACCTGTCTAATCAACTCCATTCTTTTTTCAAAGTTGGTTAAGTAAGTTTATGAGGAGACATAGATGTTCTCTTGATTAAATCTGTTGTAAAACGGCCTCCCTGGTGTTCTGCTTTGTGTGCATTTACACATATAAAGGTAATTACAAGTACATATCACTACTGTAAATTCCATGCTTGTCATATTACAGTACATGACATTTTCATTTCCTCCTGGTGAAAATGAAAGCTGATATTTTCTGTTCAAGCAATAATGACCAATTAGAATTTATTATTCATGTTTGTCCTAAAGTACTCCAAGTCATGAGGTGGTTTCCTCCTAGGCAGTTGAATTTATAATGTGGAAAAAAGGAATTTGACATGTTGCTATACCACCTTCAACCATTCCCTCTCAAGCCTGGTTATTCTTTCAAGAAACTGGGAGATCCCTATGGAAAACCCACAACATAGGGAAGAACATTTACTGAGTTGAAGTTTAAAGTGGAGAGTTGAAATAACCAATTCTTCTCAGCAGAACTTTCTGAAGTCTGTCTCTGACCCTTGCTCCCTAACATTTTGCTTGTATCAGAGGGCCCACAGCTTAGTTCTCTTGCAAATGAAGGTAGCTCTGCAGAAGGCAGTCAGTTAAGTTGCGTCAGTTCTGATGCAATGTGGACAACTATCTTTATTGGGGTTTCTTCAGTGCCTTCACATTCTACCAGTAATGGGGAAACTACTGGAAACTGACCCTTTGAAGAACTGCCCAAGGGGTAAGTTCAAATAACTGCACTATACCTGGGAACCACAATAGGAAGGCTTCTATAACATGCAGCCAAAGTTTATATGAATAGCTGAAATACTGGCCATGTTTTAAATGCTTTTCTAGTCACTCAGATAAGTACAAAACAGGTTATATTTGATAAAATGCCAGTTTCATCACTTCCAATTTCAGAATTTGGATAATTTTTTTTTTTTTTACTGCCTGATTCTTCTTTTATTTGAAATAAAATACATGTCCTCAGATCCTGAGATAAGAAGATCTACATATCTGGAGATTTTTTTGTCAATGGTGATGGAAAGCACATTTATTTTTACAGGAGTACTGACCACTTGGTTTGAGAACCAAATCTCCTCACATTATATGTGAAGCCTTCCTTCTAGAAACTTTCCTCTCTGGAGGTAACCGGGGAGACAGGCGACACACAAACCCACAGTGAAGAGAGGAGGGAAGACAAGTCTATATCATATGTAGAGGGAGAGATGGTTAAAAAAGAGCAAGCCGCTGGAATTTTGTTGTGACATATATGATAAAAAGCAGACAACAACTTTGGGGTGCTCCATTTGGAAGATGGAAACAGATCTGCTGTACTCACTGGAATGCTGTGGAGGAGCCTGGTAAAGAACTAGCTGGGGAGTACTTCAACACAGGGAGTGGCCAGCACATCTCTTGACAGATCTCAGGGTACTAGAAATTCAAAAGCAGCCTAAAAATAATCAGACAAAAAGTAAATACCCACAACCTTATCTCAAGCACAGAGACAGACAAATGGGGAATTTCATTCTGAATCTGGCTGGCCACATTTTCCTCTCTCCCAGTTCATAAGCACATGTATCATAGTCACATGCATAGAGTGGCAACTGTTCTATTACTTTTTTCTCTCCTTGAAGAAAACCCAGCATGTTGAAAAATAAGGAGTAGGCTTTATACCATCTTCACAGGCTGAAGGCAATTGGGTGTTAGTATCATGCAACAGCTAAAATTCTAATCTAATGTTGGTAATTTAAAAAAATGAGTGGTTTTACACAGTTTGAAATCTACTTCACTGCCTCTTGCCTTACAGTATTTTTTATCTCAAAGCAAAAGGAGTTAGCAGTAGAAGAGTGTAGAGCAGTACTGGCAGACTAAAACCTCTGAACTTGAGCTTGTTGAGGCAGCTAGCAGACAAGATCTCATGGGAGGGTGCTCTGAAGGGCAAAGGGCCACAGGGTCAGTCCTCAAGGCCAGCCTCCCGACAGCACAAGGGCAGTCCAACCAGAACTGCAGGAAAACAGGCATAGGTATCAGGTGGCCAGGCTGGCTGAATGAGAAACTCCTGAGTTCAAATGTGAAAAGGAAGTGTATGGGGCTGGAAGTGAGACGGGCTGCAAAGTAGAAATCAAGTATTGTGCATGTGTAGGGATGGAATTGGGTGTTACATGCTGTTACACGTTGCCCAGAGATGCTGTGGAGTGCCCAACCTCGAAAATTTCCAAAACTTGAGTGCATAAGACCCTAAGCAACCAGAATGAACTTTGAAACTAGCCCTGCCTTGAGCAGAAGCTGAAGCAGGTGACCTCCTGAGGTCCTTACAGCTACTCAATGACTTCTTCACAGAATCTGAAGTTGTACAGGCCGACCTAGACCACTTTGCTCAGGGCACTGTACATCTGAGTTTTTACTACCTCTGCAGAAAGGCCACATGCAATTTAACTGAGATGTACAAATTGAATCTAATTTAAACTTAATCCTCTGGGATTTTTCTTTTCAAATTGTGTGAAATTCTTGTACCACTATGTGGGTTTCTTTCTTGGAGAAGATGTCAGTTTTCAAAGCAGAATCTGCATTGTCATGAGGATTTTAAAGATATAATCAATTAACACACAGATTTCATTTCGACTATAATTGTTATTTTCTAATAAACTATAAACTAAAGGCTATCTTTTAGTTGTTGCTTTCCATGTGTATAGTTTATAAATGAGAGGTACTTCAGGGTATTCTTAAAAATTTTTGCATTTTGAACATAGGTAGTTATAAAAAAATGAGTCATACCAGAGGCAAAAGCCGCCTGTGTGTTAGCATGATATGAGAGTAGCAGGGATTTTCTGCCCCATTCACTGCACTCTATATTGAGTAAAATATGTAAACAGGTCTAAAAATATTTATAACAGCAAAGTGGACTAATTAACTTCTTGATGGTGCTTCCTGTAAAGTATTTACACAATTTCTTTGTCAGGATATCCTATTATTACAAATTAGAGCCCAGGGTTGAGAAGTCTTTCTGTGTAAGCCCATGACTACTGAGATGCACCAAGGTATCCTTAGATAGAACGTCCTATTTAGCTAAAAAAGGTTTACATGTTCCGGTAGTGCCACTGGACTTGTTTTGATGGCAATGCCATAGGTGGGTGTTTCCCCCTTCTTTTCTTTTGAATATACTTCCAGTAGAATGGGGAGGGTATTTATCCATTTCAAAAGGACCTCCCTTTTACAGCTTGTCTCTTAAAAGGATAAAAAATTAAAACAGATGTTATAATTCAGCAGCATATAACCTCGCTGTTTGAATTTATCAATACTGCAAATTGGATTCTTGCTTAAAAAAAGGAGGAAAAAAAACCCTAATAAAGGGTTTGGGATTCAGCTGTGGAAAATAACCATTAGTAACTTCAGTTTTTTTAGAGGCTTGAATCTCAGCATTACCAGAGTGTGAATGTCATTTGGGGCTGGCTATAGTATCATTCTAGTGATAAGTCTATTTTCTGCTTCTTGAAAAAGAATTTTCCGCTAAGATTATGACTGCTAGATTTCCTACACCCCTTACTGCCTTCAAATAATTTGGAGGCTCCCATCACCTTTATACAGATGAGTTGGCCTTGGGATGTGCCTGTTCCTACAATACTGCAGACAGCTGCTAGTCTGAAGATCACAATCTGAAAGCCCATATGTGAGCAAATAACCATGTTCTCCACTTACTAAAGTAATTTAACTAGCCACATTGTAAAATTATACTGCAAGACATTCATGATCCTTGAGATGAAACATGTTACTCTTCAAATAATGCTTTACAGTGAAATATTTAGTCCTGAAGGGAAAAAAGAAAAAGCATAGAAATATCTTAATTTAAATGTGGTATCTGATCTTTCTTATTTTTAATATACCCACCTACTACAATTGATGATTGGGTAAGTAGACATTCAGCCATATGCCTTTTAGACAAAAACTTTTAAAGTCACATTTTTTTAATTTGAAGTGGGTGATGGATAAAATGCACAAGGAAAGTCAGATTTTTCTGCCAACTACAGCATAGTGGAACTCTTCTGGCATAATGAAGTGTTAACTAAGTCATGCTTTTGCTGAATGATTTAAAGCGTGATTCCATCACCAAGAGACTGTAAAAAAAAAGCAGGGCTCCATGGTGTCTCAGTAGTTTCAGCATAAGGTATGCTGAGTTTGCAAGGAAAAGAGGTGGGAATGTTTGGTTTGGGAAATTTTTCCCTCCTGATTTCCAGTCCCCCAAACTCCTCCTTTGGGCTTTTTACATCTCATGCATCATTAGCTGGAATAAATTATCATCAGACTAAATTGCATGATTAACTACTGCTGAGTTGGCAGTAGAGGGACAGAGACTTTAACCTGCACCATAGGCAAATTTGATAGGAAATAACTGATAAGGAAAATGCTCACTCACCTCACTAGGGCACTAAATAGCCTTTTCTAGAAGAATCAGAGCTTTAAGGAAACCATAAGAATGAGATAAAACAAGCTTGTATAAAAAGATGCAGTTTAAGAAAAACTCACTAGAGTCAGAAAATTAACAGTTTCATGGAAAATTTCAGACTGTTCTACAAACATGGGGCGGGGGGGGGGGGGGGAGTGTGATCAGGGAAATTGAGAAAGACACAGATAAATACAACCTCAAGAACCAATTATTTGCTTAGCCAAAAAAAAAAAAATCCAACCAACCAAAAATCTCAACCAAAGTAGAGAGAGTAGATTTTCTGCAGTGCACATACGTTACATAGAAATGTCCTAAACCAGGTAAATCTGAATAATCCACTGAAGTGTAATCTAAAAGGGCAGAAAAGTATAGAGTGCAGGCACTATCTGTCCCCCCACCCTGTTTAATTTGCAGAAGTATTAAAAGGCAGCATATAACATCTGGTCTCTATTTCCTACAGAGACCAGATTTAATTTCACTTATATTAAGAGACCATGATTTTTGTCTAAACAGCTCTCTGCTCTTTAAAACCCTCCAACCATGGTACTCACAGTACCTTGGCTATGCTTGTGCAGAACCTCTCCAATCAACCTCCCCAAAGAAGCAGCAGAGGAAATGAAAGGTGATTTTTCCGAGGAGAAGGCAGATACGGCCCCATGGTACCTTTCTTCTCTGTCCATTCTCCACTGCTGGGGCAGGGCCAGAGCTGCAGCAGAAGTGAAGGACTGCAGCAAGTAAGCCAAGATGTGAGCGGGGCTGGAAATGCCATGTGCTACCCTGTACTATGAGCACTGGGAGGTGATCCGTGCTAGCAGCAGGTTTTTTCGTCATTATTTGTGTGTTATGGCATACTGTTTTGCTACTGTGGGATTCAAACTATTCAAAGTATTTTTAACTAATGAGGACCCACAAGGAAGAAAACTGTACTCCTACAAGGGAATAGGGCAACAAGGAAGTTCTCATCTGAGCCAGGGTTCTAGGGAAAATATTGTCAATGAGGCACAAGCTGCCTACATCTGGATTTAACACTGTGGGGGTGTTAATACTTTGAGCTAGTTAAATAATGTAAATTGGAAACAAAATCAAACACAGAATATTAAATAGGCAATAGCACTCACCAGGAATGGACACTGCCTGGCAAAGCAGTAGGCCTGAGTTTTTCTGCCTAAGTTACGCCTCAACTGTTGACTAATGTTCCTCCAAATGAAATTTAGAAACAACTGAGGGAAATTGGGTTGTTTAGCCCGGAGAAGAGAAGGCCTAGGGGGGACCTTGAGCCAGGGCTTGTCAGTGCTAGGTTAACAGGTGGAATCCATGATCTTAAGGGTCTTTTCAACCTAGACGATTCTGTGATGCTACGAGTTAACTTCGGGATTGAGAGCATCAGAGGAGGAGACACAGCGCGAGAAATTCACTGCCGCAGTGCCGCTGTTCCGCCATCAGGCGGCGGCACCCTGTGAGAGGCCGACGCTGCAAATGCAGCGTTTCGGCCACCAGGGGACGGCAGGGAGCACCCGGCTGCGAGCCTCCTCCCTGGTGCTGCATTACGGCGGGCGGCTAGAGGAGCGGAGGAGGAGAGCGTTACTGCGCATCCGCCCTCGTGGGGCGACCGCGCTGTTGTCGGGCGGCGCTCAGTCGGGCAGCCTGGAGGAAGCTGATACGGAGCCGGCAGCACAAGTTGCCCCGCGGGCCACGGTGGTGCCAGACCACAGTGGTGCGCTGCTGCAGGCGTCCGAGACCAGCGCGGCCCCCCGGCAGCCAAGTACCGGAGAACTACATCTCCCGACGTGCCCCGCTGCCACCATGGCCGCCCGGGCCTCAGGCCCTCCGGGCGCCTGTGCACCGGGCCTGGCCAGCAGGACGCCCGCGGGCCGGGATCCTGTCCGTCCCTGCCACGGCCCGGGCAGCCCTGGCAGGTGGGACTGTCCCTGTTGCACGGATGATCGTACCCGTTCCCACCCCGACTCCCCATGGGAAGGCGGGTACTGGAAACCAGCCACAATAATTAGCCACAAATAATTAGCAAGTTAATTAATTTACACCCACAGTTTAAACTGCAACAGTCGCTAGGTTGTCCGACACTAATCTTACTTAGGGAAGGGCGTTACTGATGAAAACTGACACATAGAGCCCATTCTAGCACCACACCGCGGGAGACTAAATGTTGATTGATGCTGTTCATCGCCTTCTTCAGGCCCTAAAAACGTTCACGATGCTAAGGCAGGAGGCAAACTTACAGGTTTCACAAGGGTCATGTTGCTCAAGTACATGACAGGTAGCTTTGCTGAACAGCATTACGGGAAATAAAGGCAGCCTGGTCTCTTGGAGTGTTGCTTTTGGTCCTATGTTAATAAGTTGCTGAGACAGCTTGGTCTGGTGTACTTAGGAGGCGCTGCAGAAAAGCAGTGTCTTAGTTATTTATTTTCCCTTCAGAGTACGTAAGCAAGGCAGACAAGTGTTACAGCACTAAAGGCAGTTCTTCCATAGTAACTATTATGAGATGTTTAACTCAACTTACCATTACAGTCTTAATCCCTTTCTCCATCTAAGGCGTTGAAGAATTCCTGCTTCTACTAGATTAATCAGTGCTTTATAAACTGCTACTTGCTACAGAAGCACATCACAATGCTGCAGCAGCACTCACTGCAGTGTTGTTTCCATCCTGTCACTTTTCTTGCAGGGGAGCCTCGTTCTCCACCTTTGTTCCATGCAGGGGGCAGCAGAAGCAACTTTTTTGGGCTTACCGCAGCTCTGGTGTCTTTGTGAGCCAGCTGTGTTGGGATGCAGACCCTCCATGTGCCCCCCATGGACCAGAAAGCCTACATGCAGAGGTTACTGTGCAGTAACTGACCTTCAAGTAGCTTCTTCCCAGCGGATGCAGCATACTGCACTCTCCTGTCCTCAGACTGGTATACTTGCTAGTACTGGGTGTAATACAGGCATCTATACTTCTGGGTCAAATGTGCATCTCCAGCAGTTGGCATGGTATTCCAGTCTCCTTGTGTCAGTGAGGGTGGCATTGGGCCTGCTGTTTGGAGAAGGAAAGCTTTTCCAACCTAATTAATAAAAAAAAAAAAAAAGAAAGAAAGAAAGAAAAAGGCATAAAATAACTACAGGTGGTAGGTACCTGTGCTACTTGATATTCTTCAAATAAAAATGGCATGTATTAATGACCCATAACAGTCCATCTCAGCACTTCTGTATGGAGTGAGATGCCTCATTTTTTCAGGACAGGACATCTTTTAGCCTCAAAATGAAGAGCTAGCCCAGTCCACCCCTGTGGAGACATTCACCTGGAAAAATGATGGTGTCAGCATGTCTTTCCCTGGACTGTTTTCTACAAGGTGAGTGCCATCTAGTCAGAAATCACAAGTCAGTGTGCAAACCTCCCCTTTCTCAGCAGGTCTGTTTGATGACCATGTGCTATCAGTCTGCATCAGTCTCAGAGGCTCTGCCAAGGAAGTTCCAGAAGAACTCCTAGCCTGCGATTCAAGAGTCCATGTGATACAGAAATGCCCAAGCAGTCAACCCTCCTTCATAAGTGGCTCGACTGACGTTTATTTGCCCAGCAAGGCTTTGTCATGCTGCAAGGGCTACTCAACTCAACATCAGCCTGCCACTCCCCAGCACAGTAGTTTGCATCTCTCGCCAGAAAGCAGTACCTTTTCTCCATTGGGCACTGCACAGCACTGAGCTGTTCATTTGGCTTAATGCAGGGTATGCGGCATAACACTGAAAACACAGCAAGAAATACAGATCAGAAGTTTCCCAACTAAGAGCATGACGAGTGCTGTGAGTGCTGTTTTAACTCCTTCAATAACCAAGTTGCCGTTCAATAGAAGCCACTGTTGGATTAGGAAGTGGGTCCCTCTCTGATATCCACGGGTTCAGCATGGTCCCAAAAAGCCTGCATGATACAGAACACAGGTTTGAACTATTTGCCTGCTGTAGCGAGTCCTGTAATTTCCATCTGATTAAAATTTCTCTTTGAAAAAGACATCAAATTTCTTCCTGAAGAGGCAGAGAAATGCTGGCATGCGTCTGTAATCTGTGAAACACAAAACAAATGAGAAGCTCAGGAGCATGTAACACAACGCACCATCTCAGCACACAGAGGTAACATACCCCTTCCTTCCCAACCTATCTGCCAGAGAGATTTTAGTATGAAAAGCTCATTACTCCTATGACGTTTAGGGTTTGTTACAGGAGGAGAACAATAATGGACTCCTATAAAGTCCATTAGGAAACATTTAGATCAAAAAATCCTAGAGAAGAATCTTGGTTTTGAGCACTAGACAAGTAATCATCTTCTGTAAGAAGAACCTGAACCCAAAGGCAAATGACACCCTGACTGGGCTGGCTCTTACCCAGGCAGTGGTCCAAGGCTCTGGCGCCACCAAAAGGCACCACTGCTGAATGCCAGGGATGTTTGTGCTGTGCCTGAAAAGCAGCAGGAGCAGATCAATGCACAATTCTGCTTCTCCCCAGGCTTCCAAGCTTTGATCCCAGGCTTTGATCACAAAATGAATCCCAGTTCAGGGAAGCAGTAGCCAGCAATATCAGTAAATGCCCAACATCTTCCCTTGACACAGGAAACCTAAGGAAGTAAAAATGTAAGCTAATTTTCTTCCTAGTAGCTGGTGCAGTGCCGTGTTTTGGCTTTAGTCTGAGAACAATGCTGATAACTCACCAATGTTTTAGTTGTTGCTAAGTAGCAGTTACCCTGATAGAGGACTTTTCAGCCTCTCAAGCTCTGCCAGTGAGGAAGGGCACAAGAAGCTAGGAGGAAGCAGAGACAGGACACCTGGCCTAAACTAGCCAAAGGGGTATTCCATACCACAGCAGGTCATGTTCAGCGTAGAAACTGGGGCAGTTGGCCAGCAGGAGCCAGTAACTGCTCAGGGTTGGGCTTGGCATCAGTCAGCAGGTGGTGAGCAATTTTACTGTGCATGACTTGTCTTGGGGGGTTTTATGCCTCACTTTCTTTCTTTATTTCCTATTATTATTAATATTTATATTATTATTATATTTTACTTTATTACTAAGTTGTTCTTATCTCAACCTATGAGATTTTACCTTTTTTCCCATTCTCCTCCCCATCCCAACATGGGGGTAAGGGAGTGAGCAAGTGGCTGTGTGGTACTTAATTATCAGCTGGGGTTTGACCCAATTCTTTTTGGTGCCCACTGTGGGGCACGAAGAGTTGAGATAATACTAGATCCAACCAAAGGCT
This sequence comes from Ara ararauna, assembly GCA_028858755.1. Taxonomy (NCBI): domain Eukaryota; kingdom Metazoa; phylum Chordata; class Aves; order Psittaciformes; family Psittacidae; genus Ara; species Ara ararauna. Next base: position 65,134,139 of record CM054376.1, on the reverse strand, counting down.
GTAAATACAAATTAGTTGTAAGCATTCATTGTATTGGTTTAATAGTTGCTGGTAACAATGTTGATTTATGGGCTCTTGGAGTTGTGCTTCTTCTCAGGGCTGCATTGCATATCTTACAGTATGTGTTCACTGTGGTGATGTTTTCTGTCCTTGGGGCCTGGGCTAAGATTGTTATTTTGTTGTACTTCACAGTACTGGCTTATGATATGATAGAATAGCTGGTCGTGAAACTAATCTGGTATGTGTACTCAGCATTGCCGGCACCTATGTTCTTCAGAAGTAATGTATTGGGAACTATTAATAATTATACCTTTTGCCTTTTCTTCTCAGAAAGGCAGCTCCAGGGGGACACATCTTCTTACAGCTTCCTTCCTTCCCTCCTTCCAACATCTTCCTTCTCCTCCAGGCTGATTACAGCAAAATTTGGGAATTTTTAAGATTTTTAATATCCTTTGAGTATCCTTGAAATCAACCTGGTCCTTTTGCTAGGAACCAGCATGTTGCTGCATATGGATCAGGTCTTGTTTAAGGTTAAACAGCAATCTAAGAAGACCACGAAGACATCTTCTCCAAGGCTGGACATTCATGAGTGGCAGGGTGTGTGGATAATATGGGCAAGTACCTAGGCCAGTAGACACCTCCAGTGCTTTGGAACTTCACCCATGAACAAGTGCAGAATCTGGAAAAACTAGTGAAATATTTGGGAAATGTATGCTGTCACCTTACGAATTCCAGAGAGACACAAATCACTGCAACATGCTGGGGCCTGACATGTGCTTACTAACATGTTTAACACTATCCAGTACCCTTAAGGGGGTAACAAAACAACAGACACTGCAGCTACTCCAACCCCAGCAATAAGCACTGCAATGGAACCAGAACCAATCCACACTGTTATCAGTTGCCCCTGTACACAAGAACAAATGGAGGTGAAAGACAACTCATTTAGTGAAGGAGGATGAAATAAGGCCATCACAAGAACAGGAGATAGTTCATGCAGTAGCCTGGGGGACAGTCCAGGCAAGATGTGAAAAATGTGCTGTACACCACAGCTGGGGAAAATGGTCCTACCTGAAGCCTCTGGCAGAAAGAATTAGGGGAGACATGAGGTTGACCCCTTGGCTTTTGGAATTGGGGAGGCAGAGAATCCGAGGCCAGCTATGCTCCAGTGGAAAAAGACAGTGGCAGCCTATGAAGGGTTTTCAGCTGCTTTGGAAGTGATTTGCACTGAAGCACAGCTCCTTCTGGCACCTCGGTTGCCCGTGATGGGCTGGATGTTCAAAGGTAGGGTCTCCTCTACACGTCATGCAACCGATGCTACATGAAGTAAATGGGCTGCACTAATTACACAACGAGCTTGAATAGGAAATACCAGTTGTCCAGGAATTCTAGAAGTCATGATGGACTGGCCAGAGGGCAAAGATTTTGGAATGTCACCAGAGGAGGAGGTGATGTGTGCTGAAGAGGCCCCACCATATAATGAACTGTCAGAAAGTGAAAAGCAATATGCCTTGTTTACTGATGGGTCCTGCCGTATTGTGGGAAAGCATCGGAGATGGAAGGCAGCTGTACGGAGTCCTTGACGACAAGTTGCAGAAACTGCTGAAGGAGAGGGTGAATCGAGTCAGTTTGCTGAGGTGAAAGCCATCCAGCTGGCCTTGGACATTGCAGAACGAGAAAAGTGGCCAGCACTTTATCTCTATACTGACTCACGGATGGTGGCAAATGCCCTGTGGGGGTGGTTGCAGCAATGGAAGCAGAGTAACTGACAATGCAGAGGTAAACTCATCTGGGTTGCTGCACTGTGGCAAGATATCACTGCCCAGGTGCAGAACCTGGTCGTGAAGGTACACTATGTAGATGTTCATATACTCAGGAACAACAGTTGTCTTCCCTTCACACAGGAAATCCGAGGAAGTAAAAACATGCTTGAGTGCCTCACAAAAATTAGCTCGCACAAGAGAAGAGTGAGCAGGCATTTTCTGACTCCCTTGGGTCTGTATGCTCTGAGGGATCCCTTTTGGACTTGGCTCACCCAGGATTTTTCAGTAAACCTTGAGCCAACCTCATGTGTTTCGCTACCTGACTTGGTCTGTCTTTCTGTGTAGCACAGGCTTGAGAGTGTCCCAGGCTGGGTGGTGTGAAGCGGCTTGCCAACTGTATTTGGGTGCCACAGTGGACAGGAACACCTCTGCTTCTTACAGTCTCTGGTGAAGCCACCTTGCCTGGGGGAGTAGCAAAGTCTGTTGATTGCTCTTGCACAGATGGTGACATGAAGCACAAGTTTTTCTGAGGTAGAGTTAGTTGTCTGGGAGCAGGATATCTGCACAATGCAGATACCTGAACTGCTCCTGCCTGTGGGCAGCACTACTCCATCACCACCCTGGGGGTTTCCCTCAGAGACCAAACTGGAGCAGGGCACTTAAAAATGGGGTTTCCAACTGTTGTCTCCTGTGGCACTGTATAACTGAATTCTATGAGAGCTGCTGGGGAGAGGAAACCACAGCCCTGGTGAGGCATAGGACGCAACAGCAGAGATCTCATCTATCTCCCATGGGCTACAGAGAGTTTCAGCAGGACTTGGCAAGCACTTCTTTGTGCTCTTTTTCTTCATGATTTTGCATTCAGAGTCTTTTCAATAAAAGGAAAATACTTTTTAATATGAATCAGTGCAATAGAAATTGCAATGCAACTTACTTAATGGACATGCAGCTCATGTTACATGATTTATTTCTGTAGCAGGGTCAAGGTTATATTTAATGTGCCCTTTGGATTCTCGCTAGGCACACAGCAGGCAGATGAGCAGGGACATGACTTAGAAGAACTGCTGTTTTCAGAGCTGGTCCTGATGACTAGCAGCAAGACACAGAAGTAATCTTGTCAGTGAGTAGTGCATTTACAAAAATACCGTTTCCAATGGAGCAGTGATGACTCCTCTGTACAGACAAGGGCAGAAGGAAGGATAGCTTGGAGGGGCGGCAGATTGTTGCCATGTGATGATTCAGGGAAAGGACATTACAATAACTTTGCAGCCCATCTGCCATCTCACCCCCAGTTTTTGCTATTGCCCGAGATGTGTACAAGCTGCAAATACTCAGATACCTCTTAGTCTGGCCTTTGGGTGGTTTTTGCTTTCTTCCTTGTCGAGACACTTCTGTCTTCAAACTCTTCCCATGAAATACTTCCTATAAACTGTGATTTTGCTTGCAGCACATTTAAAGAGGTGAACAGTGAGCTGCTGCTGTCTCAAGGATGGCTGGAGCACCGCTTTACGCTCAGAGTGCAGGTAAATCTTGCAGTCTCATTTTGGTGAAGTGCTAATGACTGGACCAACCTTCAGACTAGCCAGGGAGCTCTTGCTGAATGAGCAGGGAGGCACATGATGAAAAGCTGACTCAACGCCACCATGCATCCTGCATTTGTAATTCTTCACCTGGTTCTATGAAAGGCCCCAGTTCTTGAGAAAATGGCACAAGGAGGTCCCCTAGCCACAATGTCCTAACCAAACCTACTCTCCTTTAGCACCCGAGAAGAGGCACAACATGATAACCAAAAGGCAACATTTTCACCCATCAAGCTTGCAAATAAAACCAAATGGGTAAGTTACCTGAAAATCTCCACAGCAATTTACTCATTCCAAATGAACACCTGCACAGCATGACAGGCAGGTTCTTTTGTTGTTGGGCAATTTTATCTTTATTGAGATATAAATCAAAACACCAGCTTACAAATCATCATCATAAAATGTTGCTGGAGGTTATGTTTCTGTCATGGGTTCAGATGTAACAATTATTTTTCTCCTTCTTAGTAGCTGGTGCAGTGCTTTGGTTTTGACTTTAGTCTGAGAAGAGTTCTGATAACACACCGATGGTTTTAGTTGTTGCTAAGTAATGCTTACTCCGATCAAGGACTTTTCAGTCTCTCATGCTCTGCCATTGAGGAGAGGCAAGGGAAGCTGGGAGGAAGCAGAGACAGGACACCTGACCCAAATTAGCCAAAGGGGTATTCCATACCACAGCAGGTCATGCCTAGCATATAAACTGGGAGGAGTTACCCGGGAGGCACAGATCACTGCTCAGGTCAGACTGGGTATCAGTTGGCAGCTGGTGAGCAATTTCATTGTGTACCGCTTGTGTTTATTGTTTTCTTTTCCTTTCCCCTTTTAGTTTCATATTCTCTCTCCTTGTTATTTCCCTTGCCATTATTATTATTGTACTTTTGTATTGTATCTTATTTACTGGACTGTTCTTATCTTAACCCATGGGATTTACATTCTTATGATTCTCCTTCCTATCCCTCCAGGAGTAGGGGGGAGCGAAGAAGGGGAAAAGTGAGCAAGCAGCTGCGTGGTTCTGAGTTACTGTCTAGGCTTAAACAATGAGAGTTTTCCTGTTTCTTTTCTACAGTTTACTAACATTGCATCTTTCTGGAATATGTTCTTTTAGATTTCATAGAATCACAGAACAGTTTGGGTTGGAATGGACCTTAAAGATAATTTAGTTCTAAACCCCCTGCCATAGCCAGGAACAGCTTCCACTGGACCAGGTTGCCCAAAGCCCTGTCTAACCTGGCCTTGAACACTTCCAAGGATGGGGCAGCCACAGTTTCTCTGGGCAACCTGTGCCAGTGCCTCACCACCCTCACAGTAAAGAATTTCTTCCTCATATCTAATCTAAATCTACCAACTTTCAGTTTTGTCATGGTTTCAGCCTCTCTAACTCACGCAGCCCGTTCTCTCACTCACTTCCCCCTCTTTCTTTCCCCCGCTCCTGGAGGGATGGGAAGGAGAATCGAAAAGAATGCAACTTCCACAGGTTGAGATAAGAACAGTTTAGTAACTAAAGTATAACACAAATCACTACTGCTGCCACCAATAATAATAATGACAAGGCAAATACAAGGAAAGAATACAATTCTCACCACCTAATACCAAGCCTGACCACGCAGTGCACCCCCACGCTTCCAGGTCTCTGCTCTCTGCTTTTACATCCTGGGCATGACGTGCTGTGGTATGGAATAACCTCTTTGGCTAGCTTGGGTCAGGTGTCCTGTCTCTGCTTCCTCCCGGCTCCCCTCCTCCCTGGCAGAGCATGAAACTCAGAAAGTCCTTGGTCAGACCAAAACATCACTAAGCAGTAACCGAAACACTGGTGTTATCAGCGCTGTTCCCAGGCCCAAAATCAAAAACACAGCGCTGCACCAGCTACTAAGAAGGAGAAAAATGACTGCTGCTGCTGAACCCATGACAAGTTTAAAGCCTTTCCCCCTCATCCTGTCACTACGTGTCCTTGTACCTTCTCCAGATTTCTTGTAGGCCTGCTTTAGGTACGGGAAGGCTGCTATATGTCCCTGGAGCCTTCTCTTCTCCAGGCTGAACAACCCCAACTCTCTTGTCAGAGAATAAGTCACAAATGAATTCCAGTAAATGGATGACTCCTTGAAAAGAATGTTGCAAAAATTTGTTGAAGCTGCTTGTGCTTTCACTGGATATTAAATTCATTTGAATTTGTTTCATATTATTATGTAGATGTATGCACAGATATAAAGCTATCAGATGTGTTGCAGCTGCTTATTGTATCTGAAGATCTGTCCCATCAGGTGGATTGTCTACCTGTAACAGATACCTACCCCTCCCTGATTTATACATGTTGGGAAAGTGCTCAAGAAGGAGCTGGGCCAACTGTCCAGCTCACTGATTGCTTACTGTCATAGACTGAGGTCTGTGAAATCCAACTTTGCTGCACTACAGAATTACTTAAGTGCCCTTTGAGACAAACAAATTAAATTTGCTGCTGATGATGTATATTGAGTTCTGCTGGGGACTCTGCCTTTTCTTTGTTCCAGCCTTACAACATCAAAGAATTCACTGAAAGAAAATTGTATCATATGGTCTGCATTAAGTAACATTTTACTGTGCATGGCTTGCAGGAGTCATAGAATCATAGGATCATAGAATAGTGAGGGCTGGAAAGGACCTTAAGATCATCTAGTTCCAACCCCCCTGCCATGGGCAAGGACACCCGTGAATTTCTATCTCCCTGATGTTTTTTCTAGTCAGATGTTTTAGAAATTCCAGTAAGAAATAAGGATAATATTTTGTATGACTTTGTCAAATATTTTGAATGTAGTTTGTACAAAGGTCAAGTGTTCCTGTGTGGTCAATAAATGATAAGCAATGTTTAATAATGTGCCATTTAAACTGAGTTAGTTAAAAGACACATTAAAAGTGCTGCTTTTACAAAGGCTCATACAGTAGCACGCTGAATTCAGAAACAGGTACATTGTGACTGCAGTGGTAAGTAAAGGCCTCAGACAGTGCAGAGGCCAAGCAAAAAGGAACAAGAGGTGCCTGTGGAGAACAGGAGGTATAAATCTTGCAGAACAACTCAACTTACCAAGGGCAAGTTAAGGGTATTAATTAAGGGTATTAATGGTGACCCTAATAACTAGTCTTCTGGTCTTGGCTCCCCTGAAATGAAGACCCAGGGTCCATGTCTCCTGTGTGCCTGGGTTACTGGTTACCAGCCCCTGCAGAGATGTCTTCAGGAACATCCAGGTCTCCTTCTTAGCTGCCCAGAGTCCGCTTCAGCTCTGCAGTTTCAGTCCCGACCTAAAGCAGCATATTGGAAAAGATACACTCTAGCATCTCATTCACTGGTCACACTGTGATTTAGGATTCACAGCTGTTAAAACAGAAGCAGCATGTGTACATGATTCTGTTTGTTTTTAAAGGCGTTTAAAATAGACCTTCTAAATCCTCAGACAATGGTGGTGAAGGCAGAGGCATGGCAACACACTCTACTCTGTGTAAGAGGGACCTCAGTCCAGCTATACCTACCTGGATGTGCCTGACTACTGTGTTTCGCTAAAGAATGGTTGCACTTCCACATGTCCTCCATCTCTCCAAGATTTTACCTGAATGTGGGCCAACCCATTCATGCATTTTCTTATTTTGTGGAACCAAGCACAAAACGCTGCTTATTTCAATATGTGGATTGAGCTGTATTAGAAAACCAGCTGTTTCACAGTGGGGTAGAAACAGATGAGAACTTAAATACAGGCTGGGGGCAACCTGAAACCCCAAATGAGAGAAAGAACATAATCACATGCAGATGCAACTGTACAAAATGACTGATCTGGAAGGTGAAGACAGATGGGCTGAACAGCTCACAAGGGCCTCCAGGAGCAGAGACCCAAGGTGCATGGAGTTAGGACCTGTGAGAATCCATGAGGGAGCACTGCTGTTTACGCACATTTTCCCAACCAAATAACCTGTAGTATTTTGGTATTCACCTGAATACCAGTTGGTATTGGGTGATACTGAGCCAGGCTTGCCCAGGTTTAGAATACAGGTGGGTGACAAACTGAATCAGGATATGCTTACCTCCTTGAAATTAGCATTCTGTTAGCTAGATGCAAAAACCAGGTAAGCTCTTGTCACAGTAGAGCAAAGAATTAAGGAGCCATTCTTCTTTTTTGCTTTCATCGATATTATCAGATGTGTGACTGTTTTCAAATCCGGTTTCTGAATTACCCTCCAACTTGGTCTTGAAAATATCCAAATAAAAATATCATCCTGGATAGTTGATCCTGCTCAGGTGAGCAGATGCAAGCAGAGTAAGCACAGTGTGACGTTTTAACAGTGTAACCACTCATTGAAGGAAGCTAAACACAAATATCTCTTTCCTCTCCCAGTATTGTGTTGCCTTGAAAACTAAACAGGCCTTTTTCTTCAAATGCTGACAATATAATTTGGTTCTTTGTGCTGAACAGATTAGGTGAAAAGGGATAAGCATGATTGATTTACTGCAGAGGGAAGGGGATGGAGTCCTGTTGATTTCAGCTGAGCTGTGTGCTCTCTTGCATTAGTGGGAGATTTGAATCTGAAGCTGAAGAGACATTTTTGAAGATGAAACTCATCTTCTGAAAACAGTGAAATGTTTCCTTAGAAAAGCAACTAACTGCATGGGGTTGATGACTTGGTGTAGCCATCAGCAAATCCTTCCAGCTTCAAAACATTTTCAGGAATTTATTTGCCATAAACAACCATTGTTACTTACTACTACAACTACCATACCACCTTGAAGATCTGGAACACCACTGTCCAGAACTACACAGAAGACCCCTTGGGATAAATCCCAAGCTAATGCCTTCATAGAATCATAGAATAGTTAGGGTTGGAAAGGACCTTAAGATCATCTAGTTCCAACCCCCCTGCCAGGGGCAGGGACACCTCCCACTAAACCATGTCACCCAAGGCTATGTCGAATCCAGCCTTGAACACCGCCAGCAATGGAGCATTCACAACTTCCCTGGGTAACCCATTCCAGTGCCTCACCACCCTTACAGGAATGAATTTCTTCCTCATATCCAGTCTAAACTGCCCCTGTTTAAGTTTGAACCCATTACCCCTTGTCCTCTCACTACAGTTCCTCATGAAGAGTCCCTCCCCAGCATCCCTATAGGCCCCCTTCAGATATTGGAAGGCTGCTATGAGGTCTCTACGCAGCCTTCTGTTCTCCAGGCTGAATAGCCCCAACTTTCTCATCCTGTCATCATACAGGAGGTGCTTCACAGTGCCATACATCAGGAGATCACGAGAGCAGCTCCTTTTTGTCCTTTTTTTTTTTTTTTTATCATGTAACACTATGCCTTTCTAACAGGAAAGTGTTGTCTGGCTGGCTGCAGTTGGAGAAGGCCGGGACACTTTTGTGTCACGGGGCGCCAGGGAAGGATCAGCACTAATGTTGGTGTGCCCAGCAGCCCCAACAGAGTGCAGCTGTATACATTACATATGGCAATCCTAGAATCCTCCTCAGTTTCTGATGGAAACAATGATAAGGAAGGAGCCCTCACATTCTGCAGAGCTTCATATGTGCTATACACAATACTGACAATATATAGAGTTATGTGCAATGCAGCAACAAGCTGGCTGCTCCGCATTACATGTCCTGGTACCCCCCTTGACAGCTAGCCTAGGAGCTAGTCCAGCCTCTGCTGAACTCATCACAACTTCTCCTGTGATCACACTTGAAACACTCTCTCTGATGCTGAGGTCTTCTTGCTGCCGCTTCTCAGATGAGAAGCAAAGATTCATGCCATGACTACGAAGTAAAGCAAGGACTTGGCCACAGGGTTGGGTCATCTCACTGAAAGAGCTTTAAGTTAATGCTTCACACCTCTGATATCCTAGAAAAAGAACTCAAAATTGCAACTGAACTGACAAAACAACCAGTTTCTCCATCTTACCTTAAACAGTAAAAAGTACAATTCCCCATAAATATTCTCTCAGCAGTCGAATCAGTTCTGCTTGTTCTCGCATCCTTTCTCCATGTGCATCCAGCTGTTTGTCACTGCCATCCACGCTGTCCTCCAAGGGTAATAATTCACGCACTAAACTGATCTGAGTTTTAAAGTAACCGAAAGTGGCAGAAGAGGTCAGCAGCAGACAGTCTGCAAGTGCAGGATCACAGCAACTGTGCTGCATCCCAGATTCACACTAACTGTAGTGGGCCTGTACAAAAGGTAGATGGCAAAATAGGCGAAGGTCACTCATAGAATGCAGTGGTACGTAGCTTACACACGGTGTGTCTATGTGACGTTCTCCTGCCAAGACCAAGCAAAGGTTACACACTGCTGAATCTTTTGTTCAATGCCAGACATGATTTTGAACACAAACATCTTCCTGTGGACCCAATGCAGTCCCCACTAAGTCAGCAAAGATTCTCGAAGTTTCTGTATGCTTTGTGTCACTCTGCAAGCTGAGAGGTTCGCTTGTAAACACAAGATTTCATGACGTCTTCTACATTACAAAATGATGCCACAGGATTTCACTTTGCATGTGGGCTCTGTGCTTTTTGGATTTTTACAAACATGTTTTTACCTTGAGTATCGCCTTAGTTTTTGTCTTAAAGAAGAGGCATGGATTTATAATGCTGAATGCTTATTATGCTATTGATCCTGTCTGCTGTTAGGATGAAGCAGTAACCCTTTCTGTCTTAGTAGTCAGTGGTTGTATTAACAACAACTAAGCAAAGATAAGCACAGCATCAACAGGGAATAGAAACTGCTGTTAAGGACAATAATGGCACAGACTGGGTCATACATGAGGTGACTTCTGCACAATTCCTACCTTCAGAAATTTCTGCTTTCTGCCTTCAAAACCACAAATACAAAAGAGCAACCACTGTCAAAAAGCACTCTCTTTTTCTGTGTAAGTTCTAGAAAAGCCTTTCTCTTGAGAGTTACAGAAAGAAAAGCATGGCCAAGCAAGAAGATAGTTCTACAGAGCAAGCTTATCTAAACAAATACAAGTATCAGTGACTTTGAGCAACCTGGTCTAGTGGAAGGTGTCCCCGCCCACGGCAGGGGGTTGGAACTAGATGATCATTAAGCTCCCTTCCAACCTAAACCATTCTGTGATTCTTTTATCAGAATACCCTAACTCCTAAAGGATGCTTGCAAGGGATTACCTCACTTTATCACCCTGTTTTCCAAGTCACCCAAAAAAAAGCCACCACAGGACAGCCCTGAAGGTCAACAAACATGGGCTATTTCAGACTAACAATGCAGTGACTGCCAGAGATGTGGGCACTGGCAGTCCCATTCCCTCTGCTTCCTCCTTGAATACCTGCTCCAATTTTAGCTCAGGCAGAGAAGCCAGAAAAGCTGCCTGTCTCTTACAGCAACACCCTAATTAGTTCATTTAGGAGTCTATCAGTAAGACTTGGCATTTTCCACTGCATGCAGAAACCCAGACCTCCTGAGTGTCAGGCTAGAGCTAAAGAACTCTACCCAGCACAGTACGTGCTGAGGGCATAGCAGGCAGCTTGCACGTGCTATGTTAGGTCTGTCTCTGTGCCTCTGATGTCCTAGAGAGAATCCTCACAGAGGCTTTGCAGCAACCACATACCAAGGTAGCAAAGACCTTGGTATGTCATCATACCAAGTGAGATGTCGTCAGGAGAAAATTACTCTTACTCATTACCATATGGCAGCAGGAACAAGCTCTGACCTTCCAGTCAGAAACAGAGAGAGGTCTGCCAGCAGAGACGCCAGCATTGCTGGGGCATCCATCCAATCAGGCTCTCACAGGGTTGGTAACAAACTCCAGGCAAATGCCCTCCATTAGGATCACCACTGAACACATTTGTCCTGAGCTGCATTTGTTTTCTTTAAGATTTTCAGATCAGTTCTGCTAAAGCTGCCTTAAATCCCAGATATCTACAGCAAATAGGGGAGGCAATCCAAATCAGAATAAATAACTGTAAAGCTTTGGAGGAGAGCAGAAGGGGTGCTTCTTTATATGAATGACACCTCCCAGATTCTCCACCATTAACCCTGCTAATGGCTTTACTTTCCTGTTTATCATAAACACTGACTATGGGATTGAAGAACAAATTATCTGATGCCCCATTCACTTGAGATTAAAAAAAAAAAAAAAAACCAAGAAAGAATATGATCTCTGCATAGTTAAGAGCTGCACTTGATACCTCTTTAAAAGGGAATCACAAGTCACTAGCATTTTCTTAGGGCAAGAGATGGAGAGGTAGATGAATGAGAAAATAAAATCGCTCTTCCTCACAGTTGCTGGATGAGAGAGCAGCCAATAGCGAGCGGTGCCAGTTCCTCCACCCATCAGGGCGCCTATGCTAGCTCACCACTGAGAGGTGTGTCCTTGTTTGGCTGGAAAAGAGTCTGGCAGGCAGTGAGCTTCCTTCTGTGCTGCGGGGCTGTCGGACAGCAAGGAACTGCACATGACCTGGCAGTGTTTTAAACAAGTGTCTTTAATATTGCAAAGATGACTGGAACCCAGCACAATACTTAATAGCGTGTGTCGACCTCTTATGAAGAGTGGTTGCTAAGGAAACCACTTGAACGCCTGCTGTAAAATATTTGCCACGTATTCAAAAGCCAGAATGATTTCCTGCTGTCAAATTACAACAGCTCTTTGAAGGTCATTAGGAATATCCTCTAATCATTAGATAGAAATATGCTTGTGGTTCCTCTCAGCAGACACACGACTGAATTCTGATCTTGGATATTGTCTTTGTAAAACTCAAGTCTCATAACTGAAGCCAAATCAGCCATGCTATTGAGCTACCATTCCAGAGATCATATTTTTAAACTACATATTTCTAATACAAAGTTACCATGTCTGACATCCTAATGTTTTGAAGTATCATGATTTCTAACTTAGAATACTTCATAGTAGTTCAAGGTCAAATTTTATTTGTACAGCTAGAATGCTGTAAATAGAGAATGCTACCATTCCATTCTAACTCACTTTTTCCTGCATTTAAGAGGACGAATTGTTCACTAGGGGCACAAAAAACTCATCAACACCCCCTTTTTGTCTATTTCCAGATAAACCATCTGAATACTCAAAAGCCATTTAAAATTTCAGGATAAACAAAACACCCATTATGTTACTTTCAGGTGTATTGGGTCTGGCTGGGATGCAGTGAACTTGCCCCACACCAGGCCTCATAGTGCTGTGTTTTGTATTGGTAGCTAGAGCAATGTTCTGGCTACTGCTAAGCAGTGCTGGCACTGCTCCCTGAGGAGGGGTGACAGAGTGGTTTGGTGGGTGCCTGTTGGCCAACCAAGATTAATCCACCACCCCGGGGATCGCTAAGTACAGAAACCTGACTTTTGTTTCAATGACAACAGCTAATCCTCTGGGCATGCTTTTGCTCTGACCTTCCCAGAAAGTACACTATTTTCCCCCTTACCGCGACAGAAGCAAGTCATATTATCTGAATTGAGAGTTCTGTGGCAACAGATGTGCAGCTGACTCCCTTCTCTCCTACAAATGAGAACTGGTTTAGAGCCAGCAGTTTGATCTGGGTACTTCTATGAATCTGCTCGAGTTGCACCATAACCATCCCGTTTTGGAATGCCTTCTGTCTCTGTGTAAGTCACGGGTTCCCAACAAGACAGAAACATGTTGACTAAGATAACCAAAGAAAACAAGACTATCACGTCCTAAGGTCTAAGCACATGGGGATGTCACATCACCCATACAGAGCACAAGTGTGAGAGTTAGGCGTTGCATGTCATTTGAACCGTGCCAAAAATAATATTTTGTATTTCCTGTTTCTAATCAGAATGCTTATTAACTTTCTTAGTCATGTTTCAATGCTAACACTACTATTAAATAAGGGCAACACCTAACAAGAGTGCCAAAAAGTATTTTTCCCTGGAAGAAGGAAGCCACTTTTCACCCACACCCTCAGGACTGTGTGCAGTCTTTGTCAGCAAGGAGAAACATGGCTGCTCCACCAGCACAGGCAAGCTGGGTATAAGGGTGACAGTGTGGAAGGCAGAGACCTCACTGACAGCCCCACGGCACCCAAACAGTGAGAGCAAGACCAGGTGGTGACAGCAAGAGGGATCAGCCACAGTCCAAGGACCACCAAGCCTGACCGTAGAGACAAGACAGGTTCAAGGTCAAGCTGGGAAATTACATCAGCCAGGGAAGCGGAGGATCAGTAAGGTACACAGCCAAGCATGGGCATACCTAAAGCATAGTCTGGGCAAGGGCCTTAAGCTTAAATTGGGCTCCCCAATAAAGTTTTCCACAGTTCCTTTCCCAGCACAAAGGTCTGTGCTGACAGCTGGGACACCCCAGGGATGGCAGCAAGCACAAGCAGCCAAATGCCCATGGCAGGGGTGCTGCCTGTGGAGCTTCTTGGGGCACTTAGGGTCTGACAGCAGACATGCACATTAGCTCATCTGATTTTGAAGGGCTGCCTTTGAAAAGTGCAAATTGATAGAAGTTGCCAATTATTTGAAGGTCAGTGTTAAGAAGGTGGCTACTTCCCTTTGTCACAACCACAGGATGCTTTCTGGTATCTTCTTATCTGCTAGCAAAGCAAACCTAGAGAGTACAGATTGATAATTAGCTAGAGGCATACCATAGAGAACAATTCTTCACTTATGAGGACAGAAAGCCTGGTGGACAAGTAATTTCTCTCACTTGTCAATGTCAAGCATTGCAAAGCACATCTTGCTAACGAGAAAAACAATGTTCAGCAACAGTTTGCATTTCTAGCTTGATCTGAGATCTAATACATAGAGGATACAATGGACATTTCTTTTCCATCCACAGCTGCTGTGTTCAGTTACAGTTCCGGGCAGGATGGCATGCTAGCACACTGGCAACCAACTCCCCCTGCTCCCCCATAGATTGGTTTGTTTTCCAGTCACATGAGACATGGAAGCACACAGGAAAGAAAGGTGAGTAAAAAATTGAAGAGAAGTCACAGGAGAGAAATAATCCCAAAAATAATATATGCAAATTGTGAAAGAAAAGGAGGACAAAATAAATCAGAAAAGTGGCAAGGGACAGAAAGGTCAAGGACATGATCTAGAAGCAAAACGAAAGGCACTAAGACAGAAAAGAGCAAGAAAGGTCATCCTGCAGGAGCAGAAATTCCTTGTTAGAAGAGCTGGAATATAGAAAACTCATCCTTTAGCAAGGAAAAAAAAAAAAAGGATGAGGAAAGTCAAAATTAACTGTTTGCAGTCAAAACCAAATGTTTCATAGTACAAATTCCTGCCCTTCCTGTTCCTGATATATTTTTTTGCTTTCTGTCCTCTGAGTGCTGTCAGAGGCCCCTCAAAGTACCAAGCACTGCACTGCAGCCTATCCCCCCATTCTCTGCCCCCGCCTATTACCCCAGGCATCCTCACCATTCTGCTCTGGCCTCATCTTCAGGCCTGCTGCCTTCTCACTATCCTCTTATGACACCTGCTGCCTCTTTCCTCCTGCCACCTCAAATTCCTGCTGCTGCCTCTTCAGCTGCCTCCCACTTACCTTTCAAAACCCTGTAAATATAAAAGCAGTTCCACTGCACATAAAGGCTCAGCATGAAACATTTCTAATTTCTGTGATGGCCTTCATAGCAAACTTTCAAGGGCAGATACTGTCTCCCAGCTCTTGTGCCTAATATCATACAGGTCCCTGACACTTCCTCCAGATGACAGGAGAGCTGGTTTCCACAGAACGTTGTTTGTCCTTTGTCTCACTGAGGATACATGGGAACCAGGGAACAACCTGCAGCGATAGATGACAGTGTTTACTATCCCTGTATGTTTCACAGGATCAAATTTCATTCTAAATTCTGAGTGGGACACCATACGTCTGGAAACCAGAACAATCATAGAATCATACAATAGTTAGGGTTGGAAAGCAGCTTAAGATCATCTAGTTCCAACCCCCTGCCATGGGCAGGGACACCTCCCACTAAACCGTGCCACCCAAGGCTATGTCCAATCCAGCCTTGAACACTGCCAGTAACGGTGCATTCACCAATTCTCTGGGCAACCCATTCCAGTGCCTCACCACCCTTACAGTAAAGAATTTCTTAGGTGCTACCATGCTTACCTAACCCCTTCTTCTACAAGTAGACCTCTACTGTGAGAGCTATAAGGGGTTTTCTTGCTGCTATTCTGTACAGAAGACAATGGATCTGTCAGTCAAGGCACATTGTTCAGTGGGCACTAGAACTGCTTAACTGTCCCCTACTTAACAGAGCAGGGAGACAGCTGACATAATTTCATTTTTCAAAGAGATCATTTCATAGAATACCAGGTTGGAAGGGGCCTCAAGGATCACGTGGTCCAACCTTTCAAGGCAAAGCATGACCTAGACAACATGCCCCAGCATCCTGTCCAGGTGCATCTTAAAAGCATCCAACACTGCGGCATCCAACACTTCCCTGGGGAGATTATTCCAAAGGCTGATTGATCTCACTGTGAAAATTCCCATGGAATCCCTCCCAGCTGGGCTCTGAGCGAGCTAAAGTTTGCTCTTCTGAAATTTAAAACTTTTGTCTTATATTAACCTTCATTGCACTCAGCTGGATCCCAAACTTCACGATATTATGCTCACTACAGCCAAGGCCATCATTAAGCTTGGTTCAGAACACAGCAAGGTGACATTACTGAGCCATTAAGCAGATGATAAATATTAAAGGCAGCGTTGTAAGAATGTCACCTAAGAACAGCACTAGATAAAGATCCTTGGGTGCAACTTTTTAAGAAGCTGTGCCCACGGTCAGAAGACCAACGAACATGTGAAGTCCCTACTTGGGAAATTGAAATTGTCAGTTTGCAAACTTGCATGTCCAGTATCACTTTTTAACAGGATTTTTATGAGGCCAAAGCCAGTCACAAATGACAGAAGAGAGAATGCTATTGAAATTAAAAAGAAAGCCCCCAAAGATGCTTCATTTACCTGATGAATATGTAGGATAAACTTGGCAGGGACCTCCTTAAGCTCCTATGGAAACCACAGCAGCGGCATTTTTCTCGCCTGGTTTCTGTTTTCAAGTACCCTTGTCTCTAGTGGACAGCATGAGGTCAGGGCGAAGGTGTGTTTCAGAGGCTTTTGTGATCAGAGCCATACCATTTCCCAGATTGCATCAAAGGTCTAAGGCTGTGTCAGTAGCGCTATGCAAAACGACCTCTTCAAACCGACACTTGGACACAAGTCGAGTAAGGAGGAGGCGGTGGGATTTTTCATAGCAACAGCCACCTCGGAGCAGCACGCTCAGATGCATTTTAAACCTGTCGCCATGCTTCTCCTTAACGACACCAGCATTTCTCCACAGGCCCTTCTGAGCAGCCCGCCCGCGGCAGCTGCAGCACGGCCTGCTGTCCTTGCGGCTGGGCTTTCCACCCGGCGGGCACCGGCTCGGCGGGGCGAGGACGCCGCCGGGTCAACGCACTACGAGAAGGGGGCAGCGGCGGGGCCTCCGTAACGGCCCCGGCACCAGCCGCCTCAGGGCCCGACCCGCCCGCGGTCCCCGCTCAGGCAACTCCCGGCGGCACGCCAGGGGCAGCGGCCGGCCGCGCGGCGGGCGGGGCGGGGGCGCGGGGGGAGGCTCGGCCGCCGCGGTTGCGGCCATTGGGAGCGACGAAGAGGGCAGAGCCGCGGCGGCGCGGCCCCCGGCGCCGCCAGATTGGCCCTGCAGGCCGGCGGGGCGGGGCCGCGGGAGCAGCCAGCGGGCGGCGGCCGGCGGTGTCCGCGCCGCTCTCGCACCGCTGGGGTACCGCTCGCCGCCGGCTGTCAGGCGCGGAAGGAGGTAGGGGCCGCCGCACCCCCGGGGCAGCCCGGCGGCCGCGCCAACGTTTAGCGCCTGCACGGCTCAGGGGCTGCGGTAAGGGAGGGGAGGGCGCGGGGGGGGACCCAGGGCTGAGAAACGACTCCCTCCCCTCGCCCATTTCAGAGAGGGGGGCGAGCTGGGCGGCGCGGGGCTCGGTATGCCCTGGGGAGGAGGCGTGCTCAGCTCCGCGTTACCGACACCGGTCCCTCCCGGCGGCGGCAGGTGCAGCCTCAGGAGCCTTGGTAGGGGCGGCCGGCAGCCAGGCGGGAGGGAGTGAACTGATGGACACCGTCTGCCGTGAGGAAAGGCCGGCAGGGGGGAAGCGAGGAGCAGCCTCGGCGCTGCCCTCCCCGTTCTGCGGAGCCTCTCGTTGCAGCCCGGGGACAGCGCAGGCAGCGCTCGCGGTGCGGTAGGGCGGCGTTAGAGAGCTGTGCTGCTGGTGTCACAGCAGCCCTTCCTCGGGGGCGCGAACAGCGCTGCCCGGCCCCCCCTAGTCAGCCGGTGGGGTGCTAACTCGTACTTAGGAAACAGCAGGAGAGACCTCTTTAAACGGCTGCAGCCTGTGCAGTTTATTAGTCAGGCAGCGGGTGAGATAATACTGTCACTGATTTAAAAAAACCCTCTAATTTAAGACGAGCTTAACATACATAGTTAACCAGTACTACTCACATCTGTGGGGCCTGGAAAGCATGCAGGGCAAGAGCAGTTATACGTGCTCGGAGTTTAAAATTCCTTTTCAGAATACATCTAATCCCCAGGGGCAGCAGGCATGCCTTCCCTTTCTTCCGGGTTTCTTCTATTCCCCCCCACCCCCTTCTTGCAGTCTGGGAAATTTCCATCTGTCAAATAGCAGCCAGACTGTAAAAGGGGCACCATGCACACTGGGCTGCAGTTTAATCACTTGCTTCATTTGCTTTAAGCATTGCATTTCAGTGTCTGCAGGAACTATTTCTTTAAATCAAAAAAATTAAATCTGTACAGATTAACAGGATCAGATGGAGCACTTCAAAACAGATATCCACCTCCAAATGTCTGTCTCGGACTTTGGCTTTAACACTAGTGCCCCCCTCTCCAATACTTTGAGCTTGTTTTCCCAAGATAGGCTTGCCCTGCATTTGCAAACGTACCAGTTGGGAAAGCACAGGCTGTCTTACCTCCCACTGGAAGCACAACTATTTACATCACAGAACTAAAGATCAGCTTCCTACTCATGACTTGCAGAGGCACTTGAAAAGCAAAACCATCATCAGTCCTTATGCTTGCCTGAAAAAAAAAGGCCTTTTTAGAGTTGAATTTGATAGGGAACAAATACATTAATTATCTTGGGATTTTGGATTAATCTTCAGATGCATGCTGTGGATACTGGGAAATGAAAACATAACTAATGTTTCAGGTTCTGCTTTCAAGCTGACAGAAGTGCAATCAAGTGCAGGTTTTATTAATTGGCAGTCTTTCAATTTGGTCGTGCTGTGTTGCACAGAAGGACGTTAACATACTGTTGTTACCAGTCAAGGGTAACAACAGAAAAGAAAGGGCAACTCAAGGAAGTAAATGAGTTTTTAAATACCTGTAAGTATACTGAAATGGGGATCTAATGTTTATGTCACCTCTTAGTAAAACGGAAAATGTTCAAATTCCAAGTGGTCAGTTCCATTCATCTGGTAGCTTAGCCCGTATTTGGTGCACAAACAAGGATTCCCAGCACATCTGGCCTTTTATCAACTTGACAGTTACTCTGTAAGTGCTGAGTAAAGAAACCTTTCTTCATCTATTATTGCATGAAAGGTAAACCAAGAGCATGTATAGCAATGAGCTTTGAGCTCTGTTGAAGAGTACAGAACTGAATATCATGTGCAAATGAAAAAAACTCTTTAAGCAAAGATATTTCTCCTTTCTTTCCCCCTGGAAAGCCACAGTGCAGATGTTTCAGCTATTGTCTGAAGAGCATGCATGATAAGCTCATTTTCACAACCTTACCTCATATTTTCACATACTCATATTTTAGCTGACATGCAGCAAAGTCATTATTACTCTCATTTGTTCCATCACAACCCCTTCAACATTTGAAAATGCAGGATATCTTTCTGCAGGTGGCCAGCAGAAATGTTTTACCTCGATCTGTCTGCAGTACTCCCACAGATGTGGGCTGGTCTGTGTAGGATTGTTTCTCAGTGAGTCATACAGATAGCTCTAGTTTCTTCTAGGCAGCGCTGTGCTATGCACGATTAGCGGGCTCCAAGGGTGACATTGTTTCCTGAATGATGTAACTGAAAATTCTTCTTCCCGTGCTTCTTGTTTCCTGATCAGTTTTCTCTTTGTTTTAGAAGATATTCCAGCAGCTGCAGATCTTTTATTCCTACAAATCTCTGCAAAGACAAGTTATGTCAACAACTACATTAATTAATTTGGTACGGAATGGAGGGTATCAAGTAAGAAGGAGAGCTGTGCTGACATCCCGCCTCTTGCAAGACGAGAAGCGTCCAACAACTGCCTGCTACAGCTCCACCTCTGAGCATCGTGCTTCCCGCTTCGATCCAGATGGAAGCGGGCGACCTACCACATGGGATACCTTTGGCATCTGGGACAATCGCATTGATGAACCTATTCTCCTCCCACCAAGCATAAAGTATGGGAAGCCAATTCCAAAAGTAAGCCTGGCCAATGTAGGCTGCAGTAGCCATATTGGGAAGCGCAAGGAAAATGAAGACCGGTTTCATTATGCTCAGCTGACAAAGGATGTCCTGTACTTTGCAGTATATGATGGACATGGTGGGGCAGCAGCGGCTGACTTCTGTGATAAGTACATGGAAAAATATATTAAGTAAGTGTGCATCAAGTGAATACATGTCAAATGAATTGCAGTAAAGATTCCTTCCTTAACTATTACTACTTAATAATTAGTAATAATTCCTTAACTATTACTACCTTCCTTAACTATTACTACTTAATAATTAGTAATAATTATTATTAATAATAATTGTTATATATTAGTAACAATGTATACTTCCAACCAGTTCGTATACATTGTTACTAATTCTCCTTAGGTTATAGGACCACCTAGCCCAATGAGTCAGCAGGAACATGATACTGGAACAGCCCATTACAACGGACATGCTATGAACTACTTATTTTGTATGGTGCCTCCCCCATTGAGCAAGCCCACAAAGACGAGAGGGGAAAATAAGATTGTACCCGCCTTCCAGGAAAGGGCTGGGAATACAGAGAGAGTGTGAACTGACTGTTTGCAGAAGGGGGCACTGTGATTGCTGACCTACTTCTTGCATGCACTCTTCTGTATCTGTGTGTCACATCCCTGGGTGTTGGAAGAAGAATTTACATATTTTCAAAATTACAGAATTATGCTTCCAGTGCAGGTCTATTAACCTTTCACTGAGGTCCAGCAGTATTCAGTGCATGCACGGAGGAGATAAGGCTATGGAAAAGATTGATCAAGATGTGTTGGAAAGAGGTTTAATTTTATTTTTGCTTGTTTGTTTCCAGGGAATTTCTTGCTGAGGAGGAGAACTTGGAAAATGTTCTGAACAAAGCATTTCTAGAAATAAACAAAGCATATGAAAGGCACACTCATCTGTCTGCTGATGGTAGGTAAAAAATACTTTACTTGTATGGTGTGGAGCAAAAGGTTTTTCTTATTTGCTCAGTAGTTTTCTATTAAAATGTCCAGAAAAATGCTTAAAAACAGTTTTATTTAACATAAGCTCTTGCTCTGATTGCTTACTGCAAAATGAAACAGTTATGTTTTACCTCCTTAAGATGAAAAAGCTATAAAAGTCTATATCAAATTTACTGGGGGAGTTATTAATCTGGATGTTAACATAATCATAAATGAATTCATCCTAATGTGATTCTGTCAAGGAGAGTGTATATCAAGTTAGTAATGAGTGGTTTAGATTTGCAAGGAGCATAACTACTGTGTGAGGAATCTGGAGGGGGGGATAGTTTGGGGATTTTTGATGTTGGTTTTCTGGGAGTTTTGCTTTGTTTTTTAAACTGTTACTCCTATGGGTTAAAAACAACAGTGTCAAAAGAAAAGTTCCCCTTTCTAACCTCCTTCCTGAGGAGGAACATAAGCCAAAATTAATACAATTGATATTGCTTCTACACAAACAGAATCACAAGAGTAGCTGAGTGTGACAGGATAAAAAGTAGTGAAGACGAAACAGGGTTGTCTGTGGTAAGACTGTGGTAAAGCTGGCACCAGACCTTTTAGACTCTTTAGACCTGGCTGTTAATCAGGCTCTTGTATATGTGTCTAGAGACAAAGCACATCTGAAGTTCCAGTTCCAGCAACTGAAGCTTACAGAGAGCTCCCTTGAGAAGGGAGATGGGGTCCCCACCCGAGTTCTGTCACAAGAGTTTCCTTACATAGGTTACAATTTTAAGAGTCAGTTTAGCTAGTCTTAAAAACCAAACAAACAAGAAAAAAACCCACCAAACCCCCTATGCCCAAGCCAAACCCAAGTAAAAAAAAAAAACCAACAAAACACGCCAAAACAAACCAAACAAAAAAACCAAACAAAATCCCAAACCCACAGAACCCAAAACAAAATGAAACCCCAACAAACCACCAAAACCACAAAAAAACCCCAAACCACAAACAAAACAAACATCCCGGCACAGTGCTGGTGCAGGTGCTGGCAAAGTGACTGAGGTCGTTTTCAGAAGAACAGAAACTATGTAAGTTTTCTCTCCAAGAAGGACCTGAAACCAACATCCACTCTAGGGACTGAAGTGATACTGTATTCTCAAGCTACTTTTCTGAAACAATGAATGAATACAGTCAAGTAATGGAGCGGCTTCCTGCACTTTACCTGCTGGTTGTATGTATGTAGACTCAAATATTTCTTGGCAGGACCAGTAGCCTGACTGTTGCAGCACTGCGGGGGATATAAATCTTTCCCCTTACCTGGTACAAGATAAGATGTCAGGGAAAAAAGTCTTGCAGCCCTTAACAAAGAGGAATTAAATCTATATAGCTGATTTCCCTGTTATAGCCCTTTTTATTTTATACTGGAATCCTTTTTTAAAAAAATGATGTGGTAAAGAAGTCCAGAATCACTTTTGACCTATGGGGTGAGTTAAACTCATGAGCTCATCAGTAGAGCAGATGTGCTTTCTATTCAAGAGCCTCCCTGCAAATACATTTTCCTAAAAGCCCAATTTTAATAAGACGTGTAAATACAGTCTTATATACTTCCTTGAACCAGGATCTTTCACTAACATAAAGATCTGTTATATTTGTCCCTCTCCCTGCTCCTTTATTAGTAGGGCAGCTCTTGGTTTGGCTCACTGAAGTGACCTCTGTTCAGTGTCAGAGCAGCTCCTTGAGGAGAAGGATTGGGAACTGTACTTGGTACATTATTCTGTTATTCTGAAAATGGCTTCTGATTGTAGCATTTCATATGTGAGACTTACAGAAATGGATAACATTATCTGACAGACAAGTTGTGCAGCAAGTTGAACATTTTGCAACTGTTTGTAGTAATTTTTTTCATATTATCTAACTAATTGGTACTGCTTAATGAAATATAATGCAAATGCCAGCAAATTTACATTACAGTTACCAAGATACTGGACAAACCTGATTCATTAAAAAAGCTTGATGTCAAGCAAAATAGAGGGCAAAAGTATTGCCAGTCATCCCCCGGGGCCACACTCTGGCAAACACTCAGTATTTCTCAGGTGGGCTGAGTACCTGCAAGCTCTTGCAGGAGCTGGTGGGATTAAAAAGAGCCCAGTGCTCTTGATTGGTTGCCCAGCTGAAAATCAATCTGTAAAGCAAAGAGAGGAGTAACAGCATGCAAAGACAAGTGTGGATTTCTGAACAAATAAAACTTTTTGCATATTTGTTGTTAAAATAATTCAATATTATGTTGACTGCTGGGTGTGGATATTTTTGTTGTTGTTGCTGTTTTGAAAATTGCATAAAATTTCAATGCTTGGCATATATCCTTGTTAGAAGCCTACTTCCAAACTCAGTTTGCCAGCAAAATTTCTGAATAATTATGGCTATTCTAGATGTGACAGTCAAGCTGTTGCTGAAGTATCTTGAAAATGGTGGCTGGTTGTGTAACACTGGGTAACTGGGGTATGCTGGATGCTCCCCAAGACTGACCTCCTTCTGAAACCCAGCCGTAGCTAATGAAGTGGAAAGTAATAGCTTAGTCTTGTTCCAGCAAATGACCCAACCAGGGTTCACTTCTTTCACTATATCTGCAAAAACAAACCCCAGTGCATGTTCAGGATGTCCAGGTCTTTACTAACACATGGCCAGCCTTGAAAGTGTATGCCTGGGTGTTTGAAGGAAAGTAAGTCCTGGGACAAATCCCTGTAGCCAAAATTCCATGGATATAGTTTGACACATTGTCTATATTATTGTTTAAGGGATAAAAACTTCATATAATGGCACAAATTTAACGGGACTAGAGATGTGCCTCGTTGGAGCACCTAGCTATGTCTGACTAGTTCGCTAGTGCTGTTGGAGTGCTGTAGTAATCCGGTATCCCCTCTGACAGTGATCTGTACCTGTTGTTTCACACAGAAGCGTAAGAAACTTACTGTAGGCAGATCTGGGATAATCTGTCCTCCACCTAAATCCTTTCTAATCATTAACAGCTTAGAGATATGCCTGAGCCTTGAGATATGGTGTTTGATATCTCTTAAAAACTGTATTTTAATTTGCTTCCATGTATTTAAATATATCCAGTCACTTTTAAATCACTGCTAAATTTAGGCATAGGACATAGCAAAGGAAGCTGTCCAACAAATAGGTCATTATCCATTGGAGAACTGTTAACATAGATGGACAGAATTTTCTGATATTTTGGACCAGCTATAAAATCTGAATTGTAAAGGCTGAACAGCTTTGCTTGACAAGGACAGAAATAAGAAAGTGAATTGTATGCTTCAGGAAATTTGAGCATCTGTCTGGAGAAATGAGAGACAAACCCTCTCCTGGCCTAGTGAATTCCTACAAGGTACTGCTACTGCTTCTGTTCACTGTAATCCAGTGCATGGAGAAGACAACAGGGAGGCTTTCCACCGACTTCCACATTCAGTTTATCCAACTCTAATAACATTGGCCACTCACTACTGGAATAGCCATCTTATTAAAACATAGCCAGGTATTAACTGGAGTGTCTATGTTTGAAAGGCACTCCTGTAATCTTACTGTGCTGAGCAAACAGCAAAAATTGTTTTAAAATAACTAAATTTAAAAAGTAGTGGGGGTTGGTATTGTGGTTTTTAAAGTTACCATTCAAATATGATTTTTATTTCTTTGAATATGTTAACCTGCAACACTGAGGAAAAGGACGAGCTGCAGAAATTTTACCTGAATGTATCATAAAGCCATCAGCATTACAAAGGCAGCCTTTTTATCCTGATTATTACCTAATCAAATTCGATGACACTAATTACACTATTAAAGGAGTGTTTATTTTGCATTTTCCCATGAGCCAGAGCAATTAATGTACTTCTATTCAATGCCTTTAAGATGGGCCCATTTTAGCTGGCCTTAATTTGAATTCCCCATTTTTGTGTTATATGTAAATATGTGTATAAAAATACATAAATAACCTTGAGGAAACAGATTGGGCCATGTTCTGTACTGAAGATGTTCAGAGTGGCCACTCTTGCCAGATATGAGACAGCTGGCCCTGTAGCACTGATAAAATTCTTTGGTTGATTTGTGAGTTGGATACTTACCTCCACTGGAAAAAAAAAAAAAACAACAACCAAAAGGAGTTTTTATTTGACTGAATTTAAACTGGTTTTGTCACACAGTTTAACAAAAAGCAAGAATGCTATTAATTCCCCAGAAATACCAAGGCTGATTTATCTGTAGCAAAAGATGCATGTGCGAGCTTCAATTACTTACAAATGACCTGCAAAAGAGTGCAGGCAAACTCAAGAGTGACTACATCTCCAGTTCTGCAGCTCTTATTCTTTCATCTCCAGTGTTGCAGGTTTATTTTGTTTGAACAAAGTCCCTGGGTGAATTTTCTATTTGCCTCTGTGTGCGTGTTATTTATGGCAGACACTGTACCTGGTCAGCAGCTCTAGAACTGGAGGCCCTCGACACTATATGCTGGGCTTCAGTGGAAAGAGAGATCTGCTTAATTTTGTCCCAGGTGAAGGAGTCCAGCGGTTCCTAGCCTGGACTACTGGAAGGTTCCCACATCCTCTTTGTCACATTAGTTGAGATGACTTGCAGTAGAAGTTGTCCAGTGAGTGTTAAGAACCTAATGAAAGATCTTAGTTTTATAATGATATTGTCAGGAAAACAAAATAAACTCTTTAATTTTTAAAACCGATATATATATGCAACATATTTTGATATTACTAAATAACCTAGCAGCAGTTGTAGTAAAGTGTTAGAAATGTTATCCCATCATCATTCCTGTGTTTTCGAGCTATGCTAGAAATCACGTAAGGCTTGTAAGTCAAGCTACTAGTTCTTGCACCCCTGCCCGGATCATTAATGTGTTCCAAGGAAGAAAGCATGAGCAGCGTTTCTTTTTCCAGGAGTGCTATTTAACTAATAAATGTATGTAAAGCTGAAGTCAGTACAACTATTAGCACAATTCTGGGCAGTATCTTGACTTGTTCTTTAGTACCATCCCTTGATTTTGTAGTCGCGGCTCTTTTCTTAGAGAGTTTGCACTTGAAAGATGCAGCTTCACCTGAATATCCAAATGTTTCCAGTCATTTATGAACTAAAGACTACAGATCTTAACTTTTTCAGAAACTGCTATGTTTTTCAACATAACTCCAAAACCAAGGAATGAAATGGGAGAGTAGTAGCAGTTCTGCATTAATTTTAATGTCTAAATAAAACATATTTTCTGTGAAATAAAAAGGTAGTTTTACATATGTTCTTCATTTCAATTCTTTTAACTGTTGGCTAAAACAGGTATTTTACTGGTTTTACTAAAATTTCTAATTGCACTGGTACTTGTCAGCATCTTGCTTTCATAATGTGCCTCAAAGTGATCCTGCACTGGACTAGTCCTTGCTTCAAATTAGAAACAGGATGTCAGTACTTACCTGAATAGTCAGAAGCTACTGGCATCTAAATAGTTCAAATATCATAGCCTGCATGGCAGCCATAATGTAGTCCAAGATCTGACCATAGTCACTGTGGTTGATGTTCATGATTGACATGTTGGTTAAGTCTATAGCTAAACCAAGTCCTCATTGCAGTAATAATACCTGTTTTACATAATAACACAGGCTTAGTTTAGACTGTTCCGTGAGGTTTTTTTGATTTATCAACTCTATGGTTTTTCTGCACAACAAGGCTCGGTGCATCTTTCAGGGGTCTTCACTTCAGTTTACTCCCAGCCCTGTTTTAATTACGGGGTGCTGAAACCTTGCAGGGTTGGGGAAGGAGGTCACGAAAATCCCAGAGCACTCTCATTTCTGTTTCCATAGTACACAGGGGGTTGTGCAGTGTGTACACTGTTTGCTGGCAACTGGTCAGAGATGGGACTGGCTGGCATTCCTTGGGCTCAAACATGCAGTCCTGTCTCAGATCCATCCACCTCCCCAGAGTCAGGGCTGCAGAACCAGAGGTAGGAGTACACATAGTTGTAGCTGAGCTCTGCATTGAAGTGGTGGTAGAAAGATCTTTAACTGTTAGTGATGTGAAAACAAGCATGTAACTGGGGATTCTCATTCCTAAATTAGCACAAAATGCCTTTTGAATTGGCTTGCCTTTAAAACCTGGAAAAACTAGAAAAGCGCAGAATGCGGGAGACCTACAGAGGGCCTTTCAAGGGGATTTGCACTGGCTGTGAATACAAATGTGCTTTGGGCAATAGCAAATGCCAGACATTTTACTGTAACAGCTCAGGTTTTTCGAGGCACCTTTCATTGGGTTACCTTTGCATAGTTTGGGGAAGGGAAGATGCTAACTGTAAAACAGGGCTGCTCCTTTAAAAAAAAAACAAACAAAAAAGGAAAGCTGGATGATTCTTCTGGCATTTCCTTCACTGCAGATAAAACTACAGATCTTTTCTGAAATAAGGCAGACTCGTAGTTCTCCTTTTCAAGCACTTATTTTTTTTCTGGTGTTGTAGAAACTTAAGAAGCCCTTAAATTTACTTGCACCAGTTAATCCACCCAGGTCTCTGAACTCAGTCAGCACAGCTGTAAGAGAAAGAAGGCAACACCGAGGGCTCTGGTTTGCCCCCTAGGCACACCTACACCCCTGTAAACAGATCCCATTGCTGCCCAGGGCAGATTGCCCAGACGACAGCCACTGCCAGCAGACTGCATCGGCTTGCAGGCACAAGGCAAGAGGCAGAATCCAGCTCCACCTTTGCACTGGGACCTCCAGCAAGTTGAGAGGGTCTGAGGAGAGCAGCATCCCTTTCTGAAAAAAGCCAGAGATCTGCTGGCTGAAAACCCTTCATCTCTTGGCAAGGCTGGGGGAAGCAGAGGGAGATTGTAACCACTCTGAGAGCAATGGGAGGATGACACAGACTGGTGTAAAGGAGTGATCTCGTGTTTCTCTTCTGGTGAACTATGTGGAGCTACAATTGCTATTACTCAATTGCCCACTTCACCACCTAACAGAAGAGAAGAGCCATCAGCTTTATGGTGGGTCATCCATACAGTCACTGTGCCCAGGGACAAGGGTGATAACCCTGTAACTTGAGGTGAGCTAGTTTTAATAGCTAGCTAGAAAAACATTTGGCTACAAGCTGAAAAAAAGCCCCTGTACCTTATAACTGCTTTTATTCCACTTGCTCTCTTTGCATGGAGCCATGTTGTTGCACAGAAACACTTATTCTTTCCAATTCCTCTCTCTCCCCCCCAGTCCTACATGCATGTTTCCTTTTTTTTTTTTGTTTTGGATGTAGATTTAGTTTAAATGTAAAAGTGGTTACTTATTGGTAATGTAGAGCACAAGTTGTCTTCATTTTACCAATGGAACTGTTATAAATGGTCCTGTACTTTGAGGCAGTGCTATGCTAAAACCTCTCTCTTTGATATGACATTTATAGCAACTCTGATGAACTCTGGGACCACTGCAACAGTGGCTCTGCTCCGGGATGGTATTGAGCTAGTTGTGGCAAGTGTGGGAGACAGTCGTGCTTTGCTGTGTCGAAAGGGAAAGGCCATGAAACTCACCATTGACCATACTCCAGAAAGAAAAGAAGAGAAGGAAAGGTACCTGTCAGCTGATGAGATGGCTTCCCAGGGCAGGTCCTCAGTCAGGATGTGCTTGTGTTCTGCTGCTCGGTTGGGCCTGGAAGGAAGCAGAGAGTTGAACATAATGCCCCAAGACCACCTCTGAGTGGTCAGAAAGCAGCACAGCACCAGTTAATTCACATGGTTCCATTTTGAGGACTGGGGATATGGAAAGCCCTGCATGAGTATGAACTGTCTCAGCAGTAAGATCAGCATAGCTAGGACTTGGTGCAGAGCTGTGATTACCTGCTCAGACTTGTCCAAAACTGCCCAGGTAGAGACAAGACCTGAAGAAATGCATTATGGCACCCAGCTCAGGATTCAGCTCACCAAGACACATCTCTTCTGTGGACCCTTCAAACAGCTAAAGCCAGCCCTCAGTCTACCAGCTTAGGTCCTCCATACCCCATTCTTCATCAGTAGCTAGTGACAGAAATTGCAGATAGAGACGGGGTAACGGTGTGAAACAGTAACTCATACTTGCTTTTTCTTTTGTGCCTCTGGACAGGATTAGGAAGTGCGGTGGCTTCATTACCTGGAACAGTGTGGGACAACCTCATGTGAATGGTAGACTTGCAATGACACGGAGCATAGGAGATTTGGATCTTAAAAACAGTGGTGTGATAGCCCAGCCAGAAACAAAAAGGGTTCAGGTAAAAGAAGTCCTGGTTTACAGGGACAGCAACACTCAGACTAAGGGGCATCATAGCTATTTGATGCAGGTGGCAGTATCCACATGATGTGCCCAGGTGAAGCCTGATGGCCAAGCACTGGTTTTTATTTGTGGTGAGGTAACTGAAGACCAATTCTAATTAAGTCATTTCAGATTAACAGGACAGAAATTCTGGCCCTGATACTAAATTCAACCAGATCACCTTCTAAATCCCATTTCTCACAGTACAATATAGCATGAAGGAAGAAAGATAACACATGATATCTATTACTGAAATACAGAGGTGTTAGTCTGTTTGGGTGTTATGGTCAAATGAATAGTTTTGATGTGAATGCTAATAAAAACCCATCACTGAGAACTAGGTGGGATATGAATGGGCTGTCATAAAAAAAAATCATAGAGGTTTGTACTCTAAGGAGGAAGGGAGGAGAAAAAGGCAGTTGCATGCACCTTAGCTGCCCAGAAAACAAGCTGACCACCCAGAAGGTATTCAGCATATCTGCCTTCATATTTGCAGGAAGGCTCTCCTCTCAACTGATATTCTGTTAGTTTTCCGCAATGCCACTCCCAGGTCCTGGGGAACTTATATTTAGTTGGTCCTAATTAAATGCCACCTGCTAGATTTGAGGGGCTTAGGGAGATATCTGCAGTGCTATCATGTCTTCCTTGAAATCCTTCCTTAAGGAAGCCTTTCTTTTATTGGGTCATGTATGAATCTGGTCTTTTGGCCTCAGTGTATTCAGAGGGCTGCTTCCTAGAACTGGAAGCACCTTCAGACTCTCTCCTCCAGTAAAAGCAACACAGTCTGTGTGGCTGATAGATACCCCTGAGGATTCAAGGGGCAGCCTTTGGCTAGCCAAGGGTTTGGAGGTTCCTGTTAGTCCTTGCACAGGAAGCGGGAACGCCCACAGCATCTTCTGAAAAGCTTCTTTGCAACAGAGTGTAGTATAAATTAAGGCAGTTAATTTGCCTGGCAGCACTTGCTCCATTGTTGTGCATACTGTGTGCTTTTGCAGTTGCAGCATGCCGATGACAGCTTCCTGGTCCTCACTACAGATGGTATTAACTTCATGGTGAACAGTCAGGAGATCTGTGACTTCATTAGCCAGTGCCATGATCCTGCTGAAGCTGCCCACGTTGTTACTGAGCAGGTAATGCGAGGGCTTATTTTGGCGTCAAATGCTTGTTGTTGTTTTTGCGTCGATTGGTTTTAAAAAGACAGAGTGTACAACCACACATTCAAGTAAATTGCACTACACTGCTTGAGACATTCCCTAGTGCCACCACCCAGCCTTTGCCTTATGCTGGATCTTGCCACATCCTTGTCAGGTAGGCATCATTTCAATTAACTTGCTTAGCTGATGATCCACTGAACTGCATGGGACAATAACTGCAGTTTATTCCTGTGCTGAATGTGTGATCGGTGTAGACAGAAATGGCCAGTTTCTCACCAGGGTTCTGGACAGTGGCATATCCTATGGAAAGCTCTGGGGCACACCGGAATGGAATATCAGGGCTGGGAAGGGGCAAGGAACTCTTGAGCCTCAGGGCATGCTGTCCCATGGGGAGCCAGACACTTGTTTCCTTTTCTAAGCAAGGTAGTTGTGCTGACAACTTGTTTCTTTTTTCAGGCAATACAGTTTGGCACTGAAGACAACAGCACAGTTGTCATCGTGCCATTTGGAGCGTGGGGGAAGTACAAAAACGGTGAGATCAACTTTTCCTTCAGCCGCAGTTTTGCTTCCAGCGGGAGGTGGGCATGAAGACCTGCCACGGCTATCTTTTCCTGCCATAATCTGGGCACAGTGTGCTACAGGAGGAAATACCCATCTGTTCATAGGTTGTCTCAGTGTCTTGTCCGTCTCTTCTGTTCCCAGTGTTACAGAAGATGCTACTGCTTTGTTGGTGCATAATGACCCATTGTTGCTTATGGCTGATCACATTTCGCTGCGATTATTTATTCCAGTTGGCATTGAGGCAGCTATTTCTTTGGGTTTGTAGTCCCAGTAGCTCTGCACATCACTTCGTTCAAATAGATGAGGCCCTGGGCTTTCACCTAAGGCTGGAGGTGCACAACTATTTCATACCTACTTGTACTACCCAGGACCCTTTGTTATCATGTAGCTGTGTAAGTCTGAGTCTGAGCCACACACTGGCTTCTTTGTACGTTAATACTTGGGGGAACAAATGCACAGTGTTCTTAGTTAGACAAAAATCAGGTTTGTTGTCTTCCTCTGTTGTGCAGCCACCCAAAACTCCCCTGTGCTTCAGAAGTGGGTGAAAAATAAGGGAGAGGTGTTCAGGTTCTGTCGTCAGTAGCATTTGGTGTAGCTGAACTTTCTGAGTGCTGCTTTGCAGGGCTTTATTACTCTCATCATCATCATCCGTGATCCTCTGGCTCCAAGGAGACGAGCAGGCTGGAATCACATGCCGTTGCACGGATGGGAATGTTTCTTCATTGGGTCCAAAGCCTGTATGGTCTCTGTGGACCACACAGCGGCCCCTTGCACTGTCTTCTCTTTGGTGTGCCAGTGCTTGAGAGGAGCACAGAAGAGGGCATAGGCTGCATGTGTTTGTGAGCCAGAGTCTCTCATCCACTTGAACTTTTATTTTTTATCTTTTTTTTTTCCCCCTCAAGAAAACCAGCTGATTTCAAAGTATTTACTAATCCTGGCTCTTTGGATGTGTAAGAAGAGATTAGTTCATAAACATATGAGGATTTCCTGCCCTCCACTGAAGGTTCTTTCTGCTAGTCGTGATCTCCTGTGTCTCTTCATGGTATACAGGAGGCTGTAAAACTCCCAAAGCAAGTAAGCTAGAGAAAGGAGAGAGTATTATAATAACAGAAGGTAATTTTTAAAAGTTTTGAGTTTTGTTTCTAGTATGTGTCAGATATTCAGAAACCAGAATGTAGTTTTATACTTAAAGGAAGTGTTTCTGCTTCCCTCTCTGGAGGGAGCCTGCAGCCAGTGAGGCATGGCAGGGGCAGCGCTCTGAGCCACCTTGTATTGCTGCTGTGACACAGACTGTAGGTGATGTGTTGGTAGCAGGGGAAGATCTGTTCCAGTGTGCCTCATTCAGACCTCCTTCCTCTGCTCCGCAGCAGGCATGCAGCTCCTCTGGCCTCTGAGTCACCCAGCTGCAATGCAATATGGGCTCCTCTCAGGCTTGTCACAGTATTTTTCATTCTACCTATGGATGTTTCCAACAGCACAGCTGTAAAAACCAACAGAACAGAAAAGTGAAAGAGAAGTTGCCTGATAGAAATAACCTTGCAGTAAAGAAAAATATTTGAGGGGCCTGGCCTGATCCTTGTTTTCCAGTGTGAAGTGTGTCTTCATTACTGTCAGCCCTTTTATTTTAGCCCAAGAGATACAGCCTAGGCAGTCATTCCATGTGTTTTTCCTTGCCTCTGGCAGAAGGCCCAGGAGCACCCAGCAGAGCAGCGTTGTGCTGACAGCAGTAAGTACCAGTGTTTAGAGAGTATGCTGGTTTTGTCCCATCACTTGGTGTATACAATGTGTATGTTTGGCTTATAAGTACAAAGAGCTTGTGAGCTGGTATATGTAAATCTCTGTTTTATTGGATGCTGTTGCCTAGGCCTCTGTAACAAGAGTATCACTATTTATGATAATAATCCCTTCTTTCTCCACATATTTTTCCCCAGGGTTGGGGTTAGTTGAAGATGTCCCTGCTTATTGCAGGGGGGTTGGACTAGATGACTTTGAAGGTCCCTTCCAACCCAAATCATTCTATGATTCACTCGAGATCTGGGCTCAGCCTTGCTTACCTGAGGCAGAGGGGCACTTTCAGTTGCTACCAGCCAAAGCAGGTTGTTCTTGGTCTGCGGAAAGTCTGCCACAACCCTTTTGTGGCAAAAATGGCAAAACACAGCTGAAAAGCCTTTCTCCTGCCAAAGATGTGATCTGCTAAAACAGTAATCCAACAGTTTGTAGCAAAGGGTTAACCACAGCACAAAGCAGTCTTAACTCCAGGAACACAGAAGGGTTGGAGTCAAGCTCTGGAGATGGAGTTGCTGTGGGAGTGGCTTTGGTGTCAAGTGTTAGACAGGCTTGAGTGGTGCTGCAGGGATTTTGGACAAGCTCCATGGACGCTATCCTATTCCAAATGCTGCTCATTTCTGTTCCCTGGCTAGCCATCTATTCAAATAGAAAATAGCAAGGGTGCTGGGGTATTTATGACAAGCACTGATTTTTTTGGGGGGCGGTGCTGGATGCTTGCCAAGCTGGAGATGTGGTATTAAAATGTCATTAGTGAAAAACACTGCAAATGAAGAGCAGGTGCTCTGAGCAATGAGCTCGCAGTTAGAGCAGCTTCTACGCATTGATCCAGATGCAATGTGAAATGAATTGTTTCTTTCATTGAAGGTTTGGGGCATTTTTTTGTTTTGTCCCTATCTGGTTGCCAGATTGCAAAGAGAACAAAGTGGTTGGAGGCTTCTATTTCTTCTAAGAGAGTAGTTATCTTCTCAGAGGAAGGATCTATCCATAACTTTGCAAAATAGAAGATGTTGGAACTAGATGATCTTAAGGTCCTTTCCAGCCATAACCATTCTATGATTCTATGATTAGATAAAGATGTATTGGTGATTGCTATTACTGTCTTTATATGATCACAGAAAAACTTATATTGGAAAGGACTTGTGGGTATCACCTCGCTTTGCCTACTGCTCAAGGCAGGTCTAACTTTAGCATTGCCTTCTGCAGTGAAGGGATGTCTCCCAGCATGGAAATGGCAGCGCCTGGAAAAGGATATGACAGAATTCAGCACGCAGTGCAGTTTACCTGCGGAACCATTTGACTGTACTGAATTAAACACTTACCAGTATTTAACAGGCACTTTGGGCAGGTACCAAGAAATTTCACAAATTAATCAGCACATAAATAAAACTAAGAGTTTTTAGAGCCATTTTGCTCTAAGAATAAGTGAATAATAATATTGACAGGGGTTTTTTTTCAGCTAGTCAGTAGGCCTCCTGCTGCCTATAGCAGCTCTGCAACTAATCAGCTTTACACCCCAGGGACCAGCATAGTTCTCTTGCCTAGCAGAGAGCTCCGTTTAACTTTTTTGAGGGCAAGGAGCAAAACATCCTAACAGCAGCAGCTGCCTATCAGAGAGGGTTTTTACTGAAGGATCATTAGAGGTGTCTTACACTTGAATGAAACAAAACAGACTCTCAGTTTCCCCTCTAGCTTCCCATCTTGCTCTTGCGTCTGTTGTTTGCACAAAAGGAATGGCACTTTTTATTAGACTGGACACTGAGCAAACCGCAACAAGTGTTTGCCCCTTTTCCTACCTTTTAGGGATGGATTCTGAACTCCACTGGATCTGGTAGGAGTATTTTCTTGCTCGAACAGCGGTATTTCTCTAGGTACAGGCACTGCAGGAGCGTGGGCTGTGGGTGCAGAAAGTATGCTTCCACAGGATCTGGGCATCAGATCACCTTTTCTGCCCCAGGTGGATGTGCTGTGGTCAAAGGCATTGGGGTTTCTAGCTAAGGGAAAAGCACAAAACAAAAGATGCCAGTAAAACTGGCTTAATATTATTTTTTCTCTAATAAATTCAGTTGGGCACTGCTGGGCCCATTTGGTCACTTTCACAACAAGCCAAAATGTATGGTATGGCAGCACTCTGGGTATCCATTGGCTCCGAAGCTGCTGTTCTCAATGCAGAGAATACTCTGTGGGTGTCCTCTGGACCCAAGATATGGAGTGCTCGGGCAGCAGCATGTGTCAACTTTCTACAGACTTAAGTGCAATTGCGTACATTCGTTACATAGTTAGCCTTAGGACTGTGTATAATTCTTGTGGTTTGATGTTTGTATTTGGTGTAATCAGCATCCATAATTCATCTACTTAATTTTATAGAGGTGTCGAATTTGCCTTTCTTTTTTATTAATGTTTGTTCATCTTCATCAACTCAAAGCCACAGTGGAGCAAATAAGTCTGTACTGGAAGGAACACTTAAAGGATCTTCTAATAAAGAATTGGCTTCTTGGCTTGTGTCACTACCAATGGATTTTTCTTCTTCCACTGCACTGCGAACTTCCAGAAGAGTTTGTGCTTCTCAAGCTGTGTTGTGACTGTCATAGAAAGTTTCTGATAACAAAGGCTTTGCCTACAAGAACATTCACTCAATGATAACCAGTGCAAAGCATCCTTTATCTCTGTGCTCTCTCAGCATCCATGAGCTTTGCTACTTCAGGGCTACATGTTTAACTTGCTGGTTTTGTCTTTTGTATTTTCATATATTACAATATAGAGACATCAGAAATCCCTCTCTCTAAAACAAGTCAGCCTTGAAAAGGTATTTTTTTTATGAAGCAGGAAACCACCCTGGGTAGTTGTCATGGTGAATGGTGCCATCCTGTGAC
The DNA here is from genome assembly GCA_028858755.1 of Ara ararauna. Classification (NCBI taxonomy): domain Eukaryota; kingdom Metazoa; phylum Chordata; class Aves; order Psittaciformes; family Psittacidae; genus Ara; species Ara ararauna. The sequence goes on along the minus strand of CM054376.1, from coordinate 65,098,738 downwards.
ACAGTGGAAAGAAACAAATTGGGCCTCCTCAGTAATAGAATGCATTTTGGCTTCTGCATAGATTCAAGACTTTTCAGTTATCCTAGAAGAAATGACAATGAGAAAATAATAGCCAAGGGTTTTAACTCATCCACAAAAGTATCCCTCACTGTTATTTTTAATTACTATTGCTTTTACAGCTGAACTCAAACCTACTTTTACTATCTATCTCTTGGAAGGAGCAGCCTTGACCTCCTAGCAGCTTCCTACAGTTGAACCCCAAACCTTCCTTTTAGGTCTAAAGCGAGTCCTTTGTTGTTATCCTTTGTTGACAATCCACTTCTCAGCTCAGTTTGGGGCTGATCAGCTCTTAGATGTATACATATATCCCTTGGTGGTACGCATATAGTAAGCGCTGCTCAGGTAGGCGAATTTTAAGAGCTTGAGCAGTGTGTTGGGGAAACCTGCTGGACAACTTTGCCCTTTCCTCAGGCCTGCCCTTGCACAGGAGTTGGGAAATGGCTCCCAGGTTACTCTGCAATCAGGGCATTTGTCCCTTAATGAGTGTCCTGCAGGAGAGGAGGAGGGCAGCTCAGTCCCAGCAGCTCCATGGTGGTTCCCTGCCCAGCTTCGTCAGGGTGGCCTTGGGAGGGCAGCCAAGCTTTGAGGAAAGCAGTCCTTGCCCTCACGTGTGGCCTCACAGAAGCTGCCCCCTCCCTGGAAGGCTGGAAGCTTTCCCAGGGCTGAGGGCAGCTCGTATCAACAATGCTCACAGCCTACCTGCACAGGCTGGGGGTCGTGGCTGATTACACAGCTCTTTCATCACTGCTATTGGGCAAGCGCCTTGCACGCACACATAGACCACACATCAGTGTTTGTGTTTGTAACGTAATCTTGCCCAGAGGTCATCTTTGCTCCTGCTCAGCTCAGCAGTGCTTTCATCTCCCTGCAGCTCTACCCAGCAACGCAGCGCAGGCTGCAGTGGGGCACCAAAGGTGGGGAAGGAGCAGTGCCTCCTCCGGGGAAGGTGCTGGTGGGACAGCCGAAGCCCAGCACCTCGAGCACTGGCTGGATTTGAGCTACCGCTGGCTCTCAGCAGCCTGGTTTTACCCTTTGCTTAACATGGTCATTACACTTCTTGGTCATTCCTCTCCATGCAGTAATGACTTCACAGCTTTTGCTACATGTTCACACTTACATTGAATCTCCTGCTGGCCTACCTGCCCTCAGAGAACCTCAGCTGGGGCAGCACACCAAGGGCTGTGGTTGACACTGGAGCAGACACAATTGCACTTATGTTCATCAGTTGCCACGCTCAAGTTGAGACCCATGTCATATGAATTCCCCTTCTTTGGAGCCAGCCATACATCTAATGTAACGTCACTCAACTAACCCAGGAACACAAGGCAGGATTTGGCTCCCAACACATCTGTCCTGTTTCTGTTCACCTCTGTGCTGCATGGCAAACTAATCTCACCAGTGTATCAACACTGTGCCCTGACATGGAGACAACTTCCACTGCCACTAATTGTTTAAAAACACGTATGCATTTTTTACCGTGGTATACAGCACAGACCACTCCGAGCCTAGAAAGCAGGCTCCAAACCTCACCTTTCTCAACTGTCAAAGTCATCACAACTGTGATCAAAGACAAGCTGCTCGCAGTATACTGGCCACAAATGCGGTAACAATGGACTTGGCTATGGCAGTATCACAGGATGAAATGCCACTTTTTTTAGTTCATAAGTACAAACGCACCCCCCACACCAGAGCACTACAGATCTCTGTGAACAGCGGGCACACCAGAGGCATGGAAAGACCTGCCATTTGTTTTAGTGTCCTGGGAGGTGCTTCTGCCTGGTGGGAGTTGTGGTAGAGTTAAAGGCCTGTGCACTTGCAGTGGGCTGCCCTGTCACTCACCAACTGCCTTGTCTCACTCCAAAACTGGTTGCTTGCCCAATCTGATGCCTGTCAGGCATTTTACGGCTCCAACACTGACATTTGAGCTGCCATGAATTATGTAGGGCACCGCTCTCTCTTCTCCTGGCCCCAGGTTTAGTGAGCAGCCTCACAAAAAGCTAAATGATCAGTCTTGTTTGTCTGGACAGAAAGGAGCCAAACTTAACTCTCCCAGCACCCGATTTGCAACAGGGACTCTAAATTGCATTATTTAATGTCAACATGAAAACCTGTGCTCCATGGGGCAGGGATGGGACTGTACTTTCCCAATCAAAAGGTCTGTCAGCACTGCAGCCCCCACTGCTTCTCCATGCTCGCTCTTGGCACCTCCACTCTCCACCATGCCTGGGGGATGCCAGATGCAGTGGCACAGCCCTGCCTGCCCATCACTCAGCCTCTGGCTCCACAAACAGCTTGGAAAACTCAAAAGGCAATTGGGTTTTGTTTGTTTCAGCAAGACAGGCTTCTCAGAAACCTGCGGAAGGGAGTTTCTGGACATGCCACAGGCTGGCAGAAGTGGAGAAGAGCACGTGCACGCTCGGGTGGCGGAGGGTGCATGAGGGCCACAGAACCACACCATGAAGCTAGCTCACCTTCCCAAAGCTGAACGATGCCTGCCACCAGACTTCACAAGCTGTGGAGACAAGGCGCTGCAGTGCACTCTCCAGGCAGGATGCGACATTTAACTGCAAGCTCTTTGCGTTAGTCAGAATGCTGCACCAGGTTAAGCACAAGTTAGCTAACTTCATATGGCACAGATCAAAGGAAGTGGCTAACTCCTTTATTTGCCCATGAGAAAATGAGGTTGAAGTACTGCATACTGAATGATCCATCTGCATACAGCAGCCTGGAGCTACTATTAGGAGTACATCTCTCCCCTCAAAGACTGGGTAGCGATACCAGATCCTACGCTCCACATCAGCGTGGCTTAGTGGCCAAAAAACCTTCGATGAAGTTCATTCATGACCTGCTGCATGACAGCAGAACAGTATGCTGGGCTGCAGCATGTGTCAAGTGTCTACAGGTATGCTCTGAAGTACAGTAACTCCCCCGCAACACAACAGGGAGTTCCCTGTTAAAGAGAAAACATTTCTTTTAGCATGCAAAAAGATTTAAAATATGGAAAGCCCACTTCTCACACTTGAACCTATGAGAAGTGGACATTACTGATGCTATAGAACCAAGATATGGCTTAGGAAGGCCATGAAAATTCCTTCTGTCACTACTGCTTGAGAGCACACTTAACTACAAACACTTCCTTCATGGAAGGAGTTCATGTTAAATGCAGTAAGCATTACAGTGAAGTTTATCGGTAGAAGCTCCTTTTCTTTTACAACCAATGAAATCACTTACTTGTCAAATACCAAGAATGCAGTAGCAACCCAGGTGCTCACCAGCCAAGAACATGGTAGGCCCATCTGCATCAGAGCCTGTTTTTCAGTTAGAGAAGAACTGTTAGCCATCATTGTTGGCATGTAATCAACTGCCAACATGAAACCCCACTTTCTTTAGCATTAACAGCTCAGAAAGGGTACAAAAATGGATTTAACAAAAAATATTTCAGCATTTGGGGATCTTCAGCTGTTTCTCACCAGATAGGGTCAAGTTCTGCTCTAGCAGTCATTCTCTCCTAGGGGAAGATGATTTAAACTGGATTTTGATACTTCCTCCTCTTTCACTGTCCTTACCAGCATAACTTATATAATTTTCTGTCTGCTTTCTCTGTATCAGTACAGCCTATTCTTCTACACACTGCCAAAGTCTGCAGGCCTCACACTCTGCAATGACACTTATGAAGCAAAACAGAATAAACAAAGGCACATGATTTCACTCTGCATCATTGTGGATGACTGTACTCGGGTTCAGAAAGCAAAACCATATAGCAAGGTATAGGAATTTACTCTTCATGACAATACAGAAACATGCAACTCATTAGTTACCACTCCTATGTTAAAAATGTTTATTCAGCTGCAAATGTTGTGTCTTTCCAACAAATGCAAACCAGCTTTTTGGTGGTAAATAGCAGGTATTTATTTGAAATGAAAAAAATACTTCAGTACCTGAACTATTGCATTTAATCATGTATTGTTGTAATTGTGTTACTCTACCTTTTTGCATTGGAGACAAATATACAATGAACATTCAGATATCACAGATTGCACACTAGATAGTAAATCGTCAGGCCTTTTACGTAACCACCAAAAAACAAATATTGGATTCTGCAATATAGTACAAAATTCCACACTCCAGTCTTAGCCAGTTATCTTCAATTTACTCCTGATGCTGTACAAATAAATGGCCATTTAACTAGGGCTTACAAGTTAATAACAGGACAAAAAAAATATACATTGCACTGACACAAAAAGTCAGCTGTGTTAATAGTCATGCAACAAGTAACCAAACTTGCTGAAATTAAAAATACTTTCTAAAAACAGTTTTAACTGCATAAGTATTTTATACACAGTTCATTTACTGAAACAAAAGGAGTCTTTAAATGATACAAAGCAATATAAGTTTCTACCAATTTTATACATAAGAAAGTGCAAAATAACTTATCTAAAGTGTTTTGTTATTGATGAATGTGGGCAGGAGGAAGTCAACCCCCTCTCATAAGCATGACATTACAGTTGCACACTCCATACGAATGTTAAAGAGTACATGAATAAGTATACTACAAAGAACAAGGCAGGAGAAGACATGTGAGGTACTTGCAGAGAATACAGTCTACTAATGTTAGTGTACATGAGTATATTTTTCCTCAACAGATTTTTACATGGAAAACAAAGCAAGTATTTGCATTAGAAGCTTGAAAGAAATGGAAAAAAACCCACTCCCAAGTGAACAAAACAGTTGCCCACAGCACCAGCTGCCAGAGGAAATAAGAGCAGGTGTGTTTTTTCCCCTCCACCTCCTACAAGCAAGAACATGGGATCTGGGACAGCGCCTCTGAAGAATTAAGTCAAGAGGGCTGTGGTGATTTATTTGCAAAGTGTAAACTGGGACTCACCTCCTCATTACTGAACTTGTAAAGGATAGTGACCTTGGTTTTAGTATGCTGACAAACAGCAAAAGCGTTGAACAACGCCCCTACAATGTGCTTACATAGCTGAACATGGCCAACTATCTCTCCACTGATGGCCCACTATCTTCATGACCCCCGTTAGTGCTATAAGTCAACTGTTTGCTTTAGTGCTTAAATTCTATCAGTGTTACTGTAATACACCTAGTTTTTATCAGGATTTGATTATGTGGCTGTACAAGTTCTAGTCTGTAGAAAAGAAGACTTCCCTAAATTTTGTTTTGAAATCTGGAGGCAAGGGGAAGAAAACTCTGTGGACTCAAAGGCATTTCAGAGTTGTTAAAACAGCCTTTTCTTCAAACCGAAAACGTTAAGGCCACTAGCCTGTCTTCTGAACTATGCTGGTTTCGCATCATTTTGGGAAGGGTGAAGGCAACGTTAGAGAGAACAGCTGAACACAGGAATTCCAGTGCTCTGCACTTGTTTACTGAGGACCTTCTTCCTGTTTCTAGGGACAAGTCTGTCAGAGTAGTCACGCAGCACGGCTACTTGATCATCACTCTTTGGATCTATTTGGGTCAGCTAATCTCAACAAACCTGCATTTACTCAACAGTGTGCAAGGGCTCTAGAGAAGCCTTTCTGTTCATTTGGGGACCTAGTATACATACCAAAACAGGAATATATCTCATTTTACAGACCAGCACATACATAATAAACAAACATGTATCAAAATACATATTTAACCTTCAGTGCATAAACATGTGATACCAGGGTAAATAGTAAGTGGTCAGGATTAACCGCTAAAGGCTCAAATCAAGAGAAGACAGATGTGCTCCTGCAGTGCCAAGGACCTTCTGAAAGGGCTCACACCACCACAGAGGGTCTGGCATACTTGATGGTGCAATTCCGACAACAGTGATGGTTTCAACCATCCCAGGATCAGTCTGCCCAAATCATCCCAAATGAAGGATAATCTCATCTTGAGTGAAGACACTCACTGAATTGCTAGCAGAGCAAAAGCAGAGCCACTATCTTCTGTTGGTTTGAGCTACATCCTTACCGCTATTTAAAAGAATCATTATGAATATACCTAGATCTAGATCAGTTTGTCACCCATTTACAAAATATATACACATACAGTAAAAAAACAAAACCAAACCAAACACCAGCCATTCCCCTGCCCTTCCCTCCCTCCCACCCCCAACCAAAAACCCACTGGCAAGACCTCATTCAGAAATTAAGTCCATGGGCCCATCTGATGCACACGTTCCAGTCCCAGTGGATATCAGTGTCTCTACTTCATCCCATATGTAGTGCAAAATAAATGACAGAGTAGTAAAAAAATACTGCAATTAAATTTATATTTGAACTTAAAAACCATAATGGAAATCTACTGCTGTCCTCAAGTTGATGCCATGTGCTGAAACACACAGATAGCTCTTAGAAGCATTTCTGACATGACTAATATCACCCTGTTTTAGAGCAATGCCTATTGTTCCAGAAGTTTTTTTGCAAGCAAGCTACAGGACAACAGCGGTTAAAAGTTTATGCAACAAGGAATTCATTTTGTACCTATATGCAAGCCAACTGCTCTTGACTAAAGAAGGTAAAAGCTGGTTCTTGCACTGCATGAATCAGCTGCTAATCAACATTAAGTAATTAACAAAACTGCAGCTCTGACATATGTATAAAAGAGGCCTTATTAAATATGAACAACACTGAGGTGGTAAATAGTTTGGTATAAAATGCAACACAAGTGTACAGTTTAGTTTCTGGTTATCTTACAGCTAGAATAAAATACTCCAAGTCCTATTCTCAAAAAGGTTTTCTTTTGAAAAAGTCCATGTAATTCTATGAACAGCCTCACTTAAAATTAAGATACTGTGGGCAACTGAAAGAACAAACATGCACAGACTGGATTTTAAACAGAAATACGCATAACGCCTTAGAATCTTTTTCTCTTTTTTTTAACATTCGTATCTAAATTGATGAGATAAAGATGCCACACAAAGTATAGTGGTTAATCTGAAGTCCCATGTAACAGGCAGTTAAGTTCATATTTAGATAAAAAGGCCATTATACCTATTTACAATATACACAGTTGCTTGTGAAGAAGGCAGATTTACAACTATCTTCTAAAAAGCCTTCCCCTTCCCTCCCCCCAATAAAGATGACTAGCTCTACAAAAACAAGACAAGAATGGGTGTTTAGGATTAGTGAGGATTTTCTCAATAGCCATGTCAACATGGGTTTAGGGGTTGACAGTTCTATTGTGGTTATTAATAATGTCTTCCTGGGCCTTGCTCTTCACTTAATTATGCCATTAGCCTCATTTACCTTCTGTCAACGCAAATCAACTCAATGATCCCTTTTTACTAATAGTGCTTAAAACTCAGTATAAACTTAAGTGTAAACAGACAATATTCTAATCCCTTCTGATCACTGCACAATACTCTCACTAGTGCTTGGAGTGATGGTGGGGCTGGATGGAGTCCCTGCTTGCAGGATCCCATCAGTTTCTGGGCCCCTCCTCTGAACCCCTCTCATGCTGCAGGTTGTAGAAGCAGTTCTGGCAGACTCGGACTGGGGATGAAATCTTCAGACGCTTGATTTCAGATTGAAACCTACTGCACCTGTAGAGGAAAAACAAGCATGGCTGTGAACACAGGTCCTCTCCCGGCCTCATTATTTTTGATCAAGGTGTGGAAATTATCACCACGACTTCACATACCAGAAAATTGTCCATGCTTATCTTGACAAAGAAATGCAACAGCGTGTGGCAGAAGCAGAATTTTAGTTATATGATCACCACAGAATCCACACAATAACTCTGCATGAGAGGTAGCTTAAAAACAGTTGTTGTCACCAGTGTAGACTCAAAGTACTGGCACAGATATGAAACTAGAAATACCGTCTCTGACCTGGTGGACTCCCACCTCAGTTCTTGTGTAAGGGGAGCTCACACACGTCCTCCCTGTCATACATTTTCCCTGTCTGATGCTGTATGCTACTGGCTTCTAAATCAGCATCCTGACAGTCCTGTGCACATTTTTACTAGCTGCTGTAAAAGAAGCTTGTTTGGTTTGTGGAGTTTTTATATTTGGTTGTTTTTTTGGGGTTTTGGGGTTGTATTTGGTTTTTTTCTTTTTATTTGCTAAGTTCTTTTGTCTAGTGTTTCCCAGATGAACAACAGGGAGTTTTTCAAAGCTGCAAGCAGATTACCAGATTACATTCTCTCCTGATACCTGTCTTGCTCACTGGATTTATAAAAGGGATAGTCTACCTTTCCAAATGCCTCCATGTAAGCTTTGAGAGTTTTGATTTTTTTCATTATCAGTTCTATTTTGGTAAAGGAAAGCTCAGTCTTTTGGCAGACTTCTGTGGTGTGCAACAGCTTTACCCAGCATGACATTCTGTACAGAAAAGAGCCCAAAGACAACTGCTGGCTGGCTTACTTCTGGCAGAAGAGCTGTCCGCAGTTTCTGCAGTGGTGACGCCTCTCAGTGAGTGAAAAGCGGACTGAGCAGCCCGAGCAGCTGTCTCCCCCCTCGTCCTTCACCCAGTGATCTGCTGCAGACCGGCCAGGCTGATCGCTCACAGACCAGCTGAACACTCTGCCTCGACCATCCCCAATCAGAATTCTGCTGTGATCCCTGCAAGAAAAAAGCGAAAGCATTCTTGCAACGAATCTGGCACAGTAACACGCAGACATCAATGACCAATTTTACATATGTAATATGTTAAACTACTGGCATAGTAACTAATGTGCAAATTACCCTAGTCTGAGTGAGAGATGGAGCTCTAACCACACTGTGTAACAAAATGCAGCTGGATAAGTCTGTTTTAGTATTATTTTTTATTCAGTCCTTGAACAAGACTGCCCTAAGCAGAAGCAGCACAAACTTCTGTTTGGTTTGCACTGCCTCTTGCTGACAGCACTGAAAAAATGTTTTAATCAATTGCTTGTGAGCTACTTACTTAGAGATGCCCAGCGCAGTGATTTCTGCTGGATGTGCGTTGTCTTTGCGATCAAATGCTGTGTGCATAGTTAGTTTGCTTCTAAACACCAACTGACGCTCCCATCTGTATCCTAGAAATGAGAGGGAAGTAGGAAAGGAAAAAGCAAATTTGATTGTTCTCATTTTTGTTCCCTTCTCCCCCAACATACCTGTGTGTGTGATTTTGTAAAAAGAAATAAACTCTCTGACTCAAGTTTCACTCAGGGAAAACGTATTTCCAACTGTTCCCCAGTGTATGCAAGAAGAGGATACAAAACAATGCACAGAGCCTCTGCTTTCTCTAAGTTCAGTTGGGTGCTGCAGAGAATGGTGACATACACAGGGAAGAACTGTACCAAAGTCAGGCAGGATCGGGACAGAGCTTCACTTTATTTTAATGATTTTATTTTCTTTTTAAAGTAAGGACTCAGATTTCCAACTGTCACTGATTTTCTTCATAAAAGCTCATATGATGCTGTGTTTTGGGTAGGTGACTGAAACAGTTTTGATGACATACCAGTGTTCTGGCTGTTGTTCAGCAGTACTTGTAGAGTGTCAAGGTTTTCTCTTTTTCCCCTACTCTGCTCTGCCACCCCCTGTGAGGGGTTTGGAGGTGTGCAATAAGTTGGAAAGGACACAAGTTGGGCAGCTGCCTCAAACTGACCAAAGGAATATTCTACACCATATAACATCATGCCCAGCAATAAAACTGAGCAGATGGGCCTTTGGGAGAGACAGCCATTTGCTCAGAGAATGGCTGGTGATCATTCTGCTTGCGGGAGGTGCTGAGTGACTCCCTTTGCATCACTCACTTTGTCTTTTGCTTATTAGACTATCCTTATCTCAACTTTTGAGCTCCCCAGCTGCTGGCCAGGGTAAACTGACTACAGCTTCTCAGGGAAAGCTTAAACAACATGCAACCTTTGCACACTATCTTTTCACTGACCATTTTGGAATTTATCAGCCAACCCTGCTCAAAGCTGCACAGACAGAAACTTCCTTACAGGTCAGTTCTGACAGTATATTTATCAGACAAAGGAAGTTCTTTTACCTGGTTTAAGCTTGCTGTAGTGCCGTGCTTCAGCATAGCTGGGGTGTGGGTGGTTAACCTGAGCATGGGGATGCATTTTTGCTTGTCCCTCAGAATAATTCACGAAGATAAAGCCATCTTTTTCATCCAAGCTGAGCTGATCTGACCAACGCCTGGAGTCATCAGAGCCGCTGTCTGCTGACCACGCTGCTGCTGCTCTGTTTGATGATGACCTAGGCCTGTGGCTGGTGCTGCTTGGTTGACTCTGGCTCTCCTGTGGTTTTGTGTCCTGGCCTATGCATGTATCATCTGCCTCAGAGTCACTGCTGTCCTCTTCGTGGGCTTCCTGCCCTGGATTCACCCAACAGGAGAGAAGACATTGCTAGTAAGGCTGCTTAAAGCCTGAGCCATTTCCCCGTTCTGCTGCTGCACTACTTACAACCCAACAGGTACCACTATAGGATGACTAAAGGGAAACTGTAATGCAGGCACCTCAAAGCCTTTGCAGAGATTCAGCTCCTGCCAATAATCACACTTTTCATCTTTTTTGCACTGGTCTGTCAGAAAACAGCATGCCTTAGCTGAAGCTGTTTCCTATGAAAGTCCATCCACAGTAGGCTGTGATAGAGTAGATACAATGAGTAAAGACTTCAAAAATGCTCAAGTTAGCAGAACCAAATCCTCCTGCTTTTCAGCAGAACTTAAACAAGTAAACACAGTCATCGATGCTAAAAGTCTGGCTGATTGAGAAACATGACACAGATTTGTCAATAACAGGTTTTGTTAATAAAAAAAAAAAGCAACTGCCAAAGATATTTATAATCCTAATGACACTGGGGGAGGAAGAGCTGTATTTATACAGTAATTACTAATGAGTATCACATGATCCAGATCCAAATCCAGATCATATCTTCAAAATGAAGAGGGCAAAAGGGAGATAAGATGGCTAAAAGAAACGCCTATCAAGCAGAAACCAAAATCTTCCAACCAGGAGAAAATTATATGGCCAGCATTCCTGTCTAAACAACATACAGTTCCATCAGTAGACTTTTTAACTCCACTGTTATGCTATAATTCCACTGAAAAATAAAGAAAACCAATCTTTTGGACAATCCATTGGGTTCACTGACAGAAACAACCACACAGAGAAAAGTTCAGATTTCACAGAAAAAAATCAGCTATGATGGGTATGATTTTTTCTTACTCATAGCAGTAAGAAACTACCATAAGCAAGGTGGTGAACAAGGAACTCAGATGCTCTATTTATTATGCCCACTGGATGTCTATTGTCTTTTGAGGCAAAATCCTTATTGTCCATTCTGCACTTTATAACCCCATGGTTTTACATATGTATAACGAAGATTATATAAAAGACAAATACAGAACACTTGTTGGCAGACATACCTATTTGTGCTTCCTGACAATCCTCTTGCATTTCCAGCATCTCCACAGGCTCTGGAGCTGGTGTTTCTGGTACTTGCAAAAACTCCATCCGCCAGAACTGGAGGGACAGGCAAAAAGTAAATTGTCACGTACTGAACTCTTAGCTTTCTCCAGAGCTACTTCTAGAGCTAAGATGTCGTACTGGAACAGTGCATTTGCACTGGTAGCACAAGAGATACGTTACATGTTCATACTAAGCCCTGTTTTCCAGGGCTAGATACTATAAGAGGACATCTGTGTTTATGCCTGAATCACAAGTAAACAAGTCTTGTGCTGTTATTTAACATCTGAGCTGTTAAAACAAAAAAATTCATTTCACTCAGCAATCTGACCAACAGACTCTGGATTAAGGCAGATCTAGAACTGCACACAGCAAAGTACTGAAAACTAGACTCACAGTGATCAGAAATGCCACTAAGTTCCTCTTTTCTTTCTAGGCAGCAAAATGAATTGCCTCAAGGTATGTAGAATAAAAATGGTGAATAAATCTACAATCTCCAGGCATGAAAGCTGATGACCAAAAGGTAACCAAAATAGAGCAGGAAGGAAAATGTACGCTGCTGACTACTGCCAGTTGCCACATCACAATGAGTGCACTGAAAAGGAGAAAGAAAACCGAAAGACTGCATAGGATTGCAGCTCACTGAAAGTGTTTTCCATGAATCTTCAATGTCCATCTAACTTGTGGACAGGACACAGTGCACCACCTTGTGCAGAAATGGCACAGCTGGTTCCAGCCCCAAAAAGTGGTCTGCATCATCTACCCAGCCTAGACTCCCTCCTTCCTGCACGACTAACTGTTCAGGTGAAGGACTCAAGTATAGCAGGACTGCATTTGGTACCAGTGAAGACGCTGTGTTGCACAGACATGATTTCTCCAACTACTGCTACTACTAAGGTGTAAACTTAATTTTCCAAGCAGTGATTCCTGGTACTTACCCGGACAACCCCGTCTGAATGTCCCGTTACTATGACATTCTGGGTGTCCCACTCATTCATCTCTGACACAAAGCAACACATTATTTGCTGGCTTCGGCCAGTGAAAGTGTTTACACTTGCAGTAGGGCTGCCATTAATGCTCCATACATGGATGTAGGTGCCAGCACATGATACAATATCACCCTGCAAAGACAAATAACATCTCCATATTTCAATACAAGCCTCAGGTTTTCTTCAGCAAAAATGTAAGCCAGGTTCACTTACAAAACAAGTTCAGCCATCAACACTGGCATTTGTCAAACTGAGTTTGGCCACCTCAACAAATCTTTAAGATACACATTTTCTTAAAACTGTACACAGAAAACCAGACTTAGTAGCAATCTATTTACTGTGCTTACAGCATACAATGAGAAGACAAATACCGCCACTTTTCACAGCATAAAACTCCAACAGCATATTTTCAGTACTTTCCCTTTTCAGTTTTCAGACTCTGCTCATGTTGACTCTGCTCTTGTTTTTCCCTCTTTCTGATGGTGGGACAAACATGTACCACCATAAATTTCATTTGCTTCTTTGTTGGGAAGAGAGCAAGAGATGGTCCAAACTAGCGTAGAGGGGAAACAGGAGCAGCAGTCTAAACCATCGGCAACACTCCAACCACCAGGCTACTAGCAGCTGATAAACTGCGCCTCTTCCTATCCCTTCCTTGTATTATAGCCCAGTTTTGTTTTGATTTCAACCACTACATCTGCTACAGTTACAAAATGTTCCATCCAGCTCTGACGGACAGCTACATAAAGTTTCAACTCAGGCAAATTCTTCCACATGCATGGGAAATGGAGAAATGGCAACCTGTAACTTAAAGGACCACCAGGGGACAAGCTTTGAGGACATGTCTGTTTCTGCTACAAATGCCACTGCAACTTCATCTTCTGCTTCCTTTAAATCAAGCGTAACAGAACAGCAGTCAACCAAGTTCACATATCAAAATATTTTCTTAGCTCCTGTGGCAGGTTTGACAATGCACTTTGAACACTACACTAGCTATACTCCTGCCAGCTCTGTTAAAAAGCCCTTCCAAGCTCAAACCAGTCCGCATGGAATAAACCCACACGCGTCTCTTGCCAAAAGATGCTAATTATTCCCTAAACCAGCTAATTGATTTACAGATGACTTATACAAACTTTGCAAACTAACAGAAGAGCCTAGTTTGTTTTTCTTTAACAGCTTCTGACTCTTGCTACTGTTTCCACTGCACATCAGTGAATGGTATTTGGTTCTTACCGTTAATTCATTTATACAGAGCGCTGAAACTGGAGCCTTGTGACCTCGAAGCTGTGTTAGAAAAGAGAGTCTATTCAAATCCCAGATGATGCATGTGCGATCCCGAGATCCACTCACAATTATGTGATAAGCTAGTGATGCTGTTAAGCATGTGACAGTGTCAGTATGACCCAGTAATGCCTGCAAAAGGCAAAAAGAGAGGAACAAGGTGCAATCAGGAGAGAGGACAAAGATTACTATGTTAAACCAACCTATCTGAAAAGATTCAGATAATGTAAACATGAATATCCTATCGGAAGATGCAACTGACTTACAAGTATTCGGCTAGCAACTATTTTTGTAATTGAAAGTTATAGAAGTAATATTTTTTGCCATTTAAAAAGTACTTTCACAAAACTGAATTTCAAGGGTCTAATGTTTCATAGCCTTCTGCTGAAAAAAAACCCAAAATAAATTTTCAGCCCATTCTGCATCCTCCATCTGCATCAGTAGCCTGGTTTACAAGGTCGGTATGTGCTCCAGGACGCACCTGAAATTACATTCTGAAAACAAAGATTATTTGTAAATATAAAATGGTTCCTATATAAGCTTCTTTTAAAAAAGGACAAAAGAGACAAGAAAGAGCTGCAACCAAAAAGGCAAAGTCAATTGGAAGAAGGAGAAAGTTATAAGCATCTACTTGTATTTGACCCTGCTTTTACATTTTAGACTTAACCTAACTATTGGAAAAGGAGTCTGGAATACAGTCAGATTACTGCAGTTTACTCAGTTACAAATCATTGCCTACAAAGTCAAAAAGGTTTGCCTTCAATATGCTGCCCTGAAATTTAAGATACAATGTTTGATCTTGCACTGTTCTAAATAAAATGCTTTGGAAATACAGCTTTGGACAGATGCTGGAGACTGTGTAAGGGAAGTTATTAAACAGCTCTCTAAATTTCTTCTAAGCTTGAGTGGAAGCTTTCCTCTGAAAATCCTAACAGGAACAGTAAAACTTAACCTAGCTACTTGCGAACAATGATACACAGCTTCTGGAATGTTTTGAGGTAGTTTTCGGTGGCTTTTTGTTACATTTTGTTTGTGGGTGGGTTTTGGTGTCTGGTGTTTCTTTGTTTTTTTCTGCTGTTGTTTTGGGTTCTTTTTTGTTTATATTTTTGGTTTTTTTAGTAAACACACAAGACTGCACTCAGCTGCATCAGACTTGGAAGTACAGGTGCCTGTTTGTTAGATTAAAAGTTGATGTTTTGCATTAACAAAGCATTAACAACTTAAGGTGATCCTGAACAAGTATACTCTTGCTTCATAAGCATTAAGACCAGAAAGAGCAATGTTTTGTGCAGAAGTGTAATTTCAATATATACATTTTTAAAGAAAAAGTAATTAAAAAGAAAAAATAAAAAGGAAAATTAACCTTTTAAGTCCCCTTCACTGCTTTCCCTGACTCAGTTTTCAGATGCATTTTCACAGAATCACAGAATCATAGAATAGTTAGGGTTGGCAAGGACCATAATACTATCTAGTTCCAACCCCCCTGCCATGAGCAGGGACACCTCACACTAAACCATGCCACCCAAGGCTATGTCCAACTCGGCCTTGAACACCGCCAGCAATGGAGCATTCACAGCTTCCCTGGGCAAACCATTCCAGTGCCTCACCAGCCTTACAATAAAGAATTTCTTCCTCATATCCAATCTAAATGTCCCCTGTTTAAGTTTGAACCCGTTACCCCTTGTCCTATCACTACAGTCCCTCATGAAGAGTCCCTTCCCAGCATTCCTATAGGCCCCCTTCAGATATTGGAAGGATGCTATGAGGTCTCCACGCAGCCTTCTGTTCTCCAGGCTGAACAGCCCCAACTTTCTCATCCTGTCTTCATACGGGAGATGCTCCAGTCCCCTCATCATCCTCGTGGCCCTCCTCTGGACTTTTTCCAACACTTCCATGTCCTTTTTATGTTGAGGACACCAGAACTGCACACAATACTCCTAGTGAGGTCTCACAAGAGCAGAGTAGAGGGGCAGGATCACCTCCCTCGACCTGCTGGTCACACTTCTTTTGAGGCAGCCCAGGATATGCTTGGCTTTCTGGGCTGCGAGAGCACACTGAAGGCTGCTCATGTTCATTTTGTCATCGACCAACACCCCCAAGTCTTTCTCTGCAGGGCTGCTCTGAATCTCTTCTCTGCCCAACCTGCAGCTGTGCCTGGGACTGCTCTGACCCACTTGTAGGACCTTGCACTTGGCATGGTTAAACTTCATCAGGTTGGCATCAGCCCACCTCACAAGCGTGTCAAGGTCCCTCTGGATGGCATCCCTTCCCTCCAATGTATCAACTGAACCACACGGCTTGGTGTCATCGGCAAACTTGCTGAAGGCGCACTCAATCCCACTGTCCATGTCACCAACAAAGACGGTGAACAATTCCGGTCCCAACACTGATCCCTGAGGGACACCACTCGTTACTGGCCTCCAGCTGGACATTGAGCCATTGACCACAACTCTTTGCGTGCAGCCATCCAACCAGTTCTTTATCCACTGAGTGGTCCACCTATCAAATTGATGTCTCTCCAACTTGGAGACAAGGATGTCATGTGAGACAGTGTCAAACGCCTTGCACAAGTCCAGGTAGATGACATCAGCTGCTCTACCCCTGTCCATCAGTTCTGTAGCCCCATCATAGAAGGCCACCAGATTGGTCAGGCAGGATTTCCCATTAGTGAAGCCATGCTGGCTGTCACTAATCACCTTGTTGTTTTTCATGTGCCTCAGCATGCATTCCAGGAGAATCCGCTCCAAGATTTTGCCAGGCAAAGAGGTGAGACTGACTGCTCTGTAGTTCCCCAGCTCATCCATTTTCCCTTTCTTGAAAATGGGGGTTATATTTCCCTTTTTCCAGTCCTCGGGAACTTCACCTGACTGCCATGATTTTTCAAATATGATGGACAGTGGCTTAGCAACTTCATTTGCCAGCTCCTTCAGGACCCGCGGATGGACTTCATCAGGTCCCATGGACTTGTATACATTCAGGTTCTTAAGATGGTCTCGAACCAGATCCTCTCCTACAGTGAGCCCAGGGTCTTCATTTGCACTGTCCCTCCATCTGCCTTCCAACACTTGGGTGGTGTGGTCAGAGCATTTTCCGGTGAAGACTGAGGAAAAGAACTCATTAAGAACCTCAGCCTTCTCCAAATCCAAGGTAGACAGTTCTCCCGATAGCTTCTGGAGAGGGCCCATTATCCCTAGTCTGCCTTTTATTTGCAATGTACCTATAGAATCCCTTCCTGTTATCCTTAACATCCCTAGCCAAGTTTAATTCTAACTGGGCCTTAGCTTTCCTAACCTGGTCCCTAGCTTCCCAGACAACATCCCTGTATTCTTCCCAGCCTGCCTGTCCTTGCTTCCACCTTTTCTAAGCCTCTTTTTTCCTTCAAATTTTCCTCAGCAGCTCCTTATCCACCCAAGGAGGTCTCCTGGCCCTCCTACAGCACTTCCTTCTAGTAGGGATGTATCGCTCCTGAGCTTGCAGCAGGTGATCCTTGAATATCAACCAACAGCCTTGGGCCCCCCTGCCCTCTAGGGCTATATCCCATGGAACCTTACTGAGCAGGTTCCTGAAGAGGCCAAAGTCTGCTCTCTTGAAGTCCAGGGCAGTGAGCTTGCTGCACGCTCTTCTCACTGTCCTGAGGATCTCGAATTTGACCACCTCATGATTGCTGCAATCAAGGCTGCCGTGGAGCATCACATTTCCAACCAGTCCTTCCCTGTTGGTGAGCACGAGGTCAAGCATGGCACCTCTCCTTGTCGGCTACTCTATTTACCTACAACACTGCAATAACGCAGATTTTGCAAAACACCCTTGTATAATTTTTTTATCATTGTTACCAAATTGTGTCTCTCTCTCTAGAAAGCTCACGGTCATCAACTATCATTAAAAATGATGTAATTTTAAAAATGCATTTTGCCCATTTTCAGTGCAGCTCAGTACCTTGACTACTCAGTTCTCCAAGTCTGCTGGACCTTCAGTTTCTCTGCTGGACCATGGTTTCAAAGTTTACTATGTGAGCAATACCCCTTTTATAATTCATTCGGTCTTGAAACACAATTTACAGAAAAGGCATCTCTTTTGTGTTTTACCTGTTTCAGTGTGAGGGCTTTAGCTTTTTCTTTGGAGATGCCCATTTCCCACACACACACCGCTGTGCTTGTTCCTCCGGTGATAACTAGTTTGGGGTTGGGGCAAATGGCACACAGTATCTGACCCCATTCTGACAAACATTCGTAAACAATTACTGCCTAAAAAAAAAG
This sequence comes from Ara ararauna, assembly GCA_028858755.1. NCBI lineage: Eukaryota > Metazoa > Chordata > Aves > Psittaciformes > Psittacidae > Ara > Ara ararauna. The sequence continues at coordinate 65,080,782 of CM054376.1, read as the reverse complement.
AAAACAAAGAAGAATTACTTGCAGGATTAGTGTTTGGTAGGTTAAAAATAAAACCTGAGTGCCATTCACATGTGAAAGAAAGATTTTGTTTCATTATAGAGTACCAACTGCTTTCGGTACATTCAGCACTGAAACAAACGTCAGATTACAAACCTTGTCTGACTCGTAGGTACCCAGTCTACAGCTGAGGTCTGCATAGCCCCAAGCAAAAGTTTTATTCCATGTAGGTGGAATGAGAACTTTATTCTGTTCTACTGCCAGAATGCCTTTATCAGTACACACAATCTGTCCCACAGGCTCCTTGAGCTCTAAAAAGAGAAGATGGGGTTATGTTTTATTGCTATCTGATCCCATTAAACAGCTGATGCTCTGCAAAGCAGGATATCTGTATTGGCTATGTTATACAAATATTTTTTTCAACTGCAACAATGGCAACTTTTGCTATATTCCTAGCAAAAGCAGGGCTAAGCACCATGAGTAGTGGTGAGAACACCCAGAGGATCACAAACAGCTCTCATCCCAACTGTGAGGCTGCACAAGGTGTTCTTCAGACAAAATGTCTGTGGTCATTAAAAGTGATTGTACCATTTTTGGCACAGTTTTTGGTATCAATTTCAACATATTAGCCAAGCATTCCCACAGGCTGCATTCCTGACTACAGCTCATGGTGTTCTACCTGTTTTCCTGCCACATATCTCAGTATTTCTTGGCACTGCAATACAGAATCCTTCTACTATGAAAATCACAAAAATTGGGGCTAACACAGGCCCAGAAGCAATGTACCCCAAATATTGTTTCTTAAATTAAAACTTTAAAGAGATGCTTGGGCTCAATTTTATCCATTTTAGAATAGTTACATTAAAGCAGTGCAGATTTGGTGCTTCCCAAATGCACTTTAAGGTAGCTAAGAACATAATCTTACAGCATTTAGGATATTTTAAATTTGTCTTTCTCATAAAAGTACAGGCATTAAGAACATTAGAACTAAGCAAAACAGGGAAAAGGACAATCTTGCCAAAACTCTGAATGCTCTGGCAAAGAAACAGGAATAATTTCTGTGGTTTTACAATTTACCTTTCACTGGGGCAAGAGATGGCCGCAGGTTGTCCAAATGATGGAAAAAAATCTTGTCACTTGTGGAACCAGGGGGCATAGAGGTTCCCACAACATCCCCATTCAGTCTGCTTCTAACACGTTTTGGTGGGTGTGGTTTTTTAAAGAGCTGAAATTCATCAAGGAATTAGTTAGCATAAAAGAAAAAAAATCACAGGTTTTCAAGAGCACAAGCTGAACAAGATCACAGTTCATCCAATTTAGCTTCTAAAAATCCTGCAGGTCAGCAAACGTCACTTAACCGATGGCAGTATTCGCTAACAACTTATGGCAACCATTTCATTAAGACTTCAACAAATAATATGAAATCCAACAAGGATATAATGAATTAATTGGTTTTAAAGCTACCTCTAGTTGCAAAAGCAGTTGAAGCAAAGCAAGCAAAAATCCCAAAGCTCATGCAGAGTTCAGTATTAAATTCTAACCTAGGACAAACTAATTTTTTGGCTTTGACATTTAAAAGTTTCACTGAACAGAAAATGTTAAGAAATGCCTAAGAGAGAGGAAACCCTCAAATGCCCCCAAATAACTACAAACCTACACTGTAAAACTTCAGATTAAGTATTACATTTAATAACTTCATGTTAAAGAGGATACAAACTTTCAAGTCGTACCAAATGTATGTATATATACTATAACTCCTTAACTATAGCAGTTCTACAAGTGAACACAAAGAGGCTGGTGTCAGGGAAGTGTAAGTTATAGTAATATAGAAAGGAAACATAAGTTACAGAAAATATTTTGTCACAGGACAACTTAAAATACCCAAGCACTAAGCATTACTTTGAAATTGCACTTTCACTGCCACCATCTGACTTGGCAGGAAGAACATACTTTTTTCTTTATGTTGATTTTTAGAGTTGAACCCTAATTTATCTCACCTTTGCTTTAAGGGTGCAAAAGGGGTGAAAAAAGAAAGTATTTCTAATTTCATAAGCAAAGCCCAGAGTAGATTTTTATTGCATTTATGATGAAAATGTAAACCATTTCAGATCACCAGGAGAATATTTATGAAAAAACACTCCCAGGAAGTTTCATTTCTAAACCACTTTCCCATTCTGTATTAACACATTTCAATTTGAGTGCCATCTGGCCAACAAGAATTCTACAAAGGGTGTACCTGCTTTGGTATCTGTCCAAAGTTATTAATAAATCCTATGGTAGCTGTCTCTTTTAATGGATCGTTGATGTTATATATGTCCACTTGCCCCTCATAAAAGAGATGGTGAAAGACATTTACAGCTTCAACTGCAGCAGGACCTTGCTGTTTATAGCCAAAGATCAAGTCAATCCACTCATGCAGATGTGCACTCACAAAGTCACATTCCAGAGCCTGAAATTCAAAGGACATGCATTAGAACTAGCCCTATCCATCACTGATTGAGTCTAATACATCTGCCCCAAAGAAAATACAGAATGTATTTTGACATATTCTCATTACACTTTGATGAAGCTTTTCATTAAAGCAAGTCTTGCCTCAACATACTCCGTAACTAAAGAGGAAAGGGAAAAAACACCAGTTCCACAGATCTTTGCAACAATTAGCCATCAACCTAGAACTCAGGGACTAGCTGGCAGCTGTGACTGCTTAGATTAATATGGAGTGGAAAGTCCCAACTGATGTTTTCTATTGTCAGTATTAAAACGCAAATTACCTCTCGATGAACTCTGATAAATTCACGAGGATCTCCTTTTGCCCATGGGGGGAGTATTACATCACCAAGTTTAGTGCCATTTTGTTTGCAACCTATTATAAAAAAAATAAAAAGAAAAGTTTGGAGAGAAGCACTGAAACTGCACTGTAACAGCAATGGGAAAAGAAAAATTAAAGAAAATCAAATTCTAACACCTTTCTTTTATAAAGTAACACATTTCAGTCTTTTCTTTAAAATACCGAGTCATTTTCAAATGTCAGCAATAAAAAATGAAAAATTCTGACTCGGTTGTTCATGTAAGATTGCTCATAGGAGGAAGAATTCAAATATTCCTTGCTAGGACTTTTGAAAATGATCACAGAATCACACCATGATTTGGGTTGGAAGGCACCTTAAAGATCCTCTAATTCCAACCAACCTGCCATGGGCAGGGATACCTTCCATTACAGCAGGTTGCTCAAAGCCCTGTCAAACCTGCCTTAGTTTCTGCTCTGATTTTGATGATGACAGTGTTTCAGCATATGCTCTTCAGAACAAACATTACACTTCTAGCTAGTGGTGTTGATTAGATTACGCTTCTTCAGTCTTCATAACTTCATAATGTGTAGTCTGAACTCAAAACCTTTATGTTTCCCCATCAAGCACATGATTATTTCAGTTCCCTTTTTCTGCTTGAATAAGTTTCTGCTTTTCTCTCCCCATCATGGGAAAGGTCCACTGCAGTCCATGAAAGTTAACGAAAACAACAGCAAGTAAAATAGCCTTAAGCAATCACTGCATAGACAGAATCTTGTTATGTCAGTTGAGCTCATACCTAAGCAGCCAACCTTGCTACAGGGAACCACTACCATAGGAACTGCCCATTTTGCACTCAGAGGGCATGTAGTGACCAGGACAACAGGGCATGGCTTTAAACTGAAAGCAGGTAGATTTAAAATAGATTTTTAGGAAGGAATTCTTTACTATGAGTGTGGTGAGACACTGAACACAAGTTGCCCAAAGAAGTTGTGGCTGTCCCATCCCTGGCAGTGCCCAAGGCCAGGCTGGATGCGGTTTTGAGCATCCTGGTGTAGTGGAAGGTGTCCCTGCCCATGGCAGGAGGGTTAGAACTAGGTGAGCTTTAAGGTCCCTTCCAGCACAAATCATTCTATGACTCTTCTGGTAATGGCCATAACCCATCTGTGTGAAATATACTTGGGAGAGGTTTTGTGGGGTGTTCTCTTGGTGTTGCTTTTGTTTTTGTAAGGTTATGCTTTGTTTTGTAAGGTAAAACATGATTATCTGTGTGTTTTGAACTGGTAAAAACCCAAAAATCAACTAAAACATGACCCCCTGAACAAAAATCCTTTTGGGGTACTTCAGTATCTCATTCAGCAATTATAAGAACATTACAATCAACATTATCATTAACATATCATTAACTGCTTAAAATAAAAATGAACTGCTTAAGAAAATACTTTCAGTCTGATAAATCTGGAAAAAGTAAATCTGAGGTATCACAGAGGAAATAAGAATTCCCACTACACTCCTCCCAGTGAAATTATGAGTTCTGAATCATTCAGACTTTGAAGTATAATATTGAATAAGCATGTAGTATCAGGAAATACCAGAAGTAATCCTGCTTATGCTTTCATGTCAGAATGTGCAAGTTATCTATCATTTTCGCATGCAGCTAAACAGATCTTTTTCTGCCTTTATTATGAGACACTTCTCTTACATTGGACTGTCTGGCACTGTTCTTGCACCCACTGCAGTGCTATCAAGCTCTTCCTGCCTACCTAGGTCAAAATTGTTGGAATTGAGCAGGAACTCAGGGAGGTAGAAGAACTCTGGGATGAGCTCCTTCACGTCTGCCATATTGTGCTTCGATGCTGAATACCAAGCCTCCCGTACGCTGTGAAACATTCGGTCAGCCAGGTCAAAATGACCGCCCTGCAGGACAGAGCGAGAAGCATGTCAGCATCAGAGCAACTCTCAGAACAGCAGATTTTGCCAAGAAGGCAAATCAGAACTTCCTCTGCCTAATAAAGACACTATACAAGGTAGAATGTTTCTTCCTCTAATACAACAGGTTAAAACAGCTGTATTACTTTCTGGTACATAATAATAGAAAAGACTGAGCTACAGATATTAGATTTTTAAGAAGAGAGTCAGCTAGTCCCATTTCAAAGTTTAGTCTCTTCTAGAGCAACACGAATATTCTTGCCTGATGGCTTCTGTCTAGGAAAATATTTGGCATGTAATGTTACAAACCCCATTATCCATCAAACTGGCAAACACTTCCAGGCTCTGCAAACATTCGTTTAATTTAGCACTCAGTAACTAAAATAGCTCTTTGGATAAACACACTGATTTAAAGAAACAAGCTTTTCACGCCTCTAGTACAGAATTAAACATGCGATGATGCCTTCTTTTACAGAACTAAACATATGATTCTTTCAACAACAGATGAAAAAGCATGATGAGCAAAGTCATTATAAAACTTTGTTTTTGTCCGCTGATATTTTGTTCTGCGTACATTCAGAAAAATGTTCAAACTACAAGGAAACAAAAAAGTGAGTTCTGTTATCTTTTGCAGAGAAACATCAAAAACCTCCCAGGCAATAACAACTCTGCTAAAAATATTTCTTCTACCATATTTGAGTAAAACAAAGCCAGCTGATCATATTTTTCTCTTAGGTCTCAAATGAAAAGAAACACAAAGTGAAGTGATATAACTTTTACCTGTAATCGTAAGAAAATCTGAGTAAAAGGCTCCATCCGGACAAGATAGGAAGCCACTATCATGGCTGATGAATAGTGGGTCCCATAGTGATAAGCTGGGGTTTCCCCTGCAGAAGATTAAAAATCACATAGAACAAATACAGCAGTTAGGTGACAGAATCAGTAGTAATTAAAAAAAAAAAAAGGAAAAATTAGTGCCACATTCTAATTGCTCTGTGACTTTTGACACATTTAAAATTGGAATTTTTAGCTTTCATTCTCAAGAATCTGAAAGCTTTCTGTTTTGTCATGGCCATTGCTTGAGTTTTGGCTGCAGTCCAGTAGCCCTAATTCAATGGGTTTCTTTTCTTACTTTTAGCCTTATTGATTACAGTGGAATTAAAGGCAGAGTAGAAATAGATCTCAGGATTCTTTGCTACAGAATTCGAGCAGCTTTTACTTTGCTAATTTCCTGCCAAAAAGTCTGCATAAATACACTTAGAACATACTGGTTCATTTCTAGAAATGAACTTCTTTGCCACCTGCTGTTTGATACAGAGCAGCACTACAGTAGTTGAACAGGCTTGTATCTTCAATAAAAGCACACAAGAAATGTATTGTGTATTTGGTAAGGCAGCTATTAAACAAGTTTATTTTCAATACATAAGGAAGCTCTAAAATCAAGAATATGTAATTTAATTGCACATCATTTTGAGTAGACTGTTTTTCCTGAGAAAACGCTGTTTCCTTACAAAAACCACATGCATTAAGACAAGAAATGAAAAAGCTCAAGTATTGCTAATGCAGAAGTATTTCCATTCCTTTGTACAACTTATCCTCTTGCAGCAGCATTCAAACTGTATTAGCAGAGACAGATGGTTGTATGCTTCATAAGCCTGCCCATTCTAGCTTTAGAAAATGTTAAACTGTTCTGAATGTGCAACTGTTTTGTCTTCATTTTTACATACAAACAAAAGGTGTTATTTGGATTTAAAACAAACAACAGAGCAAGAAAATTAACTTCCCTTTTCTCTAACTTAGTATTCGCTGGAGAGTCACTAAAAACCACAGTAGAGTTCTGATTATCGACAGCCAGACCTCTCGACCCAGAATACAAAAAAGCCACGACTCCCTCTCATCATGCAAAAGGCACACATCCATCAGCTCTTCCTGCTGGATTGATTATTACTTACCATTGGGATCTTCCCAATCTTTGTATCGCTTCTTATACTGAGCTAATCTATCTTCTGTTTGAGCTCCCATAGGTTTGGCCAGGTTTCTGAATGTCTTGGGATTTGTAAGATCCAGTTCCTTTAAAAATAAAACAGACACCAATTAAAAATACCCAAAGAACAAAAATCCCCACCACAAACAAAAAAAACACACAATAAACAGACCAACCCTTTCAACACTGCTGATTATTATATTTAACATCACATACCTCTTAAGGCTGTCATCTTTGCTTTCTACACACACAGCAGGTGCAGTGTTGGATATGCTTAAAACAGTCCTTTAGTCTGATTCAAGACAGTCAGTGTTTTTTAAGTCACATCTGGGCTCTGGATAATTTTTGCCCTGCTCCCCTCACCCTGTTCCCCAATTCCCCTGAATTCTGTTATTGAATACTCCAGATGCACCCTTAACAATATTTTATGTTATAGCCTAGCTGGTAGCAATGGCTGCCCACAAAAGCATTAATAGGATGCTTCCTCTTTTTCAAAAGCAATTGTTTCACCATGGGCGCAGATTTCACAGTAGCCCATATCACAGTATTTTGGACAAGCATGCTTTCTCTGTGGCCATAATGTCCTTCTGGATGTTCAGTAGGAAGTTAATACAAAGGAACTGCTGCAACATAGAGAGGCAACTGATTTAGAACAAGCTATAGATCCTGGCAACAGCCCAATAACATCTGTAAACTCAATGCAGGCAAGTACCTGCCTACATAGCACAGGACAGCCAAGAATCTCAAATATCCTACACACTGGCAAGTGGGAGGAACATTACAAATAGCTGAAATCAAACAACTGGTGATAAAGACAAGTCTCTTTTACCAAGGCAGTATGACCCAGCTATAATATTTGCAAAACTTCCAACATATAAAAGATTACTGACAACACTGACAAAATATTTACCTCTGAATCATAGTCTGCGAGGATCCAGGGAAAGACAGGGTACTGCATGAGATCATTATAGGATCTGCCTGCCAGCGTGTTTAAGTGCATCAGGTACTGGAAGTTACTGATTTCTCCTCTCTTAAGGAAGACAGATAACAGCACTGTAAAGTGTTCGCTTTACAACAATCAAATGTCTATGCTGCCAGAATGCCAAAGTGCTCAGCTGTCCCCAAACATACACACCTTATTTCAATATTACAAAGCTCACTCTACTTTTACTACAGTCCCTCCCCTTGCATTTTTAATGGTAGAACCATTTCTTATGTGATGATGATACCATGGAATACTACAAACTAAAAGGCTAAGATACACTTTCTGTACTAGTATATTCCACTTGTTCAAATAAGAGGATGCAACTTATGTGCACTGATTAATTATGTATCACTACAAAATGTGTAATTGAATAAAAGAACACCCCCAACATTTTCATACTTACTTCCCATCTTTGAGTAACAGATTTTTCTCCCACTAAAGTGCTAAGCAAGCCAGACCTAATGGGAAGAAGGAATGCATTTTCTTACTTAGCAGTAAGATCTGGGTTACATCTTCACAAGACAATCTAAAGTTTTAAGATTAAAACTTGCAAATTGCATCAATTAGAAAAATGGGGTTTGTTCCTTTTTGCTCTAGCAATGCCTTTTTTAATTTCTAAACACATACTGTTAAAATTATACACATTAATTATGCAATTCAGTGCAAGTCCAAATGTATTTAACAGGGTGCCAATAGGGAAAATAACTTTAACAAGTTGGACAAATCTAATAATGGCTTGGGCACTCCAGTTCCTTTCAGAATATATCTGGATACTGATAACATTAATCCTGATAGCATATATTAACTAGCTAGAAAACATACCAGTGCTGCCAGTGATATTAGCACATTCAAAATAAGTGGAACACAACATCAATAGTTATTTATTTTGGTAATGCCTGATTTTAAATCGAGGTCACAGTACTCTCCAGTGAATCCTGGCCTTAACACAAGCATAGAATCACAGAATGGTTTGGGCTTGAAAGGACCTTAAAGCTCATCTAATTTCAACTTCCCTTCCATGGGCAGGAACACCTTCCACTGACAAGGCTGCTCAAAGCCCCATCCAACCTGTCCTTGAAACAGGTTGGATGTTTCAAATTGAAAACATCATTTATTAGAAACTGATGAGCTATGCAGCTTGTGAAGAACAGAATCACCTACCCTTGCTCTACGCTGGTGTTTGGTCTCTGCCCGGAGACCGACTCTGAACTGTCAGTTAGAGATGGCACCACAGCCAAAAACCTGAAACAATAGTTAAAAGGAGATTAAGATGAGTGTTTCTGTCCTCAGTAAGTCATCTTCTTAGAAATAGCATGCACTTAATACAGTTACAGATTTCGAATTGAGCAGCTATGTAACATCCTAAACAAAATTGGAATGACCCTCTGTCACTGATCACCCCCAAGTTTCACATGTGGGCATTAGTGCCTCCTAGTGGTTCTTCTGTGCAGCACTAAATTGCTATCAAGTCGTTCACTGCCTCACACCCATCGCTCTTACCATCTGTTTCTGGTTTTTAGATCACTGTAGGCTCAAGTATGGCTCAACACAGATATTTGTAAATAGTCAGATTAAATGTTCTAACTTATTTTACAATACCTTTGATAAACTTTGTTTCTAACCCCTTTTTGGAAAGCTAGAAGATAGTTCCGTCCGTCTCCTGAGAAAACTTCAACTGCAATTGGCTGAAAAAAAAGAGGACAAACCCATGTCAACACTAACACATTTGCTTGTCACCTCTGAAGGTCAGGCACAGACCTTTAGTCATATTGTACTACATCTGACACCAAATTATGTTGAATCAGTCTTTGCTTAGTGCATCCCAAGATGTTTTAGTTTTGGAACACTAAAATACACCCAAATAAATTGACCCATGGTAAGCCAAATGTTCAAACAAGGATGCCCAGGTTAGGCACTTTAATTTCAACACAGTGATTACCTTCAATTTCAAAAAACTGATCAGTTATAGGTTTATTTTAATTTTAAAAAATGACAACACTGTCAACAAACCAAATATGGTGTCCAAGTTACCTGCAAAAGGTATCTCCTTTTATGTACTTCCTTGATATCTTCATATGCAAAAATGCTGCAAGTTCTTTTGAGTTGACTTGGACCTTGCCTTGCTCCCCTGGGTATGATTGGCTCATGCATCCTACAAATGAGCATAAACAGGCAAGAGAGAAGTGATTAAAAAGAAGATAAATTAGAAGAATTATTCTCTCAATTCATATAAGAGCCCAGGTACAGAAACAGCTGATTTTCATGATATACTATATTGAGCAATTTGTGAGCACAGAGGAAGCTACTCCTGAGGTCCTTCTGAATCCGACATTATTTTGGAGTTGACTCTTCCAAAATCTCAGTAAATAAATTCTTGTTCAGCCATCAAAGTTTGAAGAAACTCTCTATTAAGCTACTCACTTTGGAGGCAGAGTCTCAATATCCCGTATTTCTCTGGTGGCTGTCATGGTAAACCCATCAATGACGTAGAAGTGCTCTTTCCCAAAGAGAAGCAGCCCTTCACTGGTGTCAAGGCCCTGAACCCGAGCACAGCGGTACATATGCTGAATCTGTAATGAAAAGCAGACACTTAGCAAAAGCAGGTTAACAAGTTCAGGCTCAGACTGTGACTTTATTAGAACAAGACCCAGACTCTGATTTATCACTTGTAGATAGAGTAAAAATTGTGCTATTTTCCCCCTTAATCAGATACATACCTAATGCCTGTGATTACAAACTGGGAAGGGAGTTAAATAAAGCCTTCTCTGTGTGATATAGATTTATATGTTACAACTTATCTTCCTGCACCATGCTTCTTGAGCATATTTTAGAATCTGTAGCCCACCCGACTACGATCACAAATGTATTTACTGGTATACTTCAGTCAGACAAAGTCTGAAACACCAACTACACAGCATGGTTGTTCAACACTGTTCTTGGGGATAAAACACTAGTTATCAAGGTTTTCTATTCTAATGAAGGGAACAAGTTCAGTACTTATACTTTCAATATGTATATTCTGTCTGAACTCATTAAGTTGACAAGATAATAATTCAAACATAGGACAGTTTGTAGCTTTTGTTTCAGAATATATTATTTTTTGTCTTAGCAGACAGAAGGAAAGAAAAAGAATGTTTCCAGTACAGCATTTTCAGCTCAGTATCTCTTGGAACCACAGCACACATCTGGCTTCAAGGAAGAAGCTGATGAAATACTAAGCAAATTCAGCTGTAGATCAGTGAAGGTATTCAGGACAATAATTTGTGCTTGCAGCATGTAATGCAGAAATAACAACACAGTGAGTGCTTAGTGTGTTTGAAGTACCAAAGTACCTTCTCTCCTTCTTCAAGAAGTCGAAGCAAAGTTGTATTGTCAGTCTTTTCCTCTTCATCAATTGAACTCCCCTCAACAATTTGATCCTGTGATTGTTCCTGGTTCTCATCATCTCCTCCATCAGGAGCAGAGCGAGATCGTTTTAGGGGAGGCTTCACCAGGCCTGGAAAAGAAGAGGGAAAGATAAATAAAAACCTGACACACAAAAAAAAATTACTTTACAGGACTTACTGAACTTTTAAATTAATGATTCAATGCTGGAACCTTAAAAGAGGAGTCCCACAGGATCCTTATACAAAAGTATGAGAAGATATAAAGGCAGATAAATTTAAAGAAAACCATTCAGGACAAAATAAAATGATCTAACCTTTGACTCTTGCAATAGTGTCCTCCCCGTGTTCTGGCTCCTGCTGAGTTGTTTCACCCACTGTGTTCTCTTCTATAGCATCCTGAAAGACCGCAGGGTTCCCAGAAGCCAGGCGCATGTAGTACTCCTTACTGTCATAACTTATAGCTCTTCGGTAACGAGCAGGTTTCTTTGAAATAATTGAAGAAATCACTTGGTCAGTCAACTCCTCACTCCAGTGAACATGTTTCAGGAATACTGTGTGCAGCATAGTGCAAGCCCACCAAGTGCTTTGTGCGTGTGAAGTCATACACCAACACAGACAAAACCAGAGACTCTTTAGTAGATCTAATCTGTCAGCTAAATTGCAAGGGAGCTATTCAGCCACTCAAGTAATAATGGGGTTCAAGAAATGCCTGAAGATAAACCTACAACATGGGAAATAAGAAGTGTGGCCAACATGTTTATGTACTGTCACGAAAAGCTAAGATACTTATGACTGATACATCAGATGGACATTTTATCATCTTTCGTAACCCCCTACAACATATGCAGCTTATTCATTAGCCAGCTGACTTCTCTGCTAGGCAACAGTTTGAATAAAAAATTGCCTCAAGGAAAGATAGAGACATGTGGAAGTTGGTATGAACTAGAAGCATTCAGGGGCAGGCTTTAAGGCTCAGACTTCTTCATTAATTCAGTTGTTTCTTCTTCAGTAAAGATTCTGATGGTTTGTGGGTGTCAGACCAGCACGAGAGTAACCACTTAATCAAAGTAATTCTTTGAGCACTGTCTGTACCTTTAGGTGATGACAACGGATGATGAACACTTCATTATGGTGGTGGTGGTGTGGTGCATTGTTTTGGTTTTGGGGTTGGTTTTGTTTGGGGTTGGTTTTGTTGAGGGTTTTTTGGTTGTGGGGTTGGTTTGTTGTTTTGGGTTTTTTCCTCCTTTGTCCATCCCATCCCCTACCACAGGCTAATTCTTATGTTCCTCACTTGATTATGGAGGTAACACTGGAAATAGAAGAACTACATGAGAACAATAAATATGTCAAAACGATGACAGGAAAAGATAAAAGAGGTATTATAGAGCCAAAAGCCTTTCCAAAATTGAAATACACTGATGCACATGGATGGATGAAAACACATTGATTTTATATTGCAGTTGAAAATTTTCTTCTCTGACTACTGTTTAACTCAACCCTCAAATGCTAGAAAGCTTTGTGAATGTGTTCAGTTCTCCATCACAAATAATTTTTTGTTTTGTAGCATTATTTCCCATGTGTTTCAAAATTAGGTTGGGTTAATTACAAAATATCATTACTATAAATCCAGTTCAGTGCTTTACATTATGTAGAATTGTAGAATTCCACTGACACTCGAGTCAAGATATTCCCTTGTCCATTTTTGCGTGGAAATACATAAAACGTGGGTTGTTTGCTTTTGTTTTGTTCATCTGTATGATAGTATAGTGGGAAACTAAATGACCCATGATCAGGATGACAAAGAGATTAAGATCAGCAACACAGAGATTTATTATTTCAGGGCAAACTGGGTGAGCCTCCAAATCAAAAATTGAAGGCACTGTGATCTAATTTTCTCACTAAGTCTTCTATCATTATCACCATAAAAATACCACTTAAAGAATGCTTAAAACCTCTGAGGAAACAACTTATGTACAGCCTCCAGCTGGAGACCAGTAACAAGTGGTGTCCCTCAGGGATTGGTGTTGGGACCGGTCTTATTCAACATCTTTGTCAGTGACATGGACAGTGGGATTGAGTGCGCCTTCAGCAAGTTTGCCGATGACACCAAGCTGTGTGGTTCAGTTGATACATTGGAGGGAAGGGATGCCATCCAGAGGGACCTTGACATGCTTCTGAGGTGGGCTGATGCCAACCTGATGGAGTTTAACCATGCCAAGTGCAAGGTCCTCCACCTGGGTCAGAGCAATCCCAGGCACAGCTCCAGGTTGGGCAGAGAAGAGATTCAGAGCAGCCCTGCAGAGAAAGACTTAGGGGTGTTGGTCGATGACAAAATGAACATGAGCAGCCTTCAGTGTGCTCTCGCAGCCCAGAAAGCCAACCGTATCCTGGGCTGCATCAAGAGGAGCGTGACCAGCAGGTCGAGGGAGGTGATCCTGCCCCTCTCCTCTGCTCTTGTGAGACCTCACTTGGAGTATTGTGTGCAGTTCTGGTGTCCTCAACATAAAAAGGACATGGAAGTGTTGGAACAAGTGCAGAGGAGGGCCACGAGGATGATGAGGGGACTGGAGCACCTCCCGTATGAAGATAGGCTGAGAAAGTTGGGGCTGTTCAGCCTGGAGAAGAGAAGGCTGCGTGGAGACCTCATAGCATCCTTCCAGTATCTGAAGGGGGCCTATAGGGATGCTGGGGAGGGACTCTTCATGAGGGACTGTAGTGATAGGACAAGGGGTAATGGGTTCAAACTTAAACAGGGGACATTTAGATTGGATATGAGGAAGAAATTCTTTATTGTAAGGCTGGTGAGGCACTGGAATGGTTTGCCCAGGGAAGCTGTGAATGCTCCATTGCTGGCCGTGTTCAAGGCCGGGTTGGACAGAGCCTTGGGTGGCATGGTTTAGTGGGAGGTGTCCCTGCCCCTGGCAGGGGGGTTGGAACTAGATGATCTTGAGGTCCTTTCCAATCCTAACTATTCTATGATTCTATGAGTCTAGAAAGAGAAATCCTAACTAGTACCTGACTGCTAACATGAATAAACAAAAACAGTAACAATTTATATTCAATATTCTGTGTAATAGAATTACTTTCATTTATACATATTAGTTTATTGCTAAATGTAATTCAAAATGAGTGAACACACATTACACATTGTACTTAGTGATGGGCAAGACTGCAAATGTAATTAACAGAGAAGCAGCATAATACTGAGAGGCTTGTAGAGAAGCCACTTCCAAACAAGTAATTTATTTCCAAGGCAGTATTCATATTTTTTTAAACAAATGTGTAAATTTCATTAACAGTAAAAATGAGGAGAAAAGTCAGCAAAGACAGAATTAATCTGGGCTCTAACAGAAATAAGTCTGTTACAGATCATCACAGCCAAAAAGGAGCAAAACTAGTCACCAGATCCCCTCTTAGGAAGAGGCACTTAACTTTTCTGGTAAGTGCTTCCAAGTGATTTTGTTGCCCATTACTAAACATGTTTCATCAACCATTAGTTCAGATCCCAAAGCCACAACACTTCACACAGTGAGAACAGTGATAGCACAGCCCAACACAGCATGTTAGTGTGCAGCAAGGAAGGTAAGATCTACAGAAAATTTTATTAGATGAAGGTTGAGAAGAGCACAGTAACATCTTCTAAACTGATTACTGAAAAAACCTTTAGGCCTGGAAATATTTACTGAAAGAGCAAGTTGAAAGCCAAACGTAGAAGCCTTGTTAAGATTGCCTAACATGCAGGAGGAAGAAGGTTGTATTTATTTCACATTCTTTCAGTCAGTGTATGTGTTCTTTACCTTCTGAGGAATGGTATCATCAGATGTCTCAGGAAGTCTACTTGAGAAGTCAGACTGAAAACAGGGCATCAATTATATAAGCATCAGAGAAAGAACACTTTTGAGAAGAATATACGATGGTATGTTCACCACTTTGTGTGAATTAGACTGTCAATACAGCTATTGTGCGTCAGATAGCAAGCAGATAAATATACCTAAGGGTTTAAAACTGGCTGAATGCTTTTTGTTTGAGTTTTTTTAAAGTACTTTGACACTCCTGCTTGAGAAAAAAAATCCTGCATGCATGTACACATGCCTGAAAAGATACTAAAGACTGCTTTACTTCTTAAAAATGATGTTGCAACAGGAACTAACTGCCAAGCTTTCAAAGGCCACGTGCTTTTCTGCTACACAGCCCATGTTCACATTCTTGGACAGATGGAACTTCCATAAACACACCCAAACCAAGGCCCATGAACTGGTTTCAGATCGCTGTTTGTCATGTTTAGCATAAGGCTGAGAACTCCGACTGAAACCTCCCATAGTTATGATACTTCTCTACCTCTAGAGGCTTGTGAAGATGCTTCTGCTGCGCACTGGCATGATCACTTAGTTGATGCAAGCACACCCCATCTTATGTTGCAATTGCTAATCTTTGAGTTCACTCACTTTTGAGCCGCGTGATTTAGTCTCTTCCCTAAATATACTACTAGGAACAACTGGACCTCATCAACCATCTAGGACACAGCAGGTAACACCAGAGTAATATCTTTCTTAACAAAAACTTGTTAAGAAAATACACAGATTTTACAACAGGGCAAAAAACTACCCATCACAAAATCTTGACTACTTACCAGTACGTTTGTTTCTTGCTCAGCCTCAGGCATGTAGGGATACTGAACATAAAACATGTCATTTCGCACCATCTTTTTCCTCATTCTGCAGGGACCCTCAGTCATCTCCAACATCCACTTGTCAAGATGGGAGCCAATGGGGGGACCCCACAAACCTCTCTCTCGCAGTAACTCGTATTCAATTTGAGACCACTCTTCTGTCACGTATTTTAATGCATTCTGCTGACGCTGAATACAAAGACATTTGTAGATCCGTCAGGAATCATGCTTTTAAGCCTGTCTCTGATATAAGCAGAGACATTTTCCACAGAAAACCATGTAATAATAATTCTAGTAGCATTTTTCAGTAAGCCTTACTGACATTTCTGGTGTCAATTAACATCAAAGCAGGGTTCCTAATGTAATCTTCTCAACAAAAAAGGAAAAAAAAAAAAAAAAAACTAAAAGCTCTGCTATTTGTTTATATCGTTAATTGAATGTATTTCTAAAAAGCAAATATGAAAGAAATGTAACACTAAGCCACTGATTTTGAAAAAGGATTTTAAGAATGGAAACAAAAATTGTTTTGGAGGTCTTCCCTGACTATATTTACACTGGAGAGAGAAGTTAAATGAAGCAATGCTTGGTGATTGCTTTTTTAACTAGCTGCTTTCAATGACTTGTCTCGCTCAGAAGCCGATTTCTTAAGATTTATAGCACTCAACTCAGCAACCAGTTTGAACCAAAGGTCTTTTGGGATGTTTGAAAGAAACCACAGGGTGTAATGATTACATTCTGGAAGGCAGAGAGCAGCCACTTTCTATCACTGCATGATCTGGGAAAAGTACCATAAAATTTTCTTTGTGTTACTATAACAGTAGTGTTTGTACATAACATTTCTCCACATCTTCTCTTAAATTTTTGTACAAAGTTTTAGAAAGACAGCATATTCTAGCATATTTCCAATCTCTCTTTTTTGTTTTTTTTTTTTTTTTTTTTTTTTTTTAAACTCCTAAGGAAAGACTAATTAAGCTTCTTGAAAAAAGTTAAGATTTAACATGTAATATTGATAGAAGAGTTTTCATCTACCACCAGATCAGAATGAGTTTCCTCACTTATTGGACTGCATTTAAAAAACCTTAAAAATAACAATTGTATCTAAATATTCAAGAATTTCACCAATGTCAACCTAATATTTTATGAGAAATGGCATCAGTCTAATCTAATAGGTGAAAATATCAGTGTCAGGCAATGAATCCTCTGAACCATACCTCCTGATATTCCTTATACTGCATATCAACCAGGTCCCGAACCACTGCAATGTGAGTAAACATCCACTGGGAAATTTCCTAATACAAAGGTAAGAGGACAGACAGAAAAATGCTTTATAAAAGATTTTTTTAAAATGAAAAGCCTATGAATACATCACTTTGCTAAACTTGTTCAAGAAGGATAGTCTCTTGAAAAAATAAAATTGTTTAGATGATGAATTTCAAACTACTGCATGCAACAATATTTGTTTTGTTTTGTGTTTCCTGGCAAGTAATTGGAAAATATTCCAAACCACACAACTAACAGTTCAGAACATTCCCAAACGGCAGAAGATTGCCACTGACAAATATTACAACTTTTCCCTGTTTCCTGTAAAGTAATACTTTGTACATGCTGCCTAGTTTGTTGGAAATCCTCAAGACAGACACCACTCCTCATCTACTGTGTTATACCTGTTTTCACTTATTGCTCCCTATACTGATACAGCCAGCAATGGTGCCTGTCAGCTCAGTGTGTGAGCTTCTTCCTTTTCACAGAATCACAGAACCATCAGGGCTGGAAGGGACCTCTGAAGATCATGTAGTCCAACCCCCCTGCCAAGGCACTTTCAAATCCTCTCTTTCATTTGATTTCAGTGCATCAAATATGTTATACCAACTCCCACAGTGCCCCATTAGGTACTGTCCTGCTGACAGCATCACTGCTGTGCTATTCTGGTCTAATATTTTTTCTTAAATTTTGTTTTTTTTTTTTTTTTAAGCAAGCAGGTTTATGAAGTGAATGTCCAATGCTACTGTCACATATTATTTTGCTGAACTCTCCTCTGCAGTTGTTTTGCTGAGCTCTCCTCTGCAGTACAATAAAAACAGCGCAAAGCAGCACTTCTTCAGTCATGATACAAACACGCTCATAAAGGGATTTTCCTAAACCATCTTGGGGGCAGGATGGAAAGAAGGACAAGCATCAATCTTACAGATTCCATTCCAGAATAGTAGTGCAAATCGGATTTAAGACCCAGATTAGCAAAACAATAGAGTTTTAACTCTTGGCTTAATGTTACAGATAGATAGATGCACTTACTGGATTAGGACACCCACAAGATGTCTAGTCTGGATATTCAAAAAGGGGAATTAAAACCAAGCACTAGATGTCACTTCACACTCTGCAGGATTCCTTATATTCACCACATACCCTGAACATACATCGCTAGATTTTAGACTGCATGTTATTAATTGATAGAAACTACCTGTGTAGAGAGGTTGTGTTTATTCAGTCCACTCTCCTTGCGGTTTCTCCTAGAACCAGTTAGTTTAGAGAGTCCAAACCCACTGCTAACTCGTGAAAGTTTGGACTGTGTGGTTGGAACCAAAGCCTCCCCTCTACTGATGCATTTCTTCTCATGAGCTGAAAAAACAAAAAAG
This sequence comes from Ara ararauna, assembly GCA_028858755.1. NCBI lineage: Eukaryota > Metazoa > Chordata > Aves > Psittaciformes > Psittacidae > Ara > Ara ararauna. Next base: position 65,062,413 of record CM054376.1, on the reverse strand, counting down.
GAAGTGTTTGGAGCACTTTCTAGGTGGGTTTCTTTTACCCTACTCCCCATCATAGTTATTTTTTTTTAATAGAATAACCTTTTCTGCTGCTTTAAAACGGCAGGTGTTTGGGGATTAGGGTGGTTTTGGGGAGTGTGAGCATGCGTTTTGTTTGTGGTTTTTTGTTGTTATTTAAGAGTACCCAGCAACACTCACATTTACGTCAAACATTCATGACTTGTATGAGGGAAGATCCCCAGGTGAAATCTGGGAATTGCAGGCATTTGACTTGAAGCATGACAAATATGCTTTTTGATTACTGAAATCAGGATCCATGACCTATGAATGCTGACCTCATCTGAAGAGGTGAAAACTAACTACGTATTAAAAAAATCATCACCTTGCCTCCCCTGTACGCTCACTGATTTTAATGTTGCTGTCTTACATCCCTTAAAGAGCTAGTGGGCATTACAAAGTATGGGGACAGCATCTGGAGAAGTATTTTTTTCTCAAGACAGTTATAAAGATAACAGAATTTATATAATTTATGTTATAAACAGTAGACACTGGTGAAAAACAAAAGTGCAGATGAGCATCATATCCCTACCCAAAAAGATGCTACAACATGACCCCACTAACCAATCTGGTGGCAAAACATGCTGTATTGAGCAGAGAAGCTAAGTGGGCCTAGTGCACCTTTTTGTGCACACACAGCCATCCCAGCTGATAGTCAACTCCACAAGACTGGTGTGCTTACTTTAAAATTGTAGTAAAAAAGGAATCACAGTTTAGTTCAGCTCTCTCAACAGTTTAACATTCTCCCAATATTCAGCTAATATATTGTACTGTGTATCAGCCACCTTTGATTTAGAAAGTACATGCTCACGTTCCTCATTATTTGTTTAATACACTTCACTTTGAGCTTGTTTTCTCTTCTTTTAAAACCACTACTACTTTCTTATAGCAATAATTTCTCCAAAGATCTTTCACTCTACTCAAAACATTTCTGCAGACATATTGACTATCAGGGAGATACTGGAAACTTGAGCAAACATCAGTCAGGGTTAAAGCATATCCAGAAATAGACAGACCACAAAAATCCCCCAGTACTACAAGTTTGCAAAAATGCTTTCTGTACATCTAATTTCTTTAGAGCTGTTTAATCATCGGAGTCGTGTCTACAGAATTTTATTACCTTCTGTCTAAACTCTCACTAATTCAGTCCAGCAACAGTTGGCCTTCTTTACTACATGGGTGCAGAGCTAACTTGTGCTTAACTTGTTGTCCACCAGGATTCCCTGGTCCTTTTCCTGCAAAGCTGCTTCCTGTGTGAAGAAGTATCACTGCTGCTAGAGAAGAAATGCTCTGCCCCACATTTCCAGCCTTATCACCAAACAGAGAGTTTGCAGGCTGCATCCAGGCATGCAAGAGAGGTCCCCATCCCTGCCTGGCACATCCAGTGAGATCTGAGAATGGTAACACAGATCACCCCAATCCAAGTGTTCATGAAAAGGAGCTAAATCACTAATCCATAACACACTATTTGGTACACACTGCCTCACAAATACAAGACATTGTTGAGACCACCAACAGTGTTGAACAAAGGCCCTGTGTGCAGTGGGTTGTAAGTATATCCTATGTACAGTAAAGTTTCTGAGTGAGAGATGTTAATCACAGTTTAGGGTACTTACTGCTACACAAAAGCTAAACTCATATTAAAACATCCATCGCATATCATTCACTTCAGGGAAATCTACCATTCAGGATAGATAAATCCTCAGTTACACTTACCCAAATGATTCTGCCAACACTTTAAACTTGCTTCCTCAATAAAAGGTCTTGCAACAGTTATATCCACTTGGCCACGATCATTGACTGGTAGCGTCACTTTGAAAACTTCTTCTAAAACCTGTTTTTTACTATGGATCAGCTCTGTCCACACCCTGTTTATAGCTTTTAAAAGAAGCTGGCGACCTGCATGGTACAAGATCACAAACAGCAGGCTCTCTATGGTGTTTATAGAACTGGTATTTTTACAGTAATGAACTAAATAATTTCTGCAATTATACTCTAGTTTCTTCCCCTCTTGCATGACTCATAAAATGCATTTGACCACACTTTTTCTGCCATTTATGTGCTATCAAAAAGTATCTAACAGTTAATTTTGATGACTTTTTCTCTGTGAATTTGAAACAGTGGCTCTGATTAGTTGTTAGTTATTAACAAAATGAGATTTAAAAAAATCTCATAGAAGTATAGGTCTATAAACACATACATAATTCCATACACACATTATACTTAATATTTTTACATATGACTGTGTGTGTAAGTACACACAGGCATAAATAGTAAATATATACATGTAAGGAAAAAAAGTTAAAATTAAAGATCACTCCATCCTTTCTTCCACAGCTAGTTCATATATTTCCTTTGAGTGAAAGACCCTGAGGATGCCATTGAATAATAATTTTACCAATTATCTCTTACCTATGTTCATGCAAGATCCAGCTGATACAAAACAATGGTGCACAATTAAAATTACCATTTCTACTGCATCCAACTCAGTGCATATAAAGCAATACCTCTAATCCTGGTACATGCCTGGAAAATAATGAGCTCTTGCTACTTAAACAAAAAAGTAACTTATCCTGGATATGTCTGTCTTGGTATTTCTAAGTGGTTTTTTAATCTATTCTTAATATATTTTTATAGACCATCACCCCAAGGCCACAAGCATCTTATCCCAGCCCTTAGAGTAACTGGGGTAAAAGACTAGTGATGACAATACAGAAGTGGCATTAGAAGACATCTCTGGCTTTGTCATTCTCGTATTACCTTCACTGACATCTTGATTGTAGACTCCATCTGGCTCTATATCAGAGGGGATCATAATATGCCAAGTTGTCATCCTTGCTTCTGCTTCCAATCCGAATCCATCGACATTGCTACAAACACAAAATAAATTAACAACAACCAGGAGAAAAAAAAGAAAAAAGTCCCCTCCCCCCCCCCCCCCCAAAAAAAAAAACAAACCCAAAACCAAGCTAAAGCATTTGATTCCCTGTGACAGTATCACAAAGATTAACACGTGGTCCTGCAGCAACATATCTTCACTTCTGTGGAGGACTTGAGTTCTGATAATCTGCAGTCACAAGCTGAACTGAAGGTTTAGGGAATATGACACACCACAGACACTGATGGCGCTAGAGGAAGATGATAATATTGAATAAGCAGATGAGGCCACAAATAGCATTAGAGTTTCTGATGATGATGATTTCCCGGTGTCTTTGGATGAAACACAAGTTGTACATCTTTTTGGAAAATAAAAAAGAAAATGCCAGGCAGGCATCTGCAGCAATGCAGAAAAATTGGTGACTACAGCATTTGTCATGGGCATCTGATTTAATGCCTGACTGGACTTATTCAATGCCATACATCAAAGTACTAAATATGGAATTAGTATTAAATGATTCAATAGACCATAAATCTCGTGACAGATCCCTTTGACTATTAATTACTTAGCACCAGTATTTCTTTCTACCTTGAAAACATTTCAGATTATCAAAGCATAGCAACAAATGGATAGATAAGTACTTGTGTCAGTATTTTTAAATACCTCTGTAAAAGGAGGTAGAAATGTTCTCTATATCTGTGTTCCTCAAACTTAATTGTGTTTCAAAATGAATCATTTAAGCTTGCTTGCATTTCACTGGCTGAAAAGTTAATAGTTACCCAGAATTTGCTGTCTTATTCGCAAGGTGAGTGTCATTGCTGAGAGAGAACAGGTCATCTTAATACTTCACAGCCCTGGTTCTGGAATGAACTTTTGTCTGAAATACTTACCTTCCCACGTGCAAATTAATCAAGCAGTGAGCTAGGCAGCTGATGAACTCTTGATCATGATTTCCAGGTCCCAAAATTAAGTTTCTGTTCACAGTAAGGACCCTTAGGGAATCAAGTAGAGCCACTTGCTGAGGAACAGTTTTGTGTGCCCTTGAGAACTGATATAAGATGGTCCTGTTCAGGCAGTGATATATAGCATCCAGCGATAGTCCCTGAGATCTTCTTTTCGACTAATGTGAAGTAAAGAAAGCCATGATCAGATAGTAGCAGAAAAATCAATTTATTGGCACACTATCTTCCCCTGAATTGACCCATGCTCATTTTTTAAATTAGTATTTTACAAAAGAGTCAATTCCATAAATTTCAAGGATTGAAATGAGATTAATACATGCCAATACACTTGTAACTTTAACATCTATAAAGATGTTGCTGATTTCTAACACTAAAAGTCTTCTAACAATCTCAAACAAAAGTCCAGGAGGAAGCTTTCCAAAAATGTTGAAGTTATTTTAGGAAGCTTCCCAAAGTCATGTGAGGTAAATGTTATTGTTTATTTTGGGGGATGTCTAAAAAAACCCTAATGTAATCTGAAAGCAGTTTTTACTCAATGCCCCATAATAAAGCACTTCATACTGACGAAGATGCGCTAGGCAAGCTCAGCAGAGAGAGTAAAAACCTGGGGAATAAAAACGTACTTCTCTGCTGACCTGACATTTGTCACTAGCAGGTTGCTTAGTGACATCACTCCATGGATTTTAACATAACCTGTGAAAATGTTTTTGCAAGCAGGCTAATGGAACACCACTGTTACCTGTGCAATGAGCTGGATTATGAAGTCCACAAGGAGCTTGGATTCTTTGTTGAACATGCCCTGCCAAAGCTTATCTACCACACGCTGTGTAAAATAAAAGACATTGTTCACCAGCACTTGGTAGCTTCCTCCACTTGTTATAGGCAGAGATGCATCTTCACCTAGGTAACAAAAAATCCCAAAGTTTTATTAATTTATCAAAAAAACCCCACACCTGCATAAGTACATTCACACTACATTGTGTTTCCCTGACTTTTGTAAAAGAGAGAAAGACTCAGTCAAAGCTAAAACATCCCTACAATGATCTTTGAGGGTAAGTGAACATTTTAAATCAATAGTGAAAAAAAACAAAAAAAAAAGGGGGGGGGGAGGGGCGAGCATAAGCTAGGAAGAGTCCAGAAGAAATGGTACTCTTGTGATCCTGAGGCATATTTATGTATGGTCTTCTCTTTCAACTGGAGCTGCATGTGTGCAGAACCACTTGTAGCTTTTTAAAAAGATACCTTTGCTTTTTCAAATTGAAAAGAACCTTTTAAAACACTTTGAGATGACAAATGATGTCACTCGGCATGACTTCTTCCTCACTGCTCTTTGCTCAATAAAACTAAGAGTCAATGGGCATCAGTTGCATGTGTCTGCATGTAAGTCAATGTCAGTCCAGCTGTACTAAGAGAAGCGTGGCAAGTACAAGTTCTTTCATTAAAAAAAAAAAAAAAAAATCATCAGTGGTGTTAATTTTGCTGGAAGTTCCCCTGCGTTTATTCACTTGTTGCCTTATCTGCACATAAAGAAGCTGACACCATTGCACCTGGAGGAAGCTAGCAAAACCTTGAAGACCTGGGAAAACTAAAACTAAAGTTCTGCTCCTGTCCTGCGCAGAAGTACTTGTAAGGGCAGCAGATTCTTCTGACAACTTGACTCAAAGCTTCATGTAACATGATTCTGGATTTATTTTATTAAAGCAGTGCACTCAGAGAAAGACAAGTCAGTGATGTGGCAGGAAAGGGAGAGCCTTATAGCACTTTCAAACAGCAATGCATGCTGTGTCGTGACATTTAGAGTGGAAACAGAGCAGACTGAGAGCTCCTGGGAAGTCCAGCAGGCCACCATGAAATCCAACTGGGCACCTGAGGAGCAATATTCCTACAAGCCACTACAGAATCATCTAAATCCTTGTGGGTTTAGATGGTGGGACAGCCTACCCTGCTGACATCCAAGTTACAATCTTCTAATTCTCTTCCTATCTTTTTATTAACTGGATCAATGGAGCACTAATCCCAGAGTGGGGATTAATAAAACTACAGCAGGGGAAAGAGAAACAAAGCTAATTTTTAAAATATTGAATTCCCACCATGATAAACTGAGAAAAACTCCAAATCCTCTACCAAGGCAAGAAGGACAAGAGAAGATGCAAGATCCAGTTTAAATTCTTTTTGACATGACTGTAAATTGGCTCATATATCCAAAAGATTCACATCATATATTTTTTCTGCATAACCTCTGTCATGGCTTTGGCACAATCAACATAGTAAGGGAATATGCAAGTGCAGCAACATCATTTACACACCAAAGAAAATGAAAGGGCAGGGAAAAAAAAAATTAAGGCCATCAAGTTGAACCAAAACAGGGCACTAATAAAGAAAAAGTTAAATAATCAAAGCCTTTTGCTTAAATTAATAGATTGATAATTAAACATTGTTATATTACCCAGTAAAACATCAGCTGCAAGTAAATGGTCCATCACTCCATCCAAAACATATGTCTGAAACTCCTTCTGCTGTGTTCGTGTTGATCTTTCAGGGGAAGCCTAATAAAAAGAAATACAATACTTAGATAACAAACACCTCTAAGTGAGCAAAAAGAGGGAAGGGGAGGACGGTCTAGGCGAGTTTCTCTTTTCTTAGCTTTTGTGAACTACTTCTTTTTCTCTTAACATTCTGCCTTGAGTAAAAAGTCTTGGCTTTATTAAAAAATTCAAGAATACACATCAAGTACACATCAGTTGTACGTGTTCTTACAGAGTGGGCATTAATCCTATTTAAATCCAGTAAATTTATCTTCTGCCACCATAGGAACTGGAAGAGAATACATTCCAGAAAAATGTATGAACTTCTAAATAAACATATGGTTGAACTGTGACCTCCTCAGTAAAAAAAGAGGAAATGGAACAGATCAAACATGCAAGTTGATCATCACTTCTATGTGGAGTTCTGCATATTACTACAATGGTCTCTATATAGTCATTTAATGGATGGATGAGCTAAATCTTTCTAATTACCTTTGCACTTAAAGAGGAAAACTTTATCACCTTGTGTTTTTCAATGCATACATAATCATACTAACTGAATGATCCACTTAAACAGTCCTAGAAAGCAATATAACATTAAGTCATCCTACTTGGTTTTACCCTGTAATGGTTTAGCAGTGTGTACATACCCAATTCTGTTTTTGCTAAGAGTCCAGTGATGAGCGATAACAGATTAAAACAGCAATAAAGCAATTGAAACCAACAGAATACAGTCTCAAATATGCTTCCTGATGCTTGCTTGTAACTGCATCTTTTGACAATTCATTTTTTGCTTAGTGACAGCAGATGCTCAACTGACCCAGGAAATTTGTTAGGAAATAAACAAGCATGGTTCAAAATTCCTGCAGCTATCACGAAAAGTCAGGGACACTCAACAACATACAGACAATGTAACAAATTGTTAAGTCTAGGGAGAATGTGAATTGATGTGAACAGAACATTTCAAAATACATTGTCTGAAGAAGGTGTGGGCAGTTAAACAGAAACTGAACTCCTCGTTCCCTGTCTCACCATCAACAGAAGGATGCTTTCTGCGGGTGTCACGAACTCTAGAAAGTAATTTACAGGAAGATAACAGTTATACTGGTTTTGTTTTTATAGCATATGGCGCCATATGCCCTACCCCTTTTTCTCTAATATGAATAAAAAAGAAACCTTAATATTTCTGCAGGGATTCACAGGGATTTTATATTTCCTACAAAGTCAATATAGCTGTCATGGTCTGACAGATGTTTTAACAAATGAATTGCACTCCACAAAAATAAAACTTGAAGAAAGCTACAACATCTCAAGCTGCACTGTTGAATATCTAGTGCTGTGATTTGCTACTTGTGTTTCTAGACAAAACGAAATAATGGCTAAGATGCCAAAATAAGATTATGGCTGCTCTAAATAGAAATAAACCATTGACATGATGTGCTCAGCAACTGACTGGCCAAATGAAAAGTAAGCCATCCACAAACAAAAGTGGTAGTAGGACTGCAGTGTGGAGGGGAGAACAGGGCACAGCAAGAAAAAAGCCGGGTAGTCATCAGGCAGACCTGTCAGCTCAAGCACCTGAGATGGTCACCAGCTGACACAAATGCTGGGGGAAGCAGGGAGAAGTCCAGAAAACATTCTCAAAGGAAGGCTGAGATAAACCCTCTGCGTTTGCTTTCTTAGGTTCTCCAAGCTGTTAAAGAAAGGTGAGCAAACTACTACTTATGAAACAAGTGTTCCTTTTCTTTTTAACTCTTATTTCATGACAATTTACAGGATACCACTGAATTCCAGGTCATCACTCCCCTAACTTTAAAAGGTAAGTAGAGTATTTCAGGGAATAAAGTGTCACAATAACCAAAACAAAATACAAACTCCAAAGAAACTATACCTCTAGCAGAAGATCTACCAGTGGAGTCTGTTTGCTGGCTGGTGTGAGACATAAGTTATCAATTATCATCACACGCATGAAGTCAAACACGAACTTCTTGGCAGGATGGTTGGTTAGGTATGTCTTGGTGCCAACATTGCAATATTCTGACTGGCTCCTGTTCATGCCAGAATCAGCTGCAAAGGCTTTAAACTCTTCAGCTGGGGACCCAACTTCATCATCAAGATCAGTGACCTGTGAAACACGGCATGTTAAAACTCTACAGATCAGCAAATTCACAGCAGTCATTTTGCTACTCTGTTCTTCACTTGTCTTTCTAAGGCTGTTTGCTTCACAATTAGCTTCTTAGGAAGCCTTTGTAAAAGATAATTGTGTTCAGGATCAGTTCCCTAATACACAATAGAAGAAACATCCAAATTCTAATTTCAGATTCCCACAGCAAACAATAATCAGCAAAGACTGGCATGAGTTGTGTGAACTAGACATCACATTTCACATTCACTTACCACACTTACCAAGTAGTACTCAGGCAATTTCCAGGTACTTTGCAAAAATATGTTTTCTAATTGCAACAAAGACTTTTTTTTTAAGTTTTCAACTAAACCTGTTAAAATAAAGACATAAGCCAAAAAGGCTATCGAGTTGACAGATAACAAAGAAGGAACTAAGCTTTTTTTTTTTTTTTTTTTCAATAAGATACCTTCAGAGTGTAGTTCTGGGTCAGCAAGCTTCCCAAAATCTCTCTTTCTCAAAAAAAAAAAAAAAAAAAGACAAATAAATAATAAAAAAAAAGAAGGAAAAAAAAAGAAAAAAAGGAAGGTCACTAAAGCTTGAAAGCTGTCAAATCCAAAAGTCGGACTGTTTTTATGTAATGCCTTCCTCTGGATGCAAGAGGAGACAACAGGATTTCCCTCAACAAGATTACTGCATCAACAGCTTACACACGAAGTAATCAATTGGTTTTAACATTTGGTCTGCTTTGGAAGGAGAGATTTCCCAAGAAATTAAGAGAAGCCCAAACATGTACTCTATCTGGTTTTAGTGGCAATCTCAGAAATGCTGAAAGATCAGTTAAGAATTTTCTCTGCTGAATTTGGGTTATAGTGTTTTGTTGCAGAAACCTGGCTGTTGCTCATCTATTTCACAAGGGATTGAGTAGTTCTACACATTTGGGCAGAGGGAAATGCTGGAAGAGTAAACCAATTTGGAATCGAGAAACTCCTCAAACAACAAAGAGCTCCAGCTGTCAGGCAGTTACACAAAGTTTCAAGGGACCTAGCAGTTAATTTTCTTTGCGGCACAAGGCTCCTCTAAAAACTATACAGGTGAATTCTAAAACAGTTTTATCAGCTAATCAGTGGCACTTTTTTCTTTCTTTTTTGAGAGTGAGCTCCTAGAATCTGCTTCAAGTGAAAGTTTAACTTAAAAGCAAAATAAACTGAGACTCATCAGCATGAGCCTAAAAAAACTGATCTCCCACTTTCATTGACAACACAAAGATAGCATGCCACCAGTAATCCTGGTGTATATCCTCCATAGTTCTAGCATTTGCCAACCTGTAGCCTAACTATCCTTTCATGTTCTTAATAAAACTACTTTCAGATGTTGGCTAACAATAACTATTTGTTTCTATTCATATCCTAGAAATAATATCATTTGTAAGTGACACTAAGCTCAAAGAACACTTCAGGCAGTGATGCAAGCAAGGTTGAATTCACACCCTCTCCTGGCTCAAACTCAGTAGTTCCAGGTAATACAAGAACACACTTTTGTGGTTAAGCCACAAAAGAAGAAATGGGAAGTGGGAGGAAAAAGAAGTTTTAGATTTTATCACATCCTCTAGAACAGAGGTCTGAAAGCACAGGCTGACTCAGTCTCTCTTGCTTTTATAAATCTGAGATAACATTGTTCATATGATTGAAAATAATGTTCCATTAGAAAACATATGAAATACGTACATTCATCTTAATATGCAGTTTCAGATGCTGCTGCACAGCAACTGCCTTTCAGTTGAGCATACACTTCTCTCAGTTCCAAAATACAAGTACAAATTGTCCAGCCCAGCCTTTACAATGACCTCTTTCTGCAGGGTAAGTAGAGCTTTATCTTTGTATGACTGCTAATTGATATATCATCAAACATAACATTCAGGGTAAAAATAAAACTAACTAGTTGGATTTCCTACCATCTCAGAGTAAGGTCGGATGTTGAAAGGAAACACTGTTGCTGCCAGTGCACACAGGAACTCTGGACTCATCCACAAGGAAATGAGGTCCGGCACATTGTGATACAAATATCGGAAGAATTGCATCAAGGTGACTGGGTATTCTCGAAGCCAAGAGCCTTCTTCCTCTGACTGCCAAGGCTGGGTTTAAAAACAAACAGCATATTAGTACAGATGGCACTAATTGAAGAATGCTTATTTTAGAAAGGAGCTGGAGGAAGAGGAGCTGTAGGGTAAATTTGCTATCAAAAACATTTGTCAAACATGCAATGAAACGTGATCATTATGTGATCAAAGATGGGGCCAAATGTGATCAATCACATGGACAAACACTTCTTCAAGCAGAACAGAAATAAGTAACTGACACATGGCCAAACACACTACCAAGTGTGAAAACCACATCCAGAACATGTCAAATGTATGCTGGAGTACTTCTCAGAACAACTGACCAAACACTGTCCAGAATGCATGACTGAAGTGCCCGAACAAGTGACCTGATCAAAGAAGTGACAAAAAATGTGTTTGAGCACATCACCAACATGTGATGAACCTGACCCAATGTCACAGAACACTTGTCTGAGCATGTCACCATACAATGAACACCTGACCAAACATGTGACCAAACACATGGCTAATCTTGCCTCCATAATGTGTGACAATCGAACATGCCAACAACTTCTAAAAAACACAGAAATCACATGTCCAAACCATGTACCTACACTAGGTGACAATAAAACGTGATAATGTGTCCAAGCAATCACAAACACGTGACTGAAGACATGTCGGCATGTCACCAAATCGTAAGTGCATGAGAAACATAGCTGAACATGAAAAACATCACAACAGGACATTTCATGATAAAACAGGCTAGAACAAGTTGCAATCACATGAAGAAGTGTAACCAGATACATGGCTGAACATGTGATAAACCCACCGCAATAACACATGACAGTAACCTATGCCTGAGCATGTGTTTGAGCACATCACAAACAACAGCCTGACCATGTTCACAACACATGACTGACCATAAGACAAAGTCTGTGTCATAACATGTAATGATTCAAAACATGTTGGCAAACATGACCTGACTCATGTCACTACAAAATATGATGGCACAAATGGACATAAACCTGATGACACAGGGCAAGACTTCAAGGCAAAAGGCAGCACATGTGTCTAAGCATGTCACAACTGTCTGAACCATTTGTGAGGACCAAAAACATGACACTATCAATAGATAGAACATGTGACAACAGCAATGTGTACCACAGCAGGTCACGAACATGTCTGCTGTTAATACGCATGTCCAGACACACGTCCAGAAGACACTTCTAGAAGTGTTGACATGGGAGTGACATAGAAGCAAAGCTTCTCAGAGCATATTGCAAATATATGATGACCAAACAGGCAACAGGTGATGTTTTCAAACATTTCAGGAGATAATTTTCACCAGATAATAGACTCTGGTTCCAAGCAAATAACAGAATTTCCCACTGAGAAACCAACTTTCACTACTCTTGACATTAGATTCAAAGATGACACATTTTTCTGGCAGTAAATTCACTTCCTTCAGCGTATCGCTATTAATAGTCAGGGGACTTCTCTGCATGTGCAAGGTTCATGCACGAAATCTGCAACTCAGATAGCTTTGAGCAGATGGGATATAGAGTCTCAAACATTCCCCCATGATGCTAATCAGGAAAGAAATTCAATGATCTCTGCCAAGGGCATTTTATCCTTCTGCTTTCTTGTTTTAATTGCAGGAAAACACAAAGCCTAGCCTTTTTGTGAAAAAAGCAGTGTTAATTTTATGGCCACTAATATTTCAACAGATACTGAAAAATAAAGTAAGATAGAATAACCCACAGACAATGACGGTTTTCATCCAAGTATTATGAGCCTAACTTACAGCTGAGTTTGTCATTACACTAACAAAACCTCAATTACTCTAACTTGGCTTTTGAGTACATGGCAAACTTGAACAACTCTGTATATTCAAATATGAACAAATCTATTTATGCTTACAGAATTCAGCATACTCCTCAGCATTCCCAGTAACAAGAAGGCAGCTTCTGTGCAAACACTGTGTATTGAAGAGGTAACGGTGCCACAGGAGGCAGGAACTCCAAATATGAATGTCCAAATAGAGTCTAAATCAAACTGTAAGAGGTGAAAGAGAAGAAAGAAGATGTGAAATTATCTCTTACTCCTGTACAATTTGATACTGCTTTTATTATACCTACAATACGCTCATTTGGCAGTGTCTAAAAAATGAATTGTTTTACGTCCTCCAAACTTTACCCCCAAAACCTTCATATGAAGGTCACTGAAGGAAAATCCTTCTAACCATGTGCTAATGCAATTGCAACTCATACCTCTTCAAAGTATTTTGAAAGAAGAAAAGACCTGTCAGCACTAGTGCTGCACAACCACCTCAGCCTAGTTCACTCCCATCTAGAAGTAAAACCCACATGGTATCCTACAGAAAAAAAAAAAAAAAAACCAAACCAAGAACAAAAGAAACAAACCAAGTTGTATTTTCCAGCACGTCCAAATAATCAAAAAATACAAAAGGACAAAATGTCCACCTCTAGCATTCAGAGCACTATTGCTAAATATTTTAAGTACTTTAATTTCAATTTATCAGTGCCATACTTCAACGCTGTAAGCAGGAGGTTAGCTTCATGCCTTTAACTTTCTTAGCACAGTATTGAATGTGCTGTCAAGTATTCCTGTTGAGAAAACAGGCAGGCAGAATACCTTTTGGTCTGAAAGTCTTACTTTCCAGTTCCCACTGATAAATAAATATATATAAAAAAAGATAAATAATAAATCGCAATAATATATGATATATAAATGATAAATAATATATATATATAAATAATAAATGATAAATAAATCCATTCTGAACAGGCACCTTGTCTATCTGGAGTGTGGCTTTTCTCCATAAGGCACAATACTAAGGCTTCATAGGACTTTGCTGTAGACCATATAATACCTACTCATTTACATACAATTAAAACAAGTCTAAAATCAACCTTTTTCTGAAATAAAAGCTACCTTGTTGCAAAAAATTACACCCCCTTCAATGCTCACACCATTCTATCTTAAACCATGGATCTGCTTCCCATTTGACCCAAAACACACCAGAAAGACATCAGCAACAGCTATGCCGTAATAGACTGGCTTCCACATACTCCCATACTACCTTGTCCTCCCACCCCAAACAACACAGCACTAAACACCATATCATGACTGTGAGTCAGCTGCAGAGAAGAATGAGTGGGCCTGGTTAATCCATTATTTTCTTTCATGACAGACAGATTTACATTTACATTTCACTAGGTAATCCCTACCTGGCGACCCCGATTACACTGGCTGCTGATGACAGGTGCACTGACCTGCAGGTTTTCAGGCAGTTCAGTGACAGGCTGCTGCAGGAAAAGGGCCATAAGGAGGAAATAGAGTGCAGGTACATTAGTGTGCTTTGGGAGAAGGGACTGGAGAATGGGAAAGCCTGGGAAGTGACAAGCATCCCGGTTAATCTCCCGGACTGTCGATCTGCCACCAGCACTCCTGCCGACATTGAACCCTGAGATGGAAAAGTACGAAAAGTCAACAACATTAATTGGGAAATGCCCCTGAAGCTCATGCTTACCCAAGTAGTGAACTTGAGAGGGTGCCTCCTCTGAAATTAATGCCATAAAATATGAATGTGTGCATATAGACTATCACAAACACATTACACAATTCTGCTGCAGATGTCTGACCTTTTAATCAATAAAAACAGGAAATGATTGCCTTCCAATACCATATAGATGACACTGCTTCCTACAGACTGCTTAATGCCACTGCATACACGCACAGATCCTTTTTCTGACTGTGAGCACTATTTTAGACTTTTAAAACACACAAGCTTCTGAAAAAAAACCCATATTTTTCCGGGTGAGAGCAAAGATATTTGGTTGATTAACCTTAATCTCAGTTACAGACTCATATTAGCAAGCAGAAACCCCATTGTCCATTTAAGTTGATGGGCAGCTAATTTGTTTCCAGAGGTGTCTCAGGGGCACCTTGTAACCAGCTGGTATGAAGCGTTAAATGCTCTTATTTTAAGTGCTGCCAAAAGTACAAAACTCACCTCTTCTGACCCTAATTCTACCTAAATATTTAATCTTCTTATTAAAAAACCACACTGGGATGGCAGAAGAGCTTATTTTCAAGTGAGGAAGGAGGCAGGAAGAAAATTCAGTCTCCTCACCAGCACAAACAGTAAGGCATTCTTCTGACACTGCCAGAGAGGAGACTGTTTCTCTGAGGCTCTTACACAGATATTCTTTCCACCAGAAACTGTCTTTTTAAACAGAAAACATCTATGAGGAATCAGACGAATGAAATCTTTGCTACAAAGTTACAGGAAATCCAGCAGCAATCTTGAACAAAAAAGGCTCATATTTATTTTCATGAGAAATCTTGGAGCCAATGTGTTGTAATTTATTAGAAAGCACATGGTATAAAAATTAAATAATCTGTCACTATCAGTTGAAGAGACACATGTTTAAAAATATCTGTTTCGTCAAAATCTATCTTGGATTCAATTAAACTGACACTACAGTAAGAAAAATAGGAAATCTCTTCAAACACATGCCAAATGTGACTGTAAATCAAAATCTCATTCAGGAAGATTTTGTGACTGAAGAAAACATTTATGTTATTGGACATTTTAAGTGGACACTGAATAAACAACAGTCAAGCCCCTATAATATCAATGGTTTTCAAATAAAAGGCACATGATGAAGAGAACATAAGATACTTAGATTTCAAAAAGATAAAGCAGAAAAAAACCAGACTTCATACTTAAATTTCAGAAAAAGCTCTCTTCCTGAAGTAAGGTCACTTTAGCACAAAAACAGATCATATACTGCTGCAACAAAGAGAGGTGGTTCCTTGTACAGTCATTTTAGGAACAACAATTAAGTTGAAAGTACTATTAATATCACTATCCTGACCTAAAGACTATTCAAGGAAGTTGTGAATGTTCAACCCCTGGCAGTGGTCAAGGCCAGGCTGGTCAGAGCCTTGGGTGACATGGTTTAGTGGGAGGTGTCCCTGCCCGTGGCAGGGGGGTTGGAACTAGATGATCTTAAGGTCCTTTCCAACCCTAACTATTCTATGATTCTATGATTCATGAAAGACTCTTATTTATTCTCAATGCGTTTGCATCAGTGTCTGAATGGACATTCATCTGAAAAACACTACCTTATTTTGACTAAAAAAAGAGTTCTATGGGAAATCACCACTATACCTTGCGATACATGCACAGAATTGACATCTGTTATTTCAGACACTTGGAGCTGCGTATTCAGACAGCTCAGAGATGCTCAAAATGGGTTCTGTAGCACTAAAGTGTTATACACTGAACTCTAGATCATATGCAATAATGGAAAAGTCTCATAACCTGGATGAATGAGGCTTTATGAACCTGCAAAGTCTTTAACATGAGAGAGACCACAAGCATGCATATGTGCAGAAGAATGCAGTAAAAGGGAGGTGAAAATAAAGGCTGAGATGACAACATAAACATAAAAATTTCCAAGATAGCAAAGAAAAATCCTGGTAAATTTAATTGGCACAGAACTCACTAGACAAGGCAGTTCAGGTATAACACCGCATGATGCTCCAAGTAAATAAACAAGGACATTTCACTGAATCTCTATTAGCTGTGTTCATAAGGTTCTTGTTGCTATGTTTGCGTCTAGCTCAGATGTGCCTACCAGGAGACATACTTAACCTTACCATGATGGTAACAGAAAAAAAAAAAAAAAGATTAGCTACACAGGCTTCACGCAGATGACGAGGTAATACTGAGTTTACAGTGAAATCTGTGCAGTATCAACTGAAGGGCAGCTTTGTAAAACTGTTCTCTTTTGTCTAGGAAATCTAACTCTGAATTGTAAGAAGAATGAAGTGCAGAGCCATCTGGTTGCAGCACATGCAGCAGTAACAGAAAGGATGCATCTGCCAGACAGTATTCATGCAATAACCCACACCTCAACATACATACACACACACTCCCGCGCAATCCTCCAGTCATGAGAGGCTTAGATGCCATACCTAGCACAGTACCAATCTTGTTGGTCAAGACAGAATCCGTCTGATCGAGCCAGCCTCCACCACTGAGACCCTCCTTAAATTTGATAAGGATGGACTGATTACTCAACAGGACCACAAGAATTCGCATGGCTGCTGTGACTGTGGTGGAATGTAGATGTTCTTCCATAAACATCATAATCCAATCAAAACCAAGTGTCTTGATTAGTTCTTCACAAGCCCTAATTAAAAAGAGAGAAAAAAAAAAGTCACATTTTACAGCATTTAGTTTCCTACTAGATAGTAAAAATCGGTGTCCTCCAATACAGGGCAAAATTCAAGATCAGAAAAAGTTCAGATATATTGAAGAATTAACTGAATTCTTAGGTAAGTTTGTGACACAACAGGAAATGCTGCTCACCAAATCTTGTCAAACAGAACACATACAGTTTTGCAGAAAGGGAAGACTAAATATAGCTCCTGGGACTATTCCACTGAATGAGATTTCTCCAACTCCTGCTTTTGATAGCAAATGTGGAATGCTGAACTGGAAACATTTATTCACAAATCATAATTTCCAAATACTTTTCACTGAGCCTTACACAGGTAGAGAGTTTTCACAAGCCTTTTTAATAAACTGGTATTAAAAAATTAAGGTTCTTTAGTTGGGATTTTTTGTTTTGTTTTAATTAAGGGAAGAGTTGCTTAAAAATATATGAAAGAAAATGCTCTTTCTTTAATTTCTTTTTAGCAGTATTACTGAAAAACTCAAGCAGGTTCAGGTTGTATGTCAACCAATGCTCAGTCAATCACTACATAATCTACAGTTGCCATACATTCTCAAAATGCCTCTAACAGATTCAAGACAGCCTACTGGGCAGTTGCTTGAAAGTTGTATTTTATCAAGGTTTAACTTGACAGTGCTGCAAAATCTCTTCTCCAACTCGCTATGACTCCAGTGCCTCGTTAAACTATAATATCACATTCCCTTCCATGAACAATCAGAAGCAAGTAATCTCCCCTTAAATCTACTACAGACCTTCCTTTCCTGCTGATATTTACTTCTGTTGCTCCTAACTTGAAGCATAAGTTTCTACAAATGCTGTCAATCATGGTCTTATACTTTTTTTTAAAGAGCCAAACAAAAAAAAACAGTTAATGCAATAGCTGAAAGATACGCATTAGTTACACCAGCATCTGCTTTGTACTTGCTCAGTACTATTATTCTTGCTACAACAACTGACGACATACAACTCAATAATCATGTGTTCCATTTCTACTAGCATACCCAAGGCTAATTCAGTGACATCTGCATAAATCATTCAGTAGTTCCTACAAATTTATATAATTCAACTAAACAAATTGAATGGGGGCTGTATAATTCTTCCCCCTAGAAATAAAAACATATATCCTTTCTCTACCTCAAGTTTTTTTGCACTTACTGCAAATTAACAGTTGTCTTGTCTTTAGATGTATATAGAAGTTTCAGTAGGATATCTAAAAGCCTGTTCCGCAGTAGAATAAGATTAGCTGAAACAAGTCCTCCAAAATCATCCTCTGTTCCTAAACATTAAAAAAAAAAAAGAAAATTAGGCTTCTGGAATTCAGACATTTTAAAGGCTATTCAAGAATTCCATACATACAAATTATTATTGTCACATAGAATTTGGTTAGTTTGAAGAATGAGTAAAAGGGAATTGCAGCTTCTCAGATAGTAATCTAAACTGAGGTGGTCCAAATTAATTAAGACAGTCACTCCCAGCAGGTAGAGACAGAAACAAACACTGCTTCACCTGACCCCAATCTCTCCCTTCTGACAACATCGTAGATAAACATTTTGGATTAAGCAACTAGGCGGATGGGAATCCCAAGAAAAAACTTGGTATGTCCTAATTCCCTCCAAATCTAAGAAATTTGGAGAAACAGACCCCCAAATTCATCATCGGTTGATAAAAACCACTGCAAACTAAGACAATACATGCAGCTCAGGAGTAACTTCACAGTTATTTTTTGAATGCGCCTTAGTGCACCTTATGCTGTCAATGTAAAAAACATGTTTTTACATTATTTAAAAAACCAGAAAATCACGGCTTGAGGTGATAAGCAAAAATGAAGACAGATCAGGGAATCATAGAATGGTTTGGGTTGGATGGGATCTTAAAGATCACCTGGTTCCAGCCCCACTGCCATGGGCAGTGACACCTTCCCCTAGATAAATGGACGCTTTCTGGGCCAAGGTTTTGTGCCTAACTCACAGACACAAACACAAAGCATCTTCTATGGCAGAAATACAGAGGAACTAGTGAAGACCGGTAACCTAAAAATCTCATGTCCTTTCGTTCAAAAGCTTTTCTCTCTTTTCACAGCCTGAATTTCTCCCCAAGGGTCTTCAGTTCCCGCAAGGCAAGCAAAATGCAGCTCAGGCTGTGGTTAGCCTGGGAGAAAAAGATAGCTAGCCTGCAGCGAGATCACCAATCTGTACCCTTCTCCAATACCCACACCCCTCTTTTTCACTAAAAGGCACAAAATTAATCATCTTGGAGCATTCAGAAGGAACAGGAGGCACATAGGGGGATAATGATGAATATGCAGACTGCCTAAATCTTGTTGTTTGGGAAACCAAACCAATAAAGCTAACTTTAAAGCAAAACCACTTCTCTTTCACTTGTCCCTGCACACCAGTATATTCCCAAAGTGATACAAAAAGAGGATCTTTAGGCAATCCCCTCTAGTTATTTGGGTGACATCCACTATGGGACTAAAACATTTCTGTTCAGAAAGACTGATCAAAAATGCAACTGCAGAAGCCTCTTTTCTTTAGGAAAACAAACATAGAAATGGTCCCCAAACAATGCAATATAAGCATTCTTGAAGGACAGTAAAACTTCCTTTTTGGCCTAAAAAAATAACTAGACTGTCTTAGTCAATTCTTCCGCTTCCTCCACACCTGAAGGGCACAGGCACCTAGTAACCCATTTTTGTCTTCTTTTTCTCTCCACAAAGCAGCAGAGATGCATTGCTGATCTGAAATGAGTGGAAGAAACAGAATGAAACCATAGAGTGTTAAACGAAGGAAGCCACAGTACATGGGTTTTGTACTGCTTTGCACGCAATACTGAAAGCTAAAGTACCACAACTAACTAGCAGCCAGATTATAACAAAATTGCAATATTGCTAATGACATTACTTCTAAATTTTACATATTTAAGCACAGAGGGGATCAGAAAGTATTTAGCTTCTACTGCTTTTAAGCCATGCCAACACTTACCACTGTCAAGCTTTTCCTCGTTGTTTATTTCCATGACTACAAACTTCTCACAGACTGCGAATGTAGGTAAAGTGGAAGAGATGAACTGTCCAAACCTTGATGTACACAGAAAAAACATCATTCATTGATATGACAGTTGCACTCTCATCTATCAATAATTCAACTTAAACATAAAACCAGAAAACTAGTGAGAGGGAAATATCCAAAAAAGTCAGCTTTCTCACATCTCAAGACTGAGGAAAACAGTCTCCATCTAAAGTCAATAGCCAAAAAAACAATTTCATATGTAATAATTAATGGAATCTTTTCAGACAAGTCTGTACATAAAGGACCCTGAAAGTGCTAGGATTCAAAAAAAGGAAAGAGGGAGATACCACCAAGTCCTAATAAAAGGAATACCACAAGTTAAACCGTTACAGCTTAACATGTATTATATAAACAGTGATTACTTGACTCTGGTATAATATTTATGCCTACAGCTTGAGGTGATGAAGTCATGGGTTTCCAAGACAAGACTGTTATGTTTCTCTAAGAAAGGAGATGCAATATATTCCTCTTCTTTCTGGAACTAAGCTGAAATGGTCCCTAGCTAGTATAACTTTTACCAAATTAGACATTATTTTTCATTTTATGTCCAGAAATGGTAACAACAAACACTCAGGCATTCTACAATCTGTTTTATAACTATTTAATCACAAAATCAATAATTTTATAAAACAAAGGCAAGATGTTCATTTTGATGCTTCTGATACTTTTAATTGCACTTAAACTGAGAAGCTGAAAACGTGACCATTTGTATGCAAAGAATTCCCAAACCCTGCATATTTAATCCATTTCCATTATAATTAAGGGGGAGATGAGAAAAATTACCAAGAAGTTGAACTTATTTAAGAGCATTTATAATAATTCTGTATGTATAAATCACAATTACTTATGTAGCTTTCATCAGTCAGAATAATACATATCTGACAGCTTTAAATATTGTTTTACACAGTGATGATTAACAAAAAATCCTGAACTAAGCCTTTCCTGCAGGGAAGTAATCAAAGCTGCATTTTAACCAGAAGTAATAGTCAATGGTATCTAAAAAAAGTGCTCAATACTTCAAAAGAACAAGGGAGCTGCAATATAACACCTTTGCTTTTCGCCTGCAGAACATTAAGCCAGTTCAATCAGTCAGTTATACCTGGTTAGATATAAACAATTTAATATGCAAATCAAGATATTAACAAAATTATTGCCTATGACTGGTTCACTATAGCTCTCACAGGAAAAATTCAGTACATGAGCATTTCATCTTACTTACTCTACAGCAGTATGACCATTGAGTATTTTTGACCAAGATCACCAACATAATAAACATAAGAAAGCCATATTCACCACAAGTGTGGGTTACCTGAGCAAGTCATAGCTGCTAGGAAAGCCTTGAAGCAAAAAGCTCAGCACATTACTAATCGCAGCGATAGTAGGCTGGGACAGAGACATATCTCGAAGAGTCAAGAGCAGTCTTGGGATGAGTTGGAAGTCCCTCATTAACTTGGCATTCTTTGCTGCTTCACTGGAAGGAGAAAGGAAGTAGCAATTTGAAATTGGAGCATCCCCTACATATTACCTAAACCTCTAAGTCTCATTACTAAGCTGTCATTGCTTCATACCTTGACTCTGTGAGAAGTTCGATGAAGTGCTCAAATAATGACAGATGAAGCTCATATGGTGCATGAAGCCAGACCTGAAATACAGAATAAAAAATTATTTTTGTACACAAAACCACTTTATGATTAAAAACTGACATTAACATACCAAAAGTTATGAAAGGCTTGAAGAGATTAAAACTATTTGTGCATATGACTATTTACCTGGCCATTGTAATCAAAAGCACATTGCAAGGTTCTCAACTGTTTGATTTTCAACTTCAAATAAATACTAGATATACCAGTGAAGGCTAAAGAAACACATATCGGTACCAACATATTTTCTATAAATGTATCATGCTGAAAATTTTTTAAGAATTCTAGACAGAAAAGTTACATGCTTTCTAGAATGTCTCTTCAAACATAGGGTGCAATGACTCCAAAGGATTTACTGGGATTTGCTAGGCTGATGTGAAATGCTGTGTCAGATTTATTTGCCGTATGCAAAGATTTTTCTCTTTGTAAAATTAACTTACACTCTTCTGCCAAGATTAAACTCAAGGTCTTCCCTGATCTTGATTTTTTTAAATTTTCTTTTTAGCTAACATTTCTTGTACACCATTTTAAATTATTTAGATCCTCTAAAAAAACCCTAAAATTATCAACTGTTCAATCAATACATGTAATAAAAGATAAAAAATCAATACAAGTAATAAAAGGTAAAAAAGATAAAAGTTGGCAGTTACAGCTGCAAATCTTAAGATTGACTTGCTATTGAACAAAACATACTTAATGCTTGTGCTGTAGTGTATAAAACTAGCTTACACAAAATGCTTTCTACCATTTTCTTTTCTTCTAACCTTACCATCTAGGATGATCAGAACAAATCTTTTCATTTCCATGTTTAGCATAAGAGTAAGATCATCTAATTTATCCAATTTAAGTGAAATGTTTGAGTCACTGATTTCTGAATACAAAAATATAATAAATACTTAAAAAAAACCCCAAATAAGCCAAAACCTGAGGCTTTTGGGAAGTTTCTTCTTAGTGACTCACAAACCTGTTACTTGCACATTTATTTTATTTTTAAGTCTCCTAAGTATATTCATTCTCCAGTTATTCTTGGTCTTCAGGGAAAATAAAAGATAGACATGAATGAAAGAATATTAAATTAGATCTTTAGTACAGTAGTTGCTGTCTGAGTGTGTACAGACCACTGATGAAGCTTCTCAGCTGGTTCCTTTCTGGGAGAAAGAAAAAGAAAGAAAAAGGCAGGATTCATATCCCACTGTCAAATGAGCTGGGCTTCTGAGTGATTCACACTCCTCTGCTAAATAATTCATCTACTTTAAGAACCCTACCACAAACATTAGCTCTTGTAGGTATTATAATAACTTCTATTAAGTCTATGTTTAATTTTGTGAGCACAAAGGAAGCATTACTGTAATTCAAAAGGTTTATTAAACCCTAGTTACATGATACTGAAGAATTTGTGTTTAGACGTGGCACAGACTTATTTCTCATTTTAACATTATGCCTCAAGTTAAAAAAAAAGGAAACTTTGGTGTGTGACAAATTCCCTTTGTATTAAAATCCCACTTAGGTTAAAAGAGAGGCTCAGGTCTGCCCTTTTAACTTCTTTTACCTCTGTGCCATAATTATAGCATATTGTTGATCTTGGCAAGGTGGAATTGGGTTTATTAAAGACCTTTAAGCTCTTGATAAAAGAAAATTAGCAAGGGCAGTTGATTTTATTAAAATAAAGGCTATAGCAGCAGGAGTTTTTTGATAGGCAAGAGTCTTGAATAAAGTTTCCAGGAGGGCTTTGAAATACTCAAATAGACATCTAGAAAAAGGAAATGGCTAACTCCATAAAGCCATTTGTGCAAAACAGATTTGTGCTATTAAGTCAGTATCTTATTGCTGGATTAGTAGTGGTAGTAGTATTTTTATTTATTTATTTATAGCCCATGTGAAACAGAAAACCTTGATTCAGTCTGTGTCAGGTATAGGAGCCAAAGGAGCAAACACTAAATGACAAGTTCTACACATCATTTATCAGCCTCTATTACACTAGCATTTCCTTCTGAACTCCTCTCCTTTCCTTAATTTAACACAACAATGAAATATTTCAAAATTCAGCTTGCATGACATGTAAGTGCCTTACTATTAACTTTGCAGGAGGCATATGATAAAGTGATTCCTGTGTGCTATACTGAAGGTTCACCTCCAGCTGTTATTTTCAGTATGTCTTTCATGCCTCGATGTATGTACTGCAGTAGAACAAACAGATTGAAAAAATTGCTGAACAGAAAACTGAAAAATGTATCTTCTAAAACAACAAAAAGCAGAAACATCTGTGGTACCCATTCATGGTTTCTACAGTGATTCAAGCTATTTCAGCAGGAAAAGTTACCAGTGATCTTGCTGTTCAGCTGCTTTACTGTACTACATAAGATATAGGAAGTTCTCAGGATAACAGCCTACTTTGTTGTTGTTCAATATATAAAGGCATGCTATCAGCATCTGACTTAATAACTATCCAGCATTATCATCACTTTTCTGTGCATCTTTACATACTTCAAAATCACAGAGCAGATCCTGGAAGGCAGCAGAATTTGGAATGATTGATGTCTCATGCCCACTATCAACAGTTCCCACCAAGGAAAAGGTCAGATGGAGAATGTGGCTGTTCAGAAGGGATCGTTTCTTCTTTAACAGCATTGCCAGCAACTTGAACAAATAAACAAAAAAGGAATTAGCAGCCTATGAATACACAACAATGCTGTCTAAGCACAAAGAACGGAAGAAATGTCTGTTCCTTTTGAGAAGGCCCTTGCAGTATGTCTGAGAGTGGATCCTCTTGAAATAGCTTGAAAGTGGCATTACAATTGATTAGAAAGGAGCACATCTAGAACACCTTCCAGCTCAGAAAACATCTGTTCTAAATTTCAGACAGTATTTAGGCACTGAAAAAAAGTAGCCATGACAAGATGAATCTGAATAAGCCTGACTTTCCTTTTCATTGCTGCCCTTTGTTGCTCTAGGCATCACCATAGATGTCATCCTTATAATCCTCATTTCTGCTCTAACTTCTTAAAATCTGGGCTGGGAAAGAACCAACTGCCAAATGTACTATTACTATTTCTTGTCTTCTGATGCATATTTGTTAAACTCTTAACACACTGGCCTGTTCAGCTTCACTGTCCTCCTTGAAACATTACTAAGGAAATAAGGATTTCTGGGAATCTTTCTCAAACCATGCTATTTGCTGAGGTCAATACAAGTGGAAGGTAAGGTGGTATGTAATGTTCCACTGACTGCTTATGGTTTAAAGAGGACACTGTCTAGATCTGTTTGACCAAAGTAAGCCAAGGTATGTAACAGGCTACATAGAATACTATGCTTATAATAACTATACTAGTCATTAGCATTACAAGGTTTGTAAATATGCTGCCTAAACACAGAACAAACTTTCCCTTCCAGTAAAGCAGTCTTCACAAAAAATGAAAAATGCATTGGTCATGTGAAGATCTTTTCAAGTCAGTCAGCCAATACTTCTGCATAACTGATTGTACTTTCCCCATCCTGATGGATAATTAAGAAGTCTTCAGCTTGAAAGCAAACAGCATCACTAACTATAAGGTCTGTGCAGCCCCCAAAATGATGCTTTCAGGAGTCTACTTGTTCAGTTTTCTTCATGTGTCTGTCCTCCTCTCTTGCTGGCCAATCAAGGAGACAGGAGCTCCCTGATCACTGAGGGCTTCTAGGGTGGGTCCACAATCCTGGGAAAAGAATGATCTAGATGCCATAGTTGTGCTCTTCCTTGCTATTAATGAAGGCTCAGTTTCAGCAAAGCAGCTAAATGTGCACAATTGCTTAGCAAAACTTTCCACCCTCTCCTTTAAAAGCCACTCTAAATAACTCATCTGTGATAATTAGCCAAGAGCACAGTAAACTTAAGAATAGAAACTCAGGTTAACACAACACAAGGACTTTCAACAGGAACTGCTAGGACAGCAAGTGAAATTCAGTCAGCCTGGTCTGTTTTAAGACTTCTTACATACCTGATAACCTCGGATTCTTTCCATTTCTTTGCTGGCTAGTGGATTGCTCTTTACCACACAGACCAAGGCCTTCACAGCTGCATATAACCCTTCTACATCTGATGCCATCGCTACAAGTCCCAAAATAGCAGCAGCTCCACCAATGTACTGCAGTGTAGTGGCAACAGGCTTGGGGACAAATGTTCTTACACCTGAGCATAGACAGAGAAAATAAATGAAAATAAATCTAATTCTTCTAGGAAATCACTGTGAACACATGCATTGATTTGCATTCTATCACTGTGTGAATTATGAAAATAGTATCACTAGAAGAACTGTGATACCTCAGAAGAGAAGGTGGAGGAAATACTGCACTAGAAATTAATTCATGACCTAGGGTAAAGTAATTAAATATATTTTCATAAGGATGATGTATATAAACTGAAACAATCATCCCATATTAGTAACAAAGACAAAAGAAAAGATGGTATGCCCACAAAATTTAAAAATGCTAAAAAAAAAAAAAAAAGTCCCATTACCATTCATCAATTAAGTGACTTATCTTCTAGACCTGAGTTCTTATTGACAAGCAATTAATAAATTTTAAACATAATGATTCTCAAGTGCTCAGCTCACCTAAATATCCTATCAAAGCTGCACCAATGGAGCGTGCTGGTCCATTCAAATGCCCTGCTGAGTTATGTAGCAGCTTCACAGGTGTGGCATTTTCATGAGAAGAAATTGCCAGCTGAAAAAAAAAAACAACAAAAAAAGCAGGAGCTAAAGGGAAGGGTTTTTTTTTACGCAAGCATGAACATGTCTTGTGTGTTTGCCTCCTGTGATTAAGAGTAACATGTAACAAAGTAGAACTATGCTAGAGTCATTAAGACATTCTCTAAAGTAAAATCTCCAGTCCCCAAAGTTTAAGGAAGATTAATCCAACTTTAAAAATAATCCCACCAGATAATAGAAAGGTTTAGTTTAAAAGGGACCTTTAAAGATGATCTATTTCAGTCCCTCTCCTTCGGGCAGAGACATCTTCCACCAAATTAGGTTGCTCAAAGTGCCATTCAACATGAGCTTAAACACTTCCAGGAATAGGGCATTCACAGCTTCTCCGGACAATTTGTTCCCACGTCTCACCAACCTTATTGTAAAAGGTTTCACCCTTATGCCCAATCTAAATCCACCTTATTTCAATTTAAAACCATTGTCCCTTGTCATGTCACTACATGCCTGGTAAAAAAGTCTTTCTCTGTTGTTCTTATAAGCCCTCCCTACGTATTGAAAGGCTGCAATAAGGTCTTCCTGAATCTCTTCTTCAGGCTGGACAACCCCAAATCTCTCAGCCTATCTTCATAGATGGTCTTTTGAATAAATATTTCATTGACTTTTAAGATACTCTGAAGAAACAATGTAAAACAACATTCTGGTCTCCAAATCTGAATCATGGTCAGAGGACTAAACTATCAGCTTTGTTCATCTGCAACAGGAGAAATATATTCAACAATATAATTTTAACTGTTTTTCAACAGGATTACAACTGCCATCTACATTAAAAACCAAAATGCTTCTAAAAGGTGCTGAAGTGTGCAGCTATTAGTAACTTCAGGAATGCAAATAAAATCTAGGAGTACAATCTCTTAAAAAAAAGAAATTAAAAACCCATAAATGTGATTACTGGCAACCTTTTTGACAAGTAGATTATTATTCCTGGTAGCCTTGAGCAAATTGCCTTGAAAGAAGTTAAAAGAAATGTCAAAACAAGTACTAGATACTAACCATCTCATTTCCCAACATACCTGTTTGGCAATAGCTTTACTATCCAACTTGTTGTAAACTTTCCTTATTTTTGCCACTGTAAATGAAGAAACTGACAGTGCATAGAGACCAAAGGAGACCTTCTCTTCCGGTACTAAAGATACTGGAGAGGGGTTGATTCCTTCAGACTTTGAATCTTTGCCTTAAATTCAAAGTAAAAAAAGTTCATTTCAGTAATAGCACTGTTTTTCTTTTCTGTTTCAAGAGTGAAATCTTAAGCAAATTATACTGCAGAATAGGTATAATATAGAGAATATATTGAATGGTTTTACAAATAGCCGAGATGTGATATTGTCTTTGCACACTTTCTCGCTGTACTGAAGAATACTTTGATAGGATATGAGTCATGGAATAAATCTCCTATTTAAGATAAAAGGGTAATGGCTATCAAACATTTCCTTTCAAGAATGTCTACACTATCAACCTGTAAGAGCAGTTGGCAGCTTGTGGCTTGGCCAAGCAATGGAAGAGGTGGTGCTTCCTCATTTAAATTTTTGGAAGGCAATATTACTCTTCTACTCTATTTGTGTACAACCTAAGGGGCTGTTCACTTTCCTTCCCACTTAAAGAAAATCCAAATAATCCAAACCCAGAGAATTATTCGGTATATCTGCATCTTTGTGACAACAGGCTTTTTATAGTGGTTTGCTAGGAAAACTTAGTTGCTGGCTGGGGTTAAACTATGACAGCACTGAAGAGAATATATAACTGTATCTTTAATATTTTATATCCACTGCTCCAAACATGGATGCTTCTTGTGAAGCACTGCAAACATTATGATTGACAGCTGTCTACAACACTGAGAGTCAGTGTGAAAAAACTCTGCACCTGAAATCTCAACACTGAGATTCACTTCTCTATCTTCACTGCAGGTCAGAAGGTGTGTACAACTCCCATGAAACACACTAACAGAATTAAAAAAGCATGAAGGCTTCTCACCTAACACTGAAACAAGTGGGAATCTGGATGTCTACATCACTTATTGAACCAGAGTCAAGTCTCTGCCAAGTTTCAGAATTCTTGGTTTCCCCACAAATGAAATCCTCATTGGAACCTTGCTCACACAGATGCCCTGAGAACATTCCTCCATTTCAGCAAAGAAAGGAATTCCTTCTGAACAAATAACTGCTCTCCGAGGGGTCTTTTTCCCTATCGGACTCCTTAGGGTTTGGCATGGTGCACATAAAGCGAACAAAAGCTGAGCCCCAAATAGAAGCCCTTTGCTCTGGAGCAGGCTTCTCCAAAAAAAAAAAAAAAAATACAAACCTGAGCAAATCTTTGCAGGAGAAATACACTGCCACACTGGAAAAAGTCTCCATGTTCAAAAAATGAAGAATTCTTTTAAGTTACTGTGGCCTTCCTGGTGAACATGGCCTTAGCATAAAGGCAGGAAGACCTTCAATACTCAGAAGTGGACAAAAAAATTCACATTCACAGAATTTGCTTTTTCGGTACTTAAAACTTGCAAACCACCAGTCAAAATGCCTTTCAGGAGAAAATATAACTGACTAGCAGATACCTAAATCCACAGTTGCTTGCCATGTTTGTCTAGCTGTCAAAAAAACAAGTATGTGACAGACCTGTACATGACAAAATTCAATCCCCTAAAGTTTTTCATTCAAGATGGGCAAGGAAACCTGCCTTCTTTTTCATGATACTTCATTCTCTCACAGCCTGAACATCAGTGACATTTGGGGGTGTGGGGGTGTCTGTCATTACTCCAGGGAAAGCTTTCACCATGAAAAGTAAGACTTTGTGCACTCTCTGTACTTCTCTCATCACTCACTGCCTCCTTCCCCGAGATGGTGACAGTTTCTCTCCAAAAGAGCTGGAGAGTGTTACGGTCCTCATGGGGAAAGACAACGCAAGGACAAGACAGCTTGATATGCTCCCCATTTTTATTTGTTTCACTGAAAAGCCATGTGATAGCTAGGTAAAGCAAAGAGCATCAGGCATAATACTGATGTTACTGAGGAGGTACTCTTAACTGAACCAGAAGACAGGGAGCTCTACAAACCAGGAAAATCTCACTACTGACAATGGATCTTACCAGAGCTAATGCAGAATCTGTTGTCTGAATATTTAAAAGCAGGACTATGGACATACATTTCTAACAAAGTTATTAACATCTTTTTGTGTTCAACACCCCAATTTCAAACACTAAAATTAAAAAAAGTAAGAGAACTGCCCACAGCTGTTTGCAACCAATGCATAAAAAAATATCTGCTGCCACACAATCCCTCCTGGTTTGCTATTTCTTTTAACAGTTGTCCTACTTAGGTCCCTATAAACCATGACATTTCAAGACAGCTGCATTTAAAGTACAGACTACCTCACAGATTTGCAAATGTTATCACTAGAAACTGACAAGTTAAAATGCCTTTCCAATTTCATTTTCTACAGATAAATAGCTTTAAGCATTTCCAACTGGTTTAAAACCAAGGTGAGGAACACAAACACTTCTTTCATACCTCAGTACGAGAACTACCAGAAGTACATTAAAACAGTAATTTGGATTTCTATCATACTTGTCAATAGAGCTACTAATCTTCCTATAAGCAGCTAGCTTTTTCTCTCTGCTACTGCATACTCTCCATTCTTGCGTCTTCTGCCAACATGCACACAAGAAATTCCACTACACCTAGGCCACATTACTAGCTGCCATTTGAATTGTACTTACATGGTACGTATACTGCTTGAAAGCTTCCGACGTAATTTGGTCCCAGCTCATAAATGGTGCTGACACCTGGGGCGGGCAAAACTTCCTCCAGGAAATGTGTAGGGCCCAACCGCCAGACTAATGAAGAGAGCTGGCGTTGTGCGGGTGGTGTACCAATATAGGCATAAACAGTGCTGACCACAGGTGGGTTGGCAGAACCAGACCCACTCGGACTGCTATGAATATAGTGAAGCTGTAAGGGAGAAAAATATGGCGAAGTTATTGCGAGAGCATAGGAGCCATGAAAAGAAAGTAGGCAGGTCAGAAAACTGTGAAAGCATTTTGCAAACCAGGGGAGGTACCAAATGATTGCTATGCAGTGCATGGTACCATACAGCAAAAGTCAGTGAAGAAGATGAAACAGAAGGTAAATGCAAAGATCACAGGTTAAGTGGCTTTCAAAAGCTGAAGGTGTGTATGTAAACATAGGATGAGAACATGCGAGTTCTGTGCTTAAAAACACTAATGAACGAGGCTGTATCTTGATTCTAAAACCATGTCGCTCTATGACAGTCATTATTTTTTGCATAAAGCAATAAGATGATCTCATAAACATGTGTTCGTTCTTCTCTTTTTTCACGGAGTGAAGACATGCCTTTGGTAATTATACTGTTCTGTGCTGAAGTGCAAATGTGATGAACTCAATTTTATAAGATTTTTAGTTGGCAGTAAGACAAATATGAAAGTAAGATGCTGTCCTATATTTAAGGACAATAACAATCTCACAGGCATTTTCTATCTTGTAAAAATTCTGCTACCAGCTATTGAATGTAATCATGTATGTATGGCGAGAAAGTGCTCATGTATTACTCCTATAAGCACAAGTTACTATAGTCTTCTTTCTGCAAAAGAAAGACTGATAGGTAAACTTTGAAAGTCAAAACATTGTTTTACCTATAGCAATATAGTAACATTTATATGTTTATACTATAGCAGTAGAATGCTAGCTCATTTGCACCCCAAACCAGGTTTAGCTTACTCTCTTAAGGACCACCTCCCAGATGCCAAATGCTCTTTGGTCCAGAATAGTTTGTGCTCAGTGGACAGGTTTGCAGTGCTCTTCACTGCTCTGTGCTTTTAGACTCCCAGTTTCTTCCACCTAACCACAAAATACTTTACAACTAAATGTGTCTCATCTACAGATATCTAACAACAACACTGGACATCTCAGTGGCTACCACTGACATGAGGATACTATTTCTGGGGTGACAAGAAGGTTGAGAAAGCTACAACCTGAATAAATTGGCAAAGCTTACTCTGTAATCCCCCTTTTATTCAAAGGTAGATCTGCTACATGGTCCTAGGATAAGTCATCCTTAGCTTTTTATGATACTTGTAATTAATCGGGTTAGCAGCACAGCCTTGCCACTCTTGCCTCACACATCCACCTCATTTTAGTGTTATTATTACTCATGCCTGAGGAAGTATTTGTTATCTTCTTTTAAAAGGACTAGAGCTGGCTCTGGGCTGTGTACTGAGCAAAGACCCCTTTTTGCAAAGCTCCTAATTTTGTGGGTTTCTTTTGTTGTTCTTCAGGTATGTTAGGGGTATGGGGTATGTTAGTTTTGCTCTTGTTTTGTATGGGGTTTGTGCATATATATATGCACATAGACAGAAATCTCTCCAATGAGTAAAAATGAGGATTTAAAAAATTAGTTTACCTTAACAGTGTTAACAAGCTGTCCATCAAGGTACAGTGCAGCTGTGCTGTTCTTTAGCATGCCCTTACTCATGACCAGAACTAGGTGATGCCACTGGCCTTCCACAATGAGGTCGCCACAACGGAAACGGGCACAACAGGGAAGAATTTCATAAAATGATGATTCCTCACTGAAGTCATCGACTAAAGGAAAAGTACCAATTAGTGTGCACCAGTAGAAATGTTATCAAAAACTTGAAACAGGCAAATGTGTCACTGGACTTTCTGCAAAACAATCTACAACAATACATTAAAGCCAGCTTTTTAGATAGCATGTAGTTAAAAAAAATACAATTAACAGGATATGAACAAAATAACACGCTTAACAAGAATGACTTTCAAATGCAAAAACAGAAAGAATGAAAAATTTTAGCTGAAATGACTAGTTTACTCAAGTATTTACTAACTTCCTCATGCCACCATGCAAGTCACAGAAAGATCTTCCATTGTTTTTCTGAAATTGTTTTTACAGCAGTAGTCAGCAAGAAATAACAGATGTCTCTCCAAACCTACAGAGCTATATTTCACTTTTCTCACACTACGGAGAGAAAGATACCCATAGTTCCCAGACTTTCTCTTAACACTTTTCCCTGCCTCACCATGGTCTCTTCCACAGGCCCCACTACCTGCTCTAGCGTAGTTCTCTGAGGGGCCACAGGTGGTCTCTGTGCTTGGGGAACCCCTCACCTCCTGCTCTCAGTTTCACATCCTCAGGGCACTTTCTCTCATTTTCCCCCCTTGTTCCTCACTCCATTCAGTGTTTTTCTCTCTCATGTGTTTACCAGAGGCACCACTTGCCTGGCTGCTGGTTCAGCTGTGTCCTGCAGGGACAGCAGTGAAAGGAGTGGGAAACAGATGCCCGCCCTACAAACAGCCAGAGCAGCCCACTCCCAGCCTCTCCGCAGTGGTTGCAAACCACAAGCTGCTAACCACCCATCCCCCATTCACCCACCTATACTCTTCAAGCATTTCCCAGGTCTGTTTTCACTAGTGGGTGCCAAATTCTCCTCTCCTGAATGTTGAAATGAACTTCACTTCTCAGCACACAACTTTTTAATTTCTCTAAAAGGCATCCTTTAATGTCATACCAGAGGGCATGATGAGTTTGCAGGTGCATTAGCTTCTCCATCACAAAGCAGGATGACCCTCACTCTATCACACTCTACTTGAAAGCCCCCCACTTTTTCCCGCTAGACAAAGCTAGAGAATAAAATTCTCCACCAGGGAATGCTTCAACAAAAAACAGGAGGTTTTCATATCTCTCTTCATTCTTTCATATTGAAGGAAAAGAAACCACTAATCCTCCTACCTCAACAGCTGTCTGCAGAAGAACACTAGTTTCTTTAGAAATAGCATAAGAAAAATGATAATAGCAGCATTCTTGGAGCTAAACTTCAGACACAAAAATAAACTCACATTCTTTTTCTCAGCCAAACACCTTTAAGCACAATCACAAGAAGGATTCTTAAGCCACCCCCATTTATTCTTACAATAGACTCTCAGTACTTCCAGTTCCTGCACTGGTGGGCCTGCCATCTCAGTTCTTCAGGTACTTACTTGCTCATCACTTGAAGGTAGGTACACCACCACCGATGACTTATCCACAGCGGGGTGGCACTCCCGTTAAGCAAAGTATCCCATTCAATTAAAAAATAGTCTTTGTAGTCAGAGACCTTCAGATATTCTCTGACAAAGCCTCTTCAAATCCAATCTCTTTTAAAGAGTTAGATAATAGAGGCTTACAAACTAAAACCACACAATCTATAGCTCTAGTGCAGACTAAAGCAACTAATATGAAGATAAGCTTATTTCATTCTCTCTTACAAGAATTTGATCTTCTGAGAAAGAAATTCCCATCAATATCTTTGGAATTTGAGATTCAGTTCCTTCCTTATACTACAGGTCTTCAGTACTCTAGTTTTAGGTTTTGAACCTGACTTACACTAAGAGAAACTACTGTGGTTTATGAGAGAATGTCCACTTATGAAAATAAGGAATATTCTACAACAGTCTGCCTTGCTATCTGAGATTTTAAAAACAATAACAGTTGTATGAATTCTTTATTAGTCCCTGCCACTCAAAAGGAAAGAACAGAAGCAGAAACAGATCTTTGATAACCACTTGTAACACATTGTGTTAGTCTGGTGAAAAGCTAAGCCAGAAATTTCTTAGAATGATGTGCTGATCCTCTCAGCTCTTCCACAGCCACAGTGCATAAATAGCCTGTCAAAACTGACTTGTTTTGGAGGCTCTGATTGAGGACAAGCCAGCAGACAGGAGATGGCTAAGCCTGAAACCCCTGACCACACCAATAGCTCTCTCCAGCAAATTCACTGGGCTCGCCAGAGTCACTTAAGACCTTCACTGTACCTCCCGTAATTCCACCTTTGATGAAAGAAACTGACCAAAGTCTACAAACTCTACTACAACCTCTTTCTGAAAACTGATCACAGGGTTAAAACATGAAGTGGAATAACTGATCACTTTCAAATAGATAAATAAAAGGCAAAAACCTTCCAGAATCAATGATGTAATTCCTCCTTCAAATCAACTTGTGATTTTCGGAAAAAAATTTGTCTATATGCAGATATTGAATCTTCTTTGGAAATTATGAAAGTTCCTTAATTTCTACAAGCACACTTACATTTTGTATTTTTCCACTGTCAAAACCCATTAGGAGCTGGTGAAGCTGCAACTAAAGTTCCATCACACACAATTCTTCTAGATACTAGGTTCAAATTAAACTTCCTGTCACTTTTCCGTAATATTGTCAGGATCAGCTGACAATACTACCCAACTCTTACCATAATTTTGAAGTAATTCTTCTTTAGTTGAAACAATCAGTGACCGGTCCTTTGCTGAGAGGACAATGGCAAGGCACACATAATGCTGCTCTGAGGAGTTTGCGCGCCGTACTACAGTAAGAAGTCTCACAGGATGGCTATTAGGAGGTGTACTAAAATGTTCAATACAAAACCAAGTTGAGTAGCTTAAACCAGATGGTGGTGGGAAAAATCTTTCACCTAGAAACAAAAATGAAAGCCCATTATACAGCTACAGTAGCTAGTACTTAAGATACCTACCTGTTCCTGTTCCTTTTTTCTTATCAGTTCAGTTGATACCAGGTGTGCTTTCTTCAGTCTTTCCTTCACAGACTTCAATGTTATTTCTTTCATTTCTGAGACAAGCTTGAAGGAAAAGCCACATAAAGCTACACTGCAGGGGTTTCTTTCAAAACAAAGTAAAGCAAGAACTTCATACTATTTCCTCCTATTCTAAAAACAAACATCAACTCTGAAGCTGTGCTTGTTCAGAACAAACTAGTTTCAATTCCCTAGACAATAAAGTGGAAATGGATCAGGCCCTCAGAAACTGCTAATATCTTGATGAGATTCTTCTTCTGTGTGACTGAAGATCTCTCTACCACATACACCTGACCCTATTTCACCTCCTTAGGTGCTCTCACAGAATGAATAGCTCACAGACTTGTATATACAGACTTGTTTATACAGCAGTGTATAACACCAATTCCATCTTATTCCAGTAAACCTTCAACTTAGTTTTTAGACTTAACAGCTTTTTTAACCAAGTAATCATGTTCAGTTAACCCTGCAGCACACCAGGTTCCTGTGAGGTAACAGCCTACAGTGAACAAGCATAAGGGATAGCGAACAATTTTGATGGGATTTTTGTGACAATGTAACTACAAATGTAATAAATTCAGGAAAGAATTCAGCAGAACAAAGCCACAAGTACACAGTTACAATTCATACCACAATTCCTATGCTCTTCACACTAGTACCTCAACATCTTAATGCATCCAGGTTCATTATTCATACACCTCTCTTGATTACAACTTAACCTGCTGGTGAAAGCCTTGTATTTTAAAGCAATCACACATTTGGATTTTATATTGCTTTTCACTGACTTGGGGGCAAAAAGCAATGGGAACGCACACACAAAAAAGACTTAAGAAATTCTCAATTATGAGTGTATAACATCCAACATCATACTATCACTTCACGGCTAACAAAAAACTATAAGAAAACTAAACACTGGAAACAAAACACTGCTAACAGTCATACTCAAGTACTTACCGGTTCCAATTCCACTGACAACTGCACCATCAATAAGTCCTGTTGTAACAGCATTATTTGTAGGAGCATTATGAGGAGCCAAACTTGGCAAGAAAAGGCAACTGTTAAACAGAAGACCAGTAACACATCAGAGTCTATTAAAGTCAACATTATCGGAGTTCAATTCAAACTAACTATAGCCTAGGAAAATGCATCATAAGCACACCATCTCTCTCCTTGATTGTATTTATGAAAATTAGAAACAAATTGTCAAGATTGCTCTTTGTGACGATAAACTACCTCCAGTTCAAAGAGCTTTGGCAGTATATGTCTGTGTTGCAAAGGCACAAAGACTTATGCTAACGTGTCTCCATAGCACAAGGTGCTCTGTGAGTGACCATAACTCACTTCAGTCTTTGAGATGTTCTGGGCTCTCAAATAGACTGGCTTAGCTAAATATTAAAAGGATCTGGTAACTGCATACTAGTGTTCTTATTTTAAGTGTATAAGCTCTCACAGTAATGTTACAGTTCACCAAATTAGCTGTTTGATCCTTACAAGAGCTACTGATGCTGTGGACACAATGGAAACAGATATGAGTATGCCCCCTAGATACTAAAAGATTATAAGAGCCCAGATGGTTTCAGTGACAGGCCTACCAGAGCTCAAGTGAACCCAACAGGAGTTCAGGTTCCAGTTTGTACAAATTGTCTTATCAGAGACAAAATGATAGCTCTTCCACTTACTGAAGAATCATCATTTTGTTGACATTTACACTTGAGCAGTACACTGCAGCTGAGATGCCTGACAGAACCAGAAGTTATTTTGTTCTCATGTAACCTATAAAGAGTTAACTTGACCACCCAACTTGAAAGCAACAGCAGTCCATGGTTCTGGTCACTGTCATCTTCTTTTTGATTACAGTCCTCACTATGTTCTACTTCCTCCCTTATGAAAATGAAAGCACCTCGCTCAGCAAGTGTTAGAGAAAAAAAGTAAGTAAAGGCAATACACGGTGCTAAAAGAAAAAATTAGTTAAGCAGTATATTTAGATTATAACTCCAGTATTTAATAATTTTTTTCCAGTTCTTTGAACTCAACATAGCTGCCTTCTCTGTTTTAGTTGTATTTCCAAATTGCCCATTTCCATATTTCCAAGTTCTTCAGCAATTTTAAGTGGGCTTCAGAACATATAGGCCTTCCAAATGTCGCGCATAAATCCTAGCAACTAGTGAGTTTCTACAAGCGTATGTTGGTGTTCCTTTGTTTTAAAAGGCAGGTGAAATCCAGAACAGAGAGGGTGCTATCAGTGTTTAGATACATACCTACTTCTACTTTCACAGATGGCAAGCAAGCATTTGGTTTCAAGGCATTAATGAATAACAGAGTGGAAATTTATGTAGCTTGAAGTATTCCTTTCCTCCCTACAAATAATTCATTTGTTTCTGGTTTGCAAACAGTCCATTAAAAATTACAAGTATTTCTCTGAAAGAAGAAAGTAAGAAAACATTGCATTCTGCTCCATGTTATCGGAGAGCACTGTGAGACCTTACCCAAACCCTTCAAGAGAAGTGTCAAACTCAATGAATGCTGGCGTAACTGATGATCCATGAAGCCTGATATCATGTGGGGTTGTCATGGAGACCAAACACTTCACTCTCGTCAGGGGTACCGTGCTCCCTTCTGCTGGCTTGAGCAGGCTCTTGCTTATCCGATAGTGGCTGTCTTC
Source organism: Ara ararauna (assembly GCA_028858755.1). NCBI lineage: Eukaryota > Metazoa > Chordata > Aves > Psittaciformes > Psittacidae > Ara > Ara ararauna. The sequence continues at coordinate 65,024,800 of CM054376.1, read as the reverse complement.
ATGCAAACTGAAGACGCTGTCAGAACCCAGACCTTCCATTGAGGTAACCATGCTATCTACAGTAGAAGCCAAGAAAGAACACAGTATTGCAAAAGGGAGGCATTTTCAGGCTATTTACTCATACTTTTCAAGTACCATTTCTAGTGCAATAGCTGAATTGTCAATCACCATTGAGTAGTTCAGCCATACAATAACTGAGGTGACACATAGAAATAAATATCACATGCTATGGAAACTTATCCATTTCCTTTGTATTACACTTTACTGAGACTCTCCTATGCTGCAAATCAGCCAAGCTCTAAAACTCATGGATAACAATAGTAAAGAGCACATGTGGAAGAGAGGTTTGGATCAGCTGAAGCAATCTGATGGTTACAGACATTCAGTGAAGTTATCAAACTGATTTATTGAACGACTGGAAAACAGATGGACCTTTCCAGTGTGAAAGTCAGAGCTGATGTGTAATTGCTGATAGAATACGAATTCTATCAAACGGATGTACTCCCATGACAGGATACCACTCAAAAATACAGTGAAAATTTCCACTGCGCAACCATATGTCTGTGTATCTATAATCAGAAATATAGTGAATATCCTATCAAAATACATTGTGAATACCTTCCCACATTGTTATTTCCAGGACTAACGCTGAAACTCAGTTGTTGTAGTGTCACCCCCTTCATTTTTTTTAAAAAAGCTAATGTAAGTCTATCCTTTTTCTTTAAAATTTTTAAGTTACCATGTGATCATAATTCAACACATGCTTACCACATACTATTACAGATTTCCAGTTTACTAAGAAAATAAACACATTAGAAGTGAGCAATGAAGTAAAACCATTGTGAATATTTACCCTGAAAAATTAATGAATGGTTAAAAAGGGGCTGCTGAGTTTTAAATAATTAAGAGTGGGTATTCCAACTCCGATTTCTACCTTTTTAATAAGAGAAATAATTATTACATTGAGATGCTGCCAAATTACACAAATTGTGCTTTTGTTTCTTTTTAATTTTATTTCTTTTTCATTATTAGTGATGTTAATAGCCACGTTCTTGAGTTTAGCTGAAATAAATTAAATTATGCTTTAATGTATGAATTTCAATTATTTTATCTGACACCTTACTGAACCCATGAGACACATTACATATATTTAACGATGTGATGTTCAAATGAAAGTATCTGAGAAAAATATTTTTCCTTTTACTGTTAAATACTGCAAACATAGGATCTACTCAAGACTTAAAAGCAAGCTGCTATCATACTTACTAGTTACTGTTTGTAAAAGTAAAAAGAGTTATAATTACCTCTCTGCATATATATTAAACAAAATTACTACATTCTCTCTACTTTTAGAACTTTTACCAGTCAAACTGTTCTAATGATTTCATATTCATACAAAGCTGGGGCTAAGTTAGGTTTTTACAGATGCGCATCTACAAATCCTATGTAAGTGTGCAACTGGGGGATGTCAGTTAAAACATTCTCCTTGCACATTTCTAGCACTACAGCACCTACTTCTCATTTCCGGTTCAAAACTCAGTGAGCTGGGTTTGTGCACCCGGTACTGTTTCAACAGCTTTTTGTCCCAAGCTCCGCAATTCAAAGGATTTCCCAGGCGTAAAAATTCCCTAAGAAAGAGAATAAAAAAGGATTTCCAAATAATTTTGTCTATTTATTTGCCTAAAATGACACCACATTTAACACCATTTTTTAAAAAGACAGTAACAGTAATAAGCTTAGCTTTTAACTAATTAACTAGTGCATAATTACAAGAAACACATTTAAACCATCCGAAAGTTTTGAACCCATAATCTCAAAAGTTGACATCAGAAAATTTGATAAAGCTCCCAACTTCCTTTTCTTAATTCCAAAGACTTAACAGGAGGCTGCCACATCCTGTAGGAGAACGTCAGGACACTCACTGATGCAAATTCAGCAAGCTGAACTCATGTGGAAAGGCGGATCTTAGGCTGATGTAAGTGACCTCAGCTGTTTTATCCTTGTGTCTTATTTGGCTCAGGGCTCATTACAGAGCTATTAACATCTCTACTGTCTTGGGTTCAGCAGTAGCAGTCATTTTTCTCCTTCTTAGTAGCTGTTGCAGTGCTGTGGTTTTGACTTTCAGCCTGGGAACAACGCTGATAACACCAATGTTTTTAGTTATTGCCAAGTAATGTTTACTCTGACTAAGGACTTAGCCTCATGATTTGCCAGGAGGAGGGGAAGCTGGGAGGAAGCAGAGACAGGACACTTGACCCAAACTAGCCAAACGGGTATTCCTTACCACAGCACATCATGCCCAGTATATAAACTGAGGGGAGTTACCCAGAAGGCCCAGATTACTGCTCAGGGTTGGGCTGAGTATCATACGGTTGGCAGGTGGTGAGCAGATGTATTCTCTTCCCTTGTTATTCCCCTTATCATTATTATTATTGGTGGTAGCAGCAGTGGTTTGTGTTATACCTTAGTCACTGGACTGTTCTTATCTCAACCTGTGGGAGCTACTTTCTTTCAATTCTCCTCACCCATCCCTCTGGGACTGGGGGGAGTAAGGCTGGGGGGAGTGAGCGAGCAGGTGTGTAGTTCTGAGTTACCAGCTGCGCTTAAACCATGAGATCTACCTATAGATAACTGTAGTATCTATACCTGCAGCTACCTAGGCTATCAGTATCTATGCTTGTGATGTGACTACCAGCAAGCATGCTTCTTGTAGCTGTGTCACGAACGATTCTGCATGTCACTGAAGTGAACTGAGCAGCTGCCCTGGTTGCAGGTCAGGAAGTCAGATACCCATAAGAGATAACACAGTTAACTTCCTTATCCCAGCTGAGATCACAGAACGACAGGATGGTTTGGATCAGAAGGAACCTTTAAAGATCATCTTGTCTAACCCCTCTGCTGTGGGCTGGGACATCTTTCACACTACTGGGTTTCTCAAAGCCCTCTCCAAGATGAGCTCGAACACTTATAATGATGGGGCATCCACAGCTTCTCTAGGCAACCTGTTCCAGTGGTTGTCTCACCACCCTCATTGTAAAAAAATGTCTTCCCTATGCTCAATCTCTATCCACACACTTATAGTTTTAAACCCTTGCCCCTGGTCCTGTCACTACAGACCCCGGTAAAATGTGTCTTGTTTTTAATAAACCTCTTTTTATATTGAAATACCACAAAAGGGTGTCCCCAGAATCTAGCAAGCAATGCAAACCATCATACAATTGGGTGGGTATTTAACAAAGGGCTCAAAGTATGCTCATAAACTTTTCAAGCCTGATTTTCTAGTACTAGCATAGATGTACAAACCTACTTGCACGAACATGTAGAAAGATCAGCTTTTTAAAGCTACTTATCCCCAGATATTTCCAGACAGATCTTATATTGCATTCCTGCATTATCTTCACACAAACAAAAGTGCTAAATAAAACTACTGGCTTGAAGCTTTTCCAGTCTAAGATATATAAAATTGCACAGAAAAGTCAAGAATCATCCTCATGTTTCCTCTTCCCAAGGACCTAGCCAGGAATGGCATTTTTGATAGTCTCTCAAGATTTGCAAAAAGAAAGCAAGCATTTAGCTTCAATACAATCTCTGTGAAAAATACCAAATAGATTTCCCTGCTCCACACTTCTCCCTTTTCCCCAACCCTACAATTCCCAAAGTGTCCAGGGTTACATGTTGATTAACAGAAGCAAGACAGTCAATTTGATTAGAAATCAAATGGGATCCTGTGCAATTACAACCACACAAGGTAACTTAAGATATCTACCAATCTGAGCCATTTACAGCCAGCTAGCAACAGTGCAGGCAGCTGCTCAGCTCAACTGGACTTCAATGTTATTGCTCTGACCTCAACACCATCGGCTGCAGTGCCTGGGATGCCAGCCTTTCAAACATCCTTTGGAGTGGAGGATGCAGTGAGTGGTCCTCGTCAGCCAGAGCAGCGCTGCATCTTTGCAGAAGCCGTGCATGGAGCCCAGCTTCACACATGACTTGCTGATTTCTCTCTGTGTGAACTAGAGACTGGAGGATATTTGCCACCGCCAGCTGGAGATCCAGTGCATGCTGAAATAAAGAAGAGCACACATCTTGAGAAGACACAAGCTGAGAAGGCAAATAAAAGAAAGCTCTTATGCATAATAATAAAAAGGAAACTACCATTAGCAATAAATACATAAAGCATCCTATACTTAAATATATGTGCATACGTGTGTGCTGGGGGAGGGCATGCACTTGTGGGGTGTGTGAAGAGACACTTCCATATCTTTACATAAAAGGATAAGTTATATGATTATCATGATCACTGTAAAGAAAAACAATTCAGACAGGGATAAGTTAAACTAACATCTACTTTTCACCAGCAGAAATAAGTCTTCAGGGAAGACATCTCAAATGAAAAATACTTAAGTAACTCCAAAAAATGTCCAACAAAACCTTTATACAAACCACCAGTAGAGGTTTTGGCTTGGGAATTGTACAATGCAGGCAGTACAATTTGTAACCTAGAACATATTCCAGCTATCTCAAACACCACACATACACAAAGCTATAATGTCCAATCCTGTTTCCTCCTCATACTGTGCATTAGCACCTAATACACCAGGGAGAACATGAATTAACCACAGTGCTTGGTAACTTACTTGATGGCCATGTAAGACCTTTCTTTAGATTTACAATGTTGCCAGGAGATTGAAAGAGACAAAAAAAAACAAAGTCAATGAGTAAAACAATTTCTATCAGACCTCTATGTCACTAATTATTCATATCAGAGAATCGCAGAATTTGGGTTTGGGTTGGAAGAGACTTTAAATATCATCTAGTTCCAACCCCCTGCAACCTTCCACTGGACAAGGTGGCTCCAAGTCCCGTCCAAGTTGGCCTTGGACACTGCCAGGGACGGGGCAGCCACAATCTCTCTGGGCAACCTCTCCAGCAGCTCACAACCTCAACTCTTTTGGTCTGTAAAACATATTAGTTTCTCAGCAAAAAACAAGAGGACATAATCAGTTTTTCTATTTCCCATAGCCATCCTTTTTCACAGTCACTCTCAAAGCTTAAGACAGTAAGATTTTTCTCTACCTCTGGGTGTGTAGCTGATCCAACAGAGGCCAGAAGATCCAGCATTGCAAGCATAGCACCAGGGTGGATAACAACTGCATCAGAGCTTTGTACGGATGTGGGTCCTGTTTGGAGTTTCACATCAGCTATGTTTTTCTGAGGGCAAACAGGAGGTGTTGAAACAGAATGATACGCATGCCTGCAGGACAGAAAACACCCCATGGTTACAACACCCATCTGCTATGAGCTTTGAATTTTTCATACAGCTGTGAAGTTGAACTGGCCTATAGACATTACTGCCTTCTCCTTTCTCTTCCCTCAGACCAAGTGCTTTCGTCTTCTCAAACCTGTTGGACATGTTTTCCCAAACACAATCTAGAATTGTTTCAATTCAACTATGTTTAGATTCACAAGTCTTTTTCTCCAGGTGCTATAGAGTTTGAAGTCTGCCTTTATTGTCTCCCTCTTTTCATTCTAGTTGCAGTGGCAGCACACAGCAACACCAGCATACAAGCTACCACTGTGCCTCTTCTGGTGGATGAATGGGTTTCTCCCCATTTGCTTTTCATTAACAGCTGATTATAAAAAGGGCTACTACAGAACTCTTGGCAATATCCAATTAGCCTGCAGGAACAAAAAGTTGGTCTTGGTATACATTTGTGCCAGCAGCCCATATGCTCTCAGTTCATGACTGCTATGACAATTTAGTTTTACATTAAGCTGCTTTAGTCAGATCCAGGGAAAACAGGCTTTGGCACACTGACTTAGAAGCAACCACTTGTGCTGAGAGCTGTAGACACATTACCCATTGAAACTCTCAGAGGTATCGGCTTGGTGCCATTCTTCTTTCAGCACACACAAATATACAAACAGCATGAGCAGCTTACTGAACATATGCTTTCAAGATGGTACTTTAGAAGCAAAAGACAGCTCAAAAGACTCATGCTCACCACAGACAAAATCTCCCCAAAAACCCAAACAAACCCATCCATATTCTCACAGTATTTATCATTTATGCTTATTTGTAAGAAGAAACAAACTATGTAACAATTTTTCTTGAAGAAACATTGCCAGCTGTTTTGCAAGCAAACACAGCCAAAAATGGGTCCCTTCCTTATTGGATCACCTGAAAGAGGCATTTCCTCTCTCCTGTTCTCAGTGACAGAGGTCTACCTAAGCCCTAACCCTAATAGAAATAACACTTAGAGACTCACTGTGCCTCACCCATTAGGCACTTCCAACTAGGAAATTTGCTCCTGTGAAAAACAGGACATAGATGGGAGATGAAGAAGGCTGCAAGTGCAATTCTGTCCTAAAAACCATGAAGGTTATGTCTCAAACACACACAGACCCCAAAAAAAGCAATGTGTCTTGTGGGGGAAGGCTGAAGCAAAGGGTTACTCAGCCTAAGAGAGGACACTAGGTAGCATAGTATGATCTTCTTGTGCTGGCTGGAAAATGGGATGGATAAAAAATGTTTCAGCAAAAGCATTCCTATTGAAAAGGCTCATGGCAGATCAACAACTGGCAGCTGAACAATTCAATGGCACTTTTTAAAAGACCATTTTTGAAGAAAGATGAAATTACTGATGCTTTCCTTATTCAGATAATATTTATAGTAAACACAAAATAGTATGGCAATGCTATCGTAACCAATCACATACAAAAAAAAAAAATCTTAATTTTCCTAGTGCTTTTACAATCTCTCTAAACATCAGTTTCCTAAACTTCTCTAGCAGACTCACCAATTGAAACATCTGGCAGATATAGGAAGGCTTCAACATTCTGTTAAAACTAAATGAAATTAAGAACAGCTGAACCACCAGTAATAATATTATAGAGAGATGTTATCTCAACCCTTTTCTCTGTTGTAACAGACTGAAAAACAGGCAATTCTCATGCAACCCAACAGCACTGCTTTTCATCTGAAGAAGAAAACTTCTACCTCTTTCCAAGGACACCTTGAATCAAAACTTGCACCAATGCAAGTTTTACAGGACATAGTTTAAAAACTAAATAGCCACTTGAATTTAAGAATGCTCTTCAGTCTAGTAATATTCCACTCCTCAAGACATTCTTGAAGATCAAGCTTCCACCCACTTTCAAGTGCAAATTTTACCTTTAACATCCCAAGCTCCACTATCCCATTCTCTTCATGAGGTAAACTGTGAGAATACAACATGGTAGTATACAGGGAAAACCTAATAAAAACCCAAGCCATTGCTCAGTATGATTCATGAACAAGCATGTCATCCTGGTCTCAAATGCCCTGGAATTCAACACTTTATACAACAGACTGAGAAGGGGATACAGTCAGGACTAGGCAATTTTTTTTTCTGTTAGCAACCTAAGTAAAAGTTGTGCCCTTAAAGCATGTATTACTGACAGTTTTTCACATAATTTTAAAATACCTTCTAGGTTTAGTTTTTCCATATAAGGTACACTTGTATCAAAACAACAATAAAAAACAGTTCAGAAAGCTTTCTCTACGCAGGAACAAGAAAATAGACCCTACAAAATCCTGCCAAAGAAATCATTGAATGTTGCAGGTTACAAAACCTGCAATAAATTAATTTAGCCATGCTTATACATTCTTTGTATGATCTGCTTAAGGGAGAAGAAAGAAAGAAGCAGACAACGGAAAAAGGCAGCGTACTGAAGATGACACATAAATCAAATTTAACAGAACTTAAATTACATAATTAAGTATAACCCTTGATGAGAATTATAACATTTTCACTGGAAAGAAATAAGTAATAGATAAACCCTCTGTATATCATTCTCCAAGAGTGATCACCATCCAAACTTTGTAAAAACAAAGGCTAAAAGTATTTTAAAGTCAAAGCTACATTCTATTCTGTACGTCACCCTGTCAGGCAGCCTCTCAAAAAAAGAAAAATTAAGAAAAAAAAAATTTAAAAAATTGTGAGAATGCCTTGTCAAGGTTTTTCTGCCAAAATCTACAGCTATCAAACAACTGGCAAAGCTGTAATTCTTGATTCAAATTACCCAGCATGGCTTGAAGAACAATGTATTCCCAGCAGCAGGAAGGACAGCTATGTACCACTATCCCAATGCATGTGCTAGAGGAGCCCTACCTATTCTTTGACAGAAAGGATAACATTTGGAGGGCACCACTTTGCAGGGAAATACAGCTTTGAGAAGTGGTAGACATGTCTGAGAGAGAATATTAGCATATTTATGTATCCAGAACCATTCTGGACTGTGTGCATCAAAACTAGAAGTGTACTGTTTTTGCTTGTAAGAGTTGTTCTTTTAGCCAAACAACATAGGGCTCTTTCCCTCAGGCACCTCTCTTACAAGTTAAAAGGCAGAAAACCAGGCCACAGCAGCAACAGAGATCTCGGGAAAGCAAAGTAAAGGAGACAGAAAACAGTAAGAGAACAGCAAACACTTCCCTCAGAAGAGTCAGTTTCAACAGAATCTGACCATATTTGACAGTTAAATAGAGGAAAAAAAGAAAATCAAATAATATTGGACTACAAAACCCAAACTGCTTATTTTTGAAAGCAGGAAGATCCCAGGTACTGGCACTGAATTCAGTAGGAATGACAAACATGATGCTGAACAACTGTGAGAAAGTAGACAGCTGATCAAACAGACATTTTGAAAGCCTTAGCCCTGTCTATTTTCTAACTGAAAATAGTCTTTTACAAAAGAGATCTGAAATGCAGCCCAGACCAGCATAATCATTCTTTCTGTCCACTTTTGCTTTGAGTCTTACACAATTGTTATTAGGCAAAGGCCTTTTTTGTTTGTGAAGATCCAAGTCAAACATATTCCTTTCACCTCAGAAAGTACCCACATTAATATACTAGTGCTTACCTGAATTGCCCAAAGCACCCCACAGGGATACTGACCTTTTAAACTATCCAATATTAAAAAGGAAGACTAACATATCTATTCATACATTCATTTATTTATATTTTAATTACCAGGCTGCATCAACTACCCATGTGGTACTCTTTCACTCATTACACCCTGAAATCAGCTCCTGTTTGGCAGGCATTGTATAGGCTCTGCCTTGCATACCTGTATGTTTGAGTAATTAGAATCATAGAATAGTTAGGGCTGGAAAGGACCTTCAGATCAACAAGTTCCAATCCAGTGGGGCACCTCCCACTAAACCATGTCATCCAAGGCTCTGTCCAACCTGGCCTTGAACACCACACCAGGGATGGAGCATTCACAGCTTCCGTGGGCAACCCATTCCAGTGCCTCATCACCCTTACAGTAAAGAACTTCCTCCTTACATCCAGTCTAAACTTCCCCTGTTTAAGTTTGAACCCGTTACCCCTTGTCCTATCACTACAGTCCCTAATGAAGAGTCCCTCCCCAGCACCCTTATAGGCCCCCCTGCAGATACTGGAAGGGGGGTTGTTCTCCAGGCTGAACAGCCCCAACTTTCTCATCATATCTTCATACAGGAGGTGCTCCAGTCCCCTGATCATCCTTGTGGCCCTCCTCTGGACTTGTTCCAACAGTCCCATGTCCTTTTAGGTGAACCTGAGCAGCCATGCTAGCTACCCCTGGGAGAACAGCAAAATGTAGTAAAGGAAAGAGCAATCCATAATGCTAGAGGTTAATATTGTGAATGAAGCTATAAAAAGCCTTCACAGAAAACAGTCACAGAATGACTGTATTTTCCACACATGGCACCTACACCTCAGATAACCCACAATCTTCCAAATGTTGTTTTAGCCTTCAAAAGCAAATGCCTGCCTAACCTGCATCTTCAGACAACAAATGGCTGCCCCTTTCCCTATGGGCTCCAGGAAAAATCTCCTTTTCATCATTTGCACAGGCCTGTAAGTCACATTGTAGCTGGATCAGTAAACTTTTTTGTTTGCTTGTTTTTAAAGAAAAAAAAATAAACTATCACACATTAGGATGCAAAAAAAAAAAAAAAAAGATAGCAGCTTGGTAAGAAAAGTGGGTACTAGGATTTCTGAATTGTGCCATTTGTGCATTCTTTCCAAACCTTTTAATTTAGCATGCCTCTACATCATTTGGGATTCAAGTACTGACAGGTTCAGTCTCTATTTTTAATTCTTAGCAATTACTAACAAATGAGCACCTTCACAAGCCATCCACCTTCCTACCGAAAGTACCTTTTCCTGAAAAATTACTCAAGCAAAAAGAAATCCTGCTGTATTACTTGATCTACTAGCACAGTCTGAATTCCTTTGAACTGCTCCTGAGAGTGCCATTTACACATCCCTTAGATCATTTCTTATACTAGACCTTATTTGGTTTTGAATCATGAACTTAAGTGTAAGTGCTTCAGGAGTCTGGAGACACCTCTAATCTCATCCGTTAGCATCACTACCTAGGATTCACTATGAAATATACCTTTACATTTATTTTATCCAGTAAATACACAAGTGAAAATGCACACTTCAGGAAAAATAGCTTGAGAGGAAAGAAAGAGAAAGCACAAACCAAGAAACACAACAGTGAGAGAGAAATCAGAAGCAAGATCAACTTCTCTTTGAAGGGTCGGTACCTTTTCCTGGACAAAGCTGGCGTACCCCAGGGAGAGGGGAGAGAAGTCTCATTTGTCAGGCAAGGAGGAATCTGTTCTGCACGACTACAGACAAAACAGATGGGGTAGGACAGAAAGGTTAGAGAAGAAACCAGAGGCCATAAGCTTGTTAGTTTTACCAAAGCACCAAAAAAATCATTACTGGGATCCATTCTTCAGAAACAACACAGGCGACAAAGGACACTGCTGAATGACACGCATCAGGTAAACACACAGGCATGCAAAGTGTGTACTTGGTTTATGGCATGACTCTGCAGTGCTTGTTCTTACTCTGCAAAGGTTTATTGATATGACCACACTCACAAAACAGAACATCTTCTAATGTTAAACAGCGAAAACTGAGAGGAGAAAGTAAAGCCTCAGTAAATTAACAGTTAGTTACCATGTAACTAACATGGTAAGTTAGTTACCATGTAACTAACATGGGTAAGAAATAAAATCAATGCAAACTTAACAAAGAATGATGATCAAAAACGCTGAGAATGAAGGCAGGATGCAGTTATTGAAGATGAGAGGGAAAAAAATGGAACTTAAAAAGGTACCTTATACAACACCAGCATGGGATTTACTTACCCCATTGATTCCTCATACTCCAGTTAGTCAATGTTATATAGTATGTACAATGCATTCTTAATACACATTTTCCTTCCCCTATCTGAATGCTTTAATAATACTTAAAAATTCTACCAAGTAAATTGATTTCTGTGCTTGGCTTTTGTTTGGTTTGGAAGGGTTTTGTTTGGATTTTTTTAGGGGTGTGGTTTGGAGGGTTTTTTTGGTTGGTTGGCTTTTTAAAAAAGAGAAAAGCATTAAGATTTGCTGCTTTGTTGGCAATATGTTCATTAACAAACCCATGAAGTTTGTATTTTACTAGTCTCTTAGCTTAAGAAGGCTGACCAACTGGCAGCTCTATTAGTATCTCAACATACAGAGACAATGCTTGGAAAAATCACACACTATGTTATACTAACTGGATGGCCCATCTTATTAAAACAGTGTCACATGCATTAAATAGCTGGGGTGCAGAAGCTCCAAGGTCCCAGAGATGAAGCTTAGGTAAAACACAAAACAGTGTTTTACTGTTTTAGACTCCAAATTATGGTAAAGAACTACTGCAAGACAAGCCAACCTTCAATGCATGCTTCAGTTAAGTTTTGTTGTCATTTTGAATCAACTTTAAGACACACATTACTGTTCATTTCAAATATCAAGTATAACTTAAATTCTAGTTGTATAACTCTGTGAATGTCTCCCAGTTACAGAGTAGCCAGAACTTTAAAGAATGTGCCAATCCATCAAAATGTCCAGTCTACGTGTGTTTAGTAAGGAGAAAAGGAGGCTGAGGGAGAAACCTTATCACTCTCCACAACTACCTGAAAGGAGGCTGTAGCAAGGTGGGCGTTAGTCTCTTCTCACAGATAACACACAATTGGACAAGATGAAATGGCCTCAAGTTGTGCCAGTGGAGGTTTTGACTGGATAGTAGGAAAAATTTCTTCACAGAAAGGATTGTCAAGCATTGGATTAGGCTTCCTAGGAAAGTCGTGGAGGTGCCATCCTTGGAGATATGCAAAAGATGTGTAGCTGCGCACTTAGGGATATGGTTTAGTGGTGGACTTGGCAGTGCTGGGTTTATGGTTAGATTCAATGATTTTAAGTGTCTTTTCCAACGTAAATGATTCTGTGATTTTAAATCCATCATGATATTATCTAATTTCTTACTTTAAAGTCCCATATAAAAGGAAACATGAAGTTAAGGTGTGAGGTTCAACAACCAATTTTTCATTTGACTTAATAAAAGCATAAAAATCTAGTAGTTCTGTATCATCAAGCAACCAGACATTCTGCCTATCAACCAACAGGTTGCTTCAAGACATCACACATAAACTGACATCTGTCTTCATTGCTGCCGTGACAAAGGCATTCAACATCAGAGAGAACACTTCATACCCTGGAGAATGCAAGCAAGCTAAGACAATATTTGGCCAGATGTTGACACCCTATATTCCTCTCGCTGGAGTGAAGGAGCAAAGAAATAGATTAACATGGAAATACAAAAGCTTGCAATGAACATATTTGAAGAAAAATACTTTGGGGAACAACAGGGTGGGGCAAGAGGAAAGGCAGGAAGACAGAAAAAAGAAAGAGGGGGGAGAAGCAAAGTTCATACCTGTCAAAAGAGTCTGTTGCTACCTTGTAGAGGTAAATAAAAAGTTTGCTGCAGTGTCTTAGTGTAGGTGACACAGAATCCAGGGATATTAGGTCATCCTCCAAAAGTCTTTGAAACAGTTGTGTATTTGAAGGGAAGACATTCAAGGGACTTATTTTTCTTAAGTCTGAGAAGCAGCCAAGCAATCGAACAGCATCTGCCAGTTTTTCATACTGGATTTCTGTTTTGAAGAAATGAGAGTTGGCTGGCTCGTAGCGCATTGCTGCAGTCAATGTGCAGAACACAGTGTGAAGCAGTTCAAACACTTGATTCTGGTTTACTTTCTCCCAGCCATTCTTAGGTGGTGAGCACAAAGACCTTTCCATAGCAACGAGTAAAGATGTGACATACACAAATCCACCAACTTTTCTAAAAACAGTTCTTGTGCGGTGACTTTCTCTCAGCACCGAGAGTAGGGCCTATGGACAAAACAAACAATCAAAATGAAGAAGAAGACAAAAAAATAAAGCAGCAGCATTACAAACAGCTGGTAAAAAGGCAAGAATATTTCTGTTTGATATGCTAGAAAAATCCTCATGTCATTGGTCAGAATTTGGTAATGCCTTAGGTCTTCAAAGATCAATTGTCTACTGCAAGAGTCCCCATCCTCACGTTCTCACAAAATAAAAAGCACTGCCCCTAATTTAGAAATAAGAAATTAAAGGGATAAATAAACCTGCCAACAGAAAAGACTTGGCCAAGCCTAGAATGGAACCAAAAATCCCCAGGTAATTCCCTTAGTGACAAGGCAGAGAATATAACTGTTGGAAAGGAATCTACTCTGCTATCATACTTCACAAACAATTTCAAATAGGGTAGGCAAACAATTGCCTCTAGCAACAACAAAACTAAGCCTTGGAGTATCTTAACACAGGTCTCCCAGACATCTACAATGCATAAGCACTTAGCAGCCACAAGGCAACAACAACACTCAAATATAAAAACGTCAGCAAAGAGGTAGCAAAAAGCCACCCCCCTTGGTTTTTACCCTTCCTCTATAATGAAACCCATAAATCTCTGAATTGAGTGAAACTTGATTGTAGGAGTTGCTCTTTAAAAATAAGACTGAGAGAAACAACAATGGATAAAACCTTACTGGCTGAACAAATACAAAGCCACAGTATAAACAGCAGAAACTGCATGAATCTAGGTACTAGAGAATAACACTAATTTATCTGTGAATTCAGGAGTGGGAAGCCTATCCACTCAATCAAAAACAAACAAAAAAACAGCTGTCACGGGAAGTTTGACCCACATGAGAATATGGAATATAGAATAAAAAGTCTCTCTACAAGAAGCACACAAACAGCAGAAAAACATTACAGATAAAGAAAAATAGTCTAGGGGGCATCTTCCATCTCCAGGAGTTTACTTCTCCAGAGCCATGTTTGGGTTTAAGTACTCAGAAGATGGGTAGCAAATCAGTCAGACTATCATTCCTTTGAAGGCAGTATCTCATTTCCTGTCAAACCTGGATAAATAGTAAGAGACACATCACAGCACCATTCTGGGTTGTCAGTCCCATAACCAAAACTTCTGAAAACAGCACCAATGGAAGACAAATACAACAGGTCAGATGGAGGACAGAAACCTGACTTTGGATATTGAATCTGCTGGGGAACTGCAATATTCTTTCTCTCCCTTGAAGTACCATGAATGAGACATGCTCAAAAAAAAAAAACAACCTGAAGACCTTGAGAGACAAAACATGTCAAATGAATCATCATAATACTTTCTATCTTTTGGAATAATATTAAGTTACTCATCTGCCAGAGAAATATTACAGCTCCTTCGAACAGAAACGAACTTAGATGTCTCAGAGTTCTCTCCAAAAGACTCATTTACTTAATGCTACTTGCTTCAGCTTTTTTGCCCTAAAATAAGAGTATGCCAATTTACAAAAATAACATTAGCTATTCTGAGAAGAATTTGTGGGTCTAGATTAGCAGCCAAAAGACCTTATATGACAGAATACAGATGATAGTCTTCTCTCTTCTCCATTCACAGCCTTACCTCCTCATCTTCCACTGTTTTGCTGAAGCAAGAAAGTTCTTTGGCTTTATCTTCTGCTATGGTCATTACAATTTACATTTACATAAACTAATTCAACATTTAGAAATAGCAAATCAGTAAAATAAAGTAATCCTGCCAGAGGAAAATGCAAGCCTGCACTAAAAATCAACTTATATGTTACATGGCTGTTTTCTCACCCCCTCACATATTCTAATTTTTTTTTACTAAATAATTCTCCACCAGGGATTATTATCATAGCTGTAGAACCTCATTTCCTATCCACTGAGGCTGATTACAAGCGATGATGCTAAACACACATACTCACTTGCTAGCTTTCATCTCTGATTTTGAAACCTCCCATGGACAGATGGAAGAAAATAAAAACCATGCATCAAATTTCAGCTCCAGAGACAATCTACATTCAGTAGCTAAACACTATCCATATAATCCAATGCCCTTCTCAGTGTTTTCTTTTTTAAAACAGTGGCTTAGGAGAAACAGTCATCAGCATTACTTCATTTACCCTTAAAATGTCCGTTTTCAGCTGCAGTTCTGTAGGTGGAGCCGAGTGCATCAGTCCCAACAAAGTGCCCATATCATCTTCTCCACTAGGTGATAACACCAACTGCTGGATGATCATTAGGGCATGCTGTCGGCACTGAGGATACTTTACTATGTTGTGCACGCATCTTGCACCACCAAACTCCCTGAAAATACCTACTCAGAAAGAGAGGGGTGAGGATAAGCACATAAGAAGTATAAAAAATGCAAATCAGTAACAAATAATGACAACAAAACATGAAAGGTGTTTATTTTAATTTTTACAGGTTGAATGGCAGGGGTTTAGACCTATGGATGCTTAAGGACTTACAACTATTTTTCCTCTCCTACCACAAACAAGAATAGAACTTGAAAGATATTCTTCTAACAGTATTTTTCACTAAAGGTGCCGAGTACAAGGATACAAATCAGTTCCAGGAATTTCCTTTAATTCTGTTACTCCAACAGTAGTTATTCTTTTCATGCTAGAGCTCAGACAGTCACAGGACAAAATAAAGAAAAAGAAAAACATAAACCCCTCCATCTTTAGTGAAGATTATATGCTGTTTTAGTTAAGGATAATGCTTATATTAAATTTAGTTCATTGCCAGAAACATAACTAGACTGCTTCTGGACAAGATGGGAAAACTAGGAGCATTAGTTGAGAAGTGAGTTGGTCTACCTACAAGATGCATAAGATTCTGCAGTTTTCTAGTGGCAAGACCTGTCTTTGTAGAAATAAAGCTTAAGTAAAATAATAGTTCTCAAGCTAACTGGATACTTAGAAGAACACGTGCAATATTAACTGAAAATGAAATGAAAATTGATTCTGAAAACATCATAAAAAACAAACTAGTATATGGCACATAAAATGTTTTTAGTAGTATCAGCACCTAAATTAATCATTAATAATTAATGTAGCACCTATGTTAATTACTAAAGATTAAAATAGAGTAAGGAAATGGATCAATACTGCATTACTGCATCAAAGGAGTAATTTTCCTTGTGACCATAAACAAAAGAGCAGTTTAAATGACCAAGTTCGGGATTAACTTCCTAGTCAGGACAATGTTTATTCTCTCTAATGTACACACATAAACCTTAGTCTCACTATCTATTTCCAATTTCCTGCCTCCTGCTTTCTCTGACATTCTTTGGATGAGATATGGACTTAGGCAAGGCAAAAGGAGAGGCTTCATACCCTGAGACAGTTAAATTGTTTGTATCCCTTTACAGGCAAAGCACATCTCCTTAGGGGTCAGGTCTCCTATTTTAAGAGAGACTGAGATAACATTTTATGCTTCTCCCACTCTCGGTCTAGATTCCCAACTATCCAGTGCACCTGTCTTGGTCTGGACACCCAAATTTCTTCTTTGAAATTTGCTTATCAGTTAAGCAATATTCAGAAAACTTTACCAGAGATACCAGTTTAAGATCAGAAAGCAAGCTTTGAGTGTGGTACGAAACACTGCAATTCTGCATAATGCCTATTTATGCCTCTATGATGACCTAAAACCTCTGCTGGCTTCTGGAGACAGTGCCACTGGGCTCACATCCCAGTCATGCTGCATAGACAGCAAACACAACGTCTTTGAGAAATGATTTCTTAACTCCTCCTGTATGGCTCTGTCATACTCCTCGACTTGGAGAGCTACTGATGAAATGAGGCCCTTGAACTTTCCAGGAGTTCCCAGGAACAACATCTGTGGCATCATCCCAGAGTTGTGATGCATTTTACACTACCCTATTTGTTTCTCTGGTGGATATTCAGAGATTAACTTGGCAGTGAGAAGTAGCAATGAGGTACTGATGGCTGCTTCAAGCTTCTTACTGTTTAATAGCAGCCAAGGATTTCTCACAAGTCAGGTGAGTTCAGATCACAATCCGTACCTCACAGGAGCAAGGCTCAGGTACCACAGATCCTTATACCACACAGGTGCATACAGTCCAGTCCTAGAGACAAAGACCTGCCGCTTCTAAAATATGTGGTAGTTCCAGTCCTTCAGAGGTGCTATCATCATATACTTATACCACCAGCTCATATTCATCCTTAGAAATCAAACAGTCCTGAGGGTTTTTTTGGTTTGGGTTTGGTATTTTTTTTCCTAATTTCCCCTTATATGAAAGCCTCCACATGTACCTTCATGGCAAAACCAAAACTTAATGGTGTATGAATGATTACAACAATTCATCTGTAATCTGTAACAACTCCCCTCTGAAACCTCCTTATTTCAGCCTAATTCACTGGCTTCTTGGTTTATCACTGAAGAGATTTATCTAGTAAATCAAAGATCATGGGTTTTTTCCTTTCCATTGACAGGAGACATAGCTCCGTGGACAAAAGGGAAGTGAGAAAGGAAACACATCTCACTTCAGCAAAGCTTCTGGAAGTGTCATCTACAGCTTTCTTGTAAGCAACTTGACAAAATAGTCTAAATGCAGTCATGACAGACTGCATGTATAACTAATTGAAACATCAGCTTGGAGTAACCTCTGCTTCGCTGCAATGCCTTTCTGTTTTGACTAAGGGCATGCAACTGGGGTTTATCTTGAGTGCCATAATGTGTTTCCTGATGGAATGAAGATCTTAATTATTAAGTACATGGACAGAACCAAGCTCACAGATGCTGTAAACGCTCAGTAGGCAAAATTCAAAAGCCATCTTTGCAAGCGATTTGAAACCACAAGCTGAAACACAACAGAATTTGAAAACAAGCACAACAGTGAAATAGCACAGATAACTCTGACACTGGGCCTGAATTTAGATAGAAAAATTTGCCTAGGCAAAACCAGAAAAGAAAAAAAAAAAAAATAAAATTATAAGCTTTATGTCATTAGGCCAGGAACTAATGTTTAAAGAGTGAGCTGTCAACCAAGCTGGACAATTTTCAGGACTTCATTCTTAAAACATTTCTCAGATGGTAGCTTCCCATACTTAAATGAAAACGAAACAGAAAAAACAAATCCAAAAACCTAGAAGTGAGAAAACACCAGTTAGAACTGAAAAAAAGGAAAAAAAAACCTCCTGCAGAAATAAAGATGCTTCATGGCCTCCAAGGCCTTTGTCTAATGGAACAGACAAAAAGGATTTAAAAATAGTTATCATCCTTTCTCAACCTGTTATTTCAAGCTCTCACAGACAGCTTTTACTAATATGAGATACACATACTGTCTATTTCAATGTCACAAATTCTTGGCTAATGAAGCATAATATAAAACTCCTTGACTTAGAAAAAGACACTCATAACAGAGCCCTATTTAGACATACTCACTGGGAATATGCCTTTAAAAATGGAAATCCATCTTTAAACACCAAGCATTAACCACATTTAAATAGATGTGACATTGTCAACAGCAAACCACATGTCTAATTATATGCTTAAATTTTTCAGTATATTACCTGCATTACAAGCCCTACTACAAATTACTGTAGTATTGTTGGAGGGTGATGGGGTGTGGTGGTTGCATTCAAGTGAACAATAGCAAAGAAACTCAAGTTAAAAAGGAACACTATCTTGTACTCCTTTATTTTATGCACTCTAGTTTATGCTGCCTATTCTCTTTTCTGGAAAAACCTGGCAAGAGAAAAAGTGTATTTCAGTGTGTTTGCCTACTTGCCTGAAGACAGAAAGTCAAGACTACTTTGCTTTCAGGCAAAAGTTACTTTTTATAAATAATTTTACAGCAGTCTCTCTACTCACCTGCATTTGTGTTTGATCCTTGAAGTAGTACTGTCAAGGTCTCCATAACCAATAAAGCCAGCTGCTTTTGGTCCTCAAATGAACTGTTTCTTGGATCCACTAAGAATAATTTCAGAAGCCAAAGCAATGGTTAAAATCACTCTTTTCTAAGATGCTTCTTGATACTTTTCACAAAAACTTTAATTTAATTTGCTTCCTCAGAGAACATGCTGCCTAACCATATTCCAAAGCAAATTAAGATTTAGTCTACACATGTATTCCCAGGAAATCTTAACTATATAAATTAACTTTTCAAACAACTCAAAGACAAGAATTTAAACAGAAGCACTGGGAGCTCAGTGTCTGACACTGCAGCTGTATGTGGTTTCACATCCCCAACTGTTTTCTGGAAGCCAGAAAAACATACCATCTTTGAAGACTTAACAGGATCTCTTCTTGTTCAGCATTCAGTACTTGCGAAGTGAAATTCCACACAAAAGCACAAAACTGCATTCACATAATTACAGTAAATGTGCTGATGATTCAACAGGTGTAACAGATGCACCAACACTGCAAGTTGCATCTTAAACACAGAGTAACTTTTTCTTCTTAATTACTTTAATAAGAAGCAAGCCACAACACAAGGACATGTGCACCAGGTAGCACTCTAATCAGATGACAACTTGGTCCATTAATTTTGAGTGAGAATTGATGTCTTTTTCAAAGCTTTCTAATTCTAAAGTCAACTGCTACCACTCACTAATGAAGCTTCAGATGATAAAACCAGGTGAAACATCCAACAACTATAATTAAAAAAATAAGTGTCATGACGCACACTAACTTGACTGCAGTCTGAATAAAGAATGTAAAAAATAATTCTCTGTGTGTGCATGTATGCACACAGGGCACTTGGCAGAACCTGCTTTGCAGGCTTAGCAGATATGTAGCCTCTGAGATGTTAAATTCTGAGGATAACTAATTTTTTCCAAACTTTTCTTGGTTTACAAACACTCTTAGAAAATTGTAGACCCAACTTCTAAAGAAAGTCTGAAAACTTGAATACATACTCCTACTAAGAGCTCAGATACACACTACAGTATTTTTTCAAAGCTAGGGCTAAACACAAACTGCACAAGTACTTTTTATAAGGAAGAGTACTAATACTATGTATGTATTGCTCCTTCACTTGCTCTTTTCATATTAAGTAACAAATACAAAGCATATATGGTAAAAAAAAAAACCCACAACATTTAAAAAGGAAAATATGAACTCCAACAATTTTGAATTCATATAGAATCTTTCACTGAAGCTTGTCTTGAGCTTCTCTTTACTGTGAGGGTGGTGAGGCACTGGAATGGGTTGCCCAGGGAAGCTGTGAATGCTCCATCGCTGACGGTGTTCAGAGCCTTGGGTGACATGGTTTAGTGGGTGTCCCTGCCCATGGCAGGGGGGGTGGAACTTGATGACCTTAAGGTCCTTTCCAACCCTAACTATTCTATGATTCTCGCAGGACTTTAAGAGAGAAGCAATTCCAATGAGCTTTTCAGATGGCACAGCAGCCCCCAGCAGAACTCAGCCCTTGAGATACATATTTAGACTCCCTCCTTCCTCCTAAGTGCTAGCCTCCACCTTTTCCAGCCAATAAAAGAGATACTTATTAGTAAAATAGAAGAGTACACACTACCTTGATCAGTCACTGCCTGAGTGGGATCTTTCAGAAGAGCTGCATATTTATGAAGAAGATTTACCATCACCTCCAGAAGTCCCACTTCCCTGAAGACATCCTTAAATATGTAGTCATGACGGGTGAACTTAAGGAGTGTCTTCATGGCAATGATGCTACACTGAAAAGAAGCGCTGGATTTTAAAAGGATGCTCACACTGATTAGTTCTTTACAGGGTATGTAATTCAAACTGAAGACAACAAATTCCAGCATTTCAAAGTATTTGGTCTGCACTTCTGGAAGTTTAGGAATTTTCTCTGCAAACTGAGACAATGTGTGCTGCGATTCCAAAATGAAGTAATTGGCGTTGTCGGCCATATAAATATTTGTGATGGCATCAAGGATGATTTGTGCTAGATAGCTGGTTTTTGCTCTCAAAAATGCATTCTGGAGGACCGAAAAGGCTTGAATATTCCTCACACTATGACCTAAATCAGGAAACAAAGTGGGATGGGAAGAAAAAGGAAAGAGAAAGTTCTTAGTAGTCATAAACAATAAGTACACTTAATAATGATTCATGCATTTTAATAAGTGTGACTAAAATAGCAGTATGCCAAGTATAATAAAAGTTTGTATTAGAAGTGACTCTGTCAAAAAAGCCTCTGCACAATCACTTGCAGTGCAAATCCTGCAACCTACTGTACATTAAGATGACATTTTCCTCTTTGAAAGTGTTAACTTAAGCAGCTAAGTGAAAGATCATTTCTTTAAAATAGGTAAGCAAGCTGACCTATTGTTAAAATGCACAAAATGATACAGTTCTAGCGACAAAACAAAGCCTGCCTGTCAACCACCCAGGCCAAAAGAAAACTCATTATAGCAACAGTAACATGTTCTGTATTCCATAATGCAGAACACAACTCTGTCCCTTACAAGTGTTTGGCAGGTTAAGTTTAGAATAACAGCCATGCATGTCCCCTCACTCAACAGAGCAGTAAGCAATGACAAACTCTCATCAGCCAGGTTCAAAGTTACACAGCAAGTATGGCCTCCACATTATCTTTTTGCTTCCAATCTTTGGCAAATGCCTGTGAGAGGCAAAAGCTACATATAGAGAAACTCCACATGGCAGTGTACGGCCAGCAGTCACCTTCCTTCCATAGAGAGTTTGCTTTGTCTCAGGCCTGGAATAAATAGCATGAACACCCATACCAGTATTGGAAGGTGGCACAGGTCTAGCTTTGAGAATCAGGCCTGGGAATAAGAAAGCTTTGGCAGGGCCCAGTAAGGTTAACAATTAGGGAATTAAAACAAATGGAAAGAGTTGTAAAGTATAAGGTAGCTATAATATTAGCACACAAAGACCTCACATCTTTAAAAGCTCGGTCAAATTTCTTCTTATAAGTACTTTCAAATTCAAACCTCAATCATTTAGCCAAAGAATGCATCATTCACGAGTGTTCTCTGTGGCCCACAAATTTTTCCATAGGCAGATATTATTCTACCAAAGAAATGCCTGAAAGATACTTTTTTAACTTCTATAGGAGCACTGTAAGTCACAGTGGACAAATCCCATGATGTAAAAAACAACTACTGGTAAAAAAAAAATTTTAAAAAATTAGCAATCAAGAATGAGAACTTGAAACATTCCAAACAAAGCATTTAGGATTCTCTAACAATAAAATCTTATTTTCAAACAAGCTGTGAGCAAACTGTTAATCTGATTTAAAAAACTTTTCATAAACAAAGAATCTTCATTCATTACATATGCTCTGTGGAATGCTACTCTCTTCACTGTTTATAAACTAAGTTGTCCAATTTAATTCATACAATTGTTCCTAAAAGGGCGTTTTTTACATGCTTTCTTTACAGTCAAGAATGTTAAAAAAGGGATTTAGAGCTTATTAAATGTGACAGGAACAAGGTAGTGAGGGAAACAACTATTTATATTCTACTTTTATGTTAACAGTTGTTAATCAAGCAGATTAACAAATTATCTTTGATTATTGTGAGGACCCCTGAAGAACCCAAATCTTAACCAGCTCTTCAGAATTCAAAGAACTAAACCGATTTAAATAGAAGCATATGAGCTAATGAGCTAATAAGGTCTTCATGAAAAGACAACTTGCCAATGTAACAAAAAGCAGGTAAAAGGAACTGAGAGATGCTGTGACAAACACAAGAAAATGAAATAGAAGAATTCCTTTGGAGACTGCAACAGTCCATGGTTCTCTCATTTTTTTAAATTGGAAAAGCTGATTAGCTTAAGCAAAAATAAGTATATTATCAAAACATGGAGAAATTAAGCTTTGAGTGGGTCTATGACCTTTTTTCTCTCTATTTAGTGCAAAGGGAAAACAATTCCCATGAACAAAGAACTCTCTCAGTACAAGAGTAAGGAAGTCGTTATCGAAGGAACTTAGATATACAAGAGAAACAGTGAAAGCAAATCCATTAGCCTATAAATCTATAAACATAAACCTATTACTAGAATTTTTCCTGGTGACCTGGTATTACTAAATCTCTTTAAAACTCCAAGTAATAAAACTAGCTCCATGATCACTATTAAAATTCCAAACTCCTTCATTACATACAAGATGTACTTGAAATTTAAGTTCATACACAGGACATGAAAAATAAGGGTTTTTTTACAAAACCCTTTTTCCCCCTCAGACTTCTGCAACCTTATCTCCATATCATAATTGACTGTGGTTGCAAGCACACCACGTATTTCGCCACACTGTGAACACTGATGATGAAACAACAGATTTCAGCTTGTAAGTTACACTTGCCTAAGACGACAAAAGCTAACAGAAAGCAGACTGGGATGGGAATAAAAATAATAATTTAAAATATAAAAAATAAAAAAATAAAAAACCAGCATATCAGCCTTTCACACCAGTTTAGTAAGAGCAGCTTAAAACACTATAAATCAAACCACTGCATGTCTCCATTATGATAATCTCTTACAACGGCCACATAGAAACTGTCAGCTTTGCAGCGAGAGATGTTTAACTCAGCCTTTAGTTCTCAGAGACAAAAGCCCTGCACTTTCTTCTTTGGGTAACAACAACAAAATACAACCTTTGAGACCAAAAGAACTAAGTATTTGATCTGCAATCTTGGAAAAGAACCTAGACTCAATTACAAATGGTTTGTGTAATACAGAGCTTCTCAGTATTACTAACCTTTGCCTGCAGGCTGTGGGACTGCAAATCCAGGTAGTAGGAAAGGTACTCCAGTGGTAACACCAGCTGGCTTTAATTCATTGACACCATACGTTGTTAAGGAAGTTATCAAATTAACTAAGTCCTTCAAAGCATCCTTAGATTCAGCTTCTTTTGCCTGTTCTAATCTAAAGAAGATACAATAGATCAAGTTAGCAACACTACTTTATTTCAACTCAAATCACTTTATAGAATCATAGAATCATAGAAGAGTTAGGGTTGGAAAGGACCTTAACATCATCTAGTTCCAACCCCCCTGGCCAGGGGCAGGGACACCTCCCATGAAACCATACCACCCAAGGCTATGTCCAATCCAGCCTTGAACACTGCCAGCGATGGAGATTCACAGCTTCCCTGGGCAACCCATTCCAGTGCCTCACCACCCTTACAGTAAAGAATTTCTTCCTCATATCCAGTCTAAACTTCCCCTGTTTAAGTTTGAACCTGTTACCCCTTGTCCTATCACTACAGTTCCTCATGAAGAGTCCCTCCCCGGCATCCCTATAGGCCCCCTTCAGATATTGGAAGGCTGCTATGAGGTCTTCATGCAGCCTTCTCTTCTCCAGGCTGAACAGCCCCAACTTTCGCAGCCTATCTTCATATGGGAGGTGTTCCAGTCCCCTCATCATCCTCGTGGCCCTCCTCTGGACATGTTCCAACAGTTCCATGTCCTTTTTATGTTGAGGACACCAGAACTGCACACAATACTCCAAGTGAGGTCTCACAAGAGCAGAGGAGAGGGGCAGGATCACCTCCCTCGACCTGCTGGTCATGCTCCTTTTGATGCAGCCCAGGATACGGTTGGCTTTCTGGGCTGCGAGCGCACATTGCCGGCTCATGTTCATTTTTTCATCAACCAAACTCCCAAGTCCTTCTCTGCAGGGCTGCTCTGAATCTCTTCTCTGCCCAACCTGCAGCTGTGCCTGGGACTGCTCTGACCCACTTGTAGGACCTTGCACTTGGCATGGTTAAACTTCATCAGGTTGGCATCAGCCCACCTCACAAGCGTGTCAAGGTCCCTCTGGATGGCATTCCTTCCCTCCAACGTATCAACCGAACCACACAGCTTGGTGTCATCGGCAAACTTGCTGAAGGTGCACTCAATCCCACTGTCCATGTCACTGACAAAGATGTTGAACAAGACCGGTCCCAACACCGATCCCTGAGGGACACCACTCGTTACTGGCCTCCAGCTGGACATTGAGCCATTGACCACAACTCTTTGCGTGCAGCCATCCAGCCAGTTCTTTATCCACTGAGTGGTCCACCTATCAAATTGATGTCTCTCCAACTTAGAGACAAGGATGTCATGTGAGACAGTGTCAAACGCCTTGCACAAGTCCAGGTAGATGACATCAACTGCTCTACCCCTGTCCACCAGTCCCGTAGCCCCATCATAGAAGTCCACCAGGTTGGTCAGGCAGGATTTCCCATTAGTGAAGCCATGCTGGCTGTCACCAAGCACCTTGTTGTTTTTCATGTGCCTCAGCATGCCTTCCAGAAGAATCCTCTCCAAGATTTTGCCAGGCAAAGAGGTGAGGCTGACTGCTCTGTAGTTCCCCGGGTCATCCATTTTCCCTTTCTTGAAAATGGGGGTTATATTTCCCTTTTTCCAGCCCTCGAGAACTTCACCTGACTGCCATGATTTTTCAAATATGACGGCCAGTGGCTTAGCAACTTCATTTGCCAGCTCCTTCAGGACCCGCGGATGGATTTCTTCAGGTCCCATGGACTTGTATACATTCAGGTTCTTAAGATGATCTCGAACCAGATCCTCTGCTACAGCGGGCCCAAGGTCTTCATTCTCACTGTCCCTGCACCTGCCTTCCAACACTTGGGTGGTATGGTCAGAGCATTTTCCGGTGAAGACTGAGGCAAAGAAGTCATTAAGAACCTCAGCCTTCTCCAAATCCAAGGTAGACAGTTCTCCCGATAGCTTCTGGAGAGGGCCCACATTATCCCTAGTCTGCCTTTTATTTGCAATGTACCTATAGAATCCCTTCCTGTTATCCTTAACATCCCTAGCCAAGTTTAATTCTAAGCGGGCCTTAGCTTTCCTAACCTGGTCCCTAGCTTCCCAGACAACATCCCTGTATTCTTCCCAGGCCGTCTGTCCTTGCTTCCACCTTTTCTAAACCTCTTTTTTCCTTTGAATTTTCCTCAGCAGCTCCTTATCCACCCAAGGAGGTCTCCTGGCCCTCCTACAGCACTTCCTTCTAGTAGGGATGTATCGCTCCTGAGCTTGCAGCAGGTGATCCTTGAATATCAACCAACAGCCTTGGGCCCCCCTGCCCTCTAGGGCTATATCCCATGGAATCTTACTGAGCAGGTTCCTGAAGAGGCCAAAGTCTGCTCTCTTGAAGTCCAGGGCAGTGAGCTTGCTGCACGCTCTTCTCACTGTCCTGAGGATCTCGAATTCGACCATCTCATGATCTCTGCAATCAAGGCTGCCCTGGAGCATCACATTTCCAACCAGCCCTTCCCTGTTGGTGAGGACAAGGTCAAGCATGGCACCTCTCCTTGTCGGCTCCTCTATTACTTGCAGAAGGAAGCTGTCTTCCACACAATCGAGGAACTTCCTGGATTGCTTGTGCCGGGCCATACCATCCCTCCAACAGATATCAGGGTGGTTGAAGTCCCCCATGAGAACAAGGGCCTGTGAGCGTGAGGCTGTTCCTATCTGTCTATAGAGCGCTTCATCCACCGAGTCCTCTTGGTCAGGTGGTCTGTAACAGATCCCCACAATAATGTCTCCCACCACTGTTATCCCTTTAAGCCTGACCCAGAAACTCTCTGTCGGCTGCTCACCTGTCCCCAGGCACAGTTCCATACTCTCCAGCCTATCCCTAGAGATCACACTGTCGTCCCGTGCCTGCATTATTTCACATGTTCTCTGTTTGTATTTCATACCATTAAGTCAGTCAAATGTTATATTTATGACAGCATACATTTATTTGCTGTAGAAATTCACCTTGTAAATCCTTCCTTGAACTCAATAGTCTGCTAAAAAGCAGCACAGACATGAAAATTACTTTTAAAATCGTCTTACAAACATAAAGCTATTGGATAGGAAAATGCCTAGATAGTCTGTCATTAAACGAATCTGTAATTAACTTGCTAGACTATATCTGCCACTTTGAGAAATTAATATTTTATGCTAATAAAATGCTATCTTGGTGGAAGCCTAACACTCAGAAGCACACAATGAAATATTTTATTAGAACTACAGACCCTTACCTTGGAATGCACGAGGATAGAAATGCTAACATCCCCTCCCAACCACTGTTTCCCACCAGCAACACACCATCAGATCAAACCCTAAAAATGGACTCAAAATCCTAGAACAATTCTCATTTTCTTTTTATGTCATCAAAAATTCAAATGCCATGTCTATGTCTGGTATCTATTTAAAACAAATGGAAAACCCTAAACCCCTTATCATACTATGTGGTAGAAAATTAAGTTCAAACATTTGGGTGCCAAACCCTAGCATCCTAACACTCAAAAAGGAATGGCTTGAAAGAGGGAGACGGCAACATTAACGCTTCTCATTAATGGCCATTATAGCACTTTTTCTAAGCATCTTTGACCCAAGTATACTTCATAAGGTGTACACCCATAGACATCATTTCCCAGTTTGGATTTGTAAAACAACTATTTCAACAGCTAAGCATGCTGCTTCAGGAAACTTCATATCCAAACAAAGCAACATAAACCATTTCTTCCATGGAAAGAAGTAAAACCACAGGTGGATCATACATCCAATTTTTGTTTGAGTAGGCATTTTCATTACCACATTTTGTGATGCATTAGGATGTTAGCATATCTTTAATAAAAACACAAAAAAAATGCATATGTACACTGATTCGCTAGTAACATGAGAGTTCTCTCCAGCACTCTGCTATTAGAGCTTACGTACAAAAATATCTCTTCAATACTAAGCAGCCTGCACTACATCTATGTACATGATTTTCCATTATGATAGGATGTTAAAACAGTCATAAAATTGTTTAGGTTGGAAAAAACCTTTAAGGTCATCAAGTCCAACTGTTAACCAATTACTACCAAGACCATCGATAAACTATGTCTCTAGACAAAAACAAAACAAAAATAAAGTCCAACCAAACCCAAAAATCAGTAGTTGCAGGCAAAATTTATTTTCCGAATTCTTTCTAAATATTTAGTACCAGTTGTTTTTAAGCATCTGCTTTCTTAGCACATACAGAAACATTTAGAAATAACAGTATCAGTGAATAATTTAAACAATGTAGTTTCATAAATGGTGAGAATAACAATTTCAGGTTGGGTTCTAATATCTTAATTTCATAATAACCTATAATCACTTATTTCTTCAAACCTATTCACCAATTCTTTATTAAGAAATCTTTTCAGAAAAAGATTGGTGATCTGTTGTATTCCTTCAAGCACTTTTGCATACCTGAGCAGAAGGTCACAGAGGAAGTTGTATCCTTGCCATATCCTAAAATCATCCAACAACGTCTGGGATACATCACTGGAGTCTTTGAGAAAACAAGAAAGCCCAGCAAACATCTCAACTATTTCTAGGGGAGAAAGGTCATCAGACTGCTGCATGTTCTGAACACACGTGGACAAACATTCCTTTTCTGAAAGAACCACAATTAAGTAATTTAGGATTTTTGTGACATTAATCACAGCAAGAAGCGTAACTTAGTAATGAGTCACAGCAATAAGGAACTTAGTTAACTCTCTCTTATCACATAACATTGAATATCATGGAGCACTTGAAGATGACTAAGATTCCCAAATGGCTTTGGATCAGTATCCTAATCTCTTTTTGCCAACTCTTGTCCCCCTTTTATAATTCTTCACTCTTCTAAGGAGAAGACTGTGTAAATAAATACTAAAACCTAAAAAGTTTGAGCAGATAACTCAGCAGAAAAAAAAAAGACAAATATGGCAACTGTAAACATGTCTAAAACATCTTTTTTTCTTTTAAAACAAAAAGTTATACAAATCACTGACCTAACCTGTTGCTGAAGTCAGGTAAAACCCTACACATAAGCCGTTACACCATGTCTTATTGTTACTCTGGTTAGCCTTTCTTTGGCAGGCACATTTGCTTGTTTCATAAATCTTGACCAAAGAGAGACAGCTTGCCGCATTCTGCACACTTCTTACATTCCATCAGTTTATTGATCCTGTTGCAAAAAGCTTTGCCAAATCTCTAGTTAGATTTTAGGTTGCACTCCTGTTTTAAAGGTGCTCCCTTAAATTATCTGCTACTTTAACTTTGCAACATGCTCAAGGCAAGTGCAAATCTTTCTAGTTAAACCAATAACAAAATTTCCCAGAGATCAAATCAAAGCATGAGACAGTGAAAGGATGCTCTTTAGAATACCATAAATGTTGTAGCTTTTTTTCCTGAATATGAGATGAGCCTTTTGACAGATGTTATCTCTTAAGTCAGGTTCTTTTTTTTTTTTAATCAACAAGCGAGAGGGAATGTTGAATGGTTTTCTTCTTAAGAATTTATTTCACTTTTTAAAGAACCTAGAATATCTTTTGATATGCCAGCCTCACTCTCTGTGGATCAAGCCCATAGAGAAGTGATAATGGTAGTAGCTGCAATATGCCAAAGGACACAGTCAAAGCTTAGTTATTTTCTTTGTTGTGCTTCATCATGTTTTGACATATACACATACACCTTCTACACTCATCAAAAACTCACTAGAAGGCTGTTACAGATGCAGGGAAAATACCTATCACCATTTAAGTCCTATCTGAAATACTTAACTGATTACTATTCTACGCTTACAAGTGATACTGTATGTTAACATCTTTCTCACTGGAACTGAAACATGCCACTAGCACAAGAAAAAACACAGACTGAATTTTTGTGTGAAATATGTGGGAGCAGCAGGGTGACGTATTTCATAAACTGTCAAAATGGTTTTGTGAAGCCTTGTAACTACTTGCTTTTCATGGTGTGAGGAAACTGGAGGTTTCTTTTTTTCCAGTAGGTGTACACCGCTAAAACGTATGATAAGGATGTTAGTTCACTTCAATACTCATCCCAATTTAAAAACTACAAAATATTTCTCTGTGTTCCTATAGTCTAAAAGCCCTAAATATAATAGAAACATATTCTACCTAATTTCCTACCTCAAATCCTGCATACCTAAACACCTATGAGGTTTTAAATAAATGCAACATGAGTATTTTGTAATCAAAGCTGGTCCCAGGCTGCCAACATACTTTTCAACACTGGTTTTCATGTTGCTTTGCTCTCGCAAATTTTTTGTCATGAGCCAGTTTGGCAGCTATCCTTGCTGAGCACAGCATAACCAGTCCCTTGCAAAGATACATGATGAATAAAGTACTACTCATATCAGCTACCAAAATCTGTAACCAGCTACAGAAATATCCCTCTATGTGAGTTTCCATGCCTGAAACAGCCAGCATGCTATTTCTCTCAAAAAAGGACAGGAGATAAAATTGAATGATTCTGATTGCTTCGATCATTTGGTGTCTCACAGGCTGGATTAAACCCATGAGATTATTTTAATTTGGCCTTCAGGATGCACAAAACCTGTAATCTACAAGTAACATGGCAAGGTGAGGAAGACAAGGGCCCAGCAGAAGAAACGCAGGCTGGCTGAATGGTCAGTGATCTAGTCAGTCAGCCAACAGGGAAAACACAGGGGCTGGAAACCCATCTAGCAGCCAGGCTTTTCCCAGCTGTGTCCCAAATTCTCTACACTTGGCTGTGACAAAGGCTCTGGCACAGGCTATGTGTATGTTTCCTAGAAGCACCAGTATTGCTGGTATTAAGACCCACTGCTACGCCCTTTGGGCATAGGCATGGGTCTTTGCCAAGCAAAGCAGAGCCTCCCTGGGCCAGGCCCTAGAGACAATGTGTTCGGGTTGGGGAAGCTGGCCTGAACCACAGGGGAGGAAGCCCGCTGGCTGTTCAATCAGTCAGCACTTGGAAGTTCTCAAATGTTTCTGTACCCATACACCATGCTCCCTCAAGCATTTTCTAGTGCCTGTTATTACACAGGTATTGCTGTTATCAGGGTATGCTACCCCTGATGTCCTGAATAACAGGGAGCACACTGCAAATCAGCGATGATTTTAAGTCTTACTCAGCCTTTTCCTGCAAAAGCAAGGTGCCTGGGAAAAAGAATCTTCTCCCAGCACACCCAAATTAGCTCTTCCCAGTTTGTATAAAGCACCTGTATTTACTACAGAGCAGCAGCTTTCATGGGCATCTAATAGCTCAACCTGCGTCAGCAAAACACATGGACCTGGTTCATCTTTCTGCAACTTCCTCAGACAACTCTATGCTTTTATAAAAGCATACTTGTCTACAGCAGTACCAGACAAGTAGCTGTAAACAGGGCACTGCAAGCTTGCCTTGCACCGCTACAGGAGGCTGCTCTTGCTAATTCAAATGCAGGACTGAAAAAAACTAAATCCTGTTGAGAATTAATGCTCACAGCAAAAATACCCAAACTTATGCATCTTCCCAGTGAATATTTTTCAGTACAGGTAGTTACTGAATTTACCAAAAGCCTTTCCTTTGGTCATCATAAACTCTATATCAAAACATGAGAGGAACTGCAGAAGTGCTCTGAGATTCTACATGCATGTGAATACTTACAAAAAGCCTGTAAGTTTTCCTTGATCTATTATTTTCATGCCTATCTCATAACTAAGAAAACTATGAAAGAGCAACAGGAAAAAAAAAAAAAACAAACCCAAAAAACAACCAATAAATAATATTGAAGACAGATACATACCATGAATGTATTTCACTACATTGACACTAAGGCCATGACGCGATATGGTCATCAGTACTTCTCCTGCACTCTTCCTCCAAGGCAGATTATAGGGAGGGCACCATGAGGTTATTGCACTGAACAGAAGCTGAAGATCATCTTTTTGAGCCAGCTCTTCCGCCGGGGACACAAAACTGCACAATTTTACTAGGATCTGAAATAAGGAGTCATTAAACACCTAGCATTAGTACCCTGATCATTGCTAGTCTTAGCAAAAGGCAAAATATTCCTCCATTTAGCATACACAATAAAAGAAGCAATACACTGTTTTCACTTTGTGTGTTGGTTCTCTTATTTGATTTGAAGACAAAGTTATTCAACTCACGGTTATTCCAAGTCCCAGTTCAGTTTAAGATGATTAGCAAAAGATTAGCAGCAGAATTTAAATCTTCTAGGCTGACACAGCATACCTGCATGGATACCAGGTTACTCCATTCTTGGAGAATCTGATGGTTACTTAATTTACAGGTCTACAGTGGGACACAGGCTCTGCAAAGCAAACTGTAGTATCCCTTCCTAATGCAGGAAGAAGGTTACTGACGGGCTGTTTGGAAAGCAGCATTCATAACATCTTGGTCAAATAAAAATGGCCAAATAAAATCAGCTAGAAGAGTCTGGCAGAAAAGGGTACAGCAACATTGTAGACCTACCTGTATAAG
Source organism: Ara ararauna (assembly GCA_028858755.1). Taxonomy (NCBI): domain Eukaryota; kingdom Metazoa; phylum Chordata; class Aves; order Psittaciformes; family Psittacidae; genus Ara; species Ara ararauna. The sequence goes on along the minus strand of CM054376.1, from coordinate 64,992,364 downwards.
TGGCACCTGGATCTGAATTTCCAGTTTACCATAAACAAAACAAAACACTACCAATTGCACTCCCTTTTTGCATGTTTTGAGGACATCTGATGTCCATTTTGTGTCTTGTGAATGAAAAGCTGAGACTCTCTCTCAGAAAACTGGAGGAAGACTTTGCAAGGCTGCCTGTGTCCAGAGGAGGAGGTTTAGAAGCTATCTGAAACCTCACCTGTTCCAGCCAGCTCATCATAGATCACCATGCTACAGGCCTTAAAGAGGGACAGAAAAGAGTTGAGTGGTAGCATAGGGAAGCCTATGTGATAACATTTATTAACTCTGCTGACTAAAACACAACACAGCAATCTCTGAATGATAGCTCACAGTACATTGTGCTTTCTGTTTTGGAAGACAGCCTGTAGTACTAAGACAAAAAGAAGAGGCAAACACATATTCTCATATATTGTTACTAGGCAGAGACTGTGGCTAGTAATTGTGGGAATAAGGCTCATATTTATTTCTACAGTGCAGGTACCAAAACGCCTCAAATATTATTCTTACAAATCTCGGCACTGCCTTCAAATCCCTGAAGGATGTGACTACTGATAGACCTCCTTAGTTTTGCAAATATGGCTACAATCATAGAATCACAGAATGGTTTGGGCTGGAAAGCACTTTAAGATCATATAATTCCAATCCCCCTGCCATGGGCAGGGATGCCTCACATAGAGATGCATCCAATTTGCACGTAGAAAACGGCAGTATGACTACTGACCCCTTTCTAACAATAACTGTCAGCTTCTTCCGAAAGCTCAGAAGAACATATGGGAATTTCTTTGCAAGATCTCCTGCTGACACTTCAGAAAGCAGGAGTGGGTCAGATTGAGTCCCTGGAATATGTGGGGACAATTGCAATAGTGCAAGCTCAGATGGTTCCCATATTTAAATTCTTTGTTTCCATAGTCATGATTCATTTCCATAATTAAAGGGAAATTAGAGTATGTTAAATTAATTCATAGGTTATTACCAATACTAATTGTTTTACTATGTCTATTTCAATCAGTAATGGCCCAAGATACAAAGGCAAGGACCAGTTAGATTAAAACAGAATAATAGTCAACATGTTGCTCCTTTTAAGCACCTGAGTGGAAAAGTTGCATGTATTTTTGTGGAGGAAATACTTGCCAAGGACAGAAACCACAGGGGGAGTGAAAATTTAACCTCAAACTGTGCTTGCAGGAAAATACATCTTACTCTGAGCCATCATTTTGTGAAGAACCAAAGAAGAGCAAAAACTAGTTCAAGTGAAAAGTCTTCTCATGTGAAGAATTTCCATTCCTCAAGCAAATTCCTTGACCTGTTTTACGTTTCTTACCTGTACAAAGACTTTCTGAAGTAGCGCTCGGCGCTCTGCGAGAGGTAGTTCATTCTGTGCTCCTCCAACTACCTCAGGCACATGTGGAAGGTCAAAAAACAGATATAGACATTTCACAAGCGTGGAAGGCACTGACATTGTAGTCATGCAGTCCACAGTTTTCTGGGGAAAAAGAAAACAGAGAAAAAAAACAGTTCAACATATTACTACATTCAAAAAGTCACACTCCCATAAAGCAGTTGATTCAAATGCCGGTTTTTCATTCTCACACCTTTCGCGAGGTGTCCACATGGCAGTACAGATTCACCATCTATTGCTGAATGCCTACCTGAAGAGTAACCTTAAAAATAGGATCCTAATTTATTTACATGACAAAGGCGCCCAGTTCAGAGCAGTCACTGCACAAGACAGAAACAAAAACTGACAGTCTCTGCCAACAGAAGCTTACAAGTTAATTATAAGACCTTCAGCCAAGCCCTCATTAGCTATCCATTCTCTGTAGCAATAGAAATGGGAGTGGGAGGACAACTATTCAATTTATGCTCTCACTTGGCAAGAAGGTATAAGGAAGCATAAGAAGCAAGGCAGTAGAAAATATGAAAGCATCAGTGGGAAGAGAAGACAAATTGGGGTGGAGGCTGGTGGCACAATAAACACAGATAAGACGACTGGGCTGAATTATAAGGGCAGATTACAGCAGAAAGAACAAACCACACAGCTGTCCAGTACCTTGCCAGAGATGTGCTCTCTGATGAAGCGCAGCACCAAAAGCAGAGTCAGTAAAGATTCATTCTGTGAATGAATCACTCATCACTGCTCTTGCCCTCCTTGCAAGGGGAGCCCGAGTTCAAAGTCCAAGTGATTTAGGTGCTGTATATGACCTGTGTCTCATGGGTCAGAACAGCAGCATGCAAAAGCAGCCTTCGGTGAACAATCATAAAATCATAGAATAGTTAGGGTTGGAAAGGACCGTAAGATCATCTAGTTCCAACCCCCCTGGCGAGGGGCAGGGAAACCTCCCACCAAACCATGCCACCCAAGGCTATGTCCAATCCAGCCTTGAACACTGCCAGCGATGGAGCGTTCACAACTTCCCTGGGCAACCTATTCCAGTGCCTCACCACCCTCATAGGAATGAATTTCTTCTTCATACCCAATCTAAACATCCCCTGTTTAAGTTTGAACCTGTTACCCCTTGTCCTATCACTACAGTCCCTCATGAAGAGTCCCTCCCCAGCATCCCTATAGGCCCCTAGGCCCCCTTCAGATACTGGAAGGCTGCTATAAGGTCTCCACGCAGCCTTCTGTTCTCCAGGCTGAACAGTCCAAATTTTCAAACGGGAGGTGCTCCAGTCCCCTCATCATCCTCGTGGCCCTCCTCTGGACATGTTCCAACAGTTCCATGTCCTTTTTATGTTGAGGACACCAGAACTGCACACAATACTCCAAGTGAGGTCTCACAAGAGCAGAGGAGAGGGGCAGGATCACCTCCCTCGCCCTGCTGGTCACACTCCTTTTGATGCAGCCCAGGATACGGTTGGCTTTCTGGGCTGCGAGCGCACACTGAAGGCTGCTCATATTCATTTTTTCATCGACCAACACCCCCAAGTCCTTCTCTGCAGGGCTGCTCTGAATCTCTTCTCTGCCCAACCTGCAGCTGTGCCTGGGATTGCTCTGACCCAGGTGGAGGACCTTGCACTTGGCATGCTTAAACTTCATCAGGCTGGCATCAGCCCACCTCACAAGCGTGTCAAGGTCCCTCTGGATGGCATCCCTTCCCTCCAACGTATCAACCGAACCACACAGCTTGGTGTCATCGGCAAACTTGCTGAAGGCGCACTCAATCCCACTGTCCATGTCACCGACAAAGATGTTGAACAAGACCGGTCCCAACACCGATCCCTGAGGAACACCACTCGTTACTGGTCTCCAGCTGGACATTGAGCCGTTGACCACAACTCTTTGCGTGCAGCCATTCAGCCAGTTCTTTATCCACTGAGTGGTCCACCTATCAAATTGATGTCTCTCCAACTTAGAGACAAGGATGTCATGTGAGACAGTGTCAAACGCTTTGCACAAGTCCAGATAGATGACATCAACTGCTCTACCCCTATCCACCAGTCCCGTAGCCCCATCATAGAAGGCCATCAGATTGGTCAGGCAGGATTTCCCCTTAGTGAAGCCATGCTGGCTGTCACCAACCACCCTGTTGTTTTTCATGTACCTTAGCATGCCTTCCAGTGAAAGTTAAGTGTATAATTCAAAAGAACTTAAACCACAAGCAGCTAAAGCAGGAGTTCTGTGGCAGTAGAACAGAAAAAGGATCTTAAAATAGAAAGCAGAACAGAGCTATATCTTTTAGTGCCTGTTCATGCAGTTCATTATTTTATTGCTTTTGTCTCTCCCATCCCACAACTTTTTAGCCTTGCTGTTTGAGACTTACCTGTCCTGATGAAGCTAGTAAATTGATTGTAGTGAGCAGCATCCAACCCCTACTTGCTTCTTCACTTTGATTGACCTCCAGAAACTGGACTATGGCACGACTTGCAGCCTCTGTAAGGGGGGTAGTTAAAAACATGCAATAAAAATTCAGTCTGATGGCCTGCAGAAAAGAACGCGTCCTCTCATACTCCGAGTGCTGAGCGTGAATTCACCTCTGAAGCACTACTTGAAGAAAGGACCAGGCTTAGGCCTACACTCTCCAGACACACATTCCAGTCTTACACACACACTCGGCTCTGAAATTAGCAGGGCTGTAAAAAGTACGTCTTTAGGTCATATATCATCCTTCAAAAGAGCAGACAGATTTCAGTAACATGCAGCAACTTCTGTTTGAGTATTTTGGCTTTATGAAATACAACACACTCTTTATCAGACATGAAGTCACCACCAGCTAGTGGTCTCAGTGGGAAAGGCTGGTATTCTACTCCTGAAAAAAAGCACTGTACTGAAGCAACAATATGGAGGATAATGGGAAAAGACTGTCGGGAAGGAAAGGTGCAGAAAGACAAAAGGAATAAAAAACAGTAACAAAAAGTAAACTTAAGACCAAGATCAGAAATTACATTTCCATCCTAAATTTTTTTTGAAAATGAACACACTAACAAGTTACAGCTGCTTCTTATGATCTGAAGACCACTTCAGGAATCAGATACTGTTCCCTACCAGCCAGAGTCAAAGATAACTTGTTTACTAGGCTGAATATTTATCAGCCTTAATAAATAAATCAACAGAAAATGAAATCCTATTTCATTGCTATGTGAATACACACTTGTTAAAAAACTATGTTAAAAGTCTATAATGCCAATCAAGATGATTGTCCACTACCCTTAAGAGAAATTAAAAATTATTTTTCATTATTAACTGTATATCAATCATCTTCGGTGCTTTCAGTGTCAACTAGGACAGGAAAAATGTGCATAACATTGCTTAAAAAATGAATTACAAAAGAATTACTAACAGAGGAATAAATCAACAACTGAAGAAAAAAGTCCAATTTTAATCTTTCTTTGTTTGCTTCATCTGCTGTCAAGATACCCCAACACATACCTGTAAAGAAATTTATTCTACAGTTAGCATACTAGAGAAATAAGACAGTTGAAGCACATTTTATATGGCAAAGTACTTAGCAAACATTTTTAGCATTGGCTACACTGAAAAGATAATTTTCTGGAGCACCAGACTGTAAGCTGAGCTGGACTAGTAAACCTATGAAGTAGATGATCATCATAGAATTGTAGAATGACAGAATGGTTTGGGTTGGAAGGGACCTTGAAGACCATCCAGTTCCAGCCCCCCTGCCATGGGCAGGGACACCTTCCACGGGCAGGGACACCTTCCACGAGACCAGGTTGACTGGAAGGCTGTTGTAAGGTCTTCTCTGAGCCTTCTCTTCTCCAGGCTGAACCACCCCAATTCTATCAGCCTGTTTTCACAGGAGAGGTGCTGCAGCCTCTGATCATCATTATGGCCTCCTCTGGACTTGCTCGAGCAGGTCCACATCCCTCTTCTGTTGGGGACCCCAGAACCCACACAGTACTGCAAGTGCGGTCTCATGAGAGCAAAGCAGAGGAGCAAAATTGTCTCGCTCAACCTGCTCCTTTTGATGCAGCCCAGCATACTGTTGACATATACCCCATAACAGGTTCTTGTACAAACCACTGGCTTTTCCAGTTCTGGTGCTAAAGTAAGGACAGGCACCTATCAAATCTGTGTATGAGACTGGCTGAGATAAAACAAAGCCTGAAATACTAAGGTGAAAGGTAAAGCAATTTTTTTAAACTCACACAAATGCAGACATACAGCAACTTCCCAGCACACTGACCTGAAGTACCTGGTGGGCACTTTGTTTTCCAAAACCATCAGCACAAAACATTAGCCAGATGGTTAAGTGTATGAGCAGACCAACTCTTGAAGCACAACAGTCATTGCCACAGCCATAGTTCCTGCACTAGAGACATAAGCAAAATGCCAGAATTCCTGGCAAAAGCCACTTTCCCAAACTCTGTCAAGTGCGTCTAAAGCACGTGCTGCTTCTACAATGACAGTGTCCTATCAGCCCAGCATTAGGTGACATTTAGTAGGCCCATTCTCTTCCTATCTGACCACAACCAGGGCTGGGCAATTACCCTCTGACTGTAAGCAGGTAGGGCTGGTACCAAACAGGGTGTGCACAGCCTCCAAAAGCCACCTGGTGTCTTTTATGTCATTTTTGAAAGCTAGACTCAGGGGTTAAGCAAATCTATGCTACTTACACGGTTATCACGCAGCTGGCATCCTCAATGGCATAGCAGTTGAACACTATAAATAGCCGTTTCAAAACTGTCAGTCTTAATTAAGGACTACCTAAACACAGCATTTTAAGTGCAGGAAAAAGTTCTCTTGTCAGCTGCTCTGAGCGAGTTTGATCACACTATCATTTAAGATTAATTTCTATCATCAGCACTAGTCTTCATTTACTTCTTGTACCTTTTCCCTGGTCTTGAAGTGCTCAAGCTGTCTTTTTAATATACTCTATATGCTTCACCCAGATGTCATTTGTCCTTCAACTTCTACAGGACAAACCACTAAATCTAGGATTGGGATATGCTAGCTAACAGAAAATGGCAAAAGAGCAAAGAAAAACCTATAAAAAAAACTGTGTGTACAACTGTGCAAGCACGTACGCAATAAGTATAACCACAGTTATGTGGTCACATGGTTAATACACAGATTTTTCAGCATGGATTCAGTATATATGGGATAGAGGCTTAGGAGAATAAAGCACCAGAATTCATTTCATTCTTAATATACAACATGAATGCTTTCCATCCTGGACATCAGAAAAGCAGCAGATGGAAAGCAATGGCATTAGACCCACTCAGATTGCTACAAAAAGCATCACCACATTAAAAGCAACATCATTGCCTTTAGCTATAGCACTAAGGACAAATACAGTACATGACACTTTCAGTTAGGTGTTCTAGTATCATAAACAGCATATAATAATGTCATGAGACTTTTCTACAGCTTATTCTTACACCAGATTGGAATATTAGGGAAAAAAAAACTGTGAATATGCCAAAGGGGATGGGGGAGAGTGGGAGGTATGGGTGAGTGTGTCAGGGGGATGGTGGGGAGCAAGCTGATGTCAGGGACCCCTTCTCTAATCAAGCCTTCAAGAAGTCTCCACTACTCCTTACTGGGAATGCCTGGAAACAGTCAAATAACTAGTTAAAGAATACAAATAATTCCAACTGCCTAGATAGTAAGAGAGGAGTATCAACCCAAATAAAAATGGGATGGCAAAAAGTCTTTCTTCAGTCATCAGGAACAGTGCTGTGCTGTCGTCACTAGCCACGGATATCAAGTGGCTGGTGCCTTTGCACTGTGCAGAAACAGCTGCTCAGTCAAAGATAAACACCTCAATTGTGCCAGCATTTAGCCTCACTAACCCAGCTGATAAAAGAACAGGCTTTCTAGGATCTCTTGGAAAGGAACTATATTGTACTGCACATGCCTTGACAGATCTAGTAAAAAGCATCAAAAAGAAATTGAAGGTTAACCGAAAGTAAAAAGATACAGCAGCCACTGGTCACAACTGACTTCTGATAAGTAGCTGATAGGATACCGCTTCCCTTTCAGAGCCATTTCAATAAATTAAAACCAGAATCACCTTGTAAAGCAAAGTCACACACAGGGCAGGAAAAAGAATATAGAATGAAAAAAACCCACAAGGCGTATAGGCACAGCATGTGATATCGTTTCCAACGCACTCTCTTCTTAACAGAAGAAAAGTTAACTGACATACCAAATAGGTCTGAAAGAAGCGCCTAAATCCACTTATTTTCCAAGAAAGATCTTCAACTCTTCAGAGAAGATGACACTACAAGTAACACTATCAGGAAAATTTCAGACTTCACTGTGGGAGGAGCCCAAGAGGCTACTTATCAGTAGAAGATGAGAAGCTCCCTTTAACTACCATCTGTAACTTACCCAAACTGTGACATGCACTTCAACAAATAACACTAAGTCTTCTGTATTTAAAACAAACCTAAAATTAGTTCTGCTGATGTGATAGAGGTAAACTGCAATAAAAATAACCAATAAAGGCAAAGTTTGCAGATCAAAGGAATTTTAAAAAGAACAAAGGTAGGTATTGTTGGAGGCCAAATACAAACCACTGATGTGGTTTTCTGCTTAAATATTATGACAAAGCTTATCAATTTGGTCTCCTCAAGTGGTCTGAAGATGAGATAATTATAGTCTTTCAGCAGATCTGTTAGAGAAATGCCTGAAGAGTTTTAAAGCATTTTCACTCGTAAAACAGTTTGAGTAAATCAGTGAAACTGGAGGAGAAAGAGGAGGAGAGGAACAAACAAACAATCCCACAACATTCAGAGGTTATAAACAGTAACTGAAAATGTTGTTTCTGGAAGTAGGAGGGATTAGCTGAATGAGTCTAGAGGTATAGTAAAAATAAATTTAGCATTAAATAGTAAATGCAAAGACAAATGCATACAGAGAATGCTGCAAATATAGAATAATTGTTGGCTGAAATCAATTAAGCAAGACACAAAACATACAACCACCCAAACTTTTGAAATTGACCTTGACAGGAGGTTAAAATCCTGTGATGAATCATTTTGCTTTCTCACTTTTCAACTTTCTACCCTTCTGTAAAGTTTTCACACGTTGTCTCCACAACCACTTATTCATATTTTGACTGGGGAAGGACCTTCCAGGTTGTCCATCACTAAGGGAATCATTCTGAACCTCCCTGTGATATCAAATGTTTATATATCCTAATGCATTAAACAATGGGAGCTGCCAGTATGTCATTTGGTATGCCCAAGATGAAGGCAACATAGGACCGAGTTAGAAAACAATATTAGTAAACGTGGAATAAGCACTACAAGGTACCAAATCACAGGTTTGCATATTGCTGCAACATGGTAAGCTGTTAAGAGCGAAGGAGAAAGGTGTTCTCTGTACTTAGCCTTGTTTCTTGCTTTCTGTTAGTCACAGCAGTCGGGAAGCCACCAACCACTCAGTTACACACATTCATGGCTTGATCTGGGGGGAGAGCTTGCACTTATCTTTAAGTTTGCAATGTGAAACTATTCAGTAGTTGGGATTTCTCATGTACCAGGTACAGGTACTCACTGGAATAATAAACCAAAAAGTCTCTGGCTATTCAGCTGACAGCATGTGTGTTATGGAGAGAGCAGCTCTCTCACCTACTTGCACACAGAGGACTTTGGGGACCACACTCCATCGTGCATCAGCCCGGCTTGAACTGACACGCAAGTCCTGCTGTCTGTACAGGAGGGATTGGCTGAATCAACCTTCACTGTTGTATGCTTGTCTTTGCATTAAGTCTAAATTATGATGATGTGCCAAACACTCTAGGACATGCTGTTGAAATATTTGCAAAATCACAGAGGATCCAATTGCATCCAGGGTGTGTCTTTCAAAAAAATACATGAAATTAGTGCTGCTTCTCCTCCAGCATCAGTAGGCAAAGTAGCCATTAGTACCCACGTTTATTCTACCAAGATAACAGCTGTCCTCATACCTGTTTTGAGAAATTATATTTTTTCAGCCCTGAGCCAGATGTACTTGCTCCCAAAAGAAAGGTTCGTTTCAGAACTGAGACTACACTAGAAACAGACATTTGAACATATATTTTAGCATATACTACCACAACTTCTTGATCGACTCAGACACAAAATTAGATTTATTGTAGGAAATTTGGCAGCTAAAGATCTCAAGTATATAGTGCTATCTCAGCCATGGCCTCACCATCTTCTAAAATGGTATAGACATCCCAGGGGAAAGGAAAGCATGCACTAATCCTCATAGATACAATTATTGCTCTCATCTGCAAATTATCACTGTTGTGCAGCAAAGACTTAGACAAGAAAATTTAACGCTATTTGAACCACTTTATTTTTCTTACTACAAGGTTACATGCATACTAGAGAAATAAGACAGGTTAAACTAGCTGATCATGTAACTACAATGGCAGTGTTCAGAGACTACTTCAGATAGGGTGCTGGCACAGTTACTACTGAATCACAAAACACAACTCTGAGAAAACTACTAGTCTGCCAAGAATAACTGAGATATGCCTCCACGATGCAGATATTACTCACATAGCTATTAGCATAAATATTCAAAAGCCTGATGAAAACAATTGCCCTGTGCTCCACTATGAGATGGGGAGGAGGGAAAGAAAAGCAAACCACCCCACCAAAAAAAAAAAAAAAACCAACATACCAACAAGCAAGATTTAATCATACCACGTTTCCACCTGAAAAATACTGCCAACGCATTTATCTCCTTATAGGTAGGAAGCAAATTCTTGTAAAATTTCTTCCCTTAAGTATCTAAAGTTGACTTTTGATTTTGTTTCCATGGAAAGGTTCTCTCTAAAAGAAGCCCAGCAATTTTGTTGACTTAAACCGAGCACTTCACACCATCAGGAATTTGCACTTGGATATTACCAGAACCATTTCCTGCATACAGTTGTTAATGAAATTTTTCACTTTTAAAGACATGCTGGGAGATTTAATTACCTGTTCAGAGCTATTAAGATATGATGTATCTTTTTGTTTGGTACACAAAAAGAACAGAAGTTTAAAAAAATGCAAAACCTTCACAATCCATAGTCCCAATGTTATGTCTTTAACATTCAGTGTATTCTAAGAAGCCAATCATTTCTATTATTTTTTGTCAGTTTTGCAGGAAATTTATATCTAGCTCTAAACAGTTTAAGACAGAAGTCTGCAAACTATGAGTTTTAATAGCTTGTTAATTGCTCATTCCTGGAAAGCAAACTGCAAATCCACGGCCCCATCAAATCACAATGCAATTGCAGAACACAGACCTTTCAGGCATTCTTACCCAAGATCTGGAAAGGGTTTAATGACCAAAGTAACAGTAATCTTCATAACACAGAAAAAATGTCTGCTTTCCATTTTAACTAAACCAACAGAACGCTAAAGCTTAGAAGAGTACCAAACTCTCTTTTAAGTCATTGTGGTTAAATTCCCAAGTGTGGTAGAACACAAGAAAACCCCCAAAACCAATAACAAAATTACCTCTGACTTCTGAGGTGTCAAGGATGACAATTGGCTTATCTTGGAGCAACAAGCAGAGGTATGGCTTAAGTAATAAATACACAAAAATAGCCACTCATAGCAGAATCCAAATGACTAGCAGGCACAACAGATGCTCTCCAGAAAAAAAGGTCAAACTAACACCACCATTCTGCCAGCATGGCTGTTGGACATTTATTTCCCCTAAATACCAAAATAAAAGCCTTTTTGTGCCTGTTTACCCATAGAGAACAGGTTTTGTCTACGATATCTGTTTAGCCATCTGGAATGTTTCGCTGTTAGTCACTCTACTTAAATGGAAAGAAATTGTAATTGGCACAGTTTGTGACTCCTGACTTCATGTGTACTAATTTGCACAGCCTTTTCCAGCCCGCTAGTTCCTTATTTTCAGCAATTCCAAACTGAGAAACCAGCACAGATCTTAAAATTATCTAACAGACAAAAACTCGATACTTCTTGGAAGCACTCCTCTTCAAAAGAGGAAATCGAAGAGGAAAGCTAATGAAACATGTCTTCTTGACACACTGTCCTCAATTATGCAAATCCCAATACATCATCAGGTATACACATTCATAGTCCTAATACACATTCAAGGCTCAACAGAACCAGATCTTACTCTGACACTTTAAATAAATAGAAGAGGGATCCTCTAACATTTTTCTAAGGCTGGCAGTGTTGGTCCTAACGTGATACTTACTGTATTTTACATCTTAATACCTTCCAGGCCAGCAGTTAATTCAAACTGCATGGTTTTGAAATGTTAGCATATCCGAGGGACAAAACGCACCACCAACAGGCACCTCAGGCAAGATACAGCAGCTGTCCACACGCATGTCCCTTCTGCCAGTAGTGATGCAACTTAACTCATGCCTCTCTTTCATGTGCTGTCAAGTTTGTGAAACTCAGCTTTCTCTGTAACCCAGAAAAAAACTCTAGCCTCTTCCTCCTCCTCTCTCTCTCATCCCAAAGAACAGTAGACAATACATTTTCACTGAAAAAAAACTTAAATTTTTGAGCCTGCACAGTTGCTGTGGATGGCATCTCACAGTATTCTTCTGATTGACCTGAAACGCAGACCTCACAAAGCCCAAACTTGTGCCCAAACATGCACCCAAACATGCAACCATACAATACCTGTGGACTTATTCGATGCTCTCCGTCGAATTTCAGTCACCATCAATCGTGACACTTGAGTAGTAAACTGCAGGAGGTCAGAAAATTTTTCTGTCATTGTACTTGGAGGAGCGTTTCCAAACACCTAAAACAAGAAAAATGGATGCATCACAAAGTCATTCAGTTTACAAGGATCAGCATGAACTACCACGTTTCTTGGAGGAAGTAATACTCCTTGAAGGAATATTACTATGGTTTTTGTTTTCCCACTGAAATATTCATCACTGTACTGGTTTTCACAGTGCATGCTCTAAGATATATTCATAGTTGGCATTAACATATTCAGGGAGATAAGATCTGATGAATAAAGGGGAAAAAGGGAATCACAAGTCTTCCACAAAGGCCAAGACCACTGAGATTGCACGTAATGGGGTAAAAACTAAATGCCAGAGCAAGTTCTCCAACAGGAGTTTTGTTTCAACAGTAACTTCTTTACTATCTGGCTGGACATCCCACAGGGGTGAACTGCATGCACATGCATGTAAAAATACGTGTAAAATCTTCTAGAAGGAGCTAGGAAGTACAATTGCCCTGTTACCATCTTCCCATGAGAAACTGACAATGCCATGCTGCTGGCACTCTCTTACTCTCCTCCCTTGAGATCCTCCTGAACACAACAGCAGTAGTTACTAGAGATTTTTATTTTTTTAATAAATTGTCATTTGATTATAATAATTTAGCATTAATTTGGTTAGCAAATCATTTATTTGAATAACATTTAACTGGGAGAAAGGCTTTAATTCTGTGGTACTGCACTAAGCTATAGAACACAACACTAGCTCAAAATGGATTAGCTACTTTTCCAGCTAACTTGCTTTTCATTCAAGACTGCTCACAAAAAGGAGTCTCTATGCATGCTTCTGATGAAAATCTTGCTCTGAAACTGTCACAGTAAACCCACAATATTGTCTATCAAAGCCTGCAGTCTGAATTCTGGTATCACCACTTGTGTCAGTGCTGAGCAAACTGGCTTGCTAAACACCTGAACAGTCTCAATACCTCCCTGCTACTTTACAATTTTCTCCCTCATGGCTACTTTCCGACCTGTAGGAGTCATGAAATGAGCCAGGAAGCGTCAAAGATTTTCTAATGAAACTTTAGTTCCACATGTTATATTTGCCGCTCAGAAAAAGGATGCAACCTACAGCAGTACAATTGATTTGGACTCAACAGCTGCTTCATCTTCATCTCCTTTCCCTGGGTGACTCAGTTATATTATTACGGCTGAGGTGCCAACAAACTTGACTGAGGTCACTCTTAAGTCTGGGGACATCCAGTGAAATCCACAATGTCACAGCCAACAGGGATGCAAGACAATTACAGAAACAACTCACCTTGAAATCCCAAAGTTACTGAAGAAAATTTAAAAGGCGCAAGACAGAACAACCTTTGTCTAAGTCTGACTTCTTACTCCCCGGTTGCTTTGGCACTTTACACAACAGCCAAAAATATATTTCCTGCCTACTTGCATTGCAAAGTCATGATGAAACAGAGCCAGAAATACAACAGTGAAATTGAACACTCAGTTTCCACACAACTAAAATATTTTTCACCAAAACCATAAGCATTTCTAATACAGGAAATTTTAACAACCATTAAAGAAAGCGAACAGATGCCTAGACATTACATGTAGACGACTGTTCTCAACAGACCAAGAGAAACACCCCTCATTTGGATTAAAGTACGCAACATTCCCAGTACAGACAATCCAAATTTCCCTAAACCTTTCACAAGACTTCCTTTTGCAATTGCCTGTGTTGGCTCCAGGTTCACCCGAGAGTCTCTAACTTCCACAAAGCTTTAAGAAGGGAAGAGCATCTCAAAGCCTGCGTATTCCCTGGTATAACCTAAGCAAGGTTATCTAGACTAGAACACACATTGGCAGAGCACCTAGTCATCATTAACTGCTTAAAGCTCTTTCACTCAGACCAAGGGAAGAAGAAAAACTGATGGCCCTACTACCTGTCCTGAGCTTGCCTAGAGTTGTCAGCAGACCCCACAAAATGCAGAGAGCTCAAATTTACAGTGAAAGATTGACTGAGGTGAACTAGATTTTAATTCATTGTCCCATAAGCAAGTTTTCACTATGTAGAACAAGCACCTCCATTGGATATTTATATACTCTTTTGACTAAAAGAGGTAGTAAAAATCAGGAATAGGGTATGAAACATTTTACCAGTAAATCACCTTTTTAACAACGAAAAGAGCATGGCTCTTTCAAGAAAATGTAAACAAACCACCTCTTACTTGAAACCAGCCTTTTTATCATTCCTTCCACTTTCTTTATATACCGCAAAAGCATTACTATGGCTCTGGTAGAGTAATGCTCCTGTGAATGCACTGAATTCTGAAAGGAGCCTTTTGAGTACTCTTCCAGAGGACAAATCTTTTGTTAATTATGCACCAATTTAGCTTTTTATTACTATGTGATTCATCATTTCATAAGCCTCCCTGAACAATGAGGAAACAGAAATGGTCTGTAAAGCCCATTTGTTACAGAACTAACAAGATAGTTTAAAACACAGCATGTTTGAGACATGCTGTATCTATAAACCAAAGTTAATAATGCTTTACCTCCTCTGGATATACTCATTAATAATCCTCAAAAAATCAGGAAAATGGAACTGCATATTACACAGGACTTCAGATACCTCTGAAGGGGCAGGTGGTGACAGAATGGGACATGATACCAAGACTCATACATGATTCAGCAGGAAGACCTCGAAAGAGCTCCTGGATATACTGGTTATTTAACTAGCTGCCTGTTGCTGGACACTGGGATATCTATAGGAAACAAACATACCTTCCTCAATCTAGATCTCTGCATTCAGTAAAAACCACACTTCTTACAAAATCAGATTACACAGACACACCCTGCTTCCCAACAAATACACACATGCCCCACTTCCAACAGCTGTCTACTCTGTACAAGAGACATTCTGAAGTACATATAAAAGTTTGGTGCAACAGCCTTGATCTGAGCTCCACAATCTATTTGGAGTTTTCTCTTCCCAACACAGACATTCTAATCTTGTAACAGATAATGCTTCTATCACCATTGACTTTGCTTAAGCAGTAAGCCAAGTATTCAATCTCACTTAAACCTGTTCAACAGAATACAGGTAACTATGCAAAGTAACTGAGGGATTCAGAGTCTGAATTTGAATCAAGTTATTAATCGACACCTTAAAACATTTGCAGCTAAAGGACTACGCTTGAGAAAGTAGAATTCTTTTATAAATTAACTTCCAGCAATGTTTTAGTGTTTCCCATCTTCAAAAGTAGGTCTCGGAGGAAAGTCACCTCAGATTTTACAGTGAGCCATGATTTACCTTATCCCCCACTGAAAATCTCATATAAGACTCTTCAGAAAGTGAAATATTTCTCCTGTTCTATTGTTTCACTCCAACCAATTCCAGAGTTTGTCTTACTCTGACTCACAGAGTTACTAAGATAGCAGTATTGTTCCAAAATAAGCTGTACTACAGACAGTTGACATGCCACAAGACACAAAACTAGATAAACCAAGGAAGCCACAGCAGCCTCTACATGTAAGCCTCAAAAGAAGAAGGTGGAGAAGGTGGAATTAACCAGGAACCTGAAAAGGGAAACTGCGGAAGTAGAAATAAATAGACGACATCACAACTGCTCAACCTCTTGAACACAGGAGGAAGAGAATGCATTCATATGAAATGCAACGAAACAAATCCCTGTGTAATAGGGACAGATATTGACTGATCAAGAGAAATCAGTTCTGTTTGTGTTACACTAGCAGTTCCTTGAAAACTGATCATGGTTATTAAGAACTATGAGAAAGAAAGTGAAAGAGCACAAACAAGACATGCTTCCCTCGATGTGCCGAGCTATGATTCAGATTTTACAGAGGTTGGAGACTGAAGTGACAACATCGGTGCCAAGAAGGACAACTCCAAGAAGGTTACAGAAGAAAAACAGCCAGAGTTGATGATAGTGATATTGAAACCAAAGGGAAAAGGAAGAGAGAAAACCACAGGTAGGATCCAAAAGCAAAACCTTTGGCAAACACAGAAGAATGTGTGTCTTCAGCATCAAGTTCACCTCACTAAACAAGGGAACAAAAGAGACTCTACAGTTTAGAGAAGGAAGAGAGTCCATCCACAAAATTAGATGAATTCTGTAAAGCACAGAAGAGAGACATGGGAAACTTTGGGAAGGCAAAACCTATGATAAACATGAGGAAAATTGGGATCTAGGAGAAAATTGTAGCAAAAATGTATTCATACAGATGAAAACTGCAGAAACTATTAGCCTTTTCAAAAGCTCTAAATGGTACCTGAGGCTCTAGCCTCAGGTACCTTATGCAAGAGCTCATTTGACGTAGTAAGAAGATGACCTGGGGCTGCTGATTTGCTTTTCAGAATGCTTCAACACATGAGCTTAATGAAAGACAGTGAGAGAAAACAAATGGTGCAAAGACATGAGGCAACTACAACGTGGGTCAAGTGGAGGGACTAAGAATTAGGATAAAGCCAGCAAGTAGTATAAAGGAGAGGGTGAAAAAAAGTGCAGTAAGAAATAAACAGGGGAAAGAGAGAAGGGAGAAGCAGCAGAGAAACTTAACTGTTCTTTTTAACTTCTGAAGCCTAATCAAAGTCTAAGGAAAGGCTGCTGTACAGAAATAGGACATGCATGGCTGCACTAGTTTTAAACCCAGCTATATCACCAATTGTGATTTCCATAGATGCAATGCTACTGCAAGTAACTACCACAAGAGTCAGAAAAAGTTTGTCGTTCACCCACAGATTACAACTAAGTGCTGAAGCAGCTACAGTGGTTACGTTCCTTTGTTCAGAAAAAAAAGCCACCTGTAACCATCAGAGGGAGATTTCTAAGCATAACTGCATCAAAATAACCTTCAGGGGCTCAAGCCAAGATTAAGACTATTGTGCTAATTTGTAAAAACAAACTAAGAAAGTCCATAACTAAAGGGCATACAATCCAAGCAGATAAATTAAAAAGGAAGCAGATGAACTGTGTTTACTTCTCCCAAACTCACACAACAGGTTACCAGCAGAACTAGGAATAATACCTAGGGCAACAGAATAACATTTAGGGGATCTCTCCACTAAAGCATGCTACCTAGTAGACTAAAAATCCTATTAATACTATGCCTTGACCAAGATTAATTTTCCTACACAACATTATCATGGTTTAACCTCAGCCAGCAACTAAGCACCACACAGCCACTCACTCACTCCACAACCCACCTTCATCCTATGAGAGAGAGAACTGGAAGAGTGAAAGGAAGAAAACTCGTGGGTTGACATAGGTAAAGCAAAGGTTGTGCAGGCAAGCAAAGCAAAACAAGGAATTCTTTCACCACTTCCCATTGGTAGGCAGGTGTTCAGCCATCTCCAGGAAAGCAGGGCTCCATCATGTGTAACAGTTACTTGGGAAGACAAACACCATCACTCTGAACATCCTCCCCTTCCTTTTTCCCCTAGATTTTACTGCTGAGCATGATGCCATGTGGTCTGGAATATCCCTTGAGTCAGTTGTGGTCAGCTGTCCTGGCTGTGTCCCCTCCCAACTCCTTGTGCACCCCCAGTCTACTCACTGGTAGGGTGATGCGAGTAAAGGCCTTGATGCTGTGTAAGCCCTGATTAGCAATAATGAAAACATCCCTGTGTTATCAACACTGTTTCCAGCACAAATCCAAAACATAGCCCCATATCAGCTATGAAGAAAATGGATTCTATCCCAGCCAAAACCAGCACAAGCATGTAAGCAGTTCAATGTTTAACACCATCATAATCATAATTTAAACAAAACATCCATCTAAAAGAAGACTGAGCCAATTTTCCTGTCAAGGTGCTGCGTTTCAGTTTTTGGATGATTCCAGTTCTCCATGGTAGCATATGAAAGTATAAATCCATCACCCAAAAAAAGCAAGGGTTCAGGTCATGGCAGGAAAAAAAAAAAAAAAAAAAAAACACCACCATGCTAGATCTGTATCTACTACTCTTTCAAGACCCTAAAACTACGATCAAATTTATTATTCACAATGAAGTGGCAGAGTAACTGAGTGACATAAGACATCAGTAGGATTTAGCTCCTATTAATTCCAATGACAGTCATCACAGTCCTGCCTTCAAACAAAATCTCAGTGCCTAAGCACAAAGGAGTAGTGAAACATGAATGGAACTGTGCAAGTGGCTATTACATCTTCCCTACAGATTGCATGCTCAAAATCCCCCTTGACCAAGAAGAGGTGTTCAGGCCCAATATATAGGAAAAGGGCTGCTGGGGATGAGAATGCAGAGAATTTATTACAAGAGGAGATTCAAATTGCACAGCTCGTGTAGCCTAGCAAAACCAAATCTGACAGGAGATATTATGATTGTTAATCTCTACATATACATCAGTACAATAATTGCAAAGAAGAGACAAGAGTTACACTCAAGGACACTGCTATCACACAAATAAATAGATATAAACTTGTTACAAGGAAGTTTAGATTGGAAATCAGATGACTGCAATAACAGCAACTCTGCAGTAAAGCTCTGTGACAACCTACAGCTACTGTAGACTGCACTTCAGAAAAAGTGATAATAGAAGGAAATCTCTAAGGGCAGGTTTATTCACCAAAAAAAACACTATGTGAGGAGAAAGGGAAAATTGAAAGGATGCCAACAGAAGAAAAGCCCCTGTTGTGCCAGAACCAAAGTCTTAGAAATACAAATATGAGCAGTTAATTCAAATTAAAAAAAATGCCTCCTGCAGATTCTGCAGCTTACCCTGTTAAACACTGGCAGCATCATGTAAAGTTTTTCTTCTTGTTCCTTCTGGGTCATGTGCCGTGGAGGATGGCAGAGCTCTGTGAAGAGGCGACGCAGATGCATCAAGCCCAATGCATTGTCCTGAGGGCTACACTCTTCCTGCCGTGGCCGGCCCATGATCCTCTTCACCATATTCATCTTGGCTGGCTTCTGGAAGCTCCCTTGTATCCTGGTCAGGAAGGAAAATGACCTTACTGAGTACAACAGATTGAGGTATTATTTCAGCAAAGCCTTCAAATATATAGCATCCTCTCTCACAGTAAGTACGATGCTGCAGTTAAGAGCATTAGCTAATTTTTTATGCTAGGCATTGATTAGTATGTGCCTGGAGGATTTAAAGCTAACAACTTGAAAGAGGAAAACATCCGATACCCTTTATCACAAAGCACAACTGACCAAGCTTTGAACATTACAAAATGCTTTGGTATTTTTTATTAGATGATTTTTATGATTCTTTGGCGCACATTCCACAGCACTTACAGCAGTGTTATCTACATATTGCCGAGTATTCTCAAAATAATACTAGAATAAAATCAGTACCAGTTATGTACTTTAAAATCTAACCAGACGACCTTCAAACTTTCTCAGACACTGGCTTTATCATACAGAGGTAAGCTTAATTTTTTTTCCTGATTTTCCTATGGCAAATACACAGGCCTATCCAATGGAGCTATCGTTCATCTCACACTTTAGCTGTTGGGTCAGCAGAAGAACACCATGGTGTTCTACCTCCTGAAGCACAAGAAACTTATTTTAGAATCTCAGAATGACTGGGGTTGAAAGGGACCTTTAAAGATGATCTTTTCAAGCAGATGTCAGGGCAGCTGAAGTCCCCTAGCAGAATCAGGGCCTGCAAGTGTGATGCTTCCTGTAGTTAAAGTAAGAATACTTCATCAGTGTCCTATCCTTGATATGCAGTCTGTAGTAAACACCAGCCACAAGATGTCCTTGTTGGTTTGGTCTCTAATTTTCACCCTTAAACTCTCAAACTGTGCACTGCTGCTTCAAAAGAAGCACTACGCAATCAATGCATTTTTAATGTAGAAGGCAACATCCCCACCTTTCCTGCCTTGCCTGTCCCTCCTGAACAGTTCCTAGCTGTCAATTGCAGTTCTCTAATCACTTGATTCATCCAGCCAACTTTCAGGGATAGTGGTCAGCTGACAGTTTTCCATTTCCTCCTGGCTGTTACCTATGCTGTGTGCATTTGTACAGAAGCATTTACAGTAGACCCTGTATTAGTCTTCAGAACAACATGGACTAAATCTGAATGTGAGACTGAAGTCTTATCAAGCAGGAACTTGCACAAGAATTGAGAGGGTGAGAGCAGATAAATCCCTCAGACATAGCCAGTTGGACGCTGTGCAAAAGGGACTGTTCACACAACTACATTCAATTAAGGGAAGGAGTAAAGTTGAAACAGGTCCAGCCCCATACACAAAATTAAGGAGACCAACAATGAAATACTCCATGGGATTGTAATGTCTACCTCACATTGCTTGAAGGCCATTATTAAAACAAAGATCAGTAACAGCTATAGAAGTTATTCAAGGATAGAAAACGCCTTATAGCAAGAAAGGACAAGAACTTCATCATTTAAATTTTCAAAAAGAGAGGTCACCATGAAGGGTCAATTATTACAAAAAGTGATGATTCCAAAGGTGCTATGATTAGAGTAATGGAGGGAAAATACCCACTAGCGAAGAACTCAAACCCAGAGATTAAGTTGTGAGGAAAGACAGTTGGGTGTTAAAGCCAGGAAAATAACACCAGCTACAAACAAAGACTACGCTTTTAAAACTGAAGATAATTAGCCACTAATAAGAATCATTAACAGAAGATGATACTCTCTCTCTCTAACCCCAAAATGAAATACCTTTCTGGAGTGTGTTCATAAAACAGCATTTTACTAACATGCAAGAAAAATTAGGATGCTAACAAACATTTTGGTATAGCACAAAAAATCAATTTACAAAATCAGAAGTCATCAAAAAAGCTAAGCTAAGGTACAAGCCAGAAATCATCAGCTCATGCTGGAAAATTGCACTGGCTTTTCACATTTGAAGAAAAATGAGACAGAACTGGATGTTGTCCTTTACTGTATTGCCCCTAAGAAATAACACAGGTAACAGACTTCAAATCAGCATGACTCACACAGTTAAAAATGGAACACCACAGCTTCCGGAGGCGTTCCCTCCAGAAACTCACACCTTTTCCCAAACTCCTCAGTCTGAGAACTCTTTCCTCACTGTAATAACACATAAACTAGCAGAATACCACATCTGAGCTCAAAGATGAGCCAGAACTTCACTGCCTAAGCAGCAGGGGGAAAAGTCTGCATTGTCTTTTTCATAAAATCTTTTAAAGATAACATTTTTAATTTCTTTTTACGATTCACAAAATGCTGAGAACTTTAAATCCAACATGCTATCATTGAATCCACTGCTGTAGACTTTTGCTAGCACAGTCCATTTTTCTTTTAAATCCTATCACTTCATTCACCCTACGTGCATACCAGAACAGGAATTTGCACTGGTTCAAGTTACACAGTTGCAGTTCTAGATCTGACAATCTTCTCAGAATCAGAAAAGTCTGAGTAAGTGTTATGCACTGTTCTTCTACTGTAACAGGAACCTGCTGGGACAGCTTCTCCAAGATGCAACCTATTTACCTCCACTGGGGCAGTTTTGACTCAGAGGGATGAGAAAGGCAGAGAACAAGAACAGTAGTCCTAATTCCTCAAAACAGTCATGGTCCCTCCTGCCTATTCCCCAGCACAATCATGTATTCAATCTCAACATAAGAGATGGGGAAGAAAGGAGGGGAGAATGGGTGTCACATATTACAAAAAACATCTGAAGTATTTTTTCCCCCAGAAGTAGCCAAAAGATGCTATAAAATCGATACATTCCATGGGTGCACTTAGTGTAATCTGAAGCCCAAGACCCACCAACTCCCCCTTACAAAAAAAAAAAAGCCAACCCAAAACCACATCAAACACCACAATGCCATGGAATTTCACATTTCTGTCCCAAATACACCCCTGCAAAGCTTCAGAAAATCTTCCCTAGAAGACACTGCTTTGGAAGTATCTTTTACTATAAAATATTTACTTCTTTGATGTCTTTCAAAGATACGGAGCCATGTTGCACTGTACAAAGTGAAGATAGATGTAGTAACACTGTCATTTAAACCTTGAGATCCTTTCAATAAGTGCTGTTTCTCTTTGATGATGCCCTCTAGATCGGCTTTTTCTGGCAGTGTTTTGCACTCATTCTCAGACTTCAAAATCATGTAAAGTCTACCCTCAAGTTCCACTGCAGATCAACACCAATGTACACAATATATTCATTTCAAGCAGAGTAGATACTACTTGTGGAATTATTCTAGAGTTGAGTCCTACTGTGTTTCTGTCCAGTCAGGACTAGCATGGGCTTCATGCAACATCATCCAGAATGTATTGTACATGAAATCTGAAAAAACGTCTGTAATTTTTTTCTGCCAGTTCAAACACAATGGTATTTTTTCTCATTACCATAGCACAGATTACCTACAGAAATACAAGGAAGGTAGCTGTGGGATAGCTCTGGGACCTTCAGCAATAGGCCCAAATCTTAGACATGTGAGGAAGATTATTCATGGTTTACTGCAGGCAGAAGCTTCCTCACTGTGAATCTCACTACCAGAACTTACTTATCCTAAGAAAACATTGAGGTGTTAAAGCTCATCTAAAAAACCATAAGGAAGCAAATCCCAAACAAACAAAACCTAAAATCTTTGGATGAATGCCATTAGAAATACTACGCCACAGCATTACATGTTTGCCAAGTGAAAGGACAATGGTATGTTGCTCCTATGTTTTATATATATATTTTGACTGAGGTTTTCTCTGTTTAGACCTAGGCCTGTAAAAGAGAAAGCAGTACACCTAAACTTTTTATTGCAAACAAAAAATAATTAGAAGACCTTCCTGTTCTACTAAGTGAAAGCTTTGGCAGTCTTCACAGTCAGCTGTAACTGCCACACAACCTGAATTCAACATTAAGGCCTTTCAAACTCCTAAATGCCAAAAATGAAAGGATTCCAGTATTTTCAGCAACAGTCAAGTCACCTGTTCACAACTGCTTCCTTATACCACAGGACGATCAAGTACCCAGCATCACAAAAGCCTACAGGAACCTTAAGGAAAACAAACATAAGTAGGGAACACCTGTCTTGCAACTGCTTTTAGAGCTGGAATTGGCCTGGCTCTGAGCATGCATTATAATGTACAGTCTTAAATTGCACACTCACCTCCTATAGTCACCCACAGGGCTTTCTGCCTCTTTCAGCAGATGTTTCACAAGCAGCTAGTCAGTATTTTATTACTTTATCCCTCCAAGCACAATGCTACATCTTGGTTACCGCAACTCATACTGAAGGCCTGCTCTGATCACACAGTGACGCATTACCTCATAGGTGCTTCTGTCCTGCTCATCACCAATAGATCAGAATGCCTCACAGCTACTAAATCAACTTATTTTCATAAATCTGCCCCAGAGCATGGGCATCTTAATATACACACAATGTACACACATCTTACTCTAAAACTGGTGGTGTCCAATAATCTGGATCTTGTTCAAGAAACTTTGGAGAATAGCTACTCATACATGTCATTTGTAATGCTTGAGTCTTTCTGTTTGCTTGCGTTGTATTCATTAGAGACCAACTGATGTCCTTTTCCCTGTCAGCTTGTTATCTTGAACGTAGATGCCAGGTACACAAAGCAAGTCCTTCGACAGCAACTCCAAAATCCTCATGAGGAATTTTGTGGAAAAAGCAAGGACAGAAGCTGGTTCTCAGAAGAGGAAGCATTCCCTGCCTCGTGTCCCCTCTCCCAGCGTGTACAGCCCTGTGCAGCCACATGTTCTTTATTACACAGCCACTATAAAAGTTACTTCCCAGGTCCAAGCAGGCATATTGCTCAGATGGAACCTTTGAGTTGGACAGTCTGACTGTTGAATCTTTGGCTTTTTTAAGCTGAGTTAGAAGTTATTTTGCAATAGCAAACTAAGCAAGTGGAAACTCTATAATGCAGCTGCACAGTTACAGGTAAATGGTTTATTGAGAGGGCTGAAGCAGTTTGACCCACTGCACCCATCTTCTGCCACCTAAGCTAAAAAGGTGAATTAACGGCAGTCGCATATCATCCTGCTCTGATTGGACCAAAACAAAGACACTTAATGAGTAGATTTCAAATGTGCACAAACACAGCAACAATAAAAACACTGCTCTTACAAAACACACTGCTGTTTTCTCCTAGTAGTAGAAGCAGAGAAGTCTCCATGTGAAGAGAAATGAAGCAGGCAGTATAAGCACAGCATGAGCATCCTTACTTAAACACCTTCATTTTCTTCCACTGGATGTCAGATGGCTATACATTTTCCTGTGAGCATAAGCAAGGGTGACCCATCTGAGCAGCTCTCATACAAACCCATTCATCAAGTTCTTCACTTTCCTGTTAAATTTATATGGGAATCCTACAAGATGAGCCCATGAGATTCTTGAGAAGTTTCACTGGAGTTACTGCAAGAGGTAACTTCTACCCTTTAAAATATTTTAAAGAGTTTCCTACTGTTGGTGGAAGCAGCTGGACAAATGATCATAAAATACATTACATAAAATACCAACAACTTACAAAGCTCAAAGACAGACACTGTGAGAAAAACATAACACACACACACACACACACACACACACACACACACACACACACACACTTATTAACACAAGTTAGGGTGTGATAATGTACGGGTAACACTACCAGAGCTATCAAAACATTTGTGAAGGAAAAACAAGTAGACAGACAGGAGCTGCATGAGGAACACTCATTTTCACAATAGCTATTTTAGGTCCAAGCTGTGCATCTAGTTCCAAAAGGGTGTTATTTAAGTAAGCAGCTAGGTAATTATCTGCTTTGTAATTAGTCACAAGTGTTTCTCCAGGCACTATACTGGTATTACATCAGCACCTTAGCAGTGAAACAGGAACGAGTATTATTTCTTTGCAGATACTAAAGGGATACCAGTGCACAACTCCATCCCAGCTATCTCAGGAAAAAGAAATTTAAGATAAGTCTTGTTGCTACAGTGAAATCATGGAAGTCCACTATGATCAGTAAAATCCACACCTGCTATTTCTCTCCACACTACATCTGTTATTTCCTGATTATAAGATTCCCTACCCATGTGATTAATACCAACATTCAAAATATTATCATCAATACGCACTATTAAAAAGGACATTTTCTGGCTTTCAAAAGAAACAATGAAGAGCTGTTACAGGCTAGATACACATTCATTTGTCCTTAGAACTGAACTGGAATAATAAATTCTCTTTGTAGGCAAAAATATCAGCAGGACGGGAAGTGAGGAACACAACTACTTCCTCCAGTTCCCTACCACCAAACAAAAAACAGCTACTTACACACAAAGAAATCATGCACAAGGAAGCTGTGTTGTTGAAAAGGAAGCCATCAGCTCTCCCTGATGGACTGAACTAGCACATATTCATTTGGGGAATATCTCCTGATCCCTGTAAAACAGGACCTGGAACAAAATCAGCATGCCAACTCAGTATTAAAAGTGCCTATTCCTGTACTAAATTTTCCTCTTGCTAAAGAGCTGGTCGTCTAGATAAATCAGGAACTATTCATTGAGAAATCCTCCCAACAGGAAAACACCCTCAGCTCCCACTCCAATTTTTGTATTGCAAAGTATTAAGGGAGGTGTGCAGGCAAAGATGTGTGGGGCTGTACTATTAGTTCAGGCTCATGGCTTTTCTGTGTGTTCATCTGTTGTTCCCTTTGCACCAAAATATTTTAAAACTTATCTCAAGGAGCCTTAAGTTATCACCTGAAATCTTACCCTTCCCTTGTTTAGATGAATAAAAGTGCAGAGACCAACCTAATGAAATACTGGTTTGTTTCTGCAGGGTTGAATACATGCTTACAGATGTGTCTCAGTTCACAGGTAGCGTCCAAACCAGAGAGTTCAATGAAGTTATTTTTTGCTTTAATTCTTCTAAAAAAAAAATATATATAAAATAAATAAATGAGAAAAAAAATTGTTATCCTCATTCAGGACTTTTTTTCCTGTTCTCTGAACTCAAATCAGATGAGTTTTAAAGATGCAATTCCTTTGTTACTTGCAACATTAGAAATGCTATTCTTACGCTCAGTCTGACCTTAATGCCTTGACATCGATGCAAACAAAAATCCTTAATACTTCAACAAATATGAAGAACTTAAGTAACTGGTTAGTGAGAAAGATACAAATATAAAACACAGACTATCAGTCTTCTTTCTAGGTCCATTTCCCACAAATTATTCATGATAATGACACATAATAGCAAGTGCTGATAGACTAGATTTCCTGTGGTTTGTACCCTCTTGAAGGTTAATGTTTTATATTCGGTGAGAAAGAAGGACAACAATTAAATAATAGTGATACTTTTGACCTATGCTGCAGGGATGGAGGAAAGCTGTCTCACTGAAGAATAATAATGAAAGTATTTCTTGTTTAGTACTAACTTAGATGAACTTCAGTTATATCAAGGTTTTGCACTTCTTTTTGTTCAAATAAGAAAATAAAGTACTGCTTTCTACTTCTGCATATAGCATATTTTTTACTGACTTACTAGTCTATAACTCATGTCTATAAGATCCTATCATTGAATTTTCTAATTAATAACAAAAAATCTTATTTTCCAAAATTACTTCCACTACTTTAATACAATACTTCCAAGCCACAAGCATTTCTTCCACCATCTCTGCAACAAAGCCTGTAAAACAAACTATTAAATCCTACCACAGCTGAAAACATGTAGTACTTCTCCAAACCACAGTTCAAGTTGCATCAATTTTCTACACTTCTATTTCTGTACACAAAAAGCACAGACAACTAAGACCTCAAGTGCACACCCACCATCCATTATGCCCTTGTGACTGAAGAGCCTACTTCAACTTCATTTTTTAGTGCAATAGCTCAGAACAGTTACCTAGCATGAAGGATTACCGATGCACATGTGGAGGCAAAATAAGTGATTCAATCTTTTTTCATAGATATTTAGGGATTGTGCCTAAAACTCCTAGCTTTATTAAACAGGAAGGAGCTACAAAACAATTCTACGAAGAGGGAAAACAAGACAGCATATGAGGAAGCAAGCACAGGTGCCACCTTTTCCTACCAGGAACAAAACTGTCCACATTGCACCTAGAATATGATTTTTGGCTGGATGCTGATAAAAATCCTTTCCACATCTTTATTTAGCACACATTAGGATCTGTCGCTAGCACAGACACAATTATCAATACTGCTTTTCTTTAGGGGAGCCTTTAACAAGACTTAAGCACTTCCATTCTTCAACTCAGTAACAAACTGATAATCAAGCTTAAGAATTACAAATGTCCACAAAGCAAACTGCCAGAAAGCTCATACAAAGGCTATTTAGACTGACCACATATATTCATTTGAAATTTCTGCCTTTACATTTTTTATTCTACATCTTTTTCAACTAAAATGAAAAATGAATTCTCATTTCATCTTGAACTACCACACACGAGAACCAAAAGGTAATTCTGCTTTTGTAAGCACTTGAATGGACACATCCACCACTTGCTTAAAAGTGGCTTTTGGAAAAGGTCAGGGAAATTTCACGAGTAATTTTAACATTTCAGAGGACAAACAGCATGTAATAAATACTGCATAAGAGGTGCAGAAAACCTCATCTTTGTGGTACCTATAGCAATACAGACCTATAACGATATAGGTCTTTCATGTCTTCACAAAACAGGAAACCCCTAAGGCTACCCGAAATCCACATTTAACAGCTGGATTTGACACAGCTTCATCTGTGAATTTCAGTACATCTTTAATCACTTCATCTGCATATAAACACAGATCTGATCTCCAAAAAACAGTTCGGACTTGCTAGCCATGAAAGAAGTCTGAAATTCCATACCTCAAACTGTTTGCTCCCTGGCATCTCCTTAGGTTGGAATGAAAGAGAAAAAGATAATATTCATGCCAGGCAAAGGTTTTAAACCATTTGTGCAAGGCAAAACATACTGACATTGCAGGGCTGAGGACCAAATGAAACCCTTCAAGTGTAAAAGAGCCTTTCTGATTTAGGAGATGAGGAATGGTCTCTCCAGAAAAAAAAAAAATAATAATAATAATCTTACCATGTTTCATTAACTCTAACCATGGGTTACAGTAAAGATCAAAGTAGTGGCTCTATATAGGTATTATGTTAGAAACAAGAGACCTGCATTAGCACGTTCAGGTGGTTCGTTCATAGACATTCAGGCTCCAAGAAACTATTTGTTCATGCTTGTGCAATCATACCACTGTGACATTTTTTCCACTCCTTTGACCTGTTCCAGTGTGGTCTCAGGTTGGCAATCCAGCCCTGGCTGCAACAAAGCCTGAACTAGTTCTGGGTATACAACTCCTCCTCTCTCTTTCAAGGAATGCAAAGGACGCTGTTTACCAGAGAAACATGGCAACTGAGGAGACAAAAGTGTGTGCCATGCAAAAATCCTGACAGGCAGAAGGAAAGTCCAAGTTAGCTGGAGCACAGACACAAAAAGATAATGACAAAAATAGGAGAAATTTCTCTCCGCTGACATGTGTTTTTGGTAGACACATTTATAAGAAAACTGTGCATAGTAAGTTAAGTTTCAGACTGAGAGAATAAAAGTTCTGGTTTTCAGTGTTCTCAGTTTGCACACATTATAAACAAAGCAGATGACTTTTGGAAATTCAAATTTATCAGATTAATGTTAATCTGGAGCTTTGTAACTGGACGCTCTTACAGGTGTGAACGATCCCCATTCACACCAGCTAGCTGGCAACAGAAAACCCAACTCAAATTATCCTGCAAGCAGCTTCAGTACTGCCATTATATACTCCACATACTGGAGGAAAGCAAGTACTGAAACAGCGTTCTGATTTTGAATGTAGGCTGGAAGAATTGAAACATCTCAGAAACATTTGCACCTCAGCAAAAGCATTTGAAATTGAGAAACTGATAGATTATTCAGAATTATAAACTAATCTAGGCAGTGTCAGGAAAAGTTTGCTGAATACTATAAAGATAGGTAACAACTGGTTAAAAAAAAAAAAAAAAAAAACGCAAAAAACAAAAAAACCAAAACCAAACCAAACCAGGTTACTTGCCTCCTCAATATTTTTGGAGAGCAAATTCTAATTAACAAGCTCTTGCTATGTTCCATGGCAAAATATCTTGAGCATCTTTGAATGCCACTCTTCTGGTTTGTTTTTGTTTTCAAAAGGCCTGAATAAACCAATTTGCATTAACTGGGCAAACAGAATGCCAGTTACAGCCCTGTAGGAATACAGCAGAACTGAAATTTTACTTTGCCAACCTGAACTGCATGGCAATGACTAAACCATGCCATTCAAAAGAGGAAAATAAAAGGAAATACTGCTAAGAAGGCCCGGAAGAAAAAAGGCGGGGGGGGGGGGGGGGGAGGGAGGGAGGGCGGGAGAGGGAAGAAGGCAGGGACAAAATAGCAAACAAACAGAAAAGCAACATAATCTGGAGAGATAAGGATGTGCTTGGCTGACATGCAGATATAACGAATTCACAGGAAAAAACACTGTTCTAGAGGGTGGCTCTTGCAATAGCAGTACACAAGCAAAGTAAAAAACCCTTCCTATTAAAGTTATTGTACCAGAATCAGGAATGAAATAACCAGCCGTTATTAGGCACAGGGAAGAGTGCTTTGGTCTGTTTGCCTTTGCAAGTCATGACCCTTGCAGGAGTGAAGATGGGGAAATAAACCTGTGAACCTGGACCAGACCTAAGGACTAAGGCCACACATCAAACACAGTAATGATAAGAGAGAGTCCAAGCACAGCTCTGATATTCACCTAAAAAAGCCACCAGATCTTTTTTAAACAGAACGGGGTATTACACAACGTGGCTCCCCGTTTGTGGTGGTGGTAGCGGTTCTTCTTCCGAACAGCCATCTAAAGCATGAACTTCCTCCAGCCATGTAAACCAGCCATTTATATACCCAAAAGAGTAACCGCTTTTCTGCCTTTAAGAAATTTACATATGAAAGAGCACTGAGTAGAAGACCATTAACTCTGAAATCTGTCTCCATAGAGCTGCCCTTGTTTCTAACAACCTGGATGAGAAAAAACAACAAAACGATCCAACCAGCAAAGCTTGGCTGCTGTAATAAAATCCCCCTCTCTGCTACCATCGAGTCTGAAAGAGTGCAACAGAAACAGCAGTGCATCAGCATTAAAATTAGCATTAAACCCTGGGCACAAATGCCTGCTTATTTCTGAAGCAATAGGAAGCAAATGAGGGTGAATGATCATACACCCTCTTAAGTTACATGTTCATAGCGCTCCTAAGTGCAGAACAAAACAAAGCAGCCCAAGACATTATAATTAGCAATTCAGACCATAGATGTATGGAAAAGCAGTAGAAACGTTTGCATATACATCACAACTGTGGTTTAGATAATAACAGATTTCTTCCAACTACTGCATTATTCCACTGTGGGTTTGCACCCAACAGGAACTTGACCATCTCCCCTCCACATGCTCAGGCAAAGGCTCCTCAATAAGCACCATGGGGAAACTGGGCACGGTGGACAATAGCATTTAATGGACTGCTCTTGAACTGTCTTTTCTTAGATGGGTTCCCCTACATTGAAACTAGTATGGTCTAAAGACATTCACTGAGCTCTGAGCTCCCCTGGAACCAAGTCCTGCACACCATACAGCACAGAATTATAGAATTGCTTAAGCTGGAAAAGACATTTAAGATCATAGAGTGCAATCATAAACTTATCAAGTCCACCACTAAACCATGTCCCCAAGTGCCACATCTACACATCTTTTAAATACCTCCAGGGATGGTGACTCCACCACCTCTCTGGGCAGCCTATTCCAATATTCACAACCCTTTCAGAGAAGAAATTTTTCCTAATATCCAGTCTAAACCTCCTGGCTCAGCTTGAGGCCATTTCCTCTTGTCCTATCATTTGTTACTTTGGAGAAAAGACCAACATCTTGCTACAATCGCCTTTCAGGTAGTTGTAGAGAGCAATAGGGTTTCTTCTGAGCCTCATTTTCTCCAGGCTAAGCAATTCCAGTTCCCTCAGCTGCTCCTCACAAGACTTCTGGCTCTAGACCCTTCACCAGGGTTCACTTCATTAGACACATTGTCACTGGGAAAATAAGTAAAGATTCCTATGCTTTATGTAATTAAGGAAATATTGTAATGATGGGGGAAAGGCACTGTCTTTCCTCCTAACTTTCCCTCTCTTCTGCTCCTCTTCATCTGTTCCCTCTGCTGGGTGGCAGAAGACCGTTTGGGGATGATAGTCACAAATTGCAGATAAAAGCAACTCAACCCTTTCATTCTTCACATTGTACCCTGAGGACTTCAGGCAGAACTAGACTTCACCTTAGGCTCCCAGCCCTGCTTTTGGAAACAGCCTTCCCAAATTGTACATGGAAATGCTTCTAAGGAGCCTTTCATGGAACAAGAATGAAGACAAAATAGCTGATTGTGAATCCTTCCTTACAGGAAACAGGTCCAGGTCCCCACTAACATGCAAGAGACTGCTGCTCCCAGATGACCGAGTAGTTTCTGTTCCATTCCTGTTTGGCAATAATGCCAAAATGAAAGTTATATTTCACAGTGAATGCTTTCTTGACAGAAATCTATGCAGTAAACTGCAAGATTAAACAGGGCAGCTAGAAGTCCGCAAAAAGTGATCTCTTATTCAAAATTAAAAAATGAAGCCTAGGGCACTCTGAGACAGGGAAGTTACTATTTTAATGTGATGGGTTCTTCTCCAACTTTGTTACATTTCCAAGAACACTGTCTAATGTAAGTTGACTACAAGCTGGCTTCACAGCAGAACTTCCGCACTCGAGAACAGGCTTGGATTAGCTCTATTTTGAAAACTATGCACATGACAAACTAAAATAATTTTCCTCCTTAGGTGGAAAGACAAATGTAATTACCTGTTATTCACTTATTTCTGTACAGGCAACATCCTAAACACAGAAAATTATGCACAGTAACATTACTTACATTATTCAACACACCACTATATTTTGACTAAATCTCAGCTTGTAGTTTAGTTCAGTTTCTCTTTACAATAGCAAGTACAACTACTGAAGAGTCTGATGACAAAAAGTACACTTTCACAGAAGCTAGTCATGAAATTAAATGTTAGTCTAGAAAGAGCAATAGAAAGAAATAGAAATGCTAGTCTAGAAAGAAATACAAGTAGCTTGTATTCATTTAGGTCTCATCCTACCTCGAATTCTTGAAGTTCAGTACAAGCATCTTGGCTTTCAAATCCTCTCCTTGTGAGATGCAACTAATAGGAGATGGCAAGTTCCTCTGCCTACAAGCCACTGCCAGTCCATCGTTAGTAAACATCCTTCCAGCAGTCAGGCGGACCTCCCGAGCTTCGCACTGCCATCCTCCGTGCCAGCGGTACCAGCACCCGGGATGGTTTGATTGTGGAGCACAGCTGGTCCCTCCCGGAGAGCTGGGGGATGCGGGAAGGGGAGGAACTGCAAAGCTGAAGGGAAGGGAATCCTTCTCCTGCCTTACAATGCCCAGGCCACAGTAACCAATACAGCTTCTTTACAAAACCAAATCAAATTCATGCAAGCAGCAGAACAAGACAAAAAAAAGTATGCTCGACTCAAAAGACATCTGGTCTGCACACAGTCACTGCAGTCGCTGTGAAAGCGAATGGTGTATCACAGCTTATGAATGTATTTGTAAGATGACATTTTTCCTGCTTTTCTCATCTCATGGAAAAGTAGATCTGTTTAAATTTTGGTTACAACAGAACTAATTATTCGGGAAAAATAAAAGGAATACAAGAGACACTTCTTACCAGAATTTAGATCAGATGCAGTGTGGGTTTTCTTAACTTTAAATTTCTGCTTTTTTATCCTTTTTTTTTTCTTTAACAGAGTTTGCTCTTCAAGGTTACAATATTTCATGCACAGCACCATACAGTCTAGAACAGCTGATTCAGACCAACACTGCCAGGTGTTCTGTTTCATTTTACTAACAACAACAACTACTGCTATTCAGAAGTGGTAGGATTTCCCAAGGACATCCATTATCAGTAACTGTGGTTAGTTGCATGTTATGTCTCATCACTACACTAGCCTCTTTCTACAATAATAACCAAAGGTACATAAAATAAATTGGGATTGAAGCTGCAGCTCTCTGAAAAAACTTATCCCAGTGCCACAGAAAGATGCTCAAATGGCTACAGTGGTCACTGCTTTTTAACTAAATATATGCCAGAAAAGAGCCCAAATATCCACATAAGTAAAAGCACAGTTACCAAATCAGTTTATTCCCATTCTGCCCTTGGATTCATCTACACATACAGACAATATATACACTAAAGAAATATCCTTCCTCGCTGGAGGAAAACCCAACACCAACAACAAGCAAAAAAAAAAAACCTCAAGCCAGTAACCGTATATTGAATGCGCTGCAATGTCAGTTACAGCTACCGAAACTACTTACTAGTTATTTTTTACAACTCTTGGCTTCTGCAGTGCATCTGTGAAAGTGCATAAACTCACTTGGAGATCCTCCACAGTGCTTGGCCACTTCTGGATGCCAAGGACCTGGGGACAGAACTGATTCTCCACAACTGAGAAGGCATGACTTTCAACTCTACCACTTTTCTCTAGTTTTGTGTTCCTTTTAAGCTTTGACAGTAAGCAATGCACAGAATGAGGATAGCTATGCTTTTTAATTTTTAAGACAAAGAGGGTGCAATAAACAATATATTCCTTTACATTTTTACCATATATTCCTTTCTTTAATTTGATTTACTTCTCTGTCAGAATTTGTAGATGTTTCCTCAAGTACACATCAACTTGTTTGATAATAGCTGTTATTTGAACAAAGAAAGGATGATCTAAAAGCTGACTAATTTACACAGAGCTCAGAGGGGTAGCAATATTAAGGTACATGAAGTAAAGGGATTTAATTCAAGCAAGCGCTCTTATGAGTCACACAAAATGCACACGAACAGACACACATTCCTACAACCCATTTGGATAACAACAGTCTTTAGCACAAGAAAGTATCGTACTGAAAAGTGACCACACAGTCACAGTGCCAACTTCACTCCTGCTACTGAGTTCAAGAGACTGCATCGTTCAAAAGAGTGACCAGTTCAACTCTTAAACTGCACAGAGCAACAAAGTTAATTTATTGGCAAAGATGCACTTTGGTGTCAGGTACAGGGCCTTTCA
Organism: Ara ararauna; assembly: GCA_028858755.1. Taxonomy (NCBI): domain Eukaryota; kingdom Metazoa; phylum Chordata; class Aves; order Psittaciformes; family Psittacidae; genus Ara; species Ara ararauna. The sequence continues at coordinate 64,958,079 of CM054376.1, read as the reverse complement.
CAGTAGCTGTACATTCCTTATTATTATTTGTGCAAGGCCTCCATACTGGAGGACTAAATAGAAGACATAGTAAGATACCAGTCTCTACCTCATCAAAAAGTTTCATCATCCTGAACCGTGGAGAAAAGCACAGTAGTAGCCTCTTGCCAGCACTTCTTTCATGCGGGTATTACAGGGATGACTTTTTTGCCTCTTTTTAAGGTCACTTTTTAGCAATATTAAAGCACAAGCAGCGTTTCTAACAAACTCTTGCTGCAATACAGCCAGATGGCAGCTCACTTCTCCATTTCTGCACTTACACAAACTGCTGCACATCAGCTTCATCTTCCAGCACTTTGAACTGCTATTCCTGCATCCACAGGAACATGGCTTTGAAGTATCACTCAGGCAGCTTTTCAAAGCTATAATCAAACAAGAGAAATCTCCAAAACTAGGTTTTACTGTGCCTCCACTTTGTTCCAATTCATGGGACCTAGAGTCTTTCCAAGAGACTGCCTACAGCTTGCCTTTCACAGGCTATCACTTATCAGTAGTAGTTCTTCCAGTACAGTCTATCTGGGACATAAGAAGGTGCACAAAACATTCACAACATTCTTGCTATTCCAATTACACCATAGGTGCACCAGGTCTCTGCTGCTGAGACGTATCTATTAGCAACGTAATTTGTATGTTTGCTACAAAAACATTTGCTAGGATACCAAAGAGTGAGAGCCATACTCCAAGAAGTCAGGAAAACAGCGATAAGGATTACAGAACCAGAGAACAGCATCTCCACAGAATTAACCTCAACAGAAATATTTTTCCTTGCTACATTTCATATCCATAAGAGAGTATGGCATCACCAGTAGACAGGAACACATCAAAAGGAGTTCCAAGCGCTATCCTATCACCAGCAATAATTATTGACTTAATGTGAAATATTAGTGCTTACTTCTAAAGGAACCATCACGTTCACCTTTCATGATAACCTGACAACTATGGTAAGTGCATTGTGTATGCAAAAGCACAGCATGCAAACATCCCTTTCTATCACAGGGAGCTTAGAACAAAGCAGTACGCCAGACTTCTCTAGCATCATCCCAGATGATGATTATTTCCACATTTCATATGTTATTCTACAAAAGCTTTTAAAAAATAAGGCCCCTCCTCCATACTCATACATTTTCTTTCTGTGGCAAGCTACATAAACAAACATTAGGGCAAATCCTGCAAGGAAAAAGGCTTGAGGTGCTATGGGAAACAAGTAACTCCCCCAGCAACCTAGCAAAAAAAGATACTAAAGTTATTTTTTCCTCATGTATGTCTTCAACAAGCCAAACAATAATCCACATCATGAACATCTCAAGCACTGCTTCCCCTCGCCCATCCCTCCTTCCTGAACCTTGAACAGCCACTCAGACAGCAGCATATGTGCACACAGAAGTGCAAAAAGAGAAGAAAGCCGCAGGATCAGCCTGCTTTCAAAGTCCAAACAAGCTGCTTTAGCTGCATTACAGAGATAAAACAGAGAGAGGCACCCCTGGTGCTAGGTGCCCAACTGGATCTGTTGTGCCACCAGCAGAAAGGGGGAGAGACGGCACTTGCTAGATGCCTGCAAGAGCAGCTGCCTATTCCACAGAGCCTAACCTGCTCCCCTCCAGCACAAGACATATATCCTGGGACTTTTCAAGAGTGCTGCTTACCTTGCAAATGTTTATCTCAGTGGTGACCCAAGATCTCAAATCCAGATACATCATTTTTTTAAGGTAAAAACCACTTCCATTCAAGTACTAGGCTTCAGTGCTGTAATTTTACTAAAGGATAGAAAAGTACCACAAACAAAAGAGAGTGTTGGAAGAGGCCATCCAACTCAATAATCTCAACATACTTAGGATATATATGCTCAATTACTGTGGTATAAGAAATAAACATTGGCTGAGTCAGCTCAAACGAACACACACACACAGACACTTAGCTTACCCCAATTACAAAGTCAAACACCTTAATATAAACCCCTTGTGGTGCACATACCATCTACTCCCAAACTGACATCACCTACACATTTTGTACGTAGACTCTACTCCACCATCTAAACCATGGATGCTGTTATTGACAAATTCAGGCACAGCAAGCTAGTAAAAAAGCTTACTTCAAATACCTTTCCAAGTGATCCTGAACCCTTGTTAACTGCTCCACCAAACCATTTTTAATAAATTTTACTCCTGCAGCAAGTGATTTAAGTAAGATCCCATTAAAAAAAAAAAAAAAGCCACACAAAAAAACAACTCACTACATGTATTACACTCAAAAGAGCATCCTTCAAAACTTTATACACTTCAAGTTGCATCACTTCTATCCCTTCCCTCCCTTATGCAATAATCCAATTCATCATCAAGGAAGCAAACTAATCAGCTTGACATAATTTTTTCCCTGGAAAATTCATGTTGGTTGGCTGTCTTCCCTTATATCATTATCTTCTGTGTGTTTACAAACTGGATCACTACTTTCACTGTTATCCATGTAAGCTGGAGGTAAGTCATGCCACAGCTGGAGAAAAACTTATCATGGCCCCATGGGACAGCCCAACCAAATCAAACATAGCAAGCTCACGTCTGAAAGGTATGTAAACACAGCAGCGCTAAACCCAAGCTAGTAAGCTCTGCCAGTTCTTGCATGTCCTCCGAACTGGAAGAACAGGATGCACAGAGTGCCAAGGAAGTATTTCCTACGGAAGTATCTAAACAGCAGGTCATGATACTAATAAGGCAGTCTTCACAGATTCATGAAACAGTCTGCATTCAACAGTCTGCCTGAAACTAACCACTTGTACACTAAGTCAAGAGGGAGACTAACAAGAGAGAAGATTATCCTTTCATCTCTTTTTTATTCTCCATGAAGTAAAATATTAAAAAAAAAAAAAACAACCCAACAACACCACAATAAACACAATAGGTTGAGGGGAGCAAGGTATTGTCTATTTGGGGAGATGGGGGGAGAGAAAGAATATTTCTGTCAGAGCCTCTTGTGGACAATTTTTTCCTTTTTTTCTCCATTAATGAATAAAACATTGGAGACTGAAGAAGCAGCACAGAGCTACAATGAAAGCACTGATGTTGGAATGCAGATTTCATATGGAAGGATATGCTTTGGGGAGACTTTGTCTTTCTGTGTGCTTTTGTTAAATTAAAAATGATACCTCCCCTTGTAGATTTTACAACTCTCCGTTTTATATCAGATAAGATAAAGATGGTGAGAACATATTAATAACTAAAGCTCTCCATAAGAAATGGCATCACTTACATGAAGAGCTGTTAAGCTCTACACACTTCAGAAAGCAATGCCAGCTAGCATTGCCTTGTACTAATGGGCCTTTTTCCACTGGATCACCTCTTCACTTTCTGTGTCTGTGACGTCGTGCAGCACTTTTTCCACTGTGTTTCTTTTTCCCCCTTTTTGCTCCAAAAATGGTCTATATGTTAGAAGATATCCTAGCAAAGCTTGGACATTACTCTTCCATAACCACACCACACACATCTTTGCTTTGAAAGTAATCTACCACCGATTAGATATTCTTTATAGTAAGCAGACAGGTTTTATACTAACTCAACTGCTCCTATGGAAATTCTCTTCTTTACTTAGGAGCACTTCAACATTCCTGCCTCTTCCCCTCCCCCAACCCTTTCACATCAAATTTTACTTGCTACGTTCATTTTTCATCAGTGAAACAAAGCACTACTGAATTTGATACTTACACAAGTTTTTTGACTTCATTAGTTAAGAACTCCATTAGGTGATAAATCCACATAATCCTCTTTAGGATTTTTTAATAAAAATGTGAAAGAAAACTAGGTTGAAAATTCTACTTGCACAAGGCTTCCTCTTGCAGGCCATAATATCTGTAGCAGCACTATACAGCTATGGGGGAAAAAACACAGCAAGCAGTGTACCCAGACTGTACATAATCCAAAGAAACTAGGAGATAAAACCAAAATACAAGTCACTTGAGGCAAAAGTAGAGATAACATCACCTTTGTGCAAATGGGCTTCTACCCACCTGTCATTCTACTGAAGAGCAGGGGTATTCTACTCTCAAAGTAAAAATGAGAGACTTGAAAAACTCAAAAAATAATCATGTATTATGATCTCATGTATTATGATCAGTATCACCTTTTTCTTTTATTAAGTTATCAATCAAAACCTCCAAGCTTAATGCAGCTTGACTGTGAGCACGAATCACAACACACAGCTTTCTGTGACCACCCAGCTACATATTTCTACAGGGTCTATAGAGATAAACAAGCCCCAAGATTTTGTTTGGGTACAGCAATTTGAAACTGAATGTGTTCTGGCAGTGCCTGAATTAACTCTCTTTCTATGACAAGCAAATGAACTGCTTCACACAGTATTTATTGAAGAGTGTGCCAATTACATTTCAAAAGGCAATTTCTACAAAAGCTCTTAAGCATCCAAGTCACTAACCTCTATAGCATTCCTGGGATCAGGGCAAATAGCTTCAAGAGAACAGAGCCCATTGCTTTCCGAGGTTTCTCTTCAACACCAAAGCTGTTCTTTCACTAAGTAAAGTAAAAGGGAAAAATATTAGAATATAAAATGTGACAATAAAATCACAGCTCTGCCATTTTGAAATACAAGAAAAAAACTGGACTTTCACAAACCTAAGAAATCTTTTAAATAGCCCCTCAAAAAGGAGCTGTAGCAAACTAGAAATTGACATCAGAAACAGGAATTATCTTTCCAATTAAATGATACTTACTGAGAGCACAGGAACTGCTAAAAGAGTTACTATAAAGTGCAAGCCCACTAATTAATGCACTGACAGCTTGTGATCAACAAAAGCATCCCTCCAAGAAACTAGGTGATTTCTCACCATAACAGCAGAGGCATAAGAACTAAGCTTAGCAACTGTGAAGCTACTGAACATGCCCAGCTTTCCCCTGGCCTCTCCCCTAGGGTTTTTTGCCTTTTTCTTCAGTTATAAAATGCTGATCTTAGAACTTGCAAGTGGACACACAAAAACCAACAAGGGGCACTGAGTCTAAGCTCACTTCCGTGCAACTCCATGAATCCATCGCAACAAGATTCTCCAGCTAGCCCAAGGGAGATGGTAGAGGCAACAAGATCAGCACTGTTGAAGCTGGCAAACAACTAGATACCTCAGTGAAATGCTGCACTTTGGTTAATTAGCCATGAGATAGCACAATGTTATTTTACTTCTGATTCCACTCAGTCCCATCCAGCACAAGTAGTTCAGGTGTTCCTACATTACAATGCACACCACAGTACAGGCATGTCTAAAGCAATGGGGAAAACTTTACAATACAACTCCCATAGCTTGTTGGTTTATTATTTTGTACATCAAAGGAGCCAAGAAGATTGGGGGGGGGGGGGGGGGGGGGGCGTGTGAAATCAACGAAGGTCAAAAAAAGGAGCACAATTTCAGGTTCCTTGAAAGGGCTTTGTGAGAGAGATGGCATTAATGCCACAAACTTCCTCAGAGAGATATTGCAGCACTTAGTAACAATATAACATTTTGGCATAAGGTTGCATGCACAACAAAGTAACTTGCTGGCAACTGCAGGAGTTCAGCACTAACAGCTAAAGCTGAAGTTTGCTTCTAGCTCCATCCATCATTACCATAAAACCCTCTGCTACTCCTAGGACAGGGAAGGTAAGTCAATTAACTACACCATTTGGGACTCCTGGGAGTTTTTAAACTGTGTTCATTTTGTTGTTAAGACTAAGGGCCCTTGTGTGTTGAGTGAAGCCTGCTTTTAGAAGAAATACTTCTACTTTAATCTAGGAAATAGATAAAAGCATCTGAGCATCAAACTAGGAAAATATACCAATGCCTCCCACTATGCAGGATGATGAGCTAGCGAGTTTGATTTCCAGAGTGATCCATCCATTCAGGCACTTCATGCTCTCACTCTACTAGCATTCTCAACAGCACCTTTGCCGCTACAGCTCACCTATCTCTCCTACTGTCCTGGGTTCAGCAGTAGCAGTCATTTTTCTCCTTCCTAGTAGCTGTTGCAGTGCTGTGGTTTTGACTTTTGGCCTGGCAACAGTGCTGATAACACCAATGTTTTTAGTTGCTGCTCAGTAATGTTCAGTCTGACCAAGGACTTTCTGAGTCTCATGCTCTGCCAGGGAGGACAGGAAGCCAGGAGGAAGCAAAGACAGGACACCTGACCCAAACTAACCAAAGAGGTATTCCATACCACAGCACGTCATGCCCACTATATAAACAGGGGGCAGTTACCCGGAAGGGCTAGATCACTGCTCAGTCAGGCTGGGTGTCGGTCGGTGGGTGGTGAGCAGTTGCATTCTCTTCCCTTATTTCCCTTATCATTATTATTATTGGCGGTAGCAGCAGCGGTTTGTGTTATACCTTAGCTACTGGACTGTTCTTATCTCAACCCGTGGGAGTTACATTCTTTCGATTCTCCTACTCATCCCTCCAGGAGCTGGGAGTAGGAAGAGGGGGAGTGAGCGAGGGCTGCATGGCTGAATTGCCAGCTGGGTTTAAACCACGACACCTACCCACAGGCATCCACATACGCTTAATTTCTCAGGAGATCAGCTGCAGCAACCCATCTGCTGTAGTTACCGTAACTAAAATACACTAGACAAACTCAGACCAGCAGATATTCAAAAATGCCGCTTCATGTGCGTCACTGCATCCATGCCCATGATGCATGTAGTATCTTAGATACTTCCTTGACACTGCAAAGTCCAGATTCATACTAGGCCTGTGCAACATACTGCAGGCCCATGCTGCCATGGAGAATTATCAACCCCAGAGAATCACCCTACAGTATCCTCACCTTATTCACACGACATACCTGTGAAAAGCCTTTATCCTCTGCTTCTAGCCATCTCATCTCCCCTCACTTTTACCCTATTGTCATGTAATTGTTCATGGGGTAAAATAAATGCTGAAAACAAAACCCTTCCTCTTCATGCTTGAGGAAAAGATTCAAGTTCTCCAAACAATCAAGACTCAAATTTACCTCTTCTAGGAGATTTCTTAGGGCATTCACCCTCCCTCCACATAAACTAGGTTCCTGACCCTCCACAGGAACAGTGTACCTCCTTGTGGCACACAGGCACATAAAGGACTCTCCATGGCTGCACTGCCTACATCCCTACTCATCTCTGTCCACTGAAAGGATGCAGAAGGGAACGTCAGCTCACCCTCAGACTGCACCTTTCCAGATATGCAGTGAGAAGACATGCAGCACCTTGCTCTTTTGCCAATGCCTTTCCCATTTGCAGATCCCACACTATCCAGAGGCTGCTGAAACCAATAATGGAAAAGAGGCACAGCAAAGAAGCAAACTACCCATTTCATATTAGGTGCCTTTTCACGACTATTTCAAAAGCACATCAAGTATCAATGACCTCATGAAAAAGTAAATGACAAGTAACGAAGAGTTGCCATGTTTTCACCTGCTGTGCAGAACAAATACCTTCCCGATTTCTCATTCATCTGCATTGATGTAGAGGCAGGACGTGATTCAGCAGACGCCAGCACAACTGAAAAGCCACACTGCTGGCTTCCAGCTCTGAGTCACTTTGTTTCATGACCCACCGCTGAACCCCGGCTGCAGCCACATCTATTATTTTCTAGAAATCAAGTGTCATGCAGAAAACAAGTTTCAGTCACCAAAACCACCCACACCCATGGCTTACCTAAAGCTCCCAGCTGCACTAAAGGGCTTACTTTGTTTCAAAGAGTTAGAACGTATCCTTTGCAACTATTTTTTCAAAACATAATATCAGGGTGGCCAGCTTGAGCATGACCAATAAAACCACCAGTGACAGTTCACAGCAGTTACTATCAAGTTTAAAAAACATTTTCTTTTCCAGACAAGTCCCAATCTACAGGCATTTCTTGAAGAGTTGCCTGTAATAATTCCATAAGATTAAAAATTATTTTCCCATCAGATGAATAAAACCTTTTTTTTTTGACTGCTAAATATATTGGGTCAGAAAATGTTTTATAATAAAAGCATTTTTTTTATTACAACCGTATTTTTGTAAAGATAAACTTTGCCTACTGCTTATCCAAACATTCTTCTTCAGAACTGATAAGTTTAAATCAATTTCTAATAATATGCATTATTAGATTAATTATCAAGTAATGAATATTATTTGAATAATTTATCTTAGCTGTCATTACTTCTTTGTCATTTAAACAATTTGCTTGCTGTGACATAAAGCATTAGCACTTCTACATCCCAACAGGCATTCTAGCAGGAGTTTTAGTTAGATCTCTATTTCAACTGAGTATTCTAGGCACTGTTTCTAGAGCTTAACAAATCAAATGGAATTTGACGGCTACCCTCACCAGACATCCCACAAAAAGTGCTGAATAGAAAATTTCAGCAAACATAAATCACTTGGTTCCTGTAAAAAGGCAAACCGAAAAAGTAACACCATAAAATCCACTTTTTTATACATCTCATTTCAGAAAAAGAAATACTAATGCTACATAGACTGTCAACTTAGCTGTGCTCCCCTCATTTCAGATATTATGTAAGCATTCCTCTGTGGATAAACTATGCTTATCAAGTTTACACATACCATGCTGGTGCCATCAATAAAAAAATGAAAGCCCTAAAATTGCACCAGGTTTCTTCTGTGCTCCACGCAACAGGTATTCAGCATAAGCCTGTTCAGACCTAACCAGCCATTTTCCTACCTCTGTGTTTTGCAAAATTTTAAAACTCAAATGTTATATCAGAGAGAAATTAAGGAAGACACTACATACAAACAAAATGCACATCAGTGGGAGCTGAACAAGGCATTTGTGTTGAAGCTCAAAACACTTGTTGCTAGGAATTACAGTAATTGAGCGTTAGTCCTTTGGCCTGAAAGAAATAAAATCCTGCTTCTAGCTGAAAGAAACCAAAGGGATCATAAACATGTGACCAAGCCCAATTTCTACCTCTTCTAGTAAAGATGTGTGCCTAGCACATAATCTCTAGATAACTGGTGCACTACAAAGGACAGATGTGGCAAGAGGTCAGGACAACATACCAGCAGGAGCTGGTATCTCAATTCATGCTGTCTTCAATGATGAGAAATAGGTTGGGTAGCAACGTATTTCTGCTGTACATAGAATTTGACAGAAGGAACGCAAATGTGGATAATACCTTGTCTAAGTACATGCAGATATTTTAATATCAGGATCAGGTGGAAAGAGATTCTCTCTGATAAATACAACCTGAAAAGCCCATAGAAGGGTCAGCCTCATTTGGGGGAATAAAAACCAAACCAACCAAACCAAACACGTTTGACTCCCTCCAAACCCCTCTTTCTTTACTGTTTCTTATTCACTACTTTTTCTAAACCAAGTTCTAGCATTATAAACCTGAATACAGGGACATGAAAAGCTACTACATCTGTTTTCTTCAATAAAGTCCACAACTCCAGCAACCTGGCTGCCTGTTTCTCCTCCCGAGTAATACTGGATTCCTTTGTGGTTTGTTTTTAAATCCAACTTAAAGTATTCTTGTCATACTTCCAAGTGAAGACTCCATTAACCTCCTCATGCTCAAGAATGATGACAAAGGAAATAATAAGACACACACTTCACCTCCTCATAGATCAGTCCTAGAGGTTCACAGTAGAAAACATCAAAAATAACACACACAAGTCTACCAACACTTGTCATCACAGTCTGCTTAAAAATTTTCACCAACTATTACTCCATCCATCTTCAACCTGAACCAGAACATGACCATCCATAACTCTGTTCTTGCCATCCCCAAGGGAAAGTGTAATACAGTTTGAAAAGTAAGCAACACTAGAAAGATGATATCAGCGGGTAGCAGGCAGGAAACACCACCACAACTCAAACACAACTTTCTGGAGGTGGAGGGGGAAGATATTATATGCAGTGATCTTAATTACAAATGTCTCTGCTCTATGACTATTTAAGAAATCATAAGTTCTGCACTGATGATGTCCCGTTTCCAGGCTCCAGAAATGCATGTAAAATCAGATAATCACTTTAACTAGAAAAAACCTCTACTTCTTACACAACAGACATGCTGTTTGAGTAGCCAAACCCAATTATAACCAGGCTAAATCACTGGGAATTTTTTAGCTTATACTCCAAACGGGGGTGGGGGTGGGAGGGTGGAAGGGAGAGAGAATGGAGAAGGGAAGAGGAAGATATCCCACTGTGTGAGACAATGTGTCAAGTCCTATGCCACTCTCAAAATGTAGATACATTTTGAGATTTCACGCTCAACACCAAAGTGGAGGGCCTTCACAAAAGGGGTCATAATGACAGATCTTTACAGTTACCTTACTAGATACAACTCTTTTAAACGTTGCTCTTTTCCACTTAAGTCATCCAAGAGCTGAAAGCAACAAAACTACAGAACCCAGGCATCAGAACTCCTATGCCCTTCAGACAATAGCGCCTTCTTACCTGAAACATGGGTTGCATTTCAGACAGATTCTTCTCAACACTACGCATATATCATTCCAATGCTTTGCTAAGTGCCAGCTAGGCAAATAAAAGGACAATAAAAAGGAGACATCACCCTAGAGAAACTGCTCAAGCTGCAGCTGCATTCACATATTGTTCAGAAGCATCCTATACTCAGAGAGGCAGAACACCAGAAAGAACTTCAACAATTTGACACTGGATAGAACTTAAAAGTGAGGAAAGTTTAACACCAACACCTTGAGTTGCTGTTGTTGTCTTCTAAATGTTGTTTCCTGGTCTTCTAAAGCAAGACAATGAAAGGCAAAGAAATAAACCCAGTTTCATTTACTTCAGGCAAGCTTTGTTGGAAAGCCCAAGTCTTACTTCAGTGTTACCACTGTCATATGTAAGAGTCAGGAAGACTTAACAGAACCCCTGATCTCTATACAACTGCAAAAAAGAAGTGCTCCATAAACTGTGCATTTATGTGAAGTAAAGGCCAAAATCAGACTGAAAAAGGAACAAGAAAATTGTCATATATGCGTGATGTTACTTCGCTCTTTAATTACTTCCTAATTAAATTTGCATCCTTTGATAATATCTACTGTTATAAGTTGATGCTCCAAATGGAAATAAATGCTAATTCCCCCTCTAGATGAACCATCATAACCATGCACATTTAAATAGATTAGTAAAATTTATTTCAAGTTGTCTTCAGAATACTCAGGATGCATTAATCCACAATCACGCATAAATAGTCTTCTGCTCTTAACAGCAAAGAAGAGTGCTTCTTGTAGAAATAAACCACAATCTGTCAGCATTAAATTCAAGACACTTCCGACAAAGACGTGCTGACTTGCAGACAACCTATGACATAAAATTTCATTAATTAAATTGCTTGATAAGAAGCATTATCTTTTTACATAAAGGTTTTCAAATTAAGCAACTGGGTCTTAATGGTAACAGCACTATGATTCCAGTCACAGAAATACTGGATATTGTATACATGTTAAGTACAGAATGATATAGGTTGGAAGGTATCTATGAAGGTTGCATGGCCTAACCATTGCTCAGCAGAGGGTCAGCTTCATCAGGCTGCTCAGAGCTAGGTGAATTCTGAGCATATCCAAAGGTATAAATCAGATTACCTCTTTGAGATACCAGTTCCAGTGTTTGACTACCTTCATGGTGTAAATTTTTACCCTAGTTGTAATTTACCTTGTTGCTGCTTGTGTCCAGTGCCTCTTATTTTATTCCTGTGCACCTCCAAAATGATAAGGATAGTCAAGCTTTCTACAGTGGTCATCTCTTCTAAAACAAAGATTAGTGACCACATACGTACTTTGTAAGTTGATCAAATACCAAAAGACAGTGCCCTTACTCAGATCAGTCTAAAACACATTCAAATAGTGAGCCTGTCTTATTTACACAAGCTATTACTTTATTTATGGAAGAATAAAATAAACCTTTATGAACACACGCAACATTTTACTTCATTAAGTTGGAAACAAAAACTAGAATTCTCTGATTATTTCAGGAAGCTAATGCCTTGGTAGTCCTTTAGCTCACCACAGGAATTAATAGAACTCTCTGGATACGGAGACAAACCCCGATTATCTAAATCACTGGTATCTAAAATTCTGAAATCCAAAGGTCAGCTACATCCATGGAGAACAAATGCTCTGGCACTCCTAAGAACAGATCCGCTACCTTGATGTTATTTGGAGGCCTGCAACACAATTTTAAGTACTACGTCCAATTGCCTTGGTGGGGGGGAGACAGTTATTTGTTTCTTTTATTAAGTGTGTAAATTGTTCCAAATAATACACTGAAAAGTAAAGATTTTTCCCTCCTAATTAGTATCTACATGCTAGCTTGCTCAGTATAGCTACACTCACTTATGCTATATTGCAAAATGTGATCAATATATCACTATGCTATCCCTGTCATTAATTCCAAGCTCATATTCATTTTTATTCACTTTAATTAAGCACAAAGTTATAGTTTCCTAACAAGGACTGAAGGCTGACCAATATTGAAAGGCGCCACAGGCTATTGGCAAACCAAAGATGAAGCCAGCCTTTTCACAGCACTGCATGGCGGGATGATGAGAAAAAACAGCCATACATTGATAAAAGAGAAGTTCAGATTGCATATAAAGAGAAGCTTTTTTACCCCTATTGAGGACAGAGCAGCGCTGGAACAGGGCCCAAAGAGGCTGTGCTGTCTCCAGCCTTGGAGGTTTTAAAGACATGACAGGATCAAGCCCAGTGCAACTTGGTCCCATCTCACAACTGATCTGACTGTGAGCAGGAGTTTGGACTATAGGCTTGCTGAGGTGTCTTCCAACCAGAGAGATCTGGAGAGAATCTTTTCCCCACTGTCACATATATAGTGTATCTTAATATCAGCATCCCATTCTAACATTTAAAGTGAAAAGTCAGTTAACTTACTGCTCTGCTTTCCCAAATCTCTGAACTGTATGGATGCTTTTAATTCTGTACAACAACCTTCAGCTTCCTGCCTATTCCACTGCTTTACAACAGAGAAGGTAAGCTTTCTACCAGTTGACATAATTTTCTCTCTGGGTGTCTGCTTAGGGGCCAGAGTAACAGTTATTAAGTCCGCAGTAAACAAAAAACAGGAGGAAAAGAACAGAAAGCAGACATACTATAGGATATATTGGGCAAAGGACAGGCCTTCCCAAGCATACAGACCTCCTGACTAGCAGAAACTTTTGTATTTGACTCATATCCAGCCCTAGAAGATCCAAACAGGTTCCTCAAGAGCAATACCAGCTACCAAGTTCTGCAGTACATTGATACCTGCGACAAGTTTTTCTCCAGAACCCCAGTATGGAGGCAACATTTTGACCTTCACTAAGAACCATCCCTTAACAAGGGCATGGCGACATTTTAGTGGTCCTACCTGGAGTCAATTCCAGGGTACTGCCCTGGTGAGCTGCCTTTGACAACAGCACAGCCTTTCGCAGGGTGCTGTACATCAGCTAACATTTTCATAAGGGCAAGAGCCAACCTGGCATCAAGTAGCATCTGTGAATCCATGTTTTTGTCCATCTGCAACATTGAGAAATTACCCCACAGACAAAAGAGAGGAAGCTATCTATGTTTTCTGGCCAGCAGGTCTAGCCTACACATCTTCTCAGCAGTGTTCTCCAGCCAAAAGCCTAGAACAAGGCTTCACAACACGCACAGCACCAAGCCGCTTGCTCAGTGTGTGTGAGTGAAAGGAAAATTAGGGCAGCAGGCAAAGAGGAAGTAGCCCTCCAAGTAACTGGCGAGCCAGGCTGCACATATTTCCCACCAGTCCCCCTGCGCTGGGCTACGCACACTGGTTTATGCAGAGTGCTGCACAGTGAGTGTCCAGGTATTCCCAGGAACCAAGAGAAACAGGCTTGCAGGAGGTTTAACTTCTTGGCATCCAGCAATCCATTTCTGTTCTACAAGAACTCATTGCTGGTCAGTGACCTGGGACTCAAAGCCTTGAAACCCATTATTCCAATAAATTGTTTCCTCACTGCTAAATTAAATGTTATTGTTCTCAGAAGGTCTCTGGGACACATCTCTTTTTTGCCAGAAAATTTTGCCAGCTCAGACAGAATTAAGGCAATAAGCAGCCTGACCACCAAAAATACAGATCAGTATATAATTAAATGTTCATGAATACCCTAAAAATACGGCTCAACACTGAACTGAACAAATCAAGGGTGGTGATATACAGAAATCCTAAAAATAAAAGTTTACTTTTTTTTATCCTATCGCACACTACGCCAGAAATCTTCAGCTCCCGGAATCTGTTTCCAAAGCATATACATAGCTATAAAACATTCCAGTAGCTGTTGTGGTGCTAGTCATTCCCCCACAATTTGCAACCTTCACCTATCAGAAGAGTGCTGCAGAATTCACATTCTCATCTCGCTGAAGTCTTTTTGCTCAGCTCCTCAAACTCCCACCTATAGCCAGTGGTTCATCCTCTGAGTTTGCAAGGCTAGCATATACTCATACAGCTCTGTCCAAGTAATTTCTAACTTAACTGAAGAAACATGGCACGTCAGAAGAGGAACGTAAAGACAACAATTTCCATAAATGTCTACTTTACTTCACAGTTTACCAGCTTCTGTTGGTAAATGAGATGATGCTTCATTCCAGTACATTCAGCTATTCTGAACTACTACCACCATCCTGATAGGATAGGCCTTCTGACTATTGTCCAAGATTATTTACCATGTTTCTGGGAGAGCTTGTTGTGCAGACTGCCTGCAACATCCTCACAGCTTTGGGTTCTGCCTTCTTGGCAGCTGCTGCAGACCTCAATTTGAATCAAATTTTACCTGTCTTAATCAGCTTAATTCAAGTGCTAGGAATAACATTTTTAAAATCCCAACAAACACCAACAGACTGAAACAATAGTGAAAATTCCAGTAACTGTTTCGGCCTGCAACATGAAATAAAGTGTGTCCAAAGTATAAAGTCATCTTTTTATTTAGTGACCCTCAAGTTCAACAGACATTTGTGGGGGCAGGAGGGAGGAAGAATGTCAGATTTCCTCCTGCAGCTCATCGCTGGCCCTTAATATACTAAGCTAATTGATTTTTCCTTTTCCTTGGATGAAACAGAAACTAAGTTACTGCAGATCAAGTCCTAAAAAGAAATAAAAGAAGCGTTGAAATGCAGTCAGTCAGCTGCAAAAATTACGACCATGTACTTCTTTACCAAAAAATTATACTCAGCACTTGAAACATGCTAGGCTAACCTTGAAAAGACTCTACTTTGCAATTGGGAGAGCTCAACGGAACACTCAGCTCGTGGGCTTTAATTTGTTCAGGCAGCATTACTAAATTTTCATTGTGTACATAATAAAATATTTGCACAGTGGATCTTGTGCTGTTACATGCACAGGCAAAATTCAAATCAACTTTCCCCGGTATGTCCCCAGACAATCTCTCCTCAGTTCATTCATCACCTTTTCTTTTTCTTTCTTCTTTGCTGTTAAATCTGAGAAAGAGATCACAGGCCAACAAAGATATATCATAATACATGCTCCTGATCATTGTTACCTCGAATCAGATTCAGAACACTAAATAATTTCCATTCTTATCTCCCAATTAACATTATAACTTGTTCCAGCAATCCTAAGAAGTTGAAAGCGGAAGAATGAAGATAACCGATTTAGTTTTTAATGTTCTTCTTCTGTCCAAGCACGTATTCTACACAAAAATAACTTGTCCTGCCAAGACTTCAGACATGAAGTCTTTACACAGAAACATGGGTAAATTAAAGGCTTCCCTTTGAAGCGCAAGGTTTGCAAAAAGACTCAGTAGTAAGCATGTTTCAGATTCAGACCACTTGAAATGGTCTGAACTTCAAACGGTCAAAGACTTAACACACATGAAAAGATATATTAAAGACACCAAATGACTTAAGGAAACGTCGCTTGCCAACATGAAATTGTAATGTCTCTTCAGTCATCCAGTAATCACACTATTTGAATCTGTATGGTCAACCATGAAGAAATATCTTAAGAAAAGTATTAACCAGTTTTCCACAGTCACCCAGTTCTCCCTGTTACCACGGGCACAGAACTGTACCTTCATTAGTAAATATTTCTCACAGATTTGTAGTTACTGAGTTTGCTATACATGAATTTTAAGTTTCTGTCTGAACTTTTGTCTTGTTTTTTTTTGAGGGGGGAGAGAGTTGCTTGGTTTGGTTTGGGGTTTTTGCTGACGGAGGGAAAAGGGACAACATTTAGGAAGAGGAATATAGCAGCTACTTGATAATACAGCTTGATCTTTTCTTCTCCTTAACACATTCTTACTCAACTTGCTCCAATAGTTTGAAGAATCTCCTCTTTCTCCTCCTGTGAGCCACCAACAACATCATTCTTTTTCAATTTCTGCCTCTACTATCCATCTGGAGTATTTACCAAATGAAAAAATCCTAACACTCTCACAGCAAATGCAATCTAAGTTGCAGTTATATATATATTATATGTAAATGTATATATATAAAAAATATATATTATATATGTTGCATTTATATATATTTATATATATTATAATCTAAGTCACAATTATATTTCCTATTGCAAAGTTAAAAGTACTCAAAAATTGTGCACTAGAAATAGCACAGTAAATGAGAAAAAACCATGACTTGCTAAAAGTATTTGTGCAAAAGCAAAACATACAAAAGTGATGTCTATGATAAAAATAAAAACAAAAAACAAAACCCCTATCATAAAATTTCATTACCGTTCTACTACATAAGAAATGAGTGAACATGAAGTAAACCGAAAGCTAAAAACCAGTAAGGTATAGCAGCTGTCGGTTAACACTATTTAAACTTCTGTTTATTTCTGTTCAGATTTATTTTCTGGGTCGAAAAAAATAGTGTCCTTACAGTTAGTTTGAAAAATATCTTTACATACATCAGATGACTGTAGGTCCCTACCAATGCTGTAAAAAAGTGTGACATTTGGCTTACTGCCCATATCATTAAAATAATCACAATAAACCAAAGTTCACATGGTGTTATTTTGAAGGAACACAACACCATCAGATATTTTAGGTTCACTACAATGAAATCAAGAGCACTGCTGAATACTACAAGGTACCAGCACAACCATGTTTAGGAACTCGAGATTTATTTAAACAGAGCTCAAGAAAGGTATTACAGAACTGGGAAACACCATACAAGACTAGTCATTAAGCTTATTGATGTCACCACCTCCCTAGTTTGTAGGGACTTCACTTGTTTGAGTTTTTAAAAGCTTAACCAAGATACTGGAATGCATGCTTTTCAACTTCCAAACACCATAGATTTTAATTTGCAACCCAGGTCTGCTAGGAGATCTCAAGTTAGAATTAGTTTCTTTAAAGAGATCAAATTCGACTACAATATTTTGCCTTCTTCACAATAAAACATTATTACCTCAGTTCTCTTCCTGATCAAGACTTGAAGTGTAAACAGAGCTTAAATTGGGTGACTGAGTACCACTCTTGATTAAAATTCCTTTCAAGTCTCTCCTCACCAGCTAACGCAAGTGAGATTTACTGTTGTAAGAGTAAGGTTTAATGAACAGATTAGTTTTAAGTCTTTTCTAAGAGAATTAACATTTCATAGACATGTCTGTAGTTACATAGAAAATCAAGACAGCACTTACTAGGGGAAACATTACAGACTGATCAAGAAATTCTTCAAGAATATTACTGCGCTTGATCGGCTCTTCATTTCCAGCATGTTCCTAACACCATTGTAAATTGGTACCAACCCTTACCTACAACTTGCTAGAAGCACATTAACATTTTCCACTGTCTTCAACAGAAAATAAACTCTCCAATAACCAAACTCAACAGTGCACTAAGGCTCGAAAAGAAAAGGGGAGATTTAGGCAACTGCAATTTGGAAGAGAAACGATACCTTTTCTCTGAAGCAGCAAACAAACATCCTCCTGCTAAATTGTTTAATTTCTAACTCAACTGCCAAGTATTTTGGAAACCAGGAGTAAGAAAAGGCTTTTTTAAGTTACTAATCCATACAGGACTTTATTAGACAGCATACACCCAGAAAGTCTCATGCTAAATTATGTGTATATTCACTGAAGCTGCTAAAAGCGGCTAAATCCTTCTTAAGGATTGTATCGTTTAACACTAGATGAATCAATTGCAAGAACTACATGTACAAAGCAGATATGCAGGCAAACAATAGACACTCCATGAACACAGTAATTAAAATAATCACCTTTTTTCCTGCAGCAGACAGGACAGACATAAATTCCTTACAAATCACTCTACTATGTATTTTTAAAGAATCATTATTATTTTGGAATTCAAATATGTTCTTGGGCAAATTCCTGAACTAACAGGTTTGTATTTCAAAAGCATCTGACATACTTCTCAAGTACAGGTTCACTGAATTTCATTTCACTGGCCCTCCAGTGTTTGTTCTGGTACCTGGAAATACCACATACACAAATATGACACAACATGCCTTATGCAGGGTCATAACCTGATGTTTTCCAATCTAAGTGTTTTGAGGCAGGTCTTCTCTGACCTTTACAAGGTAGCTAGTAAGTTACAGACTGATTTCCAAATAATTTCCTTCCATTATTTTAAAACAAAACAAAACCAACCAACCAAAACCACACACACAAAAACCAAATAACCAACAAAAAAAATCCCAAACAAAAAATCGCACACACCCATTTCATGCTCAGAGGTAAGTTCCCAAAAGCCACTGAAATCAAGCCTCAGACCTGAAATTTGGAGGTCACTGAGAAGAACTCTGGGATTAGGACTACAGAATACCTCCACTGAAAAGTTCTGAAGAGCAATTTCAAATTCCTCAGTTAAGTTATGGGCCTTACACAAGCACTACTTTTGGGAACTCTACTTAGACCAGGCCATCACTGCCAACATGGTGACAAAGAGCTGGCCATGACGTCTAGCAGTTTTGTTGGGTTTGGGGGTATTTTTCCAGAAAAATCTTTGCAATCCTTCCCAACCTCATCATTACTTTCTGGGCTTCTCCAATATCAGGAGCTCTAATAAAGTACAACTCCATTCATACTGCAAGAACTGCGGGGCTGAAGTATGAACTCTCGCAAATTCTTCACCACCAACAGAAATATTCAAATAACACAGTGACAAACATAGCTGTCTGAACTAAACATGCATAGCTGGGCTAGGGTTTGAGAAACACAATATTTTCTAAGCTAGACCAAATGTTCTTGCCATGAGATATTTGGTGGGGAGGGGAGACGTATGAGTAGACACAATTAAAGTATTAGCATTACGCATCCAGTCTTTCGGTTGAGAGAGAGAATGTCTTCTGTGTGCCTGATCTATCTAAAGCAAACTGAGGCATAGATGATGTCAGTGAAGGAAAAGAAATTCCAATCAAAATAGGATTTGTAGAAGTACCATCATCTGGGCTAAGATAACTTGCCATCTCCCCGCATACCTGATCCACAGTACAGCCACCAGGAGCAAGAAAATGCATCCTTTGCCTTCCCTACAACTTGTTTAGAATAAGACTCACAAACTATGGAGCTTAAACACTTCTCCCCAGTTAATTTCCTGATACAGGACACTAAGCACTACAGCTTATTTATGACTGACAAACATCACATTTGACATGGAAACACAAGCAGAGCTATCATGGACAAACTATTATTTCTCCTCTACTTGGACTTGTATATGTTATACTCAATTCACCTGTAAGCAGAGAACAGCGTTGCAGTCCAAGGGTCTACCATCTCTTGTCCCATCACCCAGTACTGTACAGGCAGGTTTCCGAATGTTTATCATGGATCAAAACAGCCTGTCTACAATCACTTAAGCTCACAGGAAGCCATGTAACCTGAAATGGAAACAGCATGACATAAAACTGTGAACTGAAAACAAAAAATGAATTGGGTAAGATGTACAGCATTTTTACACTGTATCAACTGCCTTTATTGCACTGCAGTGAGATCACTTGGCTGTAAAAGCATGAAATTTACAACTACCTCATCTTATACATAGGAGTACTATATTTTATTTTGTGATGGGGTTGGAAGGGAGGTGGGGGGAGAGAAATCAAAATTTTTCTCAGGCTCACCCTTTGAAGGAAGGAAGAAAACAAACTTAAACCAAACAAACATCTTTTTACATGCTTTAATGTCATGAGAATGTGAACTCGTAACTTTTGACCTTGGCTTTAACAAAGGCCATTTGCAATAACATTTCACTCAGATTCAAGCAAATGCCTTTTCTTATACACACCCGTAAAGAATCAAGCAATTCTTGTATGGTGAAATGAATTTTTTCATGACATTTCATATTTCACGTGATATACAAGGGCAGTTTGCTTTTGCAGCATGCGGAATTGAGGAATAAACCCAAACAAGCCCATGTCTCCCTGACATTGGAGAAAGAAGGAAACAGTGACACAGGAAGGAAAATAACTTGTTCACAAACAACACGGGGAAGGGGCCGTGGTGGAGAAAGAAAAGGAAAAAAAGCAGTAACCAGAACACAAGCAGCTGGTGCTCAGGGACTAGGAAGGACTTTGGCTCCACAATGCAGCCGGATCAGCTGCGTAACCGCTGCTGCCTGAGAAATTATACGACGCCTGCCTGTTTCCTCATTAGGAAAAAAATAAGCAACAGAAAAGTCCTTCTAGCACACAGCAGCTAACTAAACTAAATAACACCTGTTAAATCATGCTACAGAGAAGGCCTTCTGTAGTTCCAAATATTACTTTTTAGTTTATTGGAATATAAATTATTAAATTTTATGTTAACCCTTACTAAAAACATCTTATTTCCCCTAAAAGCAACATCTCCTAATGCCAGTGCCAAGCCACAAGAATTTACCACCTGGCTTTTCCAGCCCTGCTCTCAGAAGGCATGTTTGCATTGGAGAAAGCTGTCTCTAAGGCTAAGTTGCATGAAATGTGACCTCTCCTGTTGCTGTAGAACTTAATAAATTCTGTGGTTATCACACTTGAACTGTAATCATAAACTACAAAAAGCCACCAAACACTAACACAATTTTAATTCTATAATTGACTATTTTGGAGATACCTACAGCAGAACTTGCAAAATATTCCTAAGAGACTTCATACAAATCAACCTACAAGGAACAAAGTATCACTGAAGGACAAGCAAGAAAGAGGTTTTCCTGAGCGGTTATGTATTGTGCAGACCTGTACGCTGTGGCATTGCACAAGGGGTGAAAGTGTGGTTTGACTCAAGCGTGAAAGACTGCGAAGATGCTGCATGCTGATTAAGAGGCAGTTGAATTTTAGCTTGCCAGCACTGAATCCATAAAGATAATACTAGCCTAATTATAGCGCTTTTGTTAAAGAGTTGGACTGAAACCCAAGTTTTATCTCCTCATCAAAAATTTGCATTTCTCTGATTATCTCTTTTCTGCTCTAAGTCTTGTCCATTTGGTTCTTACCTCTGGGTCAGAAGGTTCTTATCTGCCCACCATGATTTGGGCTAACAGCCCAATGCTACTGCATTGCAGAGTCAGCAAAGACATGATGAAGCAATATTCCTGAATTTCTTTGGATGTGGAAGCACATGTCATTGCTGCCAAACCCTGAAAGCCGTCCAGATAAAGCTCAGAGGCCACATGGCATTTCAGGAGAAAGAAGAAAAAAAAAAAAAAGAAAATATCAATCAAAAAAACCCAACAATGATGCTAAGATGGCTGTCTTGGCCATTTTGTGCCCTGTTGTTTTCTAGCTAGTGCCCAGAATACTGCAAAACTCACTGGTTGTGCAAAGAGAGAACAAATGTTCACTCTTCTGCTCACCCCTACAACCCCAAGCATTGCCCCTGTGCTCAGCATGGACCACTTCCAGCAACAATGGCAGGACTCAGCAGCTCCCCTTAAAGAGAAATACAAATACCAAGATCTGTATTGCAGTGGGAGCACAGATCAGTTTAAGAAAGGGAGATACCTAACCTATATTCACCATGAGCCACCACTCCAGCCTGTCAGCTCCTAAGTGGACAGATGAGAAGAGAACCTTGTCTAGTCAAAGGAAAGGGAGAAGCTGCTAACCTGAAAGCCTGCACAAAAGGGAGAAGCTGCTAACCTGGAAGCCTGCACAAAGGCACATGCTGGCCACAACACAAACTGGATTCCATATAGCCATGATTCTAAGGAACCAGCAATTACAGAAAGGCCCCACTCTTCTCCACTTAACTCACCAGCTCTCAATCTGCCTCAGGAAAATGATGGAGATACTGTTCTGCCACACTAGCATCTTGCTGTCACTACACCTGCAGCGGACTGTCTTGACCAGTAACAATCGCAGAAGCCATGGCCAGTTCACAGCAGCATTTCACTAGCAACCACCATAAGAGGAGAGCTGCACATTTCAAAATCCACCTCTCTCTTTTCATTTTTTTCGTATTAGGAACTGTTGCAGATAGCAACAATCCAATCCTTACAACCCAATGTCATGAATATGCTACAAAGCAGCATAGCTTTACCTGTAATGTCTCAGCTCTGAATTAAATAAGCCACTTACTTTTCCTAATGCTTCTGCAACAACTCAGGATTTTGACTGATGGCCTGCTCTGCAATAAAGGACCCCACACCAACCTCATCAGCAGTTCCCTCACTCCTAGTGGCTCTCTGGCAAACACTGTGAACAATTCTCACATTCAGGGCTCAGGGAGGAGTCAGGGGAGCCATTTTACCTCTTCAGAGAATAAAGTAACTCCAGCCCACTCTTAAGACACTACTGTACACTAATCCAAGTGCAACTAGAACTACTGTGGATCAAGAGTGTGATGACCTTCCTTGTGGAGACAACTAGATGACTGACAATCCCACCTACCTCACCCCACTCTTTTTTGGTTTGATGCTAAGGAAGGAGGAGAAGGCATAAAGCCACAAGCATGAAGTGCTCCACTACTCTAGCATGCAAAATCTGGCACTGTTAAAAAATTTACTTATGAGACAGATACCTAAATGCTAAAAACTAAGCAAGTCAGAAAGCTAACAGTTAAGCTTCCAGTGCTACTAACTATGATACCCACTTTCTAATTGTTTACTTAAACAGATGTGTTTTATTAGTAAATTTACACTTCTAAAAGATAATCAATTTAACTTACTCACTTTTTATATATCTAGGGTTGCTCTATAGTTGATGATTTCCAGTTAAACAGCTCTCTGGAAGCATGATCTTCAAAACAGCATATAAGGTAATGGGAATCAAGTACCTGAAAAAGGCAATTATTTTCTCCCAAGGCTATAAGGCCATCCTACACATTTATCTTGATTTTGGACAGCTGAGTCCACACACTTAGAAGTGAACTCTGCCCTCTCTGTGCCTCAGCTGATGAGCAGTTTCTTTTAACTCAATCACCCGCAATCCACTATCAAGTAATTCAAGTCTGTAATGCCCTTATTTTCCAACAAAGGATGGACAGACAACTAATTTAGAGTCACTGCAAAACCCTTCCTAAGCTGCTAGGCTTTTTACATCTGAGTAATTTGTCTTTAGGTTTTGCAAATATAACTGAAACTCATTCTGGGTCCTGAAAAATCTTCCCAATTAATTAAAATTATCTCCCTCTTCAAAAGGGGAAAAGGGAAAGGAACAAACTAGAATGAAAAAAAAAAGAAAGAAAGAAAGAAAAAAAGAGTCATGATAAGCAAAATAATTATCAGTGACATGGAAAAAAAATTACAAAGTTGAACAGGGTAGTTCTGGACGCAGAAAAGGAAAAAAAAAAAGATATATCCAGATGACATGACAGAGATGCCAAACAAAAGACAGAGCAAAGTTCTGTGGACACACAAGTCCTTGAAACATATTTACTTAAACCACCAGAAGCTCAAACTCACAAGTTCAAATCTGATAATTTCTGCTTTATAACACTACAGCTTCATTTGGAAAGAGATCAAATAAATTAAAGCATGAATAAAGCAATGAAAGTAAATGTCATTTGGTTTTTGTTTTAAACTATTAGAAGGTTCTTGCCTGCTCCGTCAACAGCACGCTCTAGGAAATCTGAAAGCTTACTGTGTTTTGGCCTAAAAAGAACACAAACATGAACATACCATTTCCTAAACTTGCCAAGTCTCAACAACTACTCCCCCGCCCAGCAAAAGAAAAACAAAACTTTCATCCTTATGTCATCCCAGTCAAGTTGATTTAAGAAATTAGCACAATGAAGCAAAATTAGGATCTATATATCTTGTATAAAACTAAAGTTAACTCACTTATCACCAACCCTACGGAGAAAAAGAAGTCAATCAGGATTCTCTGAATCACAAACAATTATGCTGATCCCCAAAAATCTGTGCATGTATACACTGAAAGAAAAATAACAGAAGATTTAAATAAATAAATAAATAAAGCCAGTAATATTTGGAATGTCAATGATATCCTGGATTTAACTCAAATTATCAGAAGCAACTATGAGAAAAAAAATTATTTAATCTTCAGTGTATTCTTCCTTTGAGAAGGGTCTGAGTGTATCAACCCCATGCTGCTGCTACCTTTAGTTTCTCTCCTGCACCGAAGCATTTTCAGGAGGACACTAGAGGAATTCTCTGTAGCAATCTTTTTCCAAGTAATGTTTTGGCATAAATCCAAAGCATTTCTTTCAAAACTAAAGCCCAGAAGATTGTATCGGCAATGGACCTGTAGAAAGCCCACAAAAACAGTTCTGAAAGAATTTTCTTTCAAGGGCAGATTAAGAACAATATGTAATTGAGATTATGACACACAAAGAAAAGACCCCAAAAAAAACCCAAATCAAAAGAAAGGATAAATGAATACTGTGGACATTGTGTGTGGGGACACACACGTACACACACACATACTCTCCTTGCTTACTCTCATGAGCAGAGCTTTTTGCAAGAGCAGAATATCAAAACAAACCAGAAAAGGAAAGTGGAATAATACGTTTGTTTAATTTAAAGCTCTCTTAGGAGCAACAGTAGCACACACGCCAGACTTACAGGAACAAGAAGCACAAGAGAAACACTAACTGTGAAACAGAGATGGGTCACTAACTTGGGCACTCTCACTTCTGGCACACTGACACATTCCTGCCATCTGCCTGTCCAGGCTTGCCAGCATAGTGCTTAGAGACAGCTGAAAACTTATAATGATGTTGATAATGTAGAGTGTACATTCAGACAGCACCTCTTCCTCTATCAACCAGTGAATAATTACTCTGCCATCCAGCAAGAGGTGCCCTAAAGGGACCTGTAACAAGGGGCAGGGCATCACTAACCAGTGAGATGGAGGAAGAAAGGAAACAAAGGGTAGCAATAAAAACTCAGGGTGACTGAAGAGCAAACAGTATCAGAGGTGGAAAACAAATTTCCTCTCCTCTAATCACCAAACTTTTTTCTCCAGTTAAAGAACAGGGACAAAAGCTCTGTCTACATCCAAGCGAGACTGATTACTGCTGTTTCCTAAACTGAAAGAGGATGAGAAAGAGTATTGCATGATGACTGCAATACAGTTTTCTTAGGTTTGCAGATCCACCAGGATAGTATTTCTAGAAAGATCAGAAGAGAAACAGTCTTCCAAGAACTACTGCAACTCAAATGGCACTGCTTTGTCTCCATCTCCCTGCACTGCTGACAATACAGCCAGCATAGTGGAAGCCAAAAACTGAGAGGACCTCATATTCTGAAACCATCTGAAATGCTTAAACTACTGGGGGAGGGACAAAAACACATCACCAACAACAAAACACACCACCTCAAAACACCACATGCCAAAACAACAACAAAAACAAACAAACAAACAAAAATAATAATAAAAAAAATCCCTCCAACCCCTCAACTACTGGGTAAATTACATTTCTACCATTTTGAGACTACGTTGTATGTGACTACAGTAATATTGGCATGCTGTATTAGTTCAGATTTTTTCAGACATCTTTCTCAAAGACATTTATATTTTCTATTTTACCCCCATTATTAAAGTGATCATTTTGAGATAAATGTGGTCTCATTCACTCATTCATATGCATTAACTACCACAGCTGGCAAGTGCTGCCCAGCATCATTAAACTGATACCTTCAGCTCAGCAACTTCATTTTAATCCCAGTAAAGGTACATCAGCTAATATAACCAATATCTTAACAAAAGCCAGTAACACACACAACTGGATGAATGCACAGGGGCTGACTGACACCATGATCTGGATCTCTTTGTAGACAAGGCACCTCCTAATGTCATCCATTTTAGTACAGTCAAATGCATGGTTACTTGCAACAAACTTGAGCGGGAAGAAGGGATCGGAGTATATAAAGCACAAATCCCAAAAGGACAACAAACGAGCCATGGCAACATGATCTACATGACCCTTGTATGCAGCAGCAGGTACCCCCAAGCTGGGGGAGATGCAGGGGAAAGGGAAGGTGGGAAGGATTTCAAAGCAAATAAGAAATTTTATTCCATGTATCAGAAAGCCCTGAGATATCTAAAGGTCACTCTTTTTAAAGGATCTTAAACTCAAGAGGACAACTAGAATACAAATAATGACTACCAACCACTTAAATGTATTTAATTTATCCCTGAAAGCTAAATTTATTACTGAAGGTCAAGAGAAAGTTGAAAGAGACTGGGTCATCTTCTCTGTGTGCAGACTGTGTTTACACAGCACAGGGCTCTTTTGACCTAGTGGATAATGATATTACAACATGCACAGGAAGGTAAGCAATCTCACTTTCAGTCTGGAAATAAAAACCTCTTAGGAGAGTAATAATTGACCAGAAGAACATATTGCTAAGATTGTATGTCAGATTTTTCCTTAACTCAGAGCCATTCATTATATGGGACATCTTTCTAAATGAGATACTTCCATTCAGCTAAAAGATGTTGCAACCAATGCAGTGACATGTCACTGCTTATAAGGAAAGACAGTAATTTCTTACTGTAAAAAACATTACAATCCAAAGATCACCACTGAAATACCAGAATCTTCAAAAGATAGTTGGTTTTAACTAAGAAAGGACACCACAGACAGCAAAAAGATGTCAGGCACTATAATTATACTGCTTCAGTAGACAGGATTTTCAGATCTTGCTTTGAAACGGTCCATTTTCTCGGTCCCTTTCTCTCCTCCTCCTTTTCCAGGCCTTTTTATTGCGGGAAAAAAAAATTATACTAGCTAGTTTTCAAGATAAATCAACAAGAACTTGCAAAACAAACACTAGAAAATAACTCTGAGACAGTACTGTATTTTTAGTACAAGCCTCCATCTCATGATACAGTTTTGTCATCTTTTTCCCAGCCCTATTGAAAACACTCTATTAGGTCTTAGGAATCCCATCTCAGGAACACTCATTAGAAACAGCATAAAGAAGAGTGAGAAGCTCTACTTACTAACATCAAAATACTTTATCAATGAAAAAAGGGAGAGTGAAAACACCACTTACTTTCTGTGAGACAGAAAAAAGGAACAGCAGTAACACAATATGCATAAGCACATATGGATGAGTCCTGCCATTTATTGTCAGCTCATAAATAAAAGGGAAAGACACTGAAAATGGGAAGCAGAAAGCTGCAAGGTAAATTAGAAAAAAACTCCTGTAATGAAACTCACTATCACTTTTGCAGAGTTTGCTGTAATTAAGGAAAAGCATGGTTCCTCCATTGGGCACAAGGAACACTGTCATCCTTCCAATGAACAGCGCTTTATAAACAAGAGTATAAAACCCCATGTGTTGAGGATATCAATCACTTAGGCCACAGTTTCCCCTACAGACAATGATTTCACCTAGCAGTCACAAGAGCCGTCCCTCCTGCAGCCTGCGAATCTCGTGGGGCTGGCCAGCCTCAGACTCACGACTGTGCACCAGGCTATGAATGACAGTAAGGCCCATGCTCCACACACTACCCTCTATTATTGCCCTAACATGTGAAGCCTAGAAAAGCATATTTCTGAGCACTAAAGCAATCCGGTGTGATTCTTCTCTCTCCACACAGTTCAGCCTAAACACTATTCTAACAGTACATGATGAGAGATCTGGAGGGCAACAGAAAGCTTATTTTTTACCCCAACACTCATACTGAACTGGTCAAAACAAAATCTTCATGACTTGTTTGTCAGACTGTTCTTTTGTTCTTTTCCTACTGAATTGTTGCTACCAAACAGTGGTAAGAGGGAAGAGGATCTATTTTACTGGTTTTATTTTTTATTGCTAGATTTTATTTGTTAGCTGGTAAACTGGCCATGGCCATATAGTCATCAACATGATGGGAAAAGAAAAAGGTCAAGTAGCCTTGGTAATACAATTCTACAAAATTCTTCACGATATTTGCAGACAAACACCTCTTGCCCAGTCTAAAGAACAGCAGCAATACTCATTAATGAGAAAATAACAGACAAATCATAAAAGCCTTCACCGGGCCTCCATTTTCCATTCATGCAGGCAAATATATCTTCCTAAAACAGTTATATTGAGAACTACTCAAGAAGAGTCTTCATACATTAACAAGAAAACACAACATTGAGCACTTACTATGATTTTTTTTCTTTAAATATCAAGACAATCTATTAATCCCAAGCAATGCAGTTCTTCTTGGTTATTCAGAGACTTCTTACCAAACCTTATTTAAGGTTTTAACAAGAAAGTATGACTTCTCACCACTCTTCTAAGTCCCAAATTAATACTAAACTTTCAGTCAAGTCAGAGTTCCTGACTGAGCTCCTGCTCCCCTCTCTCTGATTAACTGGCAGGCTTATTTCCTTGAGCAAAGTAAAAGGGTCAAAGGACCCTTATTGTTTATAACCAATTTGTTTAAATTCACAAAAATAGCTTGCTTTCTTCTCGGCAGAGGTAAGACCCTTCCACATGCTGTGCTAACTTTCCAACAAGGTTTACATTAGCCACCACCAGGAAGTTCCAGCAGCTGACACCAGTCCCTGTTGTCCACCACACCAACAGCGAACACAGCAGACATCTAACAAATAGATCATTTGTGACCTCAATGGTGAAAAAGTTACAGTAAAATACACAGGATTTTGATATCCCATGAAATAACAAATGATCTTGCTATTTTCACTATCACATCAAAAAAAGAAAAAAATCATTAAAAAAAAATCACCCTCTGCCCAACTGCCATAGTGCTTCACAGTGCACCTGAAAGATTCATGTCTTCACTTGCTGCTGAAAGCACATCAAAAGCTCACCCCACCCTCACCACCTCTTATCTCTTCCTGTAAAAAGTCAGGTCTCTAAACCCCATCGTTCCAGCTAAAACACCCTAGCAAGTGTCCTGCCAGATGTCTCTTCCAACCAGAATTTCTCTGATGTATTCAAACTGTCCTAGATGAAATCAAATTTTAAGATGAGTCCTTCCTCTCGAGACATAATAAAGACAACAGTGGTTAGTCTGTTGAATCCAAGTCTTGCCCCACCATTAATACTAGAATAAACCCTTCAACATGGTCCTGACACCCATAGATACTGGAGAGCCTTTCTCAGATCCCCAAAGGAATGAATTTTGCAATACATTACAATATAGGACTAATAAAACATCTGGTTTTCTTGGGCATTTTGGACATGGCCTAAGACATAAAATAACTTTTAAATGCATTTTTGGAAGTGACACAAAGTTCACAATGCCTCTTTAAGCACACTTTTAAGGATAAATTTGCAGAGACCGGCTGTGAAAGTAAAAGAAACCTGGCATCCATCCGTTCCTGCCTCTTCACACAAACACCAGAACAGTCTCAAACTGCAGCTGAATCCTGCATAACTTTGTACAGCCATTCACAGAAATAGTTATAAAGACACCATATTTCAAGAAAGCTCCAAGAAGTAACCCTCATCCTCTTATAAACAACAGAGAGCAAGAGACTATTGGTTTCTGGATGCAGAACATTTGACACTCCATCATAGAGCTTCACAGACTGGTGAACTTCCCTGGTAACCTAATGTGGAGCTACAGGGAAATTAACCAAAATCAAGAATGTATTTCAATTGTCATGGCCGTGCAGTGCTTGAGATGCTCCACTTTCCTACTCAAAGGCAGCACTGAGTAGCACTACAGAAGGCAGATACACTTCACCACCACAACCCTTAGCTTAATGCAACAAGACAGACCTGAACTGAACTCCACACAATGTGAACACCTGCTAATCATGGTATCCTTTTTTCTAACAATTTATATAAGTTTATGTTTTCATTTGAAAAGTTCATCCTTACTCAGGCTGCAAGTTCAAATTCACCCTCAAAGGATGACAGAAAAGAGGATGAGCAGAAAAGAGAAGAGCTGTCATCTTTCAAGTTTAGTCTGCCTGTGCCAGAAGCAGCTAAATCTTCACCTTGGTAATAGTCTCTATTCAATCTGAGCTACTCCAGAAAAATATCAACTATATTGATCTCCTTGTATAAAGATCACAATTTTAAAGACATTTATAACTAGCCAAAAAACCATTTTTCTAAGTACATGGTTTGCAATACATACATATCCTCTATTTCCATTTATTGAAAAAAAAATCACATTGAAAAAACCCCCAAACATTCAGATTATGTGTATTTGAAGCATATACATAAGCACATATGTGCTTTACTGAAATAAGAATAGGTTATAGTTTTAGGTGGTTTAACTGATCAGTATGATCTTCCAATTCACACAAAAAAACTGTACCAGTAGCTAGGAAAAAAAAATATCCAGCTACAAATATAGCATATCCAGATTTCCATCTCCCTAAGTACACCAGCGAAATTGCAAGGGATTTCAAAGAGACAGCAAGGAAGCCTTTTGCCCACCTGCTCCTGATTCAACACTGCTAGGAACATGGTTATGTTCCTGGTAAGAAACTGAAAGCAAAATATTTCTCTCTCCAGCCGTTACCACTGTCAAATAAGAAGTGCTGGTACTGCGCCTTTACACTCTCTAATAATGAAAAGCATGAAGAGATACACCCTGGTTACTTCATGAGCCACTCAAAACCTAAATTAAATATTCTTCATCAGCTTATTCTCACCACTTAGAACTGTGAAAAAGAAACTTCTGCAAACCTAATTAACAAGCAAATTAGCATCCTCTTAGATCATATCCACAGAGACTTTGTTTTTACATTTCTATTGTTGCTCACTGCTCAACTGCTACTGACTCAAGTATTAGCATTTATTTTGTGATGCAATAGCAAAACTGCTTCTGTGCCTATTCCACATGACTGCTTATAACTAATGTTTACTTCTGCCTGTTCAGAGATGCACCCTTTCTTCTGCAAGTGTAAAGAAACTCCCAAGTAAAATGAATTTCAGTCCGCTTCAGTCACTTTATCAGGCAGAAAACCAGATGACAAGCATGCTGCCAGCTCTGACCACATCCTTCTTAGTCTCAGCATATTCATGACATCCCAATTCTGAGCATCTTGCCATGTGAAGATTCCAAAATTGTTGTAGCCCTCACAGTTGTGGAAAAAAATTGTCAACTGCACACCTAAGACTCAAAAGTATCAAAAAGAAATCTATTTATTTCATGCTCTTAAAGCTTTAAAAGACATAACTTGATTCAATCTCACTACTGAGGGCCTGCATTGTGACATTTTATCTCTTAGGTTAGCAACCTTGAGAACACAAAAAGGCTCAACTTTTGCATTAAGAAACACACTCATTATCTGCTTTGTCGGTCATTCTACTATGCAATACATTCTGTACTCTGTGCATTCACGCAAATACAGAGCAAGGCCTTGATCTTGTCCCTGGCTCTCACATGAATACCCAAGGACCTCTATAAAACCCAATTAGAAGTAAGTAAGTCTAGGCAAGAATACAACTGTAGAGACAAGTCCCAAGATCATAAATGGCATTCTGAATGCTATGGAGGTGGTGAATCTTAGCATAAAACCAGTAGATAGCAGTCTACTTATCATCAGCCTGCAGTGAAAACACTCTCTTCCCCTGTTCCAGTCAGAGCACTAAAGCCCACCCTCTCCCATTTACTGAGGATTCAAAAGCTTCAGGTGTTAAAACAAATACACACAGGAAAACTGAAAGCCTCGTCCCTTGCTCACCACAGTTTGGGTGCAGGATCCACTTAAACTAGTACTGCCACTGAAGCCACCATATCATCCAATCAAAGCAGTCCACCTGCTGTGAACAGCCCAAAGGCCAGTACTCCATGCCAGTCTAATAAACCTCAGACAAAAGCTGAGGCTGATGACGCCAGGCGCGCTTCTATCTGATTAACTTTCTTAATGATCTTTACCCTCCCTGAGGCATTCTGAACAGTCTTTATCCCTTTCGGGATTCTCCATCATCCAAGCCTTCAAAAACTTTTAAAAGTTTTGTGACCAAGTTAAGTTGATATTTTGTCATATTTTTAATGAAAAAGCATTCTCTCTGCGTGCATTTTTACAGCATGTGTGCATGTTTTACAGCATACCTTCTGAACATTCACACATAGGAATGTCATGAAGTTCAACAAAGCCAAATGCAAGATTCTGCACCTGGACTGGGGCAATCCCAAGCACAAATACAGACTGGGCAGAGAATGGATCGAGAACAGCCCTGAGAAGGATTTGGGGGTGCTGGTCAATGACAAGCTCAACATGACACGGCTCATGCAAGTGTGTGCTCTCAGCCCAGAAACCAACTGTATACTGGGCTGTGTCAAAAGCAGCATGACCAGAAGGTCAAGGAAGGTGATCTTGCCCCTCTACTCCATTCTTGTGAGACCCCCACCTTCACTACTGTGTCCAGCTCTGGGGGCTCCAACATAAGAAGGATGTGGACCTGCTTGAGTGAGTCCAGAGAAGGGCCACAAAGATGATCAGAGGCTGGAGCACCTCTCCTACGAAGACAGGCTTAGACAGCTGGGCTTGTTCAACCTGGAAAAGTATCAGAGGAGATTTTATAGCTGCCTTCCAGGACCTGAAGGGGGCCTACTAGAAAGCTGGAGAAGAAATTTTTGTAAGGTTAGGTACTGTTAGGACAAGGGGGAATGGCTTTAAACTGAAAGAGGGTAGATTCATGTTAGATATTAGGAAGAAATTCTTTACTATGAGGGTGGTAAGACACTGGAACAGGTTGCACAGAGAAGTTGCGGCTGCCTTGTTCAAGGGCAGGCTGGCTGGGGTTCTGAGCAACCTGGTATAGTGGAAAGTGCCCCTGCCTGTGGCAAGGGGCTGGAACTAGATGATCTTTAAGGTCACTTCCAACACAAACAATTCTACAACACCCTAACCATTTTCTTAGACCTGCAATTTCTCTTCATAATCTCAAATTACACCAAAAAAAAAGGGATATACTTACACAGCCAAGTAACCAAACACAAGCTTCAGGAAGCCCCTGGTGTACAAAGCACTTTTTTTCTATTACAGTTCAGCTGTGAGTTAAGATTCTGGTTCACAGCAAGAGCTAGGTACCTCAAGCAACACTACTTATCACCATGACATTCAAATACACTACTTTCTGAAGCAACATCCCATCAGTTATTAGTTTACACAAATCAAACCACCCTGCTTTGAATTATACAGAGATTTTCACTATATCTTCTTTTGAAAATAATAAATCATCTGATAATGTAAGAACATAAAATATGATTCACTTGCACCAATACTCCACCTGTCAGCATAACACTGACAAAACAAACAGCAAAACAGTCCAGGTAGAGCTACTTTCTAATACCCAATGCACAGCAATACCTCTGACAAAACCAGTAGTGAAACAGAAAGCCAGATAATAATTTTTAAGAGCTCTTGATGCACATTTTCATGTAAGTCACATTGTCCCAAAAATGAAGGACCCTAAAAAACACCTAAGGTACATGCTGGAACATCTTCACTTTCTAGCCACGTGCCTATCTCATCATTACCGAACTGCAAGCTCTGAAGGTTTTGCTTTCCCCTATTTGTTTACTTGACATAGCTGCTTTAAGTTAAGCATCAGTTTTGGTAACTGCTTCCATACTCTGAAGCCTTTCACTAGAAAACCTTATATGCATATCCAAAACCAAAACTCACATGACCATTAGAAAGAAAATGATTCAAGAGAGGGAATAATTTCTTTTACCCACTAGGCAGTTCATAGAAAAAGTAGGCAAAAGCCATCTCCAAAAGGTCTGACTTCTCTAAGATAGGTGTCTTAGACTCAGCACAAGAAGCTTAAGTTAGGCATGTGACTAAGGAATACCCACCCAGTGGAAGTTTAACTCATATGTATTTTCAGTGCAATATTGTAATTTCTCTAGAGCAAGAAAGGGATGAAATCAGCCATCTGGAAATTCCACTTCTTTCATGTGTTTTCAGACATATTATTGTCTGCACACTAAGTTAGCCAACCTGCTCAAAGCTCTATCCTTGTAACATGGTAATTAAATGCATGACATGGAAATAACAATATTTGTGAAGATATAAGAACTAAACAGTCTTTTAATGCATATCTGATCGCTATAATTCAGATGCATCCATCCTATCTTTCTCCTACATTACTTCTACCCAAATTTATGAAGCTATGTGACTTTGTACCATTCAACATCCCTTATCATTCATTTGTTCCAAACAGTTCACTCTTTCCTAGCATAACACTGTTCTATTACTTTCAAAATTTTAGAAGATACTTTTTTACATGTGCTACAATAAGTTCTGCAAATTTGTTCCCATTCTGCAATATGACAGAAGCATGAGAAGTCACATGCTTAAGACAGGCAGAAAACCAACACAGGGCATTGATGAAACACGAAGCCACCAAAGCAATCAAAACCATTTTCCCTCAAAAGGGAAAGATCCCAAAACACCACATGTAGCTTTCACTGGAATAACCCAATTCCAAAGAAATGTTAAACAATTTTTTCCCCAAAATTTCAATACAGTTTTACTTCCACACTCACAGCTTTGTTCAACAGGTGGGGAGAGAAAAATTAAAAAGTAAAAAAGATTCCCCGCTGTCATTCAAAATTACAAAAACATCAGCACAGTTGGCAAAAAGTATGTCCAGTGCACATTTCCATACAGAACGGATATCAGAAAATTTTGTCCCAGAGCTGTTCACAGGAAAAAGCACCCCCAAAGATGTGTGCCATCTTCACTTATAAAAGACTTAAGGAAAGAATTAGCTAAAGATTGTTCCCCCTTCACCATTCATAACAAAATCCTTGTAATTACAGGTGAGTATTAAATCAACATACAGGGTGTAAATAAGCCACTTGGAGTCACAAAATGCTACACAGTACTAACCCAATAGTTTGATACAGTATTTCCTATTCCTCCTTGGGTTAAGCTCTGACACAGTATTAGCATAAAGACAAAGCAAGATAGGCAACAGCTGTGCTGCCGATCATCTAACTTTGCTTAAATAATCATCCCCACCATCCAACAGGCGACCCAAACACAAGGTGCTGTATGCATTTACCTGTAATATCACAGAACAAGAGAAGTGACCAACAAGCAGAAGCTTGCACTAGTGCATCACAAAACATGAGCTGCTTGCCAAATAGATGCTCTCCAGGCTGGATCACCAGTAATGCATATTCTGTCTCACAATGTTTGCTGTGCTATTACCCAAGTCAAGACGCTGCTCTCACATCCTCACCAAAAACTTCACTTGAAATGTCACGAGCCGCCAGCAGAATTTCATACATAACCTCAGAAACTTTGGCAATGAGAGTGCAAACAGGAATATAGGAAACAGCAATGCTTTCTATACTGCCTGTAAGGCAGCTGGTTGAAACAAATAAGCAGAGGGGCCTTCTAGTTATGTTCTGTCCTATCCTGCCCAGCCTGGACATTGTGTAAACAGCCTAGAAGCAGGATATAAAGTCTCCAATAGAAGATAACAGGAGTTATACAAGAGTGAAACTATTTATTAAAAGATGAAAACTGGGAACCAAATTACAAAGTTAAAGAAGTGAGCTGTTGCAAGACACATGACAATTCTACATCAGTGTGCCTCAGTCCCTTCAACACTGAAGGGTGTGTGAAGGCTCATACTTACAACCCAAGTTGTAGGCCCCTCAGGACACATAAGAAATGACAAATAAAGAATTTTTTAAAACAATCAGTATTGCCAGTAACTCAAGATGCTAATAGCATGAATATTTGTCACAACTTGGGCATTTTAAATGTTGTTCTATTGCACTTAGCAACACCACCAACAAAAAAGAATCAAGGAGGAAACCAGTGAAGTTAAAAGCTTCAGTATTAAAGCCATGAAGAAATCATTTATTTTCCCCCTACACACATAACCAAAAATTATACAATGGACCGACAAGAGATTCTATTCCGCATTTCAAAATGCAAGTTTAATTCCAGTAAGATACCATAAGAACAGACTTCCACAGTTCTAATGATCAGAAAGGCAAGCACCAGGAGGTAAATTGTGACTAAGCGGTATGGTTCCTCATAGCATACCGTATCCGCCCTCTCCAAAATCTGTTTATTTTGGACAAATGATACAAAACTTCCTTACAGCAGGAAGTCATGCAAGTCAAAGGCCACTGCTGAAACAGTATTTCCACTATTTTGCAACAGGAACCTAAAATCACTCACAAACATGAACTAAACATCAGCAGATTTGTCTTTCAGCAATCTAACAGAGGGGGAACTACTGGCTTTTCTCTACATTCCTCTTAGCACATCTTCAGAAACACAAGTAAATTCCCACAACCCAATGCTACAAAACAGCTAACATCAATATTTGGGAAGTGAAACTCCTTGCTCTAACACCAAAGTTTCCAAATGATCTCATGACAGTCCTAAGGAAGCAGAATATACACCCACACTCACCCCATACTCTGCACGTGAAGCATCCCAGAAGTCTTACGCATGCTAAAAATTCCAACTGAGTACTTGCAGAGAACTATGAAATAGAAGAATTCACAACACACTTTACATCTGCCAGTCTTACTTTAACTAACAGCGGTACACATCAGTACCCCCTGAAGACCTGCTTGCCTTGCTTACTTCTTCTGGCAGTACAGCTCCAGTAAACCAGAGGACTGTTAGCTCACCTTCTCAGCCAGCTCATGTAGCAAGATGGAAGAAGATAACATAGCTTTCTAACTAAACCTGTTATTTCCAGGTTGAAATTGCAATAATTTTGTTACTTAGCCTCTTTCTGTTACTGCTTGTAAAG
This sequence comes from Ara ararauna, assembly GCA_028858755.1. Taxonomy (NCBI): domain Eukaryota; kingdom Metazoa; phylum Chordata; class Aves; order Psittaciformes; family Psittacidae; genus Ara; species Ara ararauna. Next base: position 64,921,042 of record CM054376.1, on the reverse strand, counting down.
AAAGAAATAAGAGTTCCTTTCACATTGTACCACATGATACCATCAAGTAGCTGATATCAATGCATCAAACTGCAAATAAACAATCGACTGGACATACTAACCCTTACTTAAACCTTGAGATAGAAATGTTGTAATGCATTTTTAAATGGCTGCTTAAGATATTAAAAATCACAACAGAATTATGCTTAACTTGCTTAAATTTGAATCAAATAGATAATCAGCTGGCTAAGAGCTGCAACCATGTAATCCGAAACATACTACATTTGTATTCCAAGTCTAGCAGCCTAAAAACTGCACAGCAGACTGGAAAAGCAGACAAACACATTCAGTTCCTAGCAAAGACATACCAAACTGAAAAATACCATTCACTGAGCTCTAGTCTACTACCACTGATACCTGAAGCATTCTACTACCCAAAATATGATCCTGTCAATGGTGGTGAGTATTTCAGCATTGGTTCCAGTACAGCTGAACAGACCCACGCTACATAATGTAGCGATATCTACTCATAGTCCAAATAAACAGCCAAAGTTAGATTACCAGCACTTCTTGACCAGGATCATGGAGCAAAAGCACAATGCCATATTAACATCAGTGCACGTTTCCGGTGCCCAAAGCATTCTGTTTCATAAACATGCCTGCCTACAATCTAAAAGCATAGAGAAGGATTTGGCTGGATTACTGCAACTGAACAATTCACATAGCTGTAACTTTCATATTTGCGAATGCTGCAAGTCTACCAACATTGCATAGGATGAGCAAAATATTGCGGAAATCACAATTCACACAAACTGTACAGTTTGTTCATGTAGCCTATTTCAAGATGCCACTAGCTTGTCACCAAAATGTGCCAAGGATGCAAGCAAGCTGGCTCTCTCCAGAACCAGCCTGGATCCATGGGAATCTGTGAGCTCAGGCACGTCATACAGCCGTACAGCCATAACTGTGCACAGGGGCATGCACAAGCACCAGGTAACAACACAGTTCTGGCACCACTTATGACTTAGCTGGTCATTTCTGCTTGATACAGCATATAAAAAAATTACTCTTTTTAACAGGAAGCCCACCATTTGTTTTCCATCGTAAAATTACATGATCCAATACATGGACACACAGAGGCCTTCGTCACAAACCTATGCTGCCAAGTAACCAAAATTCAATCAGTAAACTTAGGCCAGGACCCACAGGTCTACACTGAAATCCTGGGAGTTACTCTGTTAGCCAAGAAATTTCGATTTTCCATGAACCTACGGGTCAAAATACATTTAATCCTCTGCACAATTTCTTTCATAAGTCTCTCTCTGTGCAGACATACATAAGCACAGCTAGAAATTAGAGACTATTCTTTCAAGGTGAATAGTTCACAGGGTCTCCAGCACCCAGCACTACTGACTGGCCTCCATGCAAACCTCTTCATCTGTGTGGATCACCTCCCGGAATGCTGAAGACAAGCAGCGGGTACCCCAGCATCTCCGCAAATCTCCCCCACACCATACTGCAGACTCCCCAGGAGCCACAACCTCCCTGTCCCCCAGGATGCACCGGGGATCCGCCGGGTACTTTAACTTGAATGTCCCTGCCGCACCACTGGGTCAATAGCTCGAGGACTGCCACAGAAATAACCACATAAAAAAATGAAAATAAAATTACAGGAGAAAAAAAGCGACCCGACGACCCGCCTGCGAGCCAGTGTGCCTCCCAAGCTGGCCCAGGGCGGCGGGCGGTCTCCCCACATCCCGCGGCCCGGCTCCCAGCCGGCCCTCCAGCACACCCGAGGGCTGGGGCCAGGGGGCTCCCTCCCGCATCTCCGTCGGGGCTCCCGCGGGAAAACCGCCCTCCCCGGCCACAACAAAGGCAGCCGGAGCGGCCCAGCGCCGCCGCAGCGCCCGCGGAGCTCCGCGGTCCCCTCCGGGTTTCCCTCACCCGTCTCGCTGTGCCCGAGGCCCCGGCACAACCCCTGCCCGCCCCGCTCAGCGTGGCAGGGCCGAGCCTCCCGCCTCACAGCGGCCAAGGAGCGGCCGCTGAAATAAAACATTAAGAACCCCTGGGGGATGGAGGGGTGTTTGCCCATGCAGTGACAATGACCCATCACCCGAGGCACCTGCGCCGCCGCCCCCTCCTCCAACCCAGCAGCGACAGAGGGAGGCGGCCGCCCTCCCGTATGGCATCCCCGGGGAATGGGGCGATCGCCGCGGCCTGCGGCCGGGCCGGGCCGAGCCGACCCGAGCAGGGCCAGCACCGCGGCGGGGACGGGGGCTGCAGCCTGCCGCGCCGGGCCCGCGAGAAGGTGGCGGGTCTCCCCGTGGCGCAGCGGGCCCAGCGGCGGTACAACAAAGCGCCGGGGCTCGGGGAGCGGCGGCAGGGCCGCCAAGCACTCACCGGGAGGCGGCGGGGGTCTCCGTCGGTGCCGCTGTGCCGTGCCCGGCCCGCCCGCCGGGCCGGGGGGAGGAGGCAGCGGGTGGTCTCTCCTTTCGTCTCCTCGCCTCTCTCCGCTCCTTTCCGCGGGCACGAGTCGGGAGTAGGGGAGGGGGGGGGTTACGCGACGGGGTGGCCGCGGCCGGGCGGTGCGGACCGGGCCGGGAGGGCGGCTCCCCCGCTGCGGCCCGGGCGGGCTCCTGCGGGAGGCACCGCCACCGCTGCAGCGTCCAGGCGCTGGGGTCGTTCTGGTCCCATCAACGCCGGGCCGGGCTGAGGGGGCCGCGCGAGGCGGGGCGGAGGGAGCGGGGCCGCTCCCCGTGGCGGCTGGTGGCCATCTTAGTCCTCCTCCTCCTCCTCCTCCGCGGCGCCGAGTGCCCCCTCCCCGCCCGGCTGCCAGCGCTGCCTCCTCCCTCCGCTCCTCCTCCTCCTCCTCCTCCTCCTCCCGGCTGGCTGCGGTCGCCGCTGCTCCCGCGGCCCAAGGAGGCCGCCTCGGGAGAGTCGGTCCGTAATGGCGGGCCCCGGGAGCAGCCCCTCAGGCACCGGCTCACAGCCCCGTCCCCTCAGAAAGAAGGCTGCTCGCAGAGGGGCTCCTCTGCTCGCCCAGATCGGGTCGGCTTGACAGACGCACAGGCTCCCTTCTTAGTTCTAGAGCTTTTATAATTATCTTACTTTTTAGAGCGGTGGGTTTGGTTTCTCCCCGTCCTCTGGCAGAAGTCCCACTCCTCTCGCACTGCAAGCCGGCGTCCCCTCTCCTCTATCCCCGCCGCCAGCCACACACCGCAGGCCCAGGCAGATGACAGGCTGCCCAGCGTGCCGGGAGGAGAGCTGTCCCAGCCGGGAGCCTGCTTATGGGATGAGGAAGGAAACGCGGGTCAGCGCAGGAGCAAGGAAGCCACCTTCGGTTTGCGGTTGAGGTGATCTCCCTTAGCTTTTTGTCAAGTGTACATTTAGGGGAAGTCCACTTTGATAACTCTAGTTTTGACCACAAAAAGTGTCGTACATCTGTGGTGGCCAATCTCATCCATACAATCCAAATATTTAAACACTGAAATAGTTACTCTTTTCCTAATTAAGCCAGAAGTTCAGTTAAATTCCCAACAGCCAAAGGCTGTTGCACACACTGCAACCCTGGGGCAAAGCCTCATCTGCTTGGATACTCCCGGGGAATGGTGCAAAGGTGTGTCCACATGTGTGTGACCAGATACCCTTCTGCCTTTTTCTAGTCACTTATAAATTCACATCCATCAAGAAGTCAGCACCTAGCAGTTTTTCACCCCATGCCAGTTTTGTTTGGGGTGTTTTTTCATTTACAAAATCCCTTCTTCAGTCTTCACTGAAAAGACTAAATAGTAGTTTGGAGAATCTGGCTGCAGGGGTAAAAGCTGCAATAAACAATGCACAAATCATCCAAGTTCCTGTATTTCACTGGCAAATTATACCTCTTCCATCTACGACGGGGTCTTTCTAAATGAAGCCATGTACCCTGTTGTACTTGAGGGCAAACAGAGTAAACCCCATTTACCCAGTCTTCCTTCTCTGGCTGTTAGCATCAAGCATGTAAATCCATTTAATGTTTTTGCTGGCTGATGTACTGCTGTTCAGCTGACAGTGGAAATCATCCTGTTGCCATTTAGGTGGAGGAGGCCTCTGCATAAGACTCATGGATGTCTGGAGTGAGGCTAATTCAGCTGCTAAGGAGCCCTGACTGAAGATAAAGTGTAACTTCAAATGAACTCCATTTCTCCCAAGAAAAAACAAAATAAGCAAGGACAAGTTTATAACCTCCTTGCCTACACAATACAAGATTGTCTTTACTTGCTAAAGGCGTCTTCATGCATCCCTAACTTCACTGTATTAACAGGAACAAGATTTAGCCCAACTCAGAACAGCCTGGGCAGTGGGGCTGGAATGGGACTGACTGGCCCTTTGCAATACCTGTCATTTTTTCTGTGAAGAATAGACACTATAAGAGAAATTATACAAAGTATGTCATCATATTCCTATCATTGTAGTATGATAAGTGGCAGAAGCTCTTCAGAAGTTGGTATTCTTGTGCCCCTGGAAAGAAAAATAACAACCCTTAAAATTTATGCCATGTGTATCTTGTTTTGTGCCTCCTAACCAAATGCCTACTTTTCCCCACTTTCTGGATGCAGAGCATTTAAACAAGCTCTTTCCCAAACACTTTACCCAACTGCTCTTTGCAGCTTCCTTCCCACATCATATGCTAACAGAATTGTCACTGTCAGCTGTGCAAAAAAAAAACACCCAACCAATGGTTGTCTATGGTTGAGGCCATATGAGAAATGTTACAGGAATAGGAAGGGAAAATGAGGAGGGTCAAAACATGAAATTGTAGACTTACTTTCAGGGGATACCTTTTGAGGGCACTCACCGGCTTTTGCGCAGGACATGGAATAACGTATACAGAGAAGCAAAGTATGTTGAGTTACATTCTATCACATACCAGACTGAAATATTTTGTCCCTGGAGTGAAGGCTAAGCTTGAAGTCAGTGAAGAGTGTGTTTCTGCTACAAAACAACCAGTGTCTGTATCCGGGTCCATTCAAAGCTAACATGTACGTTTACTTGCATGCCTGAATTTTCACAGGTGCATTGTCCTTAGTTAGTAAGCCATGCCAGTCTAGAAGCAAAACCATGATGCATGCTACTAGGCAGAATTTGGCCATGTTTGATTTATTTTCATTCTGGACTGCAGCAAGGGGAAGCACTGATTTCATCAGCTTGTTCCTACCCTTATTTCACTTACTTACTGTGCAAGATGCCATCTGTGAATGGTAGATAGCAGTTATACTTCACAAAACAAACAAATCTCTCTGTAATTTATATGTAGGAGGATACTTGCATCTTTCATATGTAAAGGATTAACAAGATCTATCTTAGCCAATTCTACTGAGTAAGAATGAAAGCCTACAGAGATTATGCTGTTTCTAACTCATTATAGGTAGAGGTAAACTTCATTGGAAAGCACAGAAATCTTCCAGGATGGCTGTGGGATTTGCACAGACAGCTGTACGTCAGATACAAGTTTTACTGAGTGCCAAATTGTATTGCTTTTTTCTTCTTGCGCAGTTAATGCTCACTGCATCCCTATTTATAGTCACTGTGTTTCAGTTAGTTGTCACAGTTCCAAGCTGTAATGATCCATACAGAGTGACACCAGACATTCTTTTTACCTTCTCAACACCTCTTCTCCTCTTGCAAAGCTCATCACAGGTACCTCCTTATCTTTCCCAAACAAGGTGCTAGTTAGTAATTACAGTGTTAGTAAAGTATTTACAGTTAATTTTTCTTCCACTTTGCAAAGCAACTGTGCACAAGGGATTACATCCATCCTTAAAAACTATGGAGATACATTAGCTAATACCAAAGTACAGGAAAACCAGAAGTGGAAAGAAATTAGTACAAGAAAGTGAAAGAAAATTGAGGGAATTTTATTCTCCCCCCTTTTTTTTTAATATTTTTACAGAAGAAAATAACACTGTTTTCCAAATTTATGCAGCCCAACCTTTTCATCATACAAGATTCCTCTTAATTCCTTTGAGAAGTTCTCTTCCCTCTCTCTTTCCTGCTTGTTTACAGATAACTTTTGGTACTGAATAAGAGGAAGGGTGGCGTTGTTGAATTAACTTGTGTGCATATCTTGTGACACTCATGGTGACTTTGGCTAAAATTTGAAAAATTAAAAAAAAGAAATTCCCTTGTCACATATGTTCTTCAGAGAAATAGTGGGCTGCTTGTCAGAAGTTAATAAATTAAACAATCCACAAATAGTCTAGTGCTGAGCTCATAGCATTTGTAAAGCATTAACAGAGTCACCACAGCAAAAACACCAGCAACCCGATGGAGTAGCAGTGGAAGACAGCAGCAGCGAGAGCTACTCCTCCTTTACCCTCTGGGTCCCATCCCTATTTAGGATAAATAGCCTTTCTTCTGCTGTCTGTAGATGTTAGACACATAGTTCAAGTAATTAAACATTTGCATCCCAGTGCTGCAGGTTCAGAGTTCAAAGGTGGATGACTTATGAATAGTTTGCTACAGCTGAACATTGTGGGTTTGGGTTTTTTCTTCTATAACAAAACCACTGATAAAACAGCATTGGATTTAACAGCAAGAACAGGAGGATGAGGGGAAGAAGCAGGACAGAGGACAGTGTAACAACAGAATTCCCAGCCCACAAAGCTTTAGGTCACATCTGTAACTGTAAAAGAAACCAAAGTTTGCAAAGTTCTCAAAATCCCTGCCCATCCTCAGATTATTTGTGCAGAACAGAATTCTTGCTGCAGAGGTTAGAAGCCTAGTCACACAGCTAGTCACACATAACTGGCGTACAGTGAAATATTATTACAAGATTCAAAGAATGAAACATTGATAGAAAAGAACATAAGCAATACTTGCTTGTAAACAAGAATCACATTGTGCATGGGTGTACATGGGAAAGAGCAGGTAGTTAAAAAGAGAAATCGAATAAACTGCATGTTACTAGATGTTTAGAGGATATGGAAAATTTAGAGGTTGGAGCCATACTCCCCAGGTCTAAATTTTCACATGCCTGTATGCTGATGATTCTTATGGACTCTCAGACCTGCACAGGCAAAAGGCACACCGCAGTTTCAAGAGCCTTGATTGTGTTCAGACCACCTCCCACACATCCAGCGAAAGTGGGGAAAAAGAGCAGGTGGCGACAGAGAAGGTGCAGGTCAGCTGAGGTCATTGCGGCTTACGGCCTGAAAGCCTGATGATCCCAGGAGTGAATCCGAGACGATGAGATCACCCTCGAGTAAGGGAAATATGCTGCCATCTGGTGCCTCTGGAGAAACTGAAAAAAAAATAGAAAGAGGGCTCTCTTGGTGGTGTGCTTCACCTGCTGTGGGGTCAGTGCTGCTGGTTCACTCCTACAGATCTCCAAAAAAAGCTGGTTGTCTTTTTGTTGTTCAAAAGTGTTACCGTTCTGCATGGCATATGAAAGACTAGCTTGTGAAGGCATACACTGAATCTCAAACAGACTGAAAAAGTGCATTTTACCGTAGTTTGCCCAAAAAAGAAGCATCTTCAAGTATTCATGCAGTCTTTAAGGCAGATGATTTTAGGAAAGATGGTTTTAAACAATGTCCCTTAGTTCTGAGGATGCCATACACCTTGTTTATTCTGATGAAGGTATGCATATCCACACCAAGAACCTGCAAAATGCTCTTCTATGACAAATCCTATGTGTACATATTTTACTACCATGTATCAAAAGAAACTTGAAATCTGCACAGTACATCTGAAAAAGAACCGAGCAGCTGCTCTTTGCTATCAGGTTTTGTGAAACAGTTTAACAGAACAAGGATTCAGTGGGGTTTTCTTGCAGAACTGACTTTGACCTTGACAATCACCGCACAACCTCATGTAGTGCCCACTATTTTATCCTATGGGCATTGTGAATTATATTATACATAGACAGTACATGTCAGAAGTCTCAAAGGATACAGGACAAGACACTAAATACTGCTTATTTTTATGAGTCGCCTGTTACAGCAGCCTTTTTCAGATTGTTGTTGATACAGCCTCAGAGGATGTGCCAAATATGTACTGAGACACCCCACAGTGTTAGAATGAGAGTGTTATTTTTGTCTAAGATATTTTTATTTTTACAGGCTTTCACAGAAAGCCATAATGGTAGCTTGGAGACATTGAAATGACTTATCAAATAAAACCTCATATATTGCTCTATTTTAGATGCAGCGGTAATAAAGATAGCTCTTTCTGTGAACTTAAATTTGTCTCTTGACCAAGGCACAGGAAAAATCCAAGGCCTTCAGGTCAGCTTCCCACTGGAAGAAAACTGAGTGAAGTGGGTTATATACCTAATTTATTTTTAAACACGTAATTTTTGGAACAAAATGATCACAAAATCTCAGTTTTGCAATCCGCTTTTGCACATAAACAAACTCCCACACCACCATCAATTTTGCAGGAAGATATCCTAATCCAAGAACAGCTTCAAGATCATGGAATAATCTAAGAACCAAAGAGTCTTCCAAAAGGCTTCTTGTACAATTCTGCAGAACAAAGAGAAAGAATATGTTTATGAGCAAAGAAAGATGTTTGTAAAGCTATAACTAAAAGGGCTTTCTTGTCACTGCCTGAACATGTATTTTCCCACTTTAACCTAAATGTCTGGTTTCTCAAGATGCAAGTTCAATGCTAACTTTCTCTCTTCCAGTGAGTGACTAATGCAGCCAAACAAAACTTTTGCCACTGCAGGCTTGTTATACATACCTGCAAGCAACCCGAGTCTGTCATGACACAGACTTCAGAAAGTACAGAAAATCATAAGACCAAATAAATTTAGCACACCCTCATTTCATAAATCACTAGGGGGCTGCTTTTGTTCCAGCTTTCAAAGAGTGGACAAGTAATTAACAAGGAACATGTTAGTTAAAAATATGTATTATTACTTACTGTTTATTATTATTTACCATGTCATTTGAAAACAACAAGCCACATTATCCCTTTGGCTAAATCACTAAAGTTCTGTAGAAAAAAAAGAAGCATTACTAGACAAGCTATATGAAGACTGATGTCACTTAAGAAAGGCTGATCAAAAACTTGTTATTTCCATAGTAAGCTACTTCCACTTAATTCCTAGCCTTAATGTATTTACAGCCAGTTTATACACATCTGTTCCTAAAAAACCTACATTTTCGTTCAAAATGGAGCTAGATCCCCTTATGAACAATGTTGTACTGGGAGCACTTGGAGTCCTTCCTCTTCAACATCATTAGAATTGCTTGCTGGTACCTGGAGGGAGTCTGAAGCTTTTAGATGTGTACGTAGCTTACTGTAGAGGAGTAATTTCTTTGACAGTCCCTTGCCCATGAACAAATCAGGCAACTTGAAGACCTTCTAATATTATTAGCCGTGACATATAAAATTAGTTTTAAGAAATAACAAAAAAACATTGTCAGTGACTGTGGCAGCCTTGTTAACAGCAATTTACATTGTCAGTCTCCCTTCAAGTTGCAGACTAGGGAAGCCATTTAATTTCAAACATAAGAAGCGTTTTCTGTGTGTTCTCCATCTCCGAAGCCATTTAATTTCAAACATGAGAAGCGTTTTCTGTGTGTTCTCCATCTCCAAAAAGATTTCATATTAGCCAAACTTTTGACTAGTACAAAAACAGATGATAATTTTCTGTTTCTGTAGTAGATTGCTAGGTGACTAAGGGCTACTTCTAAGCAAGACATGAGAAACACTGCTGGAAAGATCCCATGCCTTGTCAGTAGGCTTAAAGCAAGGATACAGGGTCCGCATCTCCACTGGATCATTCCTTAGGAGTCTGCCTATTGAGAAAAGTGGAAAACCACCAGGTTAAAATAAGCATGACATCCAGAGAGGTGAAATTGTAGCAGGGATAAGCTATAGCCTTGGTGCATTTGCGTGGTCCTGAGGACAAGAAACACAGCTCATGCTATCTGTGATTAGAATTTACCTGGTGCTTTCCAAGCAGCTAGATGTGTTTGTCTCTAGGCCCATGTTACCACAATAACATGAGATCTCCTTAAAACCCCTATTAGTTTCCCAGAATATTTTAGTTGTCAGCCTGCAATCATTGCTCAGCATACTTGCATGTTACAAACCCTCTATTGCAAGGTTAAGAAATAGATTTAATGGGTCTTAGCTTTTCAGTAGCAGTCTGCATAAATCAACATAAATCAAATCTGTCAGCAACATTCTCCATCTGTATATTGGCATATTTATTTTAAACATGTAAAAATTACACTTTACCTTGAGTCACAGGAGGAAGGAAGCAACTCCTGGCTTTGTATTGTTTCATCATTTTGGCCAACCAACTTCTGACAAAAAGTGTTTTTGATAGGCAAAATGAATGCTTCATCAAAACCTCTGGAAGAAGCCATGTACACATGTACCAAGGCAAAACTACAGGTTTTTCTCTCACCACCTAATTGCCACTATCAGATGTAAAATGTAGACTTCTTAAAAGGAAATGGAGCCACATCCACCGATCTGTAACTGTATCTCCTGATGCAGAAGTGGTCATGGTTTACATGTAATCTACTTCTGAAGTTCAAGCCAGCCACACAGGTCAGTCAAACAGGACAGGGTTTGAGCACTTCCTTGCCAGATGTGCATTCACCCCAAAAATGTTTGTAGTTAGCATGTGGATTTATTTTATTGGTAATGGATGACGTGTCTGAAAATAAGACATGGGTATGAAAGGCAACAGTTTCCCTGCATGTTTTAAGCTTTCTCTCCCCCCTCTCCCCCCTTAAATCAACTGATCAACAAGCAAACAAACTAACTTGCATATTTATTTTAATCTGCTCCTCTATTTCCTTGCCTCCTTTTCCTCCATCACATGATCCTTCCTTCCACAAAACACCATATAATTTTGTACAGTGTCAGCTGTAAGAAACGGAGAGCAGGACTCTGTGAAGTTTGATGGGCCTCTGACAGGAGACAGTCCTTACTGTTATTACACACGCGTAGTCACTGTACGAGCCAAAATATCCAAAACACCCAATGAAGGCTTCTGGAAAACAGTTCCTGTCCACAAACTCCTCCTGGTGGTGATCCCTCATAAGGAACATAAAATCCTTCTTCTCAATCGATTAACTTTCTCTCCCCAACATTTCCTCTTGTCACTTCTGAAGAGATAAACCACAAACCCTACAACTGATTTTATTTCCACTTTCAGGTTCCGATCAGAAAGGCATGAGGATATGCTATTGTCAAGTTGTCGTGGTTTAAACCCAGCCAGCAAATCAGCCACGCAGCCCTCACTCACTGCCCCTCCCTTCCTCCCCCCCTGCCTCCCCCCCCCCCCCCCCGGAGGGATGGGATGGAGAATCGAAAGAATGTAACTCCCACGGGTTGAGACAAGAACAGTCCCATAACTAAGGTATAACACAAACCACTGCTGCTACCACCAATAATAATAATGATAAGGGAAATAACAAGGGAAGAGAATACAACCGCTCACCACCCACCGACTGACACCCAGCCTGACTGAGCAGTGATCTAACCCTTCTGGGAAACTGCCCCCAGTTTTTACATCCTGGGCATGATGTGCTGTGGTATGGAATACCTCTTTGGCTAATTTGGGTCAGGTGTCCTGTCTCTGCTTCCTCCGAGCTTCCCCTCTTCCCTGGCAGAGCATGAGACTCAGAAAGTCCTTGGTCAGACTGAACATTACTGAGCAGCAACTAAAAACATCGGTGTTATCAGCGCTATGGCCAGGCTGAAAGTCAAAAACACAGCACTGCACCAGTTACTAAGAAGGAGAAAAATGTCTGCTACTGCTGAACCCGGGACACAAGTCATCAGCAGAAAATACTGACTGTAACAGAGCAAAGACAAAGCAGCTCCTGCAAATCCTGTGTTCTAGGAACTGGGAAATGGCCAACAGAGCTTGAAAAACTCTCTTAGCTAGTTAATAAGAATACACGTCTAAAACATTTCCTTTTCCAGCAGATGCTACAGGAATTAAATCAAGGTAAAGGAGTGAGATCTGAAAGGAAAATCATGAACATCATATTATATTGCTTCTAAACTTTTCAGAGATGGACCTGTGCTGACAACACTTCAGCTATTCCTTCATCACCTAATGAGAGATCACACAACGAGATTTTTCTTCCCTGCTTGAAGCAAAGACGTAAACCATCTTTTTAGGGGAAGGGGGCAACGTTGCTTAGTTCTTGTCAAAACCAAAGAGATGAGTGGCAATGCTTGCAGGAGCAGTTGCTGCAGTAATTCCATTCTCCAACATCTTTGAGAGGTGCCAATTTTTTGGCCGCTGAAACCTCAGTTATCCCTCATAATGATGTCTTCAATGTAGCCTTTTCTGTGATTACCAAAATTACTCAACTTTGGTCAAAGATAAGCAGCTGAAAACATACTGAACTTCAGCCTCTGTGATACAGACTCATCAGTTATAGATGTTTCTCTTCTCATTCCCCTCAGCTGGGAATCACAGCTAGTTCTCAAACATAACTATTTTAGCTTTGAGATTAAGACTCTTATGGACGTAGTCTTCAGTCCAGATTTTACTAGAACAAGTAGTGGAAATGAAAAATGAAGCAAATTTAGAGAAATACCAGGACTAAAGCATAGAACATCATGACTTCACAATACAATTCATATTAAGAACTGAATTTGTGGTAGACAGGCTTTATTGGATTAATTTAAGGGACTTTAACCTTTATAAATGATGCAACTTTAAGGAGAAAATATTAAATGGGAAAATAAATCAATATAATTTTAAGTTACAGGATTTGTCTTTCTCCCATGACTGTCTAAAGACTGGGAGAAGCTAAGATAAAAACCTCAAATTATGTTGGCTCATATACCTCTTAATACTCTGAGAAAATAACCAGATTTCTGTGACAGTTTTTCAGTGGTAAAATAGCTTCTAAATTCAAGGTTGAGATTGCTTTGTCAGCAGGACTTGATGGCACAGCTATACCTGCTGTAGGGGATTGTATTACGTGACCTGCAAATGCCATTCTATTCCTGTTTCTCTGTCACACAAACTGCCCATGAGATTTACCTAAAATTGAAAGGTGACTCAATCTCCCTATCCAGAATAACGCTGATATTTTTGCATGAGTGTAAGCTCTAGCTTGTACTGTGATGATAAAATCTTTCCTGAGACACCCAAGGAAGATCTCTACCATGTAGGAGTTTCCATCACAGTTCCTAGAGGCTTACTGAGCAATTCGCATACTTCCCACGTAACACATTTCTACCATCTGCAGCTTTCATGTGGTTTCCAGATGTCCTATTGCCATTGGCAGCCATTTGTAAAGGAGCCTTCAGAGCACGGCTTTCTTGCTGTTTCCAGGGCAATGCCAACATGGTCATGTTGTAGCCCTAGCACATTCAAACACCATGTCCAGCCTAGGCTGCATCTCAGCACCTTCTCACCACCAGCCAGAAAGCTAAAGCAAGGCCAGCCTCATCTTGCTTTAACTGCTTGGTTTCTGATTTACAGTCACATCCTGCTTTTCTGCTTTTTGCCAGTCCATTTGGCAAATTCGGACTTTCCTGGTACCCTACCAGGATCTTCAGAGCTGAGTCTGTCCTGCCCTCTGGCAGCACCAGGCAATCACACACACCACAGCTGGAGAGACCTTCCCCAGCTGTCCTCCTGTAGGTGCCATAGGGGTGGGAGTGCTGCACCAGCACTCCAGCTTAGGGTTTTTTCCTGCACAGGAGCAGTGATTTGGAGAAAGAGGAATGGTGTCTAACAGGCTACAGAGGGGATTTTTTGGAGGTAGGTTGCAAGGGAGAGAGCTGCTTGAAAGAGCTAAGGGCAGGGAAGCGCACAGAGTATTTTTGGGGATTGAAGTGTTTTATAAGTTGAGAAAAAAATGGTGATGGCCTGGAGTATCATTTGTGTGCTTGAATAGGTCCCACTAGGCTAGCCAGCTTCCTTGGGGAACCGCTGTGTGTTCCTTCCCAGGGCTAGACACAGCACGCTGGTATGTGTGAGGGGAACGGATCTCTAAATGGGCTGATTTGCACAACGGCTTTGATTTCATTCAATACATACAGAAAAACTTTCATGTGCTTCTTCCCTTACCCCCTTCCCACAATACACAAAAGGATATTCTTTTTTTTCTCCTCAATAAGCAGGTGAGAAGCAGAAATGGCCAATTCAGAAAGATGGTCTGCCCAAAGTCGTAGGAGACATTTGCATGCTATCATGAAAAAGATGTGATGCCTGGATGGATTACTCGATTTCCAAGTTGTTGCATCTAGATAAATCATGTTATAAATTTACTTGGTGTTTTAAGTAGCTAATTCTGGGAAAGTATCATCTTTCCCTCACGTTTTTGGTCTGTGAGTACAGCTAATTTAGGCATCACACTTCAGTCTCTCGACTGGGTGGGTGTTGGATAAGGTGCCCCTGGCTCTGTGGGACCAGCAGCTGGGTGCACACTGCAAAGTCTCTGTGCAGGCTGCAGGCTTGCCTTCAGGGAGGGTGGAACTTGAGAGTGGCCCCTCCAGCACCTAACATCCCAACAAAAATCCAGACAAAGCATTTTCAAGCTATTGGCTCCACTTTGAGGCATTTTTATTTACAAAGCCTTGCAGAGGAGGTGCCTGGCACGATCTTTATTTCACAGCAGAACAGGGGGATCCTGCAGCAGGGCTGCAGACTGTTTGCAAGGGGGGAGCTGATCACATGTAGGAGGGAATGTGTATTTGCTCTGAAGCTGCAAGCAGCTTCTTCTGGAGGCAGGTACACAACCAAACTCCCTCCTCTTCTTGTACGTGAAACATCAGGCAGCACTCAAGAAAACTAGCCTGAGTTTTGTTGAATGGAGGGCCATTCTCTAGAGACACTGGGAGGACCATCGAGATTGGTCCTTTCAGTCTGTCAAAATGAGATGGGTTTAATTTGTGCTACCAAAATATATTCAAATTTCTTATTCCCAGGCAAAAGTACTGGTTTCCAAAATACTGCGTTCAGCTGTCAGTCTCTCAGGATCCATATGAATGTGCTTTGATCTCCAAGCTTCTCCTCAGCTTGTCTCTCAAAAGCCTGGCTGTAGGGATTTTTGCTGCAGCTTTTTGGGCGTTTTAAATAAAGGTCATTAAAAAAACACAGGAAAAACCAGACAGCTATCTTTACAGCCTATCTGAGAAGGCATACCAGTAAAAAATATCCCATTTACTAATTGTTAGATAGAGAACAAAGCTTAATAAGATTGATTTATAATGAGCTTTCCCAAATACCAGTTACTGAAACAAGAATGTGAAAACCAGGCATAAGCGATGGAGAAGTTGCATAGCATTTATAAAAACAAGTTGCTGTATTAATCCTCAGTAAAGCAATAGTTTCATCCTTCTCTCTGAAAGTATACTAGAACTACAGTAGAAGCAAAAGTAATATTATTAACCCAACTGTTATTTTCACTTAGGTCAAGTTTAATTAAGGCTTGTCTTAATTCAAACAGTAATATCACATCCCTGATAAACCCCCCTTTGCACTGAACACCATCAAGTTCCCAAGAGTTTCAGTGTTAGCTCAAGTTAATTATGTTTAAATTCTTTCCTTTGGTGTGCTGATGTAAAGATTGTCATCTGACCCCTCAGAACAAGTGCAGAGAATTAAAGCTTTCTGCCACTTACAGCCGAGCCTGCCTTACCATTGCGCCCTTGTGGTGGAGTTAGCCCGCCTTAAATTTTAATGCAGAAGGACTACCTCATTGCTTAGGAAGCCAAGCAATGTAACTGCCTCTTAAAATTCTTCCAGGGAGGTTTTCAAAGCCTCTCTCTGGCTGAGTTCAAGGTAAACAGTACATGAAACCCAAGTTAATTTGCCTGGTGCATGCTACGAGCTCCCGCGTGCAGCAGCTCCAGAAAAAGCAGCAGTTTCTGCTCCTTGACTAGAAGCCTTAGTTCAGCCAGGGTTAGAGCCTGGTCACTTGCCCCAGTGGAGGTTTAGGAAGCTATGTACCAGGGGAAAGCCCTAACTTCTCTAGTGACCCAGCACAGATGGGCAGCTCACAACCAGCCCCACACTGACACAAGGCTTCTACAAAACAGGCAGTGAGAGGGATCAGGCCTCCCCTGCCGGGCCTTAAATGTTCTGAGGCAGGTGTTCGAGAAAACCAGGCAGCAGGCAGGACACTGTCTGCTGGGCTCAGGTATAATACAGGCAGATTGCAATGTGGTAGATGTGACACCTCAAAGCATCGCTAGTACCAGTTGTGCAGGGGTTAATAGTTAGCCTGAAGGACACCGCACAAAGGAGAGGCTGTGCACAACCAAGCAGGCACAATTAGATTAAATGCAGACATGTCATTTTTCACATTGATTTTCTTCTTCAACACAAAAGAGCCAATTGTCCACAATTGCTGCAGGAAGAAGGGACCTGGCCTGTAGTTTTACAGCACTTCCACCTGGAGTTTTAGTCAGAAACTTGTTTTAGTGCAGCTGGACAGCACATAGTCTGGCGGAGCTTGCTTCCCACTGTCTCAGGGTAGCCTGCATTTGACAGGTACGATAGCTCGTCGCACCAGAAACAAGGTCAAAGTACGCAGAGCTACACACACACCCCCTTTAAGTACATACAAACCCGAATGATTAGCCAGTTAGTTAATATAAAGCACTACTGGGCAATTAGAGCTCTCACTATGTTTTACTTAAAGGTGTGCACGATTCTTGCCAGATAGCACAAGTACCTCATTTCCTGCACTCAAAGAACAGGGTCCTAACAGCAGAAGTGAGAACCTATCCTCCTGCTACACATTGGACTAGCTCAAAACTTGAGTCCGGCTGAGCTGGGGGCAAGTGGCCTGGTAGCTTTGTATGGGAGCAGCAACCACTTGAGGAAGCAAACTGCTGCTACTGCACCTTGACATAGGCAAGTGCAAGCGAACTGGTGGCACCTGAATGGGGCTGAAGCTTTGTATCTTCATTTCCCTATGAGAATATGTTGCCTTTTCATACTTGCTTGCAAAGGCTATGTCTGTGCCAACTAAATCCTAATAATACCAGGTCTTCCTCACCTGTTCCTTTGGAGATCAAAATATAATTTGCAGAGCAAGCATCGGTACTGAGAAGTCAGGGTGTAATATGTACGCAGTGAATAAATCATAGTGTCTGTAGTATACAGCGGTACATCAGTGGTGGACTTAGTGCTAGGCTAACGGTTGGACTCCCTGATCTCAAGGGTCTTTTCCAACCTAAATGATTTTGTGATTCTGTGTTTCTGGGTGACACACTACTGCCTGTTTCTGGAATGCTGTCAGATACAGGACTCACGTTGAAGTTTATGCAATTTGAAATTGCTAAACCATGGAATTGAACATCCATTTTCTAATTGAGAAACTATTTGCAAGAGAAAGAGCAATTGTACCTTAGCAACATGCAGGTTCTGGTACAAGCTGGACAAAGGGCCTCTGTGCAGTGTGGTTTAAGAGTTATGTACAATAACTAAAGTCAACTTAAAAAAAGTCACAAATTTCCTCTGTTGCAACTGCACGAACAAGGATTACTTTGGCTGCTGTGCCACTATCCCTGAAAGCAGCTCCTTCCAATTGCCTCGGCAAACACACCTTGAAAGGGTTTTGTCTGTTGAAGGTACAAAATTCCTGTTTCTGCGCAAGAAACAGTCCAAAACTACCTGTCTAGCAGGAGAAAACTCACCAGCACCATTGCATTTCCTTTCCTCAGAAAAGCATCAGAAAGCAGGCCACAGGACAGCTGCTTCTGTGCTTCTGTAGCTTCCTGAAGCCTGAGGAGGTGCACAGCACAGATGTGATTTGCTGATGGTGAGTGTTTAACAGATGTTACAGTCTTCACTGTAATATAGAAATGAGGTGCACTTGTTACTTAGCTTGTTTGAGGCTGCAGGAGGTGAATGGCCTTGGATCCAAGACTTAAAAGGAAATGAACAGCTGGGGACTGCCTGAAGTGTTCAGGGGCAAAAGGTAGGGAATTAACAGCAGGCGTTTGCTTAAGAATGTAATTTTAAGCAGTAATACAAAGGAATATAAGTTCTTGTTAAGAAATCTCCACCCATTGTACATGCTGTAGGAAATACTGGACAGGGGGATTTCTGTCTCAGTTTTATTTTTATTACAACACCTGCTTCGATGAAAGATTGAAACAGTCAAACCAAACCAGACATTATATGCTCATACCATTTACAGTATTTACATAATGTACATATTTATTTGTTTTTCTGCTCAGTGAGTAATTATAGCAACTTGAAACAAAACTGCAAATGAAAAGAGATACTGGTGTAAAAAGTTAAACTTTCCCTGTTGATCATATTGTAAGTGCTTGAACTAACAGAAGTAACAAGTGCGGTAAATGCACTTCTTAGTAAGCGAGCATAATTGTCACTATACAGTGACAGGTCCTGCTGAGGTTTATTTACACCAAGCCTAAGGTGGCAGGAAGCTATTGCTCTACCCAGAGAATTGATGAGTGAGTTCACAAGTGACTCCTTCTTCGTTTTAACACTGAACAGCAGAATCGCAGTGTTGAACTTTCTCTTCTGCAAATACATAGCAATTACTTTCAAATGCTCTGTTGTATTAAATGCTAAAATATAATTAAACTACCTTATTATACATGCTATAAAATTACACTAAATTTTTCAAGTTTCCAAAGTAACAATTACCTTTATATATATATTCTCTATATGATTTTTAAAATTTTTATTTCTTTTCAAAAACCCAGGATAAAGATATACCAACTTGATATACCAACTCCAGCATGGCTGTGGTTTTTCATAAGCACGTACTAAACGCCCATTAATAACCAAAGTTTCATCTAAAAGTTAGCTTTCCAGATATGCTACTTCTGTTGCCCTCTCATTTTCTTTTCTCTTCCCTTCTTTTTGAAGCACCTTTCCATACCTCCGACTCCCAGAAAGGCTGTGCTACCTTTTAATCTTAGGCTATGCTACCCTCTGGTGTAAAGGGCTGAAATTCAGTGCCCTCCAATTAATAAGCCAAGTCATATAGCCACTGATGGACGAGAAGGTGCCCGCCATGGCCTAAGCGCAAAAGGGAGTGCTCAGTGGTCCCACCTGCATGGTGCTTAAAAAAAGCAGCCTGTGTTTCACAGATGCATCTCTTCACCCACCCTAGTGATTTTCTCCATGGTTTTATCCTCAAGTAGCACCAGTCATTTAAAAATTTCATCTTTTCTATATATACATACATCTTTTAATATTTTTAATATATATGTACACACAGGGACATATGTGGCATCGGTATGTTAACTGCAGGAGAAAAACTTTTTACAATTAATTGGAAAAATTTAGTTTTATCAAGTTACAGTATACCAAAACAAAATTGGCATTTGTGCTTTCTGTTTATACAGGAGTAATTTCTGTCATTTCAAAAAAGTGTACCTTTTTATTTGCATCAAGACATAGCACATGATGAAAAAAGTTAGAAAACAGCTAGCATTGAGAATTACAGAACATCAGCTTTTCTCATATGTCTACAGCATAGCTGCTTTCTATGAAATTCTCTATTAAAACATCTATGTGGTTACCCAAGCTTGCTTGAGGATCTTCTTAATAAATAACAACACACAGCAGAAGAACCACGTATCCTGCCTTGCACTGTGCACATTCATGAGATAAAAGCTTCAGCCTTCACTGAGTAACATGTTAATAAAACAGCAGTTAAACTTCACTTGCTCAGGACCTCAAAGTGCTTTTAAAAAGAATTAAATACCCCCATTCTACACGGTAGTTAAGAGGCACAAGGAATAAGGCTTGAATTACTGTCTTCAGACACTGACCAGGCCATGGAAACCAAGGGTTTAAGCTCCAGATTCTCTCCAATCTGTTTCCCGGGTTGGAGAATCCCATTTTCTCAGGAAATCTCTACTCTTGGATGTAGATGCTTGTTTATAACCCATAACATTAACATAAAACCCAGCAGCTCCACACCCCAAACAGCCCACCTATAATTCAGCAAAGGTTCTTTTCTCTTGAAAGCATGAAATAGTTTTATAAGGTGTTTAATTAAAAACAGAGCTAATTTTAACTTTCACAGCGATTTAGTAAACAGAGGGAGTCTGACACAGCAGGCTATAACTACCTCTTTGACCAGGCTAACAAGTATTACCTGGCCAATTGTCATTTTAGCACTGAGCTACATTAAAGTGACCACCCGCCTCATCTGTTTATATTTCAGTAGCGACAGGAGACCAAGGAAAGTATTGCTAAGATACACAATATTAAACAACTCATTAAAACTAACAGTGAATTTTCTTCTTTTGTTTAATACAAAGTCTGTTGGGCTGGGTGCTGAAGGAAGGCTGCTGCCGTCCTCTTCAGGAACTAAAATATGCAGCATGTGAACTGTTACTTTGCGAGCATTTTATTTTAGGACTAAGAGACCCTCTGTGTCCTAATAGGAAGTCACAGCATTCACATTCACTTCGGGAAACATTCACCTCTTCCAGACCACAAACTACTCTCCCTTTAGCTGTTGTCTATGTTTGTATTTGCAATGCTTTTCCACAGGCTTCTTGTAAATGGAGGTTTCTTCTAGTCCTCCGTTTTGACAAACTACACTCTCAGAGATGGCTGCAGGATCCCTTTTTCGATGAGGTGAGATTTCAGGGTTTTGTACACGCTTAGTTGTTGCTCAGGCTGAAGAATCAACAGCTGTTTCAGTAATTTGCTGGGATTTGGACCCCTGTCAATAAAAAAAAATAGTATTCTTTTTAAGCAGCCACTCTAAAGAATCTTTTCAACAGCTTTCCATTTTCCTCTTGCTGCACAAGCAATGCCTTCCTATTTTGGGGGACACCAAATTAGGGATTTCTCCCATTCTTTCTCCTCAGGATGCATGAGCATACTGGCAAAGCATCCTCCTAATAGAAACTAAGAGGCATTTCTTGTATTTGCTGCCAAATGGAGATATTAAGAAGGCTTGACAAATAAGATTTCACTGATTCATCCTTAATCACTGTAATCAACATTTTCATCTAGAGATCTTCTTTAGTTTATCTTCTAAGAGGCTGCTACACAAAACTTTCTGGTATTAAGCGTACACAGGTTACCTTTAACAGTAGTCACAGAAACATTAAGGCACAGCTTGAACCTGACATAAATCCTAGGCAGCAACATGCATTTTCTTAATAGTTCTGTATTTTAAGACATTGCATAAATCGGATCTAGAAACCTGCAATCTCTGCTATGCTAACAGTGTGGAACATAACTTGTAAGAAACAGCTATGGTATAGCTCCTATGCAAGGTTAAAGAGTCAATATTGTAAAAAGCCCTTACCGTATGAAACTGGTGATATAGACATGAACAAAAGTGGCCATCAAGTACTGACAATCAAAGCGATCCATTATCCCACCATGCCCAGGGATTGTGTCTGCGAAATCCTTTTGGGTGTGAAGGACAAAGAGGGAAAAAATGAAGATAAAAGCAATGGTCAGCAATTCCAAGGAAACACACTAATGATGTATCACTTGGCAGCAGCACATTAAGTCCGCAATTAAGCTACAGTTTCACTGCACTGAGACAAAAGTCAGCAAGAGCCTCCTTTGCTAAAGAGGTTTTTAACTGCAAAGGTGAGTCAAGGGGCGAGAAGAAAAAGAAGAGATAAAGCAACTTGTCCACAGTATCACACAAGAGGACAGCATTTGGTCAGGCGCAGGTTTGCTAGCATTGGGTACACTTGCATGACTATACATACTTCATTTTGTAGCGAGTCTCTTAAGCTAATGGCTCCCATTTCTTGACTCGGCAGAATCCAGTTACCCTCTTTAATACTTTTATTGCTTTTTCCTCTACTGGTAGCTGCTGCTGAAACTTTTGTTACCAGGGAACATGTATTGGCTACAAGAGAAGCATTAACCTGAGGACTCTTTGCAAGTTATACTGCCCATTCACGCGCTGTTTGTCTCACTGGGTTCTCGGTAACCATAGTTAAAAACTATGTAAAAGTATTTAACACAATCAAAAACCCCTGTAGAGAAAAAATTGCCACTAGTTCAAAATATTTCTGATGCAAACAAATCTCAATACACTACCTTTGTGTTACCCCATCTTGTCCGTAGAACAGTTTTATCAAACTTCTCTCATATATCCTTTTTATCATTCACACTCACTTGTGAACTTCCTGGATGAAACCCCTGACCTTAGTCATGTAGGGCAATTGCCAGCAAGTTAAACCTGTCCTGTGCCACTGCCATTCCAGCCCTCTAGTGCTGGGCAAGCTTGAAGTGTCCAATCTAGCCTGCATGCTGCTGTCAGTAACAATTCCACAATAACCCTGTCTTCCTGACAGTCCCTTGGTCACCACATTGAGATATATATATATTAAAAAAATTAATATCTACTTTTTTATATTCTACTTTAAGTGTTGCTTTCCAGAAGCATTTTTTCCCCTCAGAAGCCCTTCTTCACACAGTCTTTTGCTGCCTGGACATGTACAGGTATGACAGCACACAAGGCTGCAGCTAGCCAGACAGTGCCAGACAAGCTGCTTGGACCAGTATAAGAAATAGGGGTAAGTACAAGCACACGTATGGGAGTTCAGCACAAACGGAGAGGTTGATATGCGTCTGTGCAAAGCACATGCCAAAACTGGTTGACATAGGGAAAAACAACAAGAACAACAATAAGCAACAGGATAAGAATTACAGCAGTCCTACCAAGACACAAAGAAGGTCGGGAGAAAATTTGAGGCTGCCCTCTTCCCATACTCCTGCTGCCACTTAATATCAGCCAGGGACAACACTGCCACAAGCGACAGCACACACCTTGCAATAAACAGAGGTTAGCATATCATAACATTTGCCAATACACACTCTTGTTACAAGGCAGCACTGTATTGGCAAAGGCAGCCAAACATCTCATGTTTTGGTGAATCTGACACATCAGCATCTGCGTACAACACAAATACTATTGGTAAAACGCAGCCTGCCCCAATCTGAAATGTAAAACTTTTGTTGGCGCCTCTTGGGCATCTACAGATTGCCTTTCATGTCAAGCGTAATGTCTAAACCCCTTCTGCAGCATGACTTGGAAGAGTAATAAACAACCAAAATATAAAACCAAATTATTGTCAGATTTCCAACACTAAAGTCACATTCCTGAAACTTTATATAATCAACATAACACATACATACATCTAATAAAACAAAGTACTGCTGCTGCTGCTAAAAACGAGCTCAAACATCATCACACCTGAGTAGAAACACTAGGTACTACAACGAATGATTAAAAGAACCCAAACCTAACCCACCAATTTATATAACTCAAATTAAAAAAAAAAAAACCAAAATAAGGCTGGCTTACAGGATTCATTACACACCTTGATTTTGAAAGCTCTTTTAAATCCACTGGCAAAGAATCCTCCAAATGGTCCAATTAATGAAGCAAATGTCGACAGTGCGATGCTGTGCAACTGAAATGGGTACATATTCACCGTTTCCTACAAGTAAATAGCGCTGTATTTCAGTATGTTTGACCATAAACATTTTAAGCTTAAATATTTTTAAATGGGGCTCCTACAGAACATATTTCCACAAAGCTCCAGGTTTTCTGGCACAAAGTAACACTGTAAAGAAAGGAAAAGTAGACACACTGTAGAAAGTTGCTGAAAGGTCTGGTCGTGTGAACTGGATAAAGTATTCAGGGTTGCTACAGCAGTTGACATTAACGAACAATGTGGTTTTCACCCAATCCCTTAGCTGATCATAGGGAATAGAATTACTAATTCCTTAACATATGATGCTACTCTCTAGTCTTTCCTTGGTCTTTTCCAGCTCTATTTCCTGTAAACAGTGGAGCTTTCCACTAATTCCTAGTATTGCTCTAGTAAGTGGTCCAGTGCTCTCCACCCTCATGCAATTCTTCCAAGATAGATATGAATTTTGCACTGTCCACTGTACATACATACCTTTGTGTACACACAGCAATAATGGAAGATGATATAACCCAATTAATACTTTACAGTTTGCATTTAAACAGATATTGTTACCCTCACCCTGTTCACAGATTTGAAATTTGTTTGGATCCATCCAAGTTCTTACAGATAAGAGAGACTTCACTGGAAACAGGTACCTGTCCGCCTTCCTGACACAGATTAGAAAAAAGGGTCTTTCTGTTTAAGCACTTTCAAGTCAATGGTACCAGATCCAGCCTCTGAGTGAACACTATGCTGACTACACTCCTGAGAGCAGAACACACCTCTGCTGGCAGGATCTTGATAAACACCATCTATGGCTGAAAAATCCCGTTCCTTGTGTTTCCAATTTGAATCACAGCTGGTGAACACCAATTAGCTTCTTGACTACTTTGTGCACTTATCTTAAGACAACTTTCCTTTCGGCTAAATTATTCAGTTGGTCAAACAGAAAAGTTTATGAGTTGAAATTAAATCAATTTTGCTGGGAGAACACAAGGCTTGACATCTTTTGACACCAAGCAAAATGTCTTCCAAACATAACATCTGATCATATGCCTGAGAGAGAGCGTCAGGAATTCAGGAACACAGGGAAAACCAAAACCAGGATATTGACAAAAAAAGTAGATTCTATTTGACTCTTTAAAGAGTGCTAAAACTAATTCTCTCTTCAAAAGGCTTGCTAGAGCCTGACAAAAGTACTCTAGAAGTGCACGTGGAACCAGTATCTTTTTTTAAGGTTGATAACTCTCTATTAG
Source organism: Ara ararauna (assembly GCA_028858755.1). Taxonomy (NCBI): domain Eukaryota; kingdom Metazoa; phylum Chordata; class Aves; order Psittaciformes; family Psittacidae; genus Ara; species Ara ararauna. Next base: position 64,896,425 of record CM054376.1, on the reverse strand, counting down.
ACTGCCACAGAGCTGGACATTCCAATCTCCTTGACATTTACTGGACACATTTCTCTCTGCTCAGTGCACGTAATGGCTTTATGCAGAAAAATCCTTATTAAATTTGCAATCAACCCCACAGCCCATGAAGCAACAGTACATTTATTTGGTATGAAGATACCAGAGCTCCTTCTAGATGTAACCTTGCTTTCCCAAGTACCAACTGCAGTTATTAATTGCTTTTAGTCTTAGGCTTGGTTGCTACAGTTTCCAGTTCGTGCTTTCTTCTTGTAATCACATCAACTTTCTCCTTCAGTGTTACACCTATGCAACCACAAGTAAAGTCCACTGCCTCCCCTAGTGCTGGGCACCCAGTCTGCGCTGAGCCACTGCACAGGGAAGGGGAGTGCTGCAAACCCACTTTTTCTGCATTTATTCCAGTCACCTCCTCTTTGTCCTAAAGGAAAGATGACAGACTGCTTTGTTTCTATCTGGTATTCTGTTCCTGTCGAAGTGCTTCTGGAGCCTGTGTGTTCAGAAGCACTGCTTTGTAGGGTAGGATAATTGATGACCTGTTTCCTGACAGGTGAAGATACAACAACTTACTTAAAAGAATTTGCAAGCTGGGTGTGAGGAAAAGGGTTGGTGACTATATCACATGGAACAATTACTGGTACTCATTCTTCATTCAGCACAGAAGTAATGACACCACAAAAATTTAAAGGTTGCTTTTCAAAAATTAGTTTGTCTGCAAAATGCATAAGAGACATCAATTTCCAGCACAAATGGGATACAGACCACAAGAATACAGGACGGTTTGCTCAGGTGACTCCAGCAATGCATTTCAATTCTGCTTGGGTGACCCCCTGCCCTGCCTGAGCAATAGAGAGGCTTATACTACCGATCCAGTTCTTACCCTTCAAGTCTTACCAGCATCCTTATGCTTTTCCAGAAAGGTTTAGAGAACTGTTCAAGCTGCGAAGTATACTTTCAATTTTAACCAAAGCCTTGGGTGTTTTGGGTTTTTTTCCTTACCCATCCCAACACAGCCTGAAACAATGGTGGCAAAGGGTACTTCTTAATCTGAAAGAGCTCTGAAGGTTCACACTCTGTCACAAATCTGTTGGTTTCACTGTTATATTCCACGGGGCAGACAAAGTACTGATGTTGAGCCAAAAAATAGGAAAACTGAAAAGCAAAACAAGGACTCTTGAAATAGGCATTTGTTGTTACAGTTAAAAATCATACAGTAATGGATGGCTTTGTCATCACAAGCTGAGGATAATGAAAATCTTTTTAATAATGAGACATGGAATGGTGTAAAATCAGCCTGTTTAAGTTGCAGAATGCCTCAAAAAGGCAGCCAACTTGTTTCCTTCTTGTTCTCAACTTGTTTTCCTCCTCATATTTCTCAGGTTCACACCTACTGGGCATTTCTGCATTATAAAATCCCCAAATGTTAGCCACTCATAATTTCTTTGCAGTTCATTTCTCCATTAAAACTCAAATTATCGCCCCTACCAAATTGGGCAGCACAAGTTCTGCTGACCTTGGTGATAAGTTCCTCATCTGAACAGTTACCGTATGCTGTTACAACCTTCTATGGTAGTTTACATGTAGTTTAAATCAGTGTAAACTACTTCTTAGAAGAAATGTGATTATAAAGTACGTAATACAAAAGTACTACTTTACAAAGCATGAATAATGCTATCAATAAACTTCAATTTCAAAATAGGGCTACAACTAAAAACTATTACAGATATAATAATAGTAATGGCAAAAAGGGTCAATATAACCCATTCAGGAGGTGTAAGTCTTGCCTAGCTAGTTAAGAATTGGCAGAATCCTCAAGCCAACCCCCCCAATCCCCCCAACTCTTGGGCTTTTGGCAGTATGAGATGACCAGATTTGTCAGTAATTTTGCTTCAAGAAAAAAGCGAAGTTGAAGACCGAACCTATATAATAAAAGTCCTGTGGCTACTTACAACAAATCCAAATACAACTGTGGAAAAGAAGCCTCCAATGAACCCTTCCCAGGTCTTCTTGGGAGACAGCTAGGCACAAAAGAGATAGAGTTAGTCTCATCAGTTGCATTAATGAACCCTTTTCTACTCTATTTCTGGGTCTTGTTTGTGAGCATTAAAGCTCCTACTTGGTTTTAAAAAGGTCAAATAGAGAATGCCAGCAACTGCAGCCACAGAACATGATAAATAGAGCAATATAGCTAGGACCTGTCCCAGGCAAGGAGAGAAAGTGACATAGTTTGGTGTCACTAGGCAGCTTGAGGGAACTGAGGTCTCCCTTCCCATCTGCTGTTGCTGTCTGGAGGTTGATGCCTGCCTCTGGCCACAGCTGACCCTGATTAAGCAACTGGGCTCCTTTAAGCAAAAGACTTGGAAACGTGCACAAGTGCTATGGCTCTGTTGAGACTTCTGCTAGCAAGGGCACATTCAGATAATGACAGAAGCCTGGATGATAGACAATTAATGCTGGGAACACTTCTCAGGAGACACTAGCTTCCTACATACAGACTGGCAAACTAATACAGCCAATAACTGCAGGCATAGAGACATCAGTGTAGCAAGCTATTTTCTTCATCAAATTCTATCATGTTTTCAATTTAGGAGCAGTTCAAAATCAGAACCCAATAAATACCCCAAAGTTAACATGGCAACACCATGAAAATATTCATGGCTTTCTGTAGGGTCTTGCATATTCTGTCAGAATACGAAGATTACTACTTCTCAGTGCTATGTCAACAAGACCAAACAAGAAATAGGCTTATAAGATATAGCAGCTTATTTCAAATTACAGTGTCTACAATAAACGTGCAGTTAAACCTGCATATGAAATCCAAAGAGAACCAATTATAAATTATGATGTAATAGGCCCAAACTGTATTATACTGTAATGCTAATATTACATTCACACTAATCCCAGTTTCCACTTACAAGTTTTCAGAAACAGGAGAGTCAGCTTGGATTTTTGGCAAAGATGTATACCATGCATTACACTGGAAAGTATTTTTTCCATAAACATGTTTTTGAACAAGTATCAAAAATGCTGTAAATTCTAAAAGCTTGTTAGTGAGGAAGTGCTTTAGTACATACCTTAATTAGTGGAGTTTTGCCAAAGAAAAATCCAAAAACGTAGGCCGCAATATCATTGCAGATAACACTTGAAATTGGAACCAGAAACCTGGAGAAAGACATGAAAAGTTTCATAAAGAAAAAGAAAACTTGCCCAAACCTAAACACAGGACATAAGCTGAAATAGCAGCATTTCTTTCTTGGAAATTTTTCTGTAGTATTTAGAAGGAATTACGTTTCATAAAGTGCTCACCTAGTTCCCCCATGAGCAGCATATTTAGCTGCACTGGTTTTAGTCTTCAGCCAGTCAAGACCACTACAGGTCCACATTAGTTCAAGTTAAAACTACAATTTTGGTGCATGAGCTTAATATGTGAACAGGCTGACTTTTTCCTGTAAGGCTTGAAGACTGGTACAACAGTTAGGAAGAAATCAACAGATCTCAGAATCATAGAATCATAGAATAGTTAAGGTTGGAAAGGACCTTAAGATCATCTAGTTCCAACCCCCCTGCCATGGGCAGGGACACCTCCCACTAAACCATGTCACCCAAGGCTCTGTCCAACCCGGCCTTGAAAACCGCCAGTGATGGAGCATTCACAACTTCCCTGGGCAACCCTACAAGCACGTTGATTTTTTTGGCAACATCAAGGCAAGCAAATTCCTTGTAAAGTTTAAGGGCATCTAAATTAAAAAAAAGAAGTTTCTTTCTCCTCCTTTTGTCAGTCTGCAGCAGCCTGTGTTAGTTTTGTAAGTGTTCTTTGCATGCAGGCAGCATCTGAATTTGTGACTCAAGCCTGTTAACCTCTCTTTTCCCCTTTTCAAAACAAGGATGTGTTAATATGCCAAAAGTCAGATTTTGTGACCATATGCCAAATTGCTTAGCATCAGTGGAAATATGAAACAATAGGTTAGTAAGGCAACCAGGTTCAGGTTTTGGTATATGAACATGGCCTTTCCATGACTCTATGACTATGAAAAGAATCTGTTTATACAAACTTTGTGAAAGCCTTTGGGTTTTCTTTCTAACTATGAACACATCTTTTCTGCGATAATCTCCCCAGTTGTACATATATCAGGAAAAGAAAAAGGAGAACATGCAGTATTATGTCCTTGGAAGAATATAAATCATCTTCCATATGTGCCTCTTCTTTCTCAACTTGCAGTTTACACTGTCCCTAAAGAAGCGTGGGGTTGGAAAACACACAGTCTCTTTGAGAAGTGGTTTTAAGTTTAACTGCATCATCAGAATTTAGTATATTGCTGGAAATGGGGCAGAAAGATGACCCAACAATATCCAAGATTTAAATTCTTAAAATACTTTAAGTAATCTGAATTGATCTAAACAGGGAAGGTGGTCAGATTGGGGATTTCAAATTTAAAGGTCCAACTTCAATAGCTCTGAGCAACCTGAAGCTTCTGTGTAATTGAGAAAGAATTGCTGGATATTTACCCATTCAGCAAAATGCTATGGAAATATTTTACCAAGCATGCAAGCAATCCTATTCCTTGCAAGTAAATGAAGTGGTTGTTCAAAACTATCATACTTGTGGCTGCCAACTTAGTTAAAGGGGTTTCTGTTTCAGTTTCTCCAACTCCCCTTCCAACTAGAGATTATTGGCTCTTTCATTTGTGATGCTTTAACTGTTCCTGTGATTATTTCCTAACCAGATCTATGTAAAACAACCAACCTTTCAATGCAATAGTTACAAATCAGTTTATTACTGTCCCCTTACCAGATCATGCCTTCAAAGAGATTTTGGATGACAAGATGAGATTGAGTTACAGTGATCAGCAAAGTGACATGAGTCCATGCGAACTGTTAACAATGCAACAACACAACAGTTAGTGAAAACACCAATCCTGTACACCTTGATAAATACTGGTGTGTCAGCTAGAGGAGATACTTAAAGGCTCGCAGGAAAAACCAGTTCTAGTGATAATGCAAGAGATGTTGTGCATACAGTATATCACAAGTTAGCTGGCTTTCTGAAGCAAGTACTGAAACTTTAACAGGTTTCCCCATCACTTACCTCCACCCAGAATTTTTTAATGTGCAGTTTAACATCTGATTTAATAAGACATACACCTTCAGCATAAAAGCAGCAAAGAAATGTAAGCAACGTGATATTCTGTATATACATATAACAGACGTGTTAGAAGTTTAACAATAAAATGGCAATGAGCTACTCATGAAAGAGTCATGGTACACAGATGTGGATCTCTCTCATAACAGAATACCAGTCCTCTAATGAAACATGAACATTCGCAGGATTAGCAAAACCAAAGTGTCAATGTTTATGTGCATGGTCATTTAAACAGTCATTTTCCCCAGCGTTGCTGTATGCACTTGGTGTTTTTTCTATAGCACCAGGGTACAATAAAGTGGTTTCCAAACAGTTTACCAGTAAAGATTCTACAATAGATTTTATTTTCCAAAACTTGTAAATCAAGAACTTGTATTTTTTCCATGAAATGCCAGATTTAAGCACTCTCAATGTCTGGATGATTTAACACTCAATGTCCTACTTTAATTCTCTTATCATGTGCTCTCCTATGGCAGCCAGCAAGAAGGCTGAAAAGGAGGGGTGCAGGACCTCACTAAAGGTTTGTGAAAATATTCCCTGCTGGATAATTAAAACATCTCTGCAGCAAAATTTTTGGTATTTGTACAGTGATACTGGAACACCACCTAAAAACAAATGGCAACTCTCCTTGTCTGTCCAAGCACAGTGTTGCCACACAGTGGATACACAGCTTCACTCTGTTTTACTGCAATTCTCAGGTAGTCAGACCTTAATGTTTTCTGGGCAGGCACTAAGTTATATGGCTGACACCCCTTTTTTCTGACTCTTTTTCTAAGGCAAAAAAGACAAAAAAACCCACGGAAAATTAATATATTTGCCCTATGCCTATCTGAAGATGAGGACTTGGGGAGGAAGGGGGGTCAGATAAGAAGATAAAGACTACCTCTCCTAGAAAAGCTGCATCTCCCTGTCATGCGAGTTCTCCACAAATTGGGTAAATTTGTATGAGTAAAAGACTTTTTTTACACACTCATACAGGGCTCAGCTAAGTCCTAGTCTAGAATCAGGGATCCTTAATTCTAAAGCACTGTAGAAACAGAGAGGTTAATACCCAGAGCTTTAGGAAGTCTTTAAGGTTGCACAATGCCCTGATTGCTCGAGTTCTTTAAAGGCAAGAGCTGTACTGCAATACTGGTTTATTCTTGCTTCTAATAATTCCTATATAGAAGTGGGGTTGTTCAGTAGCTGGGTTTTTTTGGATTGGTTTGGAGTGAGATTTTTGTTTAGTGGCCGTTTTTTCTTGTTTTGTTGTTTGTTTTACCTGTGATGTTACAAAATTAGTTTTTGACCTCTAAGACACATATAACAAAAAGGTTCATGCTCTTGATAAGCTACTATGCTGTTCATTAGGCGGACAAACACAAGAGATGAGAATGCTGGCTTCTTTAATGCACTATTGATCTAGAAGCACAGCAAAGTAGACAACTAGAACTGCTGTTAAGTGTCACACGATAAATCTTCCACATACAGATTAAGTTCAAGTTCCCTTCAGAGCTCTTCAGCAGGGCCTCTACAAAGTAACACTTGAGTCACAAGCACCACTTCCCGCACTATGCTGAATGGCTCTGCTTCAGAGCTGTGAGAGAGACGCACACCCCTCTCTCTCCAGGAATCCCTTTCCTATTAGCCTATCACTAAGGGAAATGTATCACTTTGTATATGCACAAGGCCTCACCGATGACAGCTTTCATTGACTGAAAGGCCACATCCTCTGATATAATAATAATAAGCTGCAAGATGAACATATTCTTACAGCCCAAATCCACTTGATTTCATAGAATCATAGAATGGTTTGGGTTGAAAGGGACCTTAAAGCCCATCTAGTTCCAATCCCCTGCCATGGACAGGGCCACCTTCCACTAGACCAGGTTGCTCAAAGCCCCATCCAACCTCACCTTGAATTTCATGTTACTGTTAGTTTAAGCAGATTTTCCACACCACCTCTTCCAAGCTGTCTTATGAACATAGGGACATGACTGTTTCTAGCGACATTCACAACATGAGTGACCAGAGCAAAGTGGGTAATACACACCATATAAAATTGCAGACGATAATGTTTCTTCACTAAACTCAAAACAAACATGCAGAAGCCTGTAAAACAAAGCAAGTGTAGTTTGTACCATCTTATATTTAATTACACTGAGCTGTGATATATCAGTAATTCTCTTCCCTTGAAACAACTTTTAATCCCTCTGTGGCTATAAGCATTTGCTTGTATTCAGTTAAGTGTACATATAGAAATATTACTATTAGAGCAATAATTTAGTTAACATCAGTAAAGAGCATCTATTTCCTTACTTATAAGTTCTCACAATAGGCATCAGTTTTAGGGGAGACCATCACCTTTAAAAAACACTCAAAAACCAGGTCAACAAGCTGGTTTTGAATAATTAACAGAAATCACTGAAAGCAAAAGACCAGCTTGCCCCTTTCCCCCAGAGAGGCATAAGGCTGCATGCAACAAAACTGTGAAGTGCAGGCATTGAAGAACTCAACAGACTGAAAGAATATTCTGGGTGGCAAACAGAGCACCTGTCCTTCCCCAGGGCAACTTCCTGTGCCCGAAGGGTTAGACACACTCAAAAAAACCCTGAAGACAGCCCTGCAGTAACCCCACAATCCCAATGTGACATCTGCCAAGGGGCTCTGCTATGCTCTGCCTCCTGCTTTTGCTCATGACTGGGCTGTCTCATCACCCCCTCCATTGACCTTCAGCAGTCACAAAGCATTAGTTAAGTTAGTTTCCTCAAGGCAAAGCCAGCTGGAAAAGGGCAAGTCTTGAAAAGCTGGTTTCAAGTTTGCAATAGAAGCACCTAGTAGAATTTTTGGTTGGTTTTTTAAAAAAAAACAAAAAACAAAAAAAAAAAAAAAAAAAAAAAAAAAAAAAAAAACAAACAAAAACCAACACCAAAAATCCCAAAGAACAGTAAACAGACTGACAGTTCATCACGAAGATCACATTTCTTAATTGTAATTGTAGCACAGCAATCTCCTGACCCTCAGGCCAATCTGAGTCTTCCACTGATTAAATTTTAGGCTAACATAACATCAACTGCATTGCTGAAAACACTATGGGCTGTATTTATACGTTCATGAAACAACACCCCACAGGAATTCCAGCTTGTCACTTCTTCCTACAGAAAAGGCTTTTAAAAAAGTCTTTCCTTGGATAGGGAGGAAAATCTACTCATGAGGCAAGCATCTGAGTATCTTTCAAAGAAAATAAAGCCTCAGGCATTTTGAATAGTCATTTTAAAATATATTAGTGAATCTTATTGCTGTAGACCTAGCAAAACACTTGCACAATAAAGCATTAACCCAGCACAGCAATTACATACACAAGTCATCTCCAAAGACTGCCAAAATAGCATTCACACACTCAGGTACTGAGCTGCAGTTCTTCAGCAATCAAAATTACTTCACGCCAACTTCTCTTGAGCACTATTAGCTCAACTTCCTCAAGATCATCTACTTGTTAAGGCTGCTTTCTTCTTCTCAGTGAATGCAAAATTTTATATTCATCTTTTCACATGAAAAATGGAACTGCAAACACCTGATTCCCTCAGAGATCAAGTGAAAAGAAACTGAAAGTGCATAAAGCTGGGGAGCAAATTTTTTTTTTTGTGAAATAAGCACAGAAACAAATGCAGTACAAAGTTCTTTCCTTTTTGCAATTTCCTACACTTACCTGTTAAATAGAGTGCAAAAGATATAAACCTGTGGTAGCGAATTAAGAATTGAAGCTGCTCTCTTCTCTGAACAAATGTAGCAAAGTAATCGGCTACAGTTTCTCCATAAAAGAAGTAGTTCACGCACAGCAAAAAGTACCTACAACATACAACAGCCAGCAGTTAACCAGGCAATACGTATTTAAGTGTAATTCTTACAAACATAACAAACAAAAAACCACAATGTAAAGCACGAGACAGAAGAAAAACCAGAAGGGTAGATGAGACAGGTGATGAAAATACAATTCAAGTATAAACCCAGTCTTATACTCCTTGTGTCTCCTGTGACAAGGCAATTTTGATCATTTACTTCTTCTAAAGCAACCACGCTAGGAAAACAAACACATTTTGCTGGATACGGTTGGAAAATTCACCTAATCCTTAAGTAGTGCTGAATACTCCACACCTATGCAAGTCCTTTTCAGATATTCTGTAAGTACAGAACATTGATTGGCTATCACCAGTACTGACACAAACAATTCTGCATATTCTTTTCCTGTATCCTAATATGGGTAGCTTCTGATTTCTGACTTACAAACAGGAAAAAAGTTACTTGCATAACAAATCCTCTGAGGTTACAGGACAGCGCATCTGACATGGGGCTTGAGGACTTGAATGTAACAGTACTTTTACTATCTGGCCTGAAGATTCTCATCTGAAAGAGTTACTGCTGCATCTCCTGCTCCACTCTGTCATACACTTTGTCTTCAAGCTTTCTTGACTGAGTAGTAATTTTACAGGGTTAAATCCATCAGCTAACCAGTAAATGCAGCTACTTCTACAACTTCTGCAAAACAATATTGTGAGAGTATGTCCACACCCAAAGTTCAACTGAGGTGAAATGTCACCTTCAGCCATCTCTTTCAGAAGGATCTTCCCCTTTCATTCAAGACAGTCAGTACACAATTAATTCTGTCACCTTTTTCATGTAAGTTCAAGTCAGCTTTCTAGGGTCAAGTTGGGATCCTCAAATGCCAAGGCAGCGCTCAATAAAAAACAATAAATAGCAAATACAAAACCACTAAGAGATGCACTTCTCCAGGCAACATACTTCTGTCAATCACAGAAGATAAAAACTTATGATTCAAGTCTGGATCTCTGCATGTCTGAGAGCAATCAGTACTCATTCTCTTCTCCCCAATACATGTTGACACTCAACTTTGCAAGGCTTCACATCTTTAAATAAGCCAAATAGTTGATGTTCAGGCTACTAAAAGGATTCTTTCTTCACACTGAAATGTCTTAATATTTAGTCTCAGTGGCAAGATGTTGGACTGAAAGGATCTTTGACATTAACTAGTGTGACAATACAGATGAGTTGATTTTGAGCTCCACATACTAAAATAACAGTGACCAACTGCCAAAGTAGACTAAGTGGTAGAGTGCACATCTCTTTTTCTATAAATTTTGGCAAGACCACAGAATCATTCACTTATGAGTCTGCTCTAGCTGTAATTCCAGAAGCTACAGAATAAAGCAGACAATAGATCAGTCCCCTGGATAATCCAGCAGTGACCAGGGGGGAACAGATTAGTATTTACAGGAGAGTCAAAAGCAGGAATCCACCACATTATATAGTAAAGCTGCTTCTAGAAGTGAAGAAGCAATGCGACAAGAGGTAGGCAATAACCTAGATATTTCAATTCCTTAAAAAACAAACCCAACACAAAACCAAAACAACACAACATAGGTCATGTGTGAAGAATTATATCCTTAATCACATAAGAGACTACATGTGTCCAACACTTCCCCATAAGTGCACAGTTGGAAAGGATTTAAAACGTGTATAATTTTATTTCTGTGTGTGTGTAAAGAGGAGCCTTTAAGGTAACTGTTATATTTCCTTCTTATGCAATGTTAACAGGCAAAAAAATAAACAAACAAAACCAAAACCAAAGCAGTTCAGGTAATACATATCAGGTGATTATTTGGCTATGCATATTTTTAGATAGCTTATGCATGCTTAATTCTGACTTACAGCATATAAGCATGCATATATATACGTGTACATATACACATATTTATAACAACAAAAAAAAATAAAGTAGCAAAAGGCCTACTGACTTGTTCAAGTTCACAGGTGGAAGACAACTACAGAATCCTGTATTAGAGATGGATGTCAAGTTTTATGACAGCACATGACCTGCAAAACTATTATTCCACCATGACAGGACATGAAGATTTAAGTGTTACATCCTTGCTTATTGATGTTCTTGCTTGCTACTCACCAGCTGAGGGATCTAAACCATGGTAAATCATACGAGTGGTAAACTCTGTAACCTATAGTAATGATTTCATGGTAACATTTCACTTGGATGCTTAACACCTAAAACAAGAGAAATAAAAAACCATGTAGATATGTTGCAGTTGCTTCTTAAAGCAAGTAGTATTAAGGGGAGATTTTATTCTGAATTCATACTCCACACAGAAAACAGACAGCTTCAAAACAAGTCCAAGGAAAACTATAGCTCCATTTTACCCTCCAAAAAAACCTCATAACCCCTAGGCATGCTGAGAAAAAAACCCACATTGGGCTAGCTGCAAGAATACTCTTCATGAAACAAAGGAAAACTTCTGACTTTTCTTCATTAAAACAGTTGGGCAGCAGCAGGTCAAACGTACTTGCTGTAAATAAGGCTCTTCTATTTCTTTTGTCTAAGTTTTATCTTTAAATTTAGTTTAAGAAATATTTTCTAGACCCAGAGGAAAAAAAGTAGCTGTACAACACAACTTGGACACCTAGGTCTTCCAGTTGCAAACCTCTCATTAAGGGCAATTAGTATTGCTGATTAGAAACAAAGCTCATCTAATCCAGGTTTTAATATCACACCCTCCATGGCCTTAATTTTGTTTTGCTGATGTCAGCATTTCAGTGCTTGCCCATACAAGTCTTGTAGTAGGTCCTGTCAGTCTTTGGTGACCAAAGGACTCTCTGCCAGTTTTGCCTCATCCACAGACACCAAGCAGATTGCTCTTCCCAGATATCAAGTATTGCCAAACATAGGTCATCACTAATGACCTGCCCCACTACTCTTGTGAGACCTCACTTGGAGTACTGTGTGTAGTTCTGGTGTCCTCAACATAAAAAGGACATGGAACTGTTGGAACAAGTCCAAAGGAGGGCCACAAGGATGATCAGGGGACTGGAGCACCTCCCGTATGAAGACAGGATGAGAAAGTTGGGGCTGTTCGGCCTGGAGAAGAGAAGGCTGCGTGGAGACCTCATAGCAGCCTCTCAGTATCTGAAGGGGGCCTATAGGGATGCTGGGGAGGGACTTTTCATTAGGGACTGTAGTGAGAGGACAAGGGGTAATGGGTTCAAACTTAAACAGGGGAAGTTTAGATTGGATATAAGGAAGAAATTCTTTACTGTGATGATGGTGAGGCACTGGAATGGGTTGCCCAGGGAAGCTGTGAATGCTCCATCGCTGGCGGTGTTCAAGGCCTGGGTGGACATAGCCTTGGGTGGCATGGTTTAGTGGGAGGTGTCCCTGCCCATGAGAGGGGAGTTGGAACTAGATGATCTTAAGGTCCCTTTCCAACCCTAACTATTCTATGATTCTAATCCCATGCAGAGGCAGTAGTAAGAACCTACCCATGCCAACTGCACATGTCAGCATGCTAGACTTTGCAGTATTCTCTTACCACCTGCATTCATGAATAAATTTCATCTTGCTCAACATGTGAGCACAGTTTAAGAGAGTCTTACACCACCTCATCACTGAGTTAATTTTGAAGCTCCTCTATCTTGTGCTCTTTCTTCTGCTTACCCTACCTTAGAAAACCTCAATGCTATATGCAAGAACAACATTAAAGGACTGCATCTTACAGTGGAAAAGGACACTAGGGTTCAATGACATGGAAGCTTGTGCTTATTACCTTAGCAACAGGAAAACATAAAATGTGCCTCAACTTCTCAGAGCAACCTCAGGGCTTGTCCTCCAAACTTCACTGGATTACCCTTCCTACAAATTTCTGGGTATTTTCAGTCTCAGTATTTGGGTAAACTTTTGTTTAAATGCAAACTATTTGATTTCCGTGAAATGAAATAACTAACAAAACTGGTTTTCCCCCTCCATTCTTCGAGAAGTAGTATCAAATGTCAACTCTATGAACAGTTTACTATATTAGAAGACAGCTTTTATTTTATGTTACAACAGAGTAAGAACTCTATTCCAATTCTATAGTAACTTTAATTACTTTCCGATTCATCACTTGGTAACTTTGCCCATGATTACAGTCTCAAAGTATACCACTAATACAATGAATTACACTGCAAATTGATTAGTTCCCTTTTGTCAGTTATCATCATTCTAAAGTGTAACAGACTACAAAAGGAAGGAAAAAAATACCTCTCTACAATCACCTACACTTTAAAGAGGTTTTTTTTTGTTGTTTCTTCACATACAATAAAGAAAATCCTCCACCAATAAAACAATGAATTACTAGCTTGTTACATCATTCACCTGAGACCTTATCACTCCCTACAGCTACCTGAAAGGTGGTTGCAGCAAGGTGGATTTATGCCTCTTTTCCTAAGAAACAAGCAATAGGACAAGAGGAAATGGCCTTAAGCTATGCCAGGGGAGGTTTAGATTGGATATTAGGAATAATTGCTTCGCAAAAAGGGTTGCAAACATTGGAACAGGCTGCTCAGGGAAGTGGCTGAGTCACCATCCCTGGAGGTATGTAAAAGACATGCAGATGTGGCACTTAGGGACATGGTTTAGTGGCAGACTTGGCAGTGCTGGGTTTAGAGCTGGTTTTGATGACCTTAAAGGCCTTTTCCAACCTTGATGGAAATGATTCTATGAATACAATCCGAAAGATGTTTCACAGGAGGCCATGAAAAAAGCAAAACCATGTTTTGACAGTTAAACAAACTTAGACTCAAAAATCAAAGTAGCTACCCAGAAGTACCAATTTGAGTGTTTTAGAAGTTACATTCCTGCCTCCTGCCATGACTGGCAAAGATAGTAAAGCCATTATTCAATAAAAACACCAGCAATAATGGAAAGAATTAGTAAATGCTGACCAGATATGCATAGGTACTATTATTTAACTTCATCACCTAAAAATTCACTTTATCTGTGTACCTTGGAAAGGGATCTAGCTTCATTCTACAGATAAACCAAAGGCCACAAGGCAGCCTCATAAAGAAGTAGGGAATTAAGATAGCATGCGTGAGCAAAGGCATTCAATGCTGGTCACAGACAGCAGACCAGAGCTGCCTCCTTTCCTCAAGGTCAGAAATTAAACTCTTGTGTCTTGTTTTTTTTGAGTTTCGTTTTGATTTTTGTTTTTATTTTGGTTTGGTCTGGATTTTTTGCTTATTTTTGTGGGGGGTTATTTTCTTAAGCCTCAAAGAATGTAACAGTAGGTGATGTGAACGGCACAAGGAACTGGATTACAGTAGTTTGGTAAACTTTAAGGCAACAATCATTCAACTTCTTCAAGTTACTTTAATTCCTACTTAAAAAACCCAAATGAATTACAGTATATAAGAAATGCTTTGACAACATCCAGTTGTGAATATGTCCAGTGTCTATAAAAGTATTTACATTTACACAAGTAAGAGACAAATGCTCTGAATTATCTGTGTGGTTTGCTTCCAGTTCTGTTAGGCACAATGTTTAAGAGATCAAGGAACACTTACATGGTAGAATGCATTTAAACAAACTTACCAGAAGCATCAGCATAAACGATCCCAGGTATATGACCAGAAAAAAACCAGAAATCATAGCTAGACTGAGAATTCCACGAATCCACCAATTTTTCCATCTATGAAAAAGAAGATAATAAAAAGCAAGCAGTTATAAATAAAAATAAATGCCACTTCCTTTACTCACTGAAGATTAAACTGTATTAGAAACAGTGTTTTGTTTCTAATACAGTGTATTATTAAACAGTGCTTAATAAAATAGGAAACAGAATCAACCAACTATCCAACTAACCAGGATACCCAGTAAAAGAAATTCAAGTTAGCCACCTTTCCTCTTCCTCCATGCTTCCCCCAAAAATGTCATTTGCAATTAAACGGATCAACCCCATACTGAAGCTGCTATAAAAATACATCATGACCCTTAAAAAAAGCAACACATAATCAGCAAGACTGATAGGAGCCCAGTCATGTTAAAGCTTACATATGAAAGAAAGGCTGCAGGTAAAAAGGACACAATTCTGAGAGTAACAGCAAAAAAAAAGTTCAACAAAAACCAAACAGGCAATCACCAACTTTCCATAGCAGCAAAGTAGCTATTTTGCCAGGTAGAGGGTTATCTTCTGAAAACAGTCCTGTGCACTTGTGAGTGCTGGAACCAGCACAGAAAGACATGTGACAATAAGGGGTGATGGATCAAAGTAGCTGTACTTTTTTGCTCTCATAAACTTTTGCAGCTGCAAGTGGCTACCTAAGGAAAGCAGAATAGAAATTCCTGTTACCATAACATCACAGAATCATTTAGGTTGGAAAAGACCTTTAAGATCATCAAGTCCAACCATTACCTCAGCACTGACAGGTCCACCACTAATCCATGTCCCTAAATGCCACAGCTACACATCTTTTACATACCTCCAGGGATGGCTACTCAGCCACTTCCCTGGGCAGCCTGTTCCAGTGCTTGACAATCCTTTCTGAGAAGAATTTTTTCCTAATATCCAATCTAAACCTCCCCTGGCATAGCTTAAGGCCATTTCCTCTTGTCCTATTGCTTATTACTTGGGAGAAGAGACAAACACCCACCTCAATACAACCACTTTTTAGGTAGTTATAGAGAACAATAAGGTCTCCCCTGAGCCTCCTTTTCTCTAGGCTAAACAACCCCAGTTCACTCAGCCATTCCTCAAGGGACTTGTACCCTAGACCCTTCACTAGCTTTATTGCTCTTCTTTGGACAGACTTCAGCACCTCAAGGCCTTTCTTGTAGTGAGAGTCTCAAAAATGTGGCCTCACCAGTGGTGAGAACAGGGGGATGATTACTACCCTAGTCCTGCTGGCCACACTAGTTCTGATACAGGACAGGATGCTCTTGGCCTTCTTGGCCACCTGGGCATACTGCTGGCCCATATTCAGCTGGCTGCCAACCAATACCCCAAGGTCCTTTTCCACCAGGCAGCTTTCTAGACACTCTTCACCAGTTTCATTGCCCTTCAGATGGACTCCAGCACCTTATTGTCTTTTTTGTAGTGAGAGGCCCAAAACTGAACAGAGTATTTGAGGTGCAGAATGCCTTCTTTGCAAAAGTAAGTGTTCCTTAAAAAAAACCCAAACACAAACAACTGGGAAGTCTTTGATGATGATGTTGGGTTTTAGGGTGGGTTTTTTTGTGTAATTTCTAGAGTATCCAAAATGCTATTTCCCGAACCGCCACAGCTCCACCCCCCTGCCTCCAAAGGCCTGTACTAGGAAAAATCAAGAACGCAGTTAAATAAAAATAATAATTAAAACCCTCATCACATGCTCCACTCTGCCATGAAAAAGTTTCTAGTCAATAATAGTATGTATTTTATTTTCATATTCCTTTCTCAGTAGTTTTTCTCCTCTTTTGCCTGTGTTTTTCCCTTCAAGAATTTTGCCTCTAAAATTACACTGAACCATCTAATCACAAGTTACCACTAAACACAAAACCCCTAATACCACTTAAAGAAATACTTTCTAATGTTTTGCTTTGTATCAGTCTTATGTTTCATTGCTGCATCAGGTGATTCATGGGGCACTCAGTTCTGCATCATACTCCAGTTTTAATGTAAACTTCAACTATATTAATTTGATTTTCAAAGATGCTATTCATTGTCAGGTTAATGGCAGCTAAAACCACTAACTGGATTTGTCTTAAGTATCAGAAGAAAGGCACAACAGGCTTTATTGCAACAGATGTTTTACGTTCCTCTATGACGTGGGCTATAAAGTAGCAGCTAGCCCCTAGTGGCATATCTATAACGAGCAAGGATCCTTTAAAAGCATTTAACTTCCCTTATGAATAATGTTAAAATATCATATAGTATTTAAGGTGTTGACAAGTGCAGCACTGGAAAGACAGCTTCAGTAAGACAAGCTCCACAATGCAGGAAGCCACCTGATGAGTTGTACCATAACTCTCTACTGGAAAGTTATGGATTCTTCTAAAGGCCAGTATTTCTGAGAGTTACATTGCAACTCATTCATGTTGCACCTTGTGACAACAGCTCTGGTGGGACTGTCAGCAACTAAATTAGCATGCAACTTTGAATCTAGCATTCATGAAGCGCCAAGAATTTAATTCTGCACTCAAAGAACCTTTGTGCACCTTTGTGCAAACACTCCAATAAAGAATTTCAAGCATGTAAAACAGGACAGGTTTTGCCTGCACCTCTTCGTTGCAGGCTTTGGGGTATGACCATGCAAGTGCCTTTTGGAACAAGTCTGATTTGGAGACCTAAGACTTCCGCAGTATTTAACATGGTAAATGAAGTCTGAAAGTGACAGGAACTAGATACTCCTTGCATCGTGATGCTGGTAGGGAATACCATATTCTGCCTACAGCTGGCGCAGTTTAGAAACACGCTTTCTGAAACCTGAGAGCAATAAATTTGTTTACAGCTCCCAGATATCACAACACAAATAGACAACAGATTAGAAAAGGAGCAAGTAAAAAAAAAAAAAAAAAGTAGTTTCGCACTGCTATTGGAGATACCTACTGGAGATCAGTTTTTGTGTAAGGTCTTGGAAATTTTTAATCACAGTCTGGATTAGAGGTCCTTCTTCCAACTCTTGCAATACCTAAACTGCATCTAAAATACACATTCGATATTCCTTGGTTCCTTATATCTTACATTGCATTACTGAAAAAAAAAAGTGATGTGAATTGCCACCTCCAAAGGGTTTGACTGATCAAACGTTGTAAAAGGGACTGCATAAAAAATTATACTAGGAACTTTATTATTCCTCTGTGAATAAGCAGACCCCCATGATTATCTATCTATTTATGCACATACACCTTCCCCTGCATTTGCTAGCCCTTAAGCTCCTTTGAACAGGGTGTGAAGGAAGAAACCTAGGTTTGGAAAGAGATTGTAGGAAAACAAAATACATGTTGTTTCAAAAGGTATGAAAATAAAAGCTATGTCGTATCTAACTATAAAGAAAAATTATTTAGAAGTGTAAATGCTGTCAGAAAAAGCCAGCAAAGCTCACCCAGAGAATTTACACTTCTTTCCTTTTCATTCATACACAAATACCACCCGCCTAACCTTGAATATAGGAAATCAGTTTATTACAACCCCCAGAATTAGTTACTCTGGATATCAAAACCAAATGTTATTCTTCAGCCCATTTTATTGCGATGCTTAGACTGAGTACTGGCAAATCTTTATGTAAACTGTAGCTAAACATTGCAGCAGTGTACTTAGAAATGTATGCAGTGAACAATCTTCTGGTAAATACAAAAAATATTACACTGAAGGAACTGTCAAAGCATAAATGAATCAATGATATCCAGTAAAAATTTAACCTTGAATTTACATGCACATCATATGAAATTTAAAACTGCAGAACAATCTGTAAAAATTAAAACTGCAACATAATCTGTAAGAATTTTAGCCAGCAGCTGTTAAATTGGAGAGCTGTTGGTTTTACTATACCTGGCAGACAAGCCTGACAAAGCCCTTTTGAGGATTTCTGGAGTGCTGTCTGTTGGTGGAGGAATATCAGGAACATCTAAATCACTTCTAAGATCCAACTCACAAAGCCTTTTTTCCAAATCCTCTTCCTATGAAGGAAAAAAAGAAGGCAAACACCCAAGGTCATTAATTATTATGTCAGGAAACATTATTCAGAGTCAAAAACATTGCTTTAGGAACTGATAATATTTACGTTACCTTTCAAAAAGACAACAGTGGTGTACTAGTGAAACTGCAGATGTTTTAGGAGACAAATATATCCCAATAAATATTTATAAGAAGACCAGGACTCAGATGTTGTGACATTACCTACTGTGCCCAAGAATCTTCACATTCTAGGCAATTTTACAGCCCACAGAGAGAAAGCATGAGGATATATTTTTCCAGAAATACTACAGCTGACATAGAACACACGAGTTTAACAGAAAACTCCAGCCCTCCAAAACATTCTCTCACTTATATCTCAAACTAACCCTTTATGGAACAAGGAGAAGGGTTTCTTGGTGGTTTAATGTCATATCAAGAAACAAAAAAATTAAATGGAAAGCATGAAAAATAGTCCCTTTGTACAATGAATAGAGATTGCTGGCACATTTTCATACATACCTGAGGACTTGAACCCTCCAGCTCAAAAAGAACAATCCAAAACCAAACTGTTAAGTGACCAAGTGTCCTACAGAGTCTTACTGAGAATAATTGCTTGTATGATCCCAACACTGCAGCTGTTTCTTCAGTATTCCCTAATGAACACTCAGGAAGACATCATCGGTACAGACTGTGTGTCTAACCCAAATACAAAATAGGCATCATATTTTTTGGTGACTGTAACAAACTGCCACCATCAGAGTAGACTGTCAAGACTATTTTCCCCCTCACTTAAAGTCAACACTAAAGGTGCTGATGATTTCACAAAATTTACTTCACTTGGTCTAATGTTACAAACAACAACAAAAAAAATCCAGAGAGTCAGAAGGCTGCACTCAGCCCTGGTGCAGCAATAAGGCAGAGAG
Organism: Ara ararauna; assembly: GCA_028858755.1. Taxonomy (NCBI): domain Eukaryota; kingdom Metazoa; phylum Chordata; class Aves; order Psittaciformes; family Psittacidae; genus Ara; species Ara ararauna. Next base: position 64,876,875 of record CM054376.1, on the reverse strand, counting down.
CTGCCTCTAGCTCAGTGTCTGGCTCTCTGAAGACCTGAACTTCCTCCTGACCTCCCTGACCTATCTCACCTCCTTACAATCCCAAGCAGCTTCAAGCCTGCCCTGCTACCTCAAGTTCATCAGGTCTTAACAGCTCTGGGAACTCTGACTGTGCTTGAGAACTATTTTCACCATCCCTATACTGCTATTTCTCAGTTTCCCACTCTTTCCAACTTCCTTACCACAGATCTCAGGGGGTTTTGTTCTTAATCTATTTCCACAAATGTGACTGCTTTTCCTTCCTGCTTTTCCCCAATAATATTTTTTTCCCGTTTTTCTGAGTATTTTTGGCATTTTGGAAGACAGCAGAGAGGTATGTCCTCTCTCTTGCCGCATCCGTAAGGCATGACAGAATTAAGGTGGCCTACAATCCCAGCCATTGCACGTTACTCTCTTTATAGGCTATTGCCTTTTCTTCTGTTGGTCTCTGCCAGGGAGTTACACTCCAGTGTTCTCAGTGACTGACCTTTGTAAAGAACACAGGTGGAGAAGATAAGGCTGTTCAAACCTCAATGTCCAAAGTCAAGGCCTAAGCCTATACTCATAAATCTATACGGGAGGCGCGGCACTGTCGCGGCCATGCGGAAGACAAGGGTCCCGCCAGCCCTGGACGACCGGGAGCTGACCAGGGTGCTGCAGGAGAGCCCTCCCCGCGGCGCGGGGCTGTACCCCAGACTCCACACACACCGGCGGCTCTTTCCAGGGGCACTAGTCCGAGGGAAAACACCATCCCTTTCATTTTAAAAGGGTTTTTCTCTTTTTAGAACCCGAGACCATGAGCTGGCACTATACACATGCACAAGTGAAACGGGGAGCAAAAGAAGAGCAACTATCTTTTTTAATGTTAGGCCTGTGTTTTTCTCATTCAGTTTGTGTACCACATGCATGCCCAAAATTATATTCTTGAATGGGTTTTACATCACTTACTTCTTTGAAAAACATGATCAATACTTTTCTATTCTTTGAAACCCCACAGTTGCATAATTATTGGACAGATATTTTCTATAATTAATACAAGTTGTCATGGTTTAAACCCAGCTGGCAACTCAGTATCACTTAGCCACTTGCTCACCCATGCCATGCCCCCTCTCCCCTCCCCAGGTGGGATGGGGAGGAAAATCCAAAGCAAGTAAAACCCTTGGGTTGAGATATGAACAGTTTAATAACTAAAATGAAGTACAATATAATACTACTACTAATAATAGTGATGAGAGAAATAACAAGGAGAGGAATATAAAACTAAAAGGGAAAAGGAAAAAAGAACCAATAAACAAGAGCAGTGCACAATAAAGTTGCTCAACTACCTGTTGACCAATACCCAGCCCAACCCAGGCAACAATCAGTCCCTTCCAGGTGACTCCCCCCAGTTTATATACTGGGCATAATGTGCTATGGTATGGAATATCACTTTGGCTAGTTCAGGTCGGATGTCATGTCTCTGCTCCCTCCCAGCATCCTATGCTCCTCCTCAATGGCAGAGCATGAGACACTGAAAAGTTCTTGACTTAATATAAACACTACTCAGCAACAACTAAAACTTCAGTGTGTTATCAATATTATTCTCATACTAAATCCAAAACACAGCACTGTACCAGCTACTGGGAAGAAAAATAACTCTGTCCCAGCCAAAACCAGGACACAAGTGAAAAAATGCAGATACGCTAACTGTGGTCCACATTTCAGAAAATCTGTAGAACACCTGAAAAAGCACAAAAATAAATTTAAAATTATTGTGCTTGCAGGGTCACTATTTAGAGATGTTTCGCATAGTGTTGTACCATAGCTTAGGAAATCAACTATTGATGCGATGGGGGTGGGGATCACAGATCTCTTCCAAAGCCATGTTCCAATGGCTGTGACCTACACTGGAGTACAGCAAACCCTGTACAGTTAGAGAAGACACAACTCATTGCGCAGATGACGGGCATTAATCCTGGCCCTAAGACCATACCTTAGCTTCTTTAATATTAATCCCTGCTTGCACATGGCAGAGATGTCCTCTCTTTTAAGCACTTGTAACTAAGAACACCCCCAAACCTTTTTGTTCCATTTTAGGCATTTTGCAGAACATGTTTCCATGCTCAAAAGGTGTTTAAACTAGAAAAAAAAAAAAGGCAAAAAAAATAATTAGCAATTAAAAATTAATATCTGAATTCATATTCCTCTGATATTTAAGACACAACTGTTACTTATGCGTTTCATTAGAAGCAGTATTTTAGATTTGCTTTTTTCAACATCTGAACTCACAGGGGCATGGCATTTTTCAGAGTATTTGAACACCTTGAAGAAGGGTCGCTGTTTATCCAATATGTGTTTCAGTAGCTCATGCTTCCTACGCTGATACTGGGAGCTTGGCTGGGGCAAACTGCAAGCTGCATAAAACTTGTGTTTGGACATTTTTTAGCTTTACATTGCTACAACAACCTGTGGGAGACAACTATCTCCAATTTCCCTTTGTAACATAACTCAAAAATGACCTTGAACACTTTATTTTCCAGTTAATTGCTATAGTGGCCACAACCATTTTCTGAATACGGCATTTAATTTGCAAAGTCAGAAGCCACAGAGGAAGTTGTTCACCAAAAGCTAGTAATTTGTCTACTGCATCATGAAGTGCTTAGCGAATCCCATCACTGGGGGACAAGTTTTTCTTGCTGATTATTGCCTAAATTATTTTACATGATTGATTATAAACATTCCAGTTTATACTCACAAATAATGAATATCATTATCAGAGGAAACACTAAGTTAATCATTATCAAAGTCTTCAGAAAACAGAAAAGTCAAGAGTCTTCCTACTTCAGCTTGACCCTGTAGTAGAAGCAGCTTTGGAGTTCAGTATAAAACCAAGTGGCACTTCCTTCTCCTTCTCTTCAGGTCTGGGATCTGGCCAAGCTGAACACACAGTAACAACAAGGGCCTGTGACGGGTATTAACTGAAATGCCATGGGTCTCATACCATGAGCAGATATTTATAAAGTTTTCAAAGGTTAATTGAAAACCGCAGTTGAACTGTCGTACGCAACTAAGACATCTTTCAACCCCAACTCCAAATTAAATGTTTGATCCAAGGTGTTTTCATTTTGTTCTAGTGTTCACAAACTGCAGGTGACAGAGCCTTTTACGTGCAGAAGGTGTGCCACTCTTGTCTCCTTGATTCATACCCCAAGTGCCTACAATGGATAGATTTTGCAATAAGGTCACTGCTTGCTTCTCTTCATTTGAAGGCACATGAACAGTGTGCTCAAGAGAACCTATTTGATCACTTCATATAATACAACTCCAACAAGAGTGAGGTGATGCAGGCCTAAAATGTACAGGGAAGAAAGCAAACATGACAGTTATTCACATGCTACAATCAGCTCAGCACATGATAAAAACATCTATCTGAAACACTGGCATGCTCATCAGTTTTCATCATTTCTGAAGAATCCCAAGACAAAGGTTTATTTAGTTGTAAGGTTCTGTTTTGTTTTAATTTTGGTATTCTTAAGATTCTCATCCCTAAGCTAAATACTCTGTGTAAGACCATAAATACTTGGCCATACAAAGGAGGAGCTCAAACAGTCAGGAGCTTAAGCCTCTCTAACAGGAGTTCAAGATGTGACATCTTGCCACAAATTAAGCTTCTATGTGGATTTCTGCTTTCTGGCTACTTCATAACACCTACCAGAATATAGCCATGTGTCATGCAGAAAAAAAAAAGACATGTCAATCATTCATCATTCATCACCTAAAAGGATATACGCATCTGAATTGCTGTTTTGTACCACATGCTCTCCACTACAATTAACACATGCCAATTGAACCACACACAGAATTATTATAGTTATAAAAGCACTTGCAATGTTTTGCATGTACTGCATTTTTTCCAGGACACAATAAGGAATTCCCAAATAGACAGCAAATACGTTTTTCTTGGAAAATGCACCATCTGCATGAAAAGCAAATGAGAAAACAAAGACATTTTCCAATAGCTTATGTGAAAAAATAATAAGAAGAAAAAGTTAGTAAGCAAAAGAATTACTGTCATTTTGCCTGTGCAAGTGTTACTTAAAGTAAGTTTTCTCCTCCAGCTTTGATCTTTCCACAGTGTCTCTCACAAGCTTTACAATGGAGTCAATAGTTTAGACCACATCACAGCATATCTAATTAAATGTACCTTGATACCTTCTTCTAAAGTCAAGATATCAAAGTGTCAGAAGATACTGAATAATGAAACCTTTTTTCCGATCTTTAAAGCCTGACATATGCAGAAACACAAACGAGAGAACTGCACACACCGAATCCAACACTGAAACCTACAGATCCTTTACTATCTGCATCAGAACTAATTCACCACCACTTCCACGAAAACAGAGGTTTGGAAATAACCAACTCTCATTATTACCATGCTTGCAGCAGACAGGTTAGAGGTCAGACTTCTCTGTGAAAATTAAGTAGATCCATTTTCTGGGTACTCCAAAAGAAGTAAGTCAAATGAAGTAACTAAGTGATCCATGATAGACTCCATTGTTCCATCATAACCCATACTGCCTTACCTCCAAGCAGGTCTGGGAGGTTTGGGACATCAAAGACTCAAGTCTCAAACCCAGTTTCACAGGTCTGAGCAACTTATCTAGCAATTGATTCCCTGGAAGGGCTGTCTCATGGAACAGAAGCAGCTTTTTCAATACCAAAGGAGAAATAGTGGTCAGCAATTTTGGGCTTTTTTAAGTTACAAATAATTAACAATGACCTTAGGCACACAGTCCCTTGTTCTCATGGTCAGCAATGTAACGCGAATCCACTGTCCCCTCCCACCCTACTCTGATAACTCTGCATAGCACAAAGACTAATAACTGTGTGACTACTTTCAGGATACCATCATTTTTCTGAAGCATCTGAAAACATGTCATTTTTATTTAGTAAAGAATGCAGACAACTGGAACTTTAAAAGAAGTGTGAACACAGAGAGATCAATCTGTAAAACTTTAACTGACTTATACATGTTAAGTATTTGAATGCCAAATCATTCCTCTTGTTCCCAAGGACCGCAGAGTGTGTACAGAGGCACTGGCAAGACATTCTTAGGAAAAGAGTGTCCAGGGCAAGCAGCAGCAAGTAAGAAAGTGGAAACTAAAGAATCACTCCTGTATGCCACAGAAACAACAGACTCATGGAATTGTAAAGCCATACAGGGCAAAGGCATGTTCATGGGAACTTCACAAAAAGTCAGTTGCTCACCAGCTTGTTGAGCCAATTAAGACACTCAGACTTGCAGACCCTGGAAACTTCAGGAAGAAACTTCACTAAGAGCATGCCATGTTTCTTCATATAAACTCAATGAAGTTAACTTTCATTTGAAATTATATGGACACAGAAATGGCTACCAATTGTTTCCAGTTAGTGGTAAAAATAACACATGCAGACGAGAAAAAACCCCAAAAACCAGCTTTACTTTAAGTCAGTAGAAAATGAGCATCTATGGGCATAGTAAGCACAACATGAAAAGTATCAGATTACATACTGAAAACAGGACTAAAAGTACAGAAGATAAACCCCTGCAAACATTTAGTGTTCGTGAAGTTCTTCAGCAAACACAGAGCACTCCTCCAATTTGCCAAACAAGGTGCTTTAAAGCGTGTCGCTTTTACATATCTGGAAGTCTGTATTAATAGGGTCAACAACAGCAGAAGCAGCACAAAGCAGTTACCACATGAAAGGAGACAACCAAGTTTTCTCCTTCATTACAAGCAGAGTGAGAGGGAGATGTTCCTAAGCTGTGTACTAGGAAGCAGTGGAAACCCACTGCACCATGACCATCCTGAGAAGTTAGGAAGAAAAGAACAAGTTTGGGCTCTAAACATGCAACTACTACACCAATGGACAGTAAGCTATCCACCTGTTGTAAAGGTCAGGCAAGAAGTAGAGCAGAAAGATAACCATCTAGGAAGGCCTATAATGTGGCATCTGTGAATCCAGATGACCAGATGTTTCTCATCAGATCACCTACAGCAGACATTACCTGTGTACCCATATTCAACACGGAGACCCAAACTGTGGCCCACCTATTGAAAACTCGTACAAAATGCTGTTTACCTTTACAGTTACCAAAGGCACTAAGGACAACTTAATATGTAAAAACAATCCTTACTATTGCTTGTGGGCCATAACAAGGCTCACCAGTGCTGTGCACATCACAGATAGGTTGGACTTTAATGGGAACAAGCAAATCCCCCCAAATAATCCATTAAAAAGTCTTCTGTGACGTGGAAAAGGGTTTCCTTGTCTAACACTTCAAGCAATCATTGCAAATGTATACGTATTGACATACATCAGTAACCAATATATTAGCACAGCAGCAGCATCCCTTCTGTTCAACATCATCTGAAACTGGGTGAAACACTAGGCTGTCAAGCAGCTACAGTAAAAGCACAGTGGGCACAGAGTTTTTCTCTCTGGAAATCATGCAGACAAACAAATAGTATTAGCAAGGTTTAGGCCCACCCTTCTGAGATCTGGAGAGCAGAGGCTTTGCATGGGAAGGATTCTTTGAAGGCAGCTCACTGTGCACCTCAGAAATGAACTTAGGCTGTAAAATAAAGCAAATCTGAACAACTCCACAGAAAACCAGAATTTTGATCACACTGCAACAAGAAGACAAGTTTAAAAGTTAACTCTCATCTACAGAGAAATACTCTCTGCACAGCTACAGCCTAAATGTTACCTTATGTGACAGCAGCCCTCAACGCAGTGCAGCACTACAAATTTTCAAGTTCATTAGCCTTGAGTTCACTCAACCTAACTGCAGAATAGAACCTGACTATTGAGTTTGACTTTCCAGTTCCTTGTCACAATGCCCAAGGCAGACTCCACACTCTGCAACTTCAGCATCCATGCAGGTTTAAATGATCACAGATTCAGGAGCCCTCCACCGTGTATTGCAAACTCAATTTAGCAATCAGAAAGCTTGTTGGCTTTTTTTCCTTTTTAATTCCAGTTGGCAAATGAGAGCATCTCTTTCATTTTATTCAGACAATTAGCAACTGTGATGTGCTTAGCTTTTGTAGGGATAAGCCTTAACTCCACACAAACAAAAGAACAGCACCGTGGCTGTTTTGCCACTGTAATGAACTTGATGCATAGACTTAGTATGTTGAAAACCTCTTGCCTTTGCAGAAATGCCATATTGAAAGTCCTTTCCGGGCCAGAGGTGAATACTATCAATTAAAAGGCCATAAAACAGAACCAGTTGCTGGGGAAGTGCTGACACACCCTTTAACCAGAGCAGATCACCATTTCCTGCTTATATCCATGAGACCACACTGGCCCAATCACATTGAAGCGCACCCTTTGCCTGGCCCAGTGTTCTGGTTTTGGCTGGTACAGAGTTCATTTTCTTCTCAGTAGCTGGTGCAGTGCTGTGTTTTGGATTTACTATGAGAATAATACTGATAACACACTGAAGTTTTAGTTCTTGCTGAGTAGTGTTTATACTAAGTCAAGGACTTTTCAGTCTCTCATGCTCTGCCACTGCGGGGCACAAGAAGCCGGCAGAGAGCAGAGACATGACATCCGACCTGAACTAGCCAAAGGGGTATTCCATAGCACAGTATGTCATGCTCAGTGTATAAACTGGGGGAAGTTGGCCAGGAGGGGCTGCTTGGCTTCGGTATTGGTCAGCTGTTGGTGAGCAACTGTACTGTGCATCGCTTGTCTTCCTTGGGCTTTATTCCTCTCTCCCTTTTTGCTGTCTCCCTTTCCATTACAATTATTATTACTGCATTTTCCTTTAAACTGTTGTTATCTCAACCCGTGATTTCTACCCTTATTTTTCGACTCTCCTCCCCATCCCACCGCGGGGGTGGTGGTGATAGGGCAGCTGCCTGGTACTTCATTCCGGGCTGAGGTTCAACGCCGACACCCAGCGACCCCGGCCAGGGCTGAACTACAACACGCAGCCCAGCAGGGCACAGCTCGGCGGCACCGGACGCTTCCATTCCAGCCTCGGGGAGGGCGGCAGTGGGGCAGTACACGCGTGGGCCCCTCACCCCAGCGCACCGGGTGCTGAGGCCGCTTGGCGCTGCCGTCCCCCGCCCCTGCTCCCGGCGGGCCCAGCCGTGGGTTGAGGGGCGGGAAGGGGACGGCAGCTCCTCTTCCCGGCCCCCACACGCACACCTGCCCCAAAGGCCCCCGGCCGCGTGCCCTCACCTTATCGCTGCCCTCCTCCGCCGCTTCTTCTTCCTTCTCCGCCTCCTCGGCGGCCGCCCTACGCCGCCGCCGCCGCGCCGACATCGCGCCGCTGGAGCTCAGCGCCCACCCGGAGGAGAGCGGCTGCAGGCGGGGCCGGGCCGATCGGGATGGGGAGAGCGCGGAGGCCGCGCAGCGGAAACCGGCCGCCGCAGCCGCTACCTTCTCCTCTGAGGAGCCCGGCGCTATCCCCACCCCCGCCGGGGTCGGGGGCGGTCTCGCTGAGGGCGCCGCCGCCACGGTTCGGGAGCGGAGAAGCGGCGGCGGCGGCGGCGGCGGCGGCGGCGGCGGCGGCGGCGGCGGCGGCGGCGGCGGCGGCGGCGGCGGCGGCGGCGGCGGCGGCGGCGGCTGAGGCGGAGAGGGCGGAGCGATGCCGCCCAGGTGCGCCGGACTCTCCGCCCCCTGGCATTGGCCCCGCCCCCGGCCGGCGCAAGGGGCGGATCGGGGCGGGGGGGCGCCCCATGGTGGTACAGCGGCGGGGCCAAGGCCCAGCACGGCCAGGCCTGCTCTGTGCTTCTCCCGGGTGGAAGGTGCGCTGGGGACTCTCAGCCGCGGCGGACGCTCCGGCTTCCTTCTGTGCCGCCCCAAACCCCCGCAACACGGGTGTGCGTCGCAAGCCTGTTTTCTCCTGTGTGTCAGAGTGGCCTCGGCGGGCTTCGGGCCTGCAGGGAGACATCTCCACATAGGCCTGGAACCAGCTCCGTGTAGATACCTGTGGTCACCGGTGCTGCAGCCCGCGTGGGCACTCCTGGTTGTCTGTGGAGTGCTTTGCTTTTCACTGGGATACTTGTGCCCACCTCCTCTACATCCATTTAAAAAGGCAGGTTTGGTGCCGCCGGCATGTACAGAAATATAACACATCTGCCTAAGAGTTGCCAGTCAAGAAAAATGCTCTGGAAGGGCAGTTAGACATGACCTGTAACAGTTACTACACTGTCAGCTCTATCCTCCTCTTGAAATAGCCACTGTTCACTAGGCAGGTTACCCCTGGAGAGGGTCTAGAGGGTGCATGGGCCCTCTTCCTCCAAGCTGTATCTGAGCAAGAGACATCAGGAGCGGGCCTGTGTGCAGCAAAGCAGGATGCATCTCTGTGAAGGGAAATACCCTGCTGAACACCCTGACCTCATGAGCTATCTGGAAATCACCCCTGTCTGCTGAGACTTACTACAGTTTGATGTCAACCCAGTCCTCTGGTCCAGTTCAGATGACTGTGTCAGAGTGCCTTTCAGCTGTTGGGTTACCAAAAGAACAGACACTACTGTCGCTTCCCAGAGTCCACCGAATTCCTCCAGCTGCCATGCCAGTGCCTGTCATGTTCATATGGCTGCTGACAGTCTGGCCATGGCAACAGCTGGCTGCCCCAGAGCATTCCCCTAGAGACACTTAGTCTAGGTGTCACCTCATTGTTCACATGCTGGCTTATTGTGTCTGCAAACACAGGGTCAGCACTTCTGGCAAGGCACCATCTAGCTGTGTCTGCTGTCATTTACATTATCCCCATGGTGGCTGATTTCACCAAGCCTGATTGGTTTTATTTCATGGTTTAGTTTTATTCTATAAACAACATTATTATTATGTTCCTCCAAAGGCATGCTTGGCATGTTTTTAATGACAACGCTGCAGTTTAGGAAGTTACAGCGAGCTGCTGTGAGCAGACATGGATTATGGCACTGACAAACTGACCTCACTGCCAGCAAGCATGGACGCTCCAGCGTTCAGGAAGAGCAGCCTCTGAGATGTTTTACCCTTGCACTGCTGACAGTGTCAGGAGGTAGCATACCTGCAATGTCCCAAAGCACACGGTGTGCTAAGAGAAGTGCTGCTCCAGCAGAAGGCAAACCAGAGACGCAACACCAGACCAGACAGGCCACAGAGTTTCTGGCATCAGGTCTTTTACGGACAACGGTGACAGCAGCAGCCCACTGCAAATCAGTGATATGGCCTGGGTCCTCCAACACTCCGCTCTTACCGAGTATAATTTTTAATGTATTTCTCCATAAGTGAAATATTATGGGGGGAAGTGGAGTCAGAACTAAGTTCTTCTTCAGTTCCTAGAATATGTGAGGGTGAGAAACAGTTCTCCATCAGGGAAGACCCCTAAACCATACAGGCGAACTGGGAACAGAGTGGACCCCAATGGGTAACAAGGTATCCTTTTCACTCTCTCCTTAAGTAGGTTTCTACTTAAAGAGATATTTCCTTTTGTGCATTTCTCCAGCGAAATTTTCAGAAGAAAGCATGGTGTCCCTTACTGCAAGTGCAAGATATGTGTTTATTCAGTTGGCCCTGTGATGGGACTAACTGTCTAGAGGAAAGCACAAATACTTGTTTTCTCTGCACAGAGAAAATACGAAGTGGTTTGTCTGGTCTCCACAGCTATGCCACCCGTTGTGGCTGCAGTGCAGGGAGCCCGCAGGTCCCACATGCAGGTAAGTAGTTCAGGGTGAAGTGGACACAAATTGCTCTACAGGCACCACCGAGCAGCTGAGTCTAGCTGAAGAAGTTATAGACCATGCTGGTAAACCCGGCCTAATAAATATAGGGCTGAGAATGACTACATGCTGTACTTTCGCCACAGAAAGACTCTTCCGTGGTTGACAAGGCCGAGACAATGCTTCAACACCTGCATAAAGATCATTAAGCAGATCTTTACATCCCATGCAGGAGAGAAGTAAGAGCCTCCCTTTCTCCTACATCTTTGCTCCATCCTTAATCTAGACAGTGAAGGGGAAAAGAATTCATCTAGAAAAGCTTGGAGGAAAATATATTTGTTTAGCAAATGGTGTGATGGAAGAAAGTAACAATAATGGCAAAGGTGAAGTACTCAAAGCATATTAATGAGCAGAGGCTGGTGCAAGAAGATGAGTCACTGCATTTCAGGATTAAGAAAGCATGCAATGAACAACTGGTGACAGTGGGGTGAGGGAGTGAGCAATCTTCTGGGCAGGGCCATCAGGAGAGACAGAATTAAAAACAAGGACCAGGCTCTGATGGGATCAGGTGGGAACTCAGCCCCAGCTTTGCTCCTTCTCTCTCCCAGCTGTGTGCTCCCGCTGCTGCCACACACCTTTTTACCCTTGGAGAGCTCAGAAACGTGAGGAAGGAAAGAGAAACAGTGTTTCAAGCCTCTCCAGCCCAAAGGAAAGAGGCAAGGGCCTCCCAGAAGAGCTGCAGGGCAGGGGGCTTAGAGAGCAAGCAGAACATGGGCACGTGGTTGTCCCACTTCTGGGTCGCAGCCCCATCCAGTCATGGGAGTCCAGTGTGTCTCTTGAGTCGCAGCTGGTTAGACTGGTCTGATGGGAATTTTCCAAGTCGACACCCTGTTACTCAGGTTCCTTTGAGGCACATAAGCACACTGCCTGGAATGTGTGGCAGAAACCTCCACATTCTCTGCGCACAAAGGTATTAGCATGTCAGATGCTGACTTTTCTGATATGCAAATATTATCACCTGTCTTGTATGAAAGTTCAGTATCTTGGTGTGTAAGGCCTTGGAGGTTTCTGTTACTCTGTTCTGCCTTTGCCTCCTCCTTGTATTCCCACATGAATTTAGTGGCTCAAAGCTGCCAGCAAACAGCCCAAACCTCAGCAACCTGGCTCAACCTTTTCTATAGCACAGAAAAGCCCCTAACAAGCACATCCCTGCACTTCTCCCAGGTGCCCAAATTTAAGACACATCACCAGCCACCACCACGCTCCCACTGCCCTCACTCCAGTTATACACAGCAGACAGATCTGCCTTCCCTGCCTAGCTGGGAGCTGCCTCTCTGCTGTCTGCCTCGACCTGCATACAGAAGGGGGAGTTCTCCACAGGCAGATGCAAAGCTAAAGCCCTGTGACATTAAAACAGTTATATAAACCCGCCTTAAAGAACTTACACACGCTGCACACACCCTCCTGATAGAAAGACAGCCAGCTAGGGGCTGCTGTTGTCTCTGCTGTCTCTGTTGTCTCTTCTGTTGTTGTGCGGGAGAGAAGGAGAGTGGGGCTGTTTTGTTGCTGCTGCAGCAGAAGCAAATAGAAGGAATTGATGCCCGGTCTGCTTGGAAGCTGGGGAGCAGAAAGTACCCACCTCAAAATGTGTGCCGGAAAGAACAGTGCATCTGCAGATGTAACATTGAGGAGCCCTGTAGCTGGCAGTCTGGGAAACAGCAGTTGTTTGCAGCTTTTGGGGTTTTTTCTGAGGTGTTTTTTTTTTTTTTAGTGGATTCGTAGTGGTGTGCAGAAGTGAAACAAGTGAAAAATATTCATACTTACTGGTCATCATAGACAACAATGTCAAACAATATCAACAACAGCACATTATTCATTCAGATAATATCAATTATGAATGATGTTTTAATGTGCTGCATTTAAACAATTTCTAATCTTTTTGCATCCCTAAATCATTATATAAAGAGGAACCAGGGAGAGCCAGAAAGAAGCAGAGGACAGTGACACAATAGCCTCACATCATGCTGAGTGTTTGTTCTCCAAAGCACAAGGCTGGCTATTAATACCCTATGCTCCCCTAACAAAACTGAGAACTGCAAAACACTGCCTGGAGCTGCCTTGAAATGGTGCGTGGGAGCAGGGCACTGGAGCCCAGGTACTCGGGATATGCTCAGAGCTGAAATTTCAGGTCAGAAGCTTGTTGTTACACAACCTATGCACGCTGAGACGAACACTCCTCCAGCTCTAAGCACTAGATTCAGATGCTTAAAAAAAAAAAAGAAAACCAACAAGAAAGCCTCACTGGAATATAGGGTTGTATGAGTCAATAAACAGGCTGCTTTTCCCCCTCTAAGTTAATACAGCATGAGCTCTAAAACTGTTTTTCTGGGATTAAAATGGGTCAAAAGCTAGCAATGCTTTGCCAAGGCATCCTGAATAGAGCATACATATCCATATGTTAGTAATGTAAATCCACTGAAAGCACTAAATTGTGCTTTTGTGTTTGTTAACATGTAATATAATCTGTTTACATTTTCTAGTCTGGCATAAAAACAACATAGGTCATGGTATTTGTGGTGAAGAATTATTTGCTTATTACCTGCACATTTGAACTTTATAAAGTAGGCCACTTGTGTGCCAGAAAAAACAAGACAAAACAAAACAAAAACAACAAAACAAACAAAGCAAACTGACCTCATTACTCGCAAATTAAGCACTGAAGTCTGAAGAACATAGTATAGTGGCCACTGTGGAAGGTCTGGGTGCAGAAACCTTTGCCCCAGGCAGCTGTCCCCTTCTGTTTGGTCCAAGAGGCTGAGTTGCACAGCTACTGACTTATTCTTGATCTTTCCTTCCTGTCATAATCCCTGGGATGCTCTTGTTTTTTCCCAAGAAAGGGTTCATATGTGGTCAATGTTTGGCAAGCTGCTGCTGTTGTCATAGAAGATGTGAAATTAATTCTTGAACTTACTTCTTTTGGCTGTCTGAACATGCCATGAATCTGCAACACACCCTTCCTGTGTGATTTCACATACACTGTATGTTATATTATCCACACAGATCCTTTATTTTAATACAAACCTCTGCTTGGAACACCAAAATGTATCAGCTTACAGCTTGCAGCTCTTCACACACTTTAAAAGCCAGGGGTACATTTTGCAAGGAGTGTGTGGGCATGGAAAAAGGTGGGGACAAGCCTGATGAGGAAACAGACTGGCTGATGATACGAGTAGAAACTATACCTTTGCAACTCCAACTGGATAAGGCTGAAAGGGTAATCACTGGGTCACTTAAAGGGACTGATGGCACCACTCTGTCAAAACACAAGTGACCTCCAGAGAGAAAAGAGGAGCTGGTTCTGTTCTAGACAAGTCCCACTAAATGCAGCACCAAGAGAATCAGCTCTTCCCTACTCAATTCAGACTAAAGTATTTGCAGAAATTAGTCTATCCTCTGAGTGTTTTGCATAGGACTGAAAAGCAATCCACTCTCCATAAGGTTTCAGAAGACGCTTCGTGCTTTTATAAGATGCTTTTAAAGCAAGGACTCACTAGATACACGATAGTTCCTTTTGGTGACCCCACATCTGAGGCTGCTGTGCTCACCAGCACCTTCAGAGTGGTACAAGCCTGGCAGAGACTCGGGGTGCTGGGATACCTGCTCGCTCTTAGAACAAGGTCAGGAACCCTATGCACAGCCTGCAGGAGGCAGGGCAGCAGGGAGGAAGAGGAGACCTATTGCCTCCTACACAGCCCCCACTACTCTGTTTGGCAAAACCTTGTTGACAGGAGAAACTTGGCCAAGCAAACTCATTGTGCCCAGTGAACTTCCCAGCAGTTTCAGTAGAGGTGGTGATCATTTATGTTAACATATATATATATATTAGCAGCCTTAACACTGCGAGTGCCAGCATCTAACAGCCAGCTGCCTTCCTCTGCAAAGCTAATCCCTTCTGCATGATCTCAAGGGGACTATGCTTGTGTCCATACTTTATTTTTCCTCTTCAGTCTCTGATCATTCTGGTTCTTTCTATGTAACTGAGGAAACCACAAAGTTCGCTGACTGGTGAGCTCTCAGAGAGGGGGCTTTTCTACTGCACTGTAAGCAGTCCCCTTTTCAACCTGTTGCAACAGACATATGCTCCCCACATGCCAGATACAAGGACAAACCCAAATGCCATGAGTGGGTATTTTGCCATCTTATACTGAGGGAAAAATTGTTCTGCAGTTTCAGCGACATTTTCTACCATTCTTGGCTCAGTGTAGTGCTTCCATGTGAAGTATTTACAAGTGTTTACTTCAGTTGTGGCTGCACTTCTGTCACTGGGTTTGCTCCCCTCCTTTTTATACTGCTTTCAAGTTTCATGTAATTTCATTTAATCGAACTCTAGTATTACTCACCCTATTACTTTCCAGTTCATAAGAAAAGTTCATCTAAGGTATGAGCAGGCGTATCGCCATTGATTTTTAGCAGTTAATGAAATATCACTCTGTTTTGCCAGCAATACCATCTTACTATCTTATCTGAAGGGACAGGTGGAGCATTATGGCATGCTCAGTATGTATAAGTGGAGAGCAGCCGGCAGGATGCAATTAAGCCAAGTATTATAGTCATGATCTGGAAAGACTGCCCTGTAAAGTCCTGGTTTGCTGCCATTTTATTGTGATAGTCTTCAGATTGAAGTACATCTTGTGCTTTACATACTCCTACATATTCACTTAAGTGAATTCTCTGAGAGTTATCTCCTAATGGTATAGTCATTAAAGTACCCTAGAAATTACTAAATGGTTATACCTTTGGTATCTTTGCCTTCTTTCTCCAAACTCTGTGGACTGGTTCTGGGTTACATCAGATCCTGAGCTCTTTACTAGGAGGATACAGGTTGAGATAAGCATCTTCCTCTCATTTAAAAAGAGCCAAGAAAACCTGAGCTACGAAAGGTGGAGAATCAAGGCCTTTCCCTTTCTTAAGTTTTCATGATTGTGGTTGAAAGCCCCATTGCAAATCTTGACTAGTGACTTCTGGATGCATGTCATGGCACTCCTGTTCCTGATCTCACTTCTCCCTAAGTTGCCAGCACACACATGGGCAGCTGTTGGCAAGTTCATATGCTTCTTTTGCTTACCTGGAGGTGCCAGACAGCTTTGTCTAAAGACATGCTCTCTGTGCTAAATGGGGCAAGGAATTTGTGATCAATTAGCCTATTACCTATCCCCCAAGCCGCTCAGCTGGCTGCCTGCCTCAAGCTGAGATCATGGTGAAGGAAGGACCTGCAACAACAGGAGGACTGTGTACTTATTACCCAAAAGAGATACCAGTTCTGCTTTTAGCATTTTAGCTCCCTCTGGGCTGTGACCAGACTGGCTCGTCCTCAGTCAGGTACTGCCAGAAGAGCAAGAGCTGAAATGGGAATGGAGAGCAACCACAGTAAGTGGGTCTGTACTGCTTTCTTTTTTTTTTTTAACAGACAGCTGTCTGTTTAGCTGAACCCTGTACTGCAAAGCCAAAACAAAAGAAAAAAGCCCAGAACCATATCTTCAATCTCACTCTTCAATCCATATTTTTTGATGCAACTACAAACTAAAGGAATTCCCTGTTTGCCAATGCAAGAAGACTCACTTTCAGCCGGCTACCACACCAACACACTTAGAAGGTGCTTTGTGAACAGCATCCTTTCTGCCACCATAAGAGCTAGCCAAAGCTAGTGCTCAGATAAATTATTTCAGTGTAACAAACCATCACGAACATGCCTGGAGGTAGAAGAGACAAAATGCCTGTGGTTCTTACTGCAGCCAAGCATTCCCTGCTGCCCTGTCCCCAGTACCATGAGAAAGAAGTTCATGCAAGCTGCAGAATATGACTCCTATTGGCATCATTGGTTATGACAGATGAGAAGGAAAGCATGAGCAGGAACTGGTAGAGATGACTGAGAAACTTGCAGAAAACTGACAGTTTCCTCTGTGGGGCAAGAAATGGTAGCATGCTTTCCTGCATGAATCCTTGGGAGTGCCAATGCAAACTGAGTTGCGAAGTTGAATTCAAACTCTCACAGTAGGAAATTGCTCCTTCTGACTGCAGGCTTTTTAGTGCTCTGCATCTGGAATCTTATCCTTCTCTGGAAAGAGGAAAGCACAAGAAAAAAAAAAAAAAAACCCAAACAAACAGCAAACAACTCTTCTCTCCTATGGGTTCAGCTTATTACAGAAAAATCTGACCACCAGTCTTCCTGCTTCCCTTGTCAGCTCCCAGGCTCCACAGCAATGTCTCCGCCTTCTCCATTACACCTCTGGAGAGCAGGTCCAGCCATGTTCTGTGTCCCTATGGCCACAAGGCCAGCCCAGAAGCCCTGCTTCTGTTGTGCAATGCACTTCATCCTCTCCCGTAGAGAATGAGTTTGAGCCTGGCAGAAACCACCACATCCCCTAAAGTCTCTGAAGATGCCACTCAGCTGTTCATGGCATAGTGCTCAAAGCACCTTTAACAAACCCCCATGCTGTTGTTGGGACCAGTAAGGTGACATGGAGTTTGCAGGGCTGGATGGTACTGCATGTAGATGGGAGGGAGGGAAGTAACTCCCTCTTGCTGCTCAACCTGCTGCCAGGCTGCTCTGCTCCAGCAAATCCCAAGGAAGGCAATGGTGGACACTTAAAGCAATGTTGCAGGCTTACGGCCCTGACTGCACCCAGAAAGGGATATACTCTTGTCACTTCTGTTATGGGACAGCAGCCTCTGCTGACACAGGGCAGACAGAAGCACCATGCCCTTCACAATTATTCAAATAGTGATTTATATCTTTCCTTATTATATTGTAATAAAGTTAGAAAGCAAGCAGCCAGCCTCTGCACAGGACATGATCTGGTAAGGTTTTACACTTGTGGGAAGGAGAGCATGGGGTCTGCTCTGCTGTTCTCTGGAGCAGGGCAACTGGCCCAGGCAGTGCATAGTGACTCCTCTCAGTATTTGGCCACACACTGAGATTAACTGTTTGCTTGTCCTCCTGTCACTGGTTTGTGCCAGGCCAGGACCAGCATGGCCAAGACAGCAGGACCTTGCTGAGCCTGCCTGGGATCAGAGAAGAAGCAAAGCAAGGGTCTTGGAGCAAGGGAAACTCAGTGTGACCTGGGTTACAGTGATTCATAAGCAAAGAGCGTAGGGGCGGCAGCTCAGATGAAGTTCATTATTGAGATAAAATCCCTGTAGACAACATAAGGTGTGTTTTTTCAGCAGGCTGTAAGAGAAAGGCTGAAAGCATTAAGCTTCCACCTCATTCCTTGTGCCCTTCCCTGAGAAGGGCTTCTCTTTTCCAGCCTTGCTTTTCTGATGGCTCAGACAGGAGAGCCAGGTAGGTGTTTGAGGTGTTCCTCGCCGTTCGAGGGACCAGAGCTGGGGAGGATGGGGAAGAAAGGGGGTGTACCTGCCTTGCCCTTGTGGTTTCCAGCCCTAGAGAGCCGGGACTGGCAGCTTAGGAGAGAGCTCCTCGCTAGGTGGAGCTGCCGGAGCGAGCACCAGCGACCGGCTGCTGAACGGGAACCAGCCGGCTCCTGCGGAACCGCCTGGGTCTTCCCGAGGGATGCAAGCCGTGTTCCAGCCCTGCGCCTGCACGCCGCTGCTGCCCCTCGGCCTGCGGTCACACGGCAACTGAAACGAAATCAGCAAGATCTTTCCTTAAACCAAGTCGTGTTACAAAGTATAACGCTTTCAGTAATCTCCTCTACCACTTTGCTAATCAATGAAGCCATGTCAGTCTCTGTTGGGATGGAAAACGCTGAAATACGATTTTCTAAAAATCATAAAAATATGCACATAATGATAGCTACTGCCGCTGCCTTCCCCCTCCCATCGCCATTTAGATCATCAGTTTAACGATTTCCAGTTCCCTGACACTGGACCACACTGTGCCAACAATTTCTAAGCAACATTCTCTCTGCTGATTTCCACGGGGGGCTGCTTAAAGATCGATCACCAGCGATGGCCTAACGTACATATATTTGTCTCACAGAGTGAAAGAAGCTATATAAAAGCTCCAGCTATGGCAGTTAAATTTCCATACACTTTTGCTGTTAATGTGAAACCAAAGTAAAGCCAGCCATTACTTTTAGCCTGGTTATCCACATCAAAAAAGTGCTCACATGAAAGCCAGGGTACTGCCTGGACCTTTACCCAGCAACTACAGCCATGGGGACACTCACTGTCCTGCTTGGGTGGCTCCACTAAGGCCAGAGGATGATGGGTGAACTTCTGCTAGGTCTAAATTGGTATCTTTATACACACCTCATGTGCACATACACATGTGTAGAAATGCACAGTGGAAAGAAAAAGCAAGGTAACTTTGGAAGGGTGACACCTTCACAGCCCTTCAGAAAACCTAAATGAGGGAAATGGAACACTAGTGCCCCTTGTCCCTGCTGTTACACATCTGGCCTGTTACATCTCAGCATGACTGTTAATAGCAGGTTAAAATAGTTTCTTTGGCAATGTCTGATCAGCCACACGTGCCCAGCCCTCACAGTGTTCTGTAAGCCCACCTGGAAATGGAGCAGGCCATCCCAGAATCAGACAGAGGTGGGTAGAGGCAGCAGCAGTCTCTTGCACTGCTGCTCCCATGGCCACTAGAAAGAAGAGCCATTCCTACTGCAAGGATGGAAGTCCTTCACCAGCATGCTACCTTTTCTGAATTCCACATTGCCTCACGGGCACATCTGTGCCAGCTACAGCTCTCAGTAACACCACACAAGAATAGACATTCAT
Organism: Ara ararauna; assembly: GCA_028858755.1. Lineage (NCBI taxonomy): Eukaryota > Metazoa > Chordata > Aves > Psittaciformes > Psittacidae > Ara > Ara ararauna. Next base: position 64,857,424 of record CM054376.1, on the reverse strand, counting down.
GGCAATGTTAAGAAATCTGTTGTGCACTAATTAGTTAGGATAAATGGAGTGCTGGTAGGCAGAACTGCCACATGGTTATAGCTAGCAGGGCTTTGGAGCCAGGATGCCAGCAGAGTGCTGGGTGCACCTACAGCAGACCCTGCAGCCACATTAAATAGATATATGCGGCTTCCACACTGCAGTGTAACAGAGTGGTGGGGAGCCTTTGGAGATGGAAACTGGGCAGACTTCAGGTGAAGCTTGTACTGTGAGAGGGGAGAGTGTAGCAAGGGCAGGCCCGGGGTCCGGGAGAGGGTTGGCAGCAGGACTGAGCCAGGAACGCTCCCTGGTGAACCTCTGGATCCCGGACAGGTAGACGCTCCCTCCGCATTTGTAATCTTCTCCTCTGGCTTTTCCCCAGCAGGGGTCAGGCTGGACCAACGATCGCAAATCAAAAGTAAAAGCAATTACTCAGCTTCAGCGTCTAATGTTTTCGATGCTCCAGAAAGGCGAAAAACATTTTGCCTTACTTGAAGACAGAGAAAATACTTGATCATCTCATTTAAGACAAGCAAGAGAAATGCTGAAATGACAAGGGAGGCAACTGTAAGCAGCATCCTGCAACACCCTCGTTGTCCTTGCAGCTGTTTTAAAAAGGCAATAACCAGGTCCTGTTTCCACCCAGTCCATTGCAGTCTCAGCCTCCGTTCCCGGTTATTCCGGATACACCTCGGTGTAAACAGAAACAGAAATCCGGCCAGGATGTGGGGACCACGGAGTTGGAGCAGCAAAGTGACATGAGCTTGTCCTCACAAGTGGCTAGCAGCCCCCGGGGAAGGCAGAGCTCCCAGCATCAACCGCTGCCTGGGAAGGGAACCTGTTACCCACAGAAACCATGCTGTTGTCTTCCCAAATAAATAGCAATAATAAAGAGCAATATCCATCCGAGGTTGACATCTCCAGCTAGAGATGGCAGCGTTTTATAGCCCTTGGCACTCTGAGGAGCAAACTCGGGGGTCCGCAGTGGGGTGCCCTACGAAGTGATGCCTCTTGCCTTTGTCAGCCGAGATCTGCAGGCAGACGCTCTGGGACAAGAATGTTAAAAAGCAGGTGAGATGCGCCCAAAGGCCTGTCTCCTGAGAAATTCTCTGGCCGGCTTTGCCTCGGTTTATCACCCAGTGAGAGGACACAGAGGACGGCATTCCATGCGTGGAATTTTAATAATAACTTTATTATATTTTAGTGTACTATTGGCTTTCGATTTTGTAGTCTTACAAGAAATTTCCGTTTCCACATCTCCATTAAATGTCTGATTCATTTTCTTGGCTCGTGGTAATGCCTCAAAGCTACATCACTAAAGAATCAGTGCTCTGCATTAGATAAATATAAGAACCAGTCTGATTAACCTATTAACTATTTTTAATTAGCTTTTACTGTTCTTCAGGTGTTCCATGGTTTTTTTAGGAAGCAGAAAGAGAATGAGAGCACGCTGGTACACTATAGAGCTGTATAGAGTTAGCATATGGACCGAGATTATTCATCATCATTGGCAGGAGCTCTGCTGCAGGGAATCTTGCAACAACATCACAATTTTCCTACTGGAGTGAATTCCACAATGGACACATTTAAGACGTGAATTATGGGCAAGATAGATAGAAAAAATTTAAATCTTTATAACATCTTTATGCTCTGTCTTCCTTTTTGGTAATCAGATCTTGCTTAAGAGTTGGAATTTGCACCCAGAAGAACATTAGGCTTTCCTGGCTCAGTTCCTTTCCACCGTGCAGGGCAGGCAACAAATGATTCAGTGGCTTTACAGTGCTGTTACAACGAAAAGGTGTCTAAATACCTATCCATCACTTTAGGAAAGTAACCGACTGTTTGTTTGCAATGAAGAACATACAGTAATGGCAAAGCAGTTCATTTGCTAAATAAAGCGATCACTCGATTTAGTTCAGGCAGACCCCTCTCCCAGTCACCATACTTTCCCGGTGCGAAAGCTGGGGTCCCTAGCGCCTGTCCCCTCTGCTGGGGGGCCGACGAAGGTCTGGGCAGGGTCCGGCCAACGCTCCCCTGGGGGCAGCAGCCCGGACACAGCTGGACACCGCAGCTGGCGCTGTGAAGCAAGCTGCAGTTCGGGTCCGCACCTCATCAGCTTGAAGAATATCTGACCCTCCTATGCCAAAGCACTCTGAGCCTTTTAATTTTAGTTGTTCTTATGTGTCTGCGTTTTGTTTTGGGGTGTTTTTTTTCCTTTCAGATATGCTGGGACCATTCCAGCAGAAACATGAATTTCGGAGGCACAGCTGCTCCAGCACTTGTACTTCTTACCCCCTCGAAAGAGCAAACTAACTACAGCATTTTCTGACAACACTCCTTCTATGTACATCTTAATTCCAATCTCTCCTCCGTCTTCGGTCTGTGTGACCGGAGTCTCCGTCGCACTTCCTTCAGCCCTTGTGCTCCGCTGCTCGGCCCCACCCGCAACAGCTGCCCCAGCGCCTTCGGGGACTTCTCGGGCTCCTCCCGGGGGCCTGCGAGGTTTCTTCGGGAGCTTTTGCGGCGGCTTTGCGTCCTCCGGGTGACTGCTTGCCCCCGTCCCTCGTCGTCGTCGTCTTCCCCCTCCCCGCAGCCCTGTTACTCGCCCTCCCCTCCACTCGCCCCCCTACTCGTTCCGAGGCTGCTCTCTCTTTTATTATTTAGCGTGGTCGTCGATTTATCCGCACCAGGGCGGTGAAGCGCTTGTGGCGAGACCTAGGGAAGTTGGGGAAAAGCAGATGATTGGGTTTCCCTAGTCGTGGAAACCAGCAGCGGGCCCGTCCAGGCCCCTCAAGAAGTAGTTTGACTGCGGCGTTTTCTGGTTGCGGTTCGTTCACCGCTGTTATCCCCGCAGTATCGACGTGGGGCGTGCTCACGGTGCCCCCATCCGCTGCTGAGCGACACCCCGCAGCCTCGTCTGCTCCCGCCTGCGACTGTGTTTCGGGGAAACAAAAAACCGAGAGTGGAAAGCGAACTGAATATCAATATAATCAAGTATTTCTGTGTGACAGGTATTAAAGAGGCAGAAAGGGGGTAATGTTGACGCCTGCTTTTGTATTCGAACTATTTCTCAAGCGCAGGTCGGCCCTTTTGGCGCCGTCTCACCTGTGATGCTATTTTGGAAAGAAGTCGCTCAAGACGGCCCCCAAATAAACGCTCGTTTTCAAGGTGCCACACGTTCTTTGCCGGCGGAGAGAAAGAGAAGATGTTCGCGCGGGAGGGATGGCTGGGTTTTGCTTTGCAAACAAGCCCAGAGGCTCTGGGCGCTGCACGCCCGCTTCTGCCTGGAGGGAGGCGCGGGGCCGGCGAGCGCACGGTGCGGCCGCCTGGCACCGGCCGGCGGGGCTGCCCGAGCCCCGCCCTGGCCACGCAGGGCCGCACTGCAGAAGCAGTCCCTGCAGGCTTCGGCCTCGGCTCCCCTCGCAGACCAGAAGCTGCCTCCTCTGCCTGTGGACGGCCCTGGCAAAGCTCCCCCGGGGCCTCCGAGGAGCAGGGAGGCGGCGGGGCTGGGGAGCCTCTGTCCATCCCCGCCATGTAGTGAGGACCACGGGTCCCGCACCGTGTCCTCTGCAAGGGGAGCAAAGCAGCTCCCCCGAGTGCGGGCCATACAGCGGGGCCTCCCCGCGCCTACCTGTAGACTGCCAAACACGGTTTAATCTTTCTCCCCTCAATTAAAATGCAAATCGGTCACCCTGAGAGGCAAGGTCCATCCTCCGCACGCCTGAGCCCCAGCCGAGCCCCGGGGCTTCCGGAGCTGCGGCGCCGGCGGTGTGGGCCTGCGGGGCCGAGCTATCGCTGGCTCCGCTGACACCGACATGGAAAGGAATTTCTTTGTTTTGTTTTTCGAATAGTTGAAAAGTGACCCAAGGACAAAAAAGAAAATAATCATAAATCAAACTCAAGAATTACACGCGAAGCGCAGTTTGCGTGGCTGTGCAGAAGTTCAGGCGAGGCAAGGTCCTGCTCTAAGCGCCCTTACTCCGAGAGCTTTTACGCCGCGTTGTAAATTAAACTAAAACAATTCCGAGTAACTAGCGATATTTAGAAATAGATGGAATAGAAGGGAACACCGTCGCAGGTTGAGGATCAACATGTTTCCGCTTTAAATAAGATCAGTAATTTAAAAGAAAAAATATCGAAATTCCACATCAGCCCTTTTCCACGCTCGAGGAAATAGAGTTCCTCATAGGCACACACACTCGGGCACAGACAGCACAGGGGAAAAAGTGCTCAGGGTGATTCTGCACTGCTCTTCTCCCCGTGGGACACTCTGTAGGGGCCACAAGGGATTTTCTCCCTTCCAACACAGGGCGAAGGGAAGATCCCCGAGCAGCCGCTGGTGCTGGGGACAAGGGTCGAGGGGCTGCCTCGGGTGTGCAGCACCGGCCGAGACCGGGCAGGAGGGAGCGGGGACCTGCTGGGATGAACACGCTTCTTCTAAATTGCGGGGGATGCAGCAAACACCCACGGAGATCCAGAGGCGTGCGAGAGGGTCGGGCCAGGCCGGAACTGGAGTGGTTCTGCTCCTTGGAGTCCTTCTTCCAGGGGCACAGAGACAGAGTGTGAGAGAGAAAGGAAAAGGAAATAAAAAATAGAAAGAAAGAGGGAAAGAGAGAAAGAGACAAAAAGTAAAGGGAGTGAAGGATGTGAATAGACAGTGAGAGAAAGAAGGGGGAACAATAGGAAAAAAAAGAGGAAAGAAAAGCGAAAAATAACATAAGAGAAAGCGAATGGGAAAGGAAAAATAAAAAGAAAACTAGAGAGAAAAAGAAAAGAGAAATAAGAAAGATTAAAAAAGGAAAAAGAAAACGAAACCGAAAAAGAACACCTGAGTGCAAAGGGGAAAGGGAAGAAAAAATCCAATAGCGGCAAAAGAGGAGGAAAGTGGGTGTAACGGGGGAAAAAGAAAAAGAAAAAGGAGAGGAAAAGAGAGAAGAAAAAAGTGGAAGGAAAAGGGGGAAGAAAAACAGAAAGGAAAAGGGAGAGAAAAATGAGAAATAAACAGGAGAGAAAAATGAGGCAGGAAAAAGGGAAATTGAAGGGGAAAAGGAGAAAGAAAATTAAAGGAAAAGGGAGAGGAAAAGGAAAGGAAACGGGAAAAAGTAGAGGAGCAGAGGGGCAAATAGACGAGCCATGGAGAGAAGAGGGGAGCGGGCCGAGAGCCCTAAGTTGGCGACGAGGCGGGCGCGGCGCGGGTGGGCAGGGCCGGCCGCCGCCCCGCCCCCGCCCGCCGCTGCCGCTGCCGCGCCCGCTGCCGGCCGTGCCCCCGCTAAAGGAGGCAGGGAGCGGGGCGGTGCGGCAGTGCGCCCCGAGCCTCGTTCGCAGCCCCGACAGCCGCGCCGGCAGCCAGCCAGCGGGAACAGCGCCGAGAGGGATGCGGGGCCCCAGGGCGGCGGGCGCGGGCCCCGCGCCGCTGTGAGCCCCGCTTCCTAGCGGGCGCGCAGAGAGGCGGTGTATACGTGTGTAAGCGCGGGCGCTGCGCACGTACACGCATACACACACCCGCCGGCAGCAGCTCCGCTCTTCTTCTATCCGGGAGCCGCCGCCCCGATGCCCGGCGGGGCGGCGGGGCCGCCGCTCGGCCGCGCAACTCCCCGCTAGAGGCGGCGGCCCCCGAGGGCCGGATGAGCGGCGCCGGTGCGGGCGGCACCCCTGGGCCCGCCGCCGGGGCCCCGCGGCTCTAGGGGCCGTTCGGGCCCCCCGGCCCGGCCCGGCGGCGGCGGGGGGATGCTGGCGCTGGGGCAGATGGACGGCGCGCCCCGGCAGGGCGCCTTCCTGCTGGGCAGCCCGCCGCTGGCTGCCCTGCACAGCATGGCCGAGATGAAGGCGCCGCTGTACCCCGCGTACCCCCTGCCCTCCGGGCCCGCCTCCTCCTCCTCTGCCTCCGCCTCGCCCGCCTCTGCCTCGCCCTCGCCACCGCTCGGCTCCCCCGGCCTCAAGGCGCCGGCCGCCTCCTCTGCCGCCGCCGCGGGCGGACTCTCGGCGCTGGGCTCGGCCCCGCCGCAGCTCTCGGCCGCCACTCCGCACGGCATCAACGACATCCTCAGCCGGCCCTCCATGCCCCTGCCGGGCTCCGCGCTCGCCTCCGCTTCTCCCTCCGCCTCCTCGGCGGCGCCCGCCGGGCTCCTGGCAGGGCTGCCCCGCTTCGGCAGCCTGAGCCCACCACCACCGCCTCCGCCCGCCCTCTACTTCAGCCCCGGGGCCGCCGCTGCAGCCGCCGCCGTGGCCGCCGGGCGCTACCCCAAGCCACTGGCCGAGCTGCCCGGCCGGACTCCCATCTTCTGGCCGGGGGTGATGCAGAGCCCGCCCTGGAGGGACGCCCGCCTCGCCTGCACTCCCCGTGAGTACCCAGCGCCGCGGGGCAGCGGGGGGAGCGGGCACGGGGAGCACCGCCGAGAGTCTGCTCCCGGTACTGGGGAGCCCCGACGCTCCTGCATCTCGGAAAGACCGCCCCGGGGCCCACGTCCCGGGGCCCGGCCGTGGCTGGAGAGGCTGGCTTTGCCTCTCCCTCTTTTGCTTTTGTTTCTGAAGTTTGCTTTCCTCTCTCCCTCCCCCTCGGTCGGCGCGAAGCCCCGTAAAATGTCGGTTACCGCGGCCAACAGAGGAGCCCTCTCGGGGGAGGGCGGCCGCTCTGTCGCCGTTTTCACCGCTCCCGCCCGGGACTCGTGGGGGTCCAGGGCCTGGTTTTAGGGGTACGCACAAACTTTCCCAAGCAGGACTTCCCGTTACAGCCGGTTTGCACTGGCTGCAGCTTTCCTAGAAAACAATATCGTTTGTCCTCTCAGAGTTCCTATCCTTGAAGGAAAAATAAACAGGGGGAGCAGGGATGCCGGAGCTTTGTCACAGTCGTCGTTTCCCCCCCTCCCCCCCACCCCCTCCCCGGATAGGAGCCCCTGTCCCCCGGGACCGCTCGATAGCGAAACTCATTCCCAAACCCGCAGATTAATGTGTCTGTCCGTGCCTTCCCTTTCTCTCCCCCCACCGCCAGATCAAGGCTCAATTTTGCTGGATAAGGACGGGAAGAGAAAACATACCAGACCCACTTTTTCTGGCCAGCAGATTTTCGCCTTGGAAAAGACTTTTGAGCAGACGAAATACCTGGCGGGCCCGGAGCGAGCCCGGCTGGCCTATTCACTGGGGATGACGGAGAGCCAAGTCAAGGTGAGGGCCCGGAGCTGAGCGGGGCTGGGGGCGCGGTAACCAGGGGAGCAGACTGGCCCCGCCGTGGAACCGGCTCTTCCCGGGCGTCAGGAGCAGCTGCGGGTTTAGGCGGCCGAGTCACGGCGGTGGCTCCCCCGGCGACTACCGGCACTTCACCCTTCACTGCCTTACTGGCGGGACTGAGAATGGTATTTTAAAGCGTACCTTATTTAGAAAAAAAAAAAAAAACCAACCCAAAAAACCCCAAAAAAACCCACAAGAAAAAACCCAAGCAAGACTGAAAAGCCCGGTGCGTTCAGCCTGAACGCCATGGGGATGGCCGCCGTGCTGGAAATGCGCGGGTTGGGGTTGGGATGTAAGGGAGCAGGAGTTATGGCCCACATCCCACACAAAACCGCCTGGGTCCTGCACCGCGGCCCCGGGCCCTCGGAGAGGGACTTCACACCCCGCTCGCACTGTCCCTCCCAAAACTCTCCGGTTTAGTGAAAACAGAAGTTGTGACAAAGCGGGGGTGCCATGAGTTGTGGGACTCACTGAGCCCTCCGGGGGACACGAGGCGGGCTCGGCCGGAGACGCCTGTCGGCCGTGCTCACGCTTTCAGAGTGGTGTAGAGACCCTCCTTTGTCACTGCAAATATAACCCGATGGCTGCGAATAAATTACTGCAGCCTCTACAGTGAAAATACCCCCTTCGCTGGCAGCGCCCTGAAGGAGGATACACACATCTGAAGGGCAGGGGCGGCTGGGGAAGGATTCAGCCCGAGATATGTCTTACTACATGTTACTACAACACCCCCGCCCTCGGGGCAGGAGAGCAGTGAGGGCCCCAAGCCCGCCGCGGAACTCCGGGGCCGCTGGGGACTGCGGTTAGCCAGTCCTGTAAGGGACACGGACCAGGTGTCACCGGCTGCGGGGAGCGCGGTGCGGCGGGTAGGCTGCTTTTCGTTGAGGGGGAAATGGTGCGATCGCTGGCGAAGCGGGAGTCACAACCGCAGGCTGGGGCCGGGAAAGCGCGGGGCAGCGGGGTAGGTAATGGAGCCGCCGATGGTGACGGTGGCGGCTGGGTCAGGTCTGGTTCCAGAACCGGCGGACCAAGTGGCGGAAGAAGCACGCGGCGGAGATGGCGACGGCGAAGAAGAAGCAGGACTCGGAGACGGAGAGGCTGAAAGGAGCCTCGGAGAACGAGGAGGAGGACGACGACTACAACAAGCCCCTGGACCCCAACTCGGACGACGAGAAGATCACGCAGCTGCTGAAGAAACACAAGCCGGGAGGCGGCGGGCTGCTGCTGCACCCCGCCGAGGGGGAGGCCTCTGCCTAGCCCCCTCCGCCTGCCGCCGCTTTCGGAGATGTACAGATCTATTTTTATAGACTCTACGAGCCCGGGAGGAGGAGGAGGAAGAGAAGCCTGAAGGGGAGCAGAGAGGACTGTGGCGGAGCGGGTCCCCGGCTCCGAGTGCTATTGTAGGGTCGCGGGGAGCGAAGGGGTTGCCCCGCTCCCGGTCCCACTCCCGCTCCCGGGGATGGCGGTGCGGCAACCGCCTGTTGCGGCTTTTTGTAAATAAACCGTGAGTCCCCGCGACCATAGGCGCTCCTTACTGTGAATATTTAAAATGTAAAATACCTTCTTTTTTTGTACAGAGGGGGCCGGGGGGCCTCCTCCCGTCCCGTCCCCCCCACACCAGTGCCCGTCCTGCGCTCCCCGCCGCCGGGCGGCACCGGGGTACCCCCAGAGGCCCGATGAGGGCGGCAGCGGGGCCGCCGAGCAAAACCGCGCCGTGGCTGCAGCGGGCCTCCCCCTCGGGCCGGAACTGCAGCGGCCCCGAGTGCTATTTATTAGTATTTTTGAAACACTTTCTGTTGCGGTCGTCGTGCAGGGGCGGGGGCTGAGGGCGGGGAGAGGGCGAGGGGACAGTTTGCTTTCACTTGCAGAAAGTAAGTGAAAGGAGGGGACAGAGTTTTGCTTTCACTGTTTCCAATCAACCGCGTGTTGAAATAGTAGCTGGTGGGAATTGTCACGACCACTTTCAGTCAAAATATAAAATCCATTTAGTTGCTGTAATTGAATTTAAAGTGTGTTTTCTTTTGTATCATACGGAATACTATAGGATGTAAATTGGTTTCTTTTTTTCCCTTTTTTTTTTTTAAGCTAATAACGATGGAATATCGTGATATAGCATCTTAACATTTATTAATTTATATTAAAAATAATTCGGTATGTAAAGAGAAGAAAAGTCCTTTGCAAGACCAGTTCAATGTAATGCACTTTCTGTTAAAAAAAAAAAAAAAAAACCACACAAAAAACCAACGATAAATCAATTAAACCAGATTAAAGACTTCTGCTGCCTTCACTAAACGATAATCTGATCTCATCAGAGATTAAATGACACCACGGTACCAAAGGAGAAAAAAAAAAGGAAGAGAGAATTTTCAGGCTCTCTTGTTCAATCTCAGCAGTAGGTTTTTGGAGTTGGGGTTTTTGTGTGTGTGTGGGTTGCTGTTTTGGGCTTTTTTAGAGATGGAAGTTGTCCACTTTGTTGTGGGGATTGAAGAAGGATGCAAATAAAAATAATCGGCTGCTTGTCTGGGGCCGGGGCTGGCGGCCCGGTCCGGTCCCTCCTTGAGCGGCCAGGCAGAGTTTCCCTCCGGCCCCGGAGCTGTTCATCTCAACCCAGATTAGGCTGGATTAACTTTTTAAACGGCGGGCGACGCAAGCTATTAGCGAGGGCAGAGCGCTACGGTTATTATGGGAAAGAAACTGCTTTCCGAGAAGAAAAAGGTGAATAAAATAAAAGCCTGGCTAAGGGTCTAGAGTAAATAGATAGACCCAATACCGAAACAACTGGTTTAAATTGAAACTCATTATCTCGACGCGATCATTTCCATATCTAAGCAGACCAGAAACAATCGCCTTTATCCACGGCTGCAGCAGAGCAAACAGAAGCGCTGACATGGGAGCGTAAAGGCACAGCTCTTCTGAAGGAAAAAATAAATTTGTATTGTTCCGTAAAATTGTGAATCATTTTCTACGTGGGGAAAAAAAAAAGGGGGGGGGGAATGATATTAAGTTAAAAAAATAACAAATGCGGAGCGGGGTTTTATTCCGCTTTCTGCGCAGCGCCGGAGCTGGGAGGGGGGACCGAGGCCCCGCGCCGCGCCGGCACCTCAGCGCGGCCGCCCGGGCTCTGCCGGGCCGGAATGCAGGGGGCTGCCCGTCGCACACCGACCACTCCAAGTCTTTCCCGACGCGTTGTAAAGACAGGAAGGGAAAGGCCTGGCGGTGTCCAGCGTGCCGACTCGACCCTGCCGGCTCTCGCCTTTGCGATTTCCATGCGAGTTTTGAGGAGCTTTGGGAAAGAAAAGAAAAGACGGCGGGACCCGCTTCGCCGAGGCGGGGTCCGGCCGCTGCCGGCTTGGTCCCGGCATGTGGCAGCGGAGCTCAGCCCGGGGCCGCGGCTGCCTGCGGTCCCCGCCGGGCTGGGGGCCCCAATGCTCCCGCAGCGCCTTCCCCCGGCGGCCGTTCCGCCGCCGCCTCTCCCGGCTCCCTGCTGGGCGAGCACCGGCTTCCCGCCGGTACCAGCGCCCTCCCGCGTGTACCGGGCTGCCGTGAGCACCGTCCCCTTTCAGTCGACTACAGCAAACACTGAGGCTTTCCAGTTAATTTACTTCTGCACGGAGACCCAGCTGGCCACCAGTTGAAGTTGGTACCGGCAAAGTGGAATCGAGGGGGGAGGGGAAAGCCCAGCTTTGCTCGCTTGGTTGGGCTGGTTTTGTCTGGGGCGCTGGAGAAAAGAGCAGGTTATTCACACGAGCTCACCCACTCTTTCCCCCTTTGGGGCAGGTTTTGGAAGCCAAACCCGGCTTGGCGGAGAGGAGCAGCCTCCCGCTCCTTCAGGAGAGGACTTTTTAGGAGGAGGTCCAATAACTAGCCTGGGGATCGCTGCCATGGACATCGCGGTGAACAATTAGGAGACAAAATGTCAGCAGGCTTCACGGGGCGTGAAGCCCCCCCGTGCGTGCGGCCTGGCAGCGATCAGCCGCAGTTTCTGCTCAGTCTTTCAAACACGCAGGAGTTTGCTGTGTGACGGTATAAACTCAGGGATAACGACATTAAAGAAGTGCGGCACGACCCCATCTCTAGCGGCAGGCGGGCCAGCAGAGCCTCTTTCGGAACACCCCGCACTGTGGGCCTGGCCGAAAGCTCCGCGAGGAGTAAGAGCAAGTGGTCCTTGGCTGAGTGGCGAGAGATCGCCGCAGGCTGGTCCCCGCATCTCTCTTCGCAAACAGTTCTTGGTTTTCCTTTCTCTGTAACAGAGCCCTTGGTTTTAAAACGCATATATGTGCGGGATTTCCCTGCTCAGAAGAAATAAAGGGACTGTTTCTGGGTTTGCCCTGCCTCAGTCCCTGCCATGTGCCTTCCCTGGGGCGCAGGAGATAGCGCGGGAGAAATCCCTGGCTGTTCAACCGCAGGGTGCCGAAAGCATCCTCCCTGCGTTTACAAATGCCGCTGCTTTGCCGAGCAACTTCGCAACGGGAACCCGCTGCGGTCCCTCTCCAGCCCAACGAGCAGCACCGCGGGCGGAGGAAATTTCTTTTGCCCTCCGACAGGCCCCGGGGGGAGGAGGGGTCCCGCTCTAGCGCCCTGCAACAGTCGTCGGCACTTGGAGGCATTGGGAAGAGACAGAGGGAAGGGAGGCACTGGAGGGAAAACGGGGCGGAAAGCCAGCCCTGCTGCCCGTTTCCCGCTTCCGCAAGGCAGCTGTTTCCCGCGGGAGACATGCATATGGATGCGGGACATATGGACGCGGGCAGGATCTGCACTGCAGTGCCGCAGGTCCCCGAGGCCGCAGCCCGGGCTTCGCCCCGGGGAACAAGGGGGACAAGGGGGACAAGGGGAAAGTGCCGGCTGGCAGGAGCACCGGCAGGGGAGGAAGGAAAAGCTCCATCCTCTCGGGGAAGTGAATTGGCCACTCGCTTCAGGGCATGTGCGGGGTGTCGGGGGGTGTCCCGGTGCCTACGCCGCTGTCACCCGGCCCCCGATAGGCCCTACACTAGGGCTGTCACAACCCTGAGGCCTTCGGGCTCTTCCTTTGCGGCAGCAACTCCCACTCAGAGCCCCCAGCATATGCAGCAGGGGCACTAATGCCTCTGCCCCCGCCAGAGAGATGTCCAGGCTGACAGCCACTCGGGACAAGCAGACCACTTCAACGGGTGACATCTCCCACCCTTCCCCTCACGCGTATTCGCCTTTCATGAGCCCCTGAAATCCCGTTGTCGTCCATCACTTCTCTCTCAGTGATACTAATTTGTAACGCTTCCCATAGCAAGCACACACTCTGCCGCTCTCTGAAGCCGTGATGTTGCGTACAAGACTTTCATTATATCCATGCCACCAGCCCCGAGGCTTTGCTTTCAGCACCCTTTCCCTCAGGACACGAGTCATCCTGTCAACCAGGAGAAACCAGGGGTTAAAATGCGGGTGGTGGGCTCTCACGCCCGGCCCGCCCTCCCAGAGCTCCCTTCCCGCACCGAGGCCACAGGGGGAGGGATGGGCGTCTGCAAGGCGATCCCGCTCTCGGAGCCGGAGTGGCTGCACGCTGATTCAAAAGTAAGATGAACTGCTCCCTCCTGATTGCAGCTCCGCGTTTGCCTTCTGCACCGATAGGTGTTTTCCAGATACACGTTTCTGGCAGCCTGTACCAGCTGTCTCGAACAGCGGTTACAAGTCTCCGTGAGGGACGCAAACATCTGCCGGGGAGCGGGAGGCAGGCGGCGTGGATGCCGCAGGGAGCGGCGGGCATCCCGCGCCCGCACCGCACCGGCACCGCACCCGCGGCTCCGCGTTCCAGCAGACATGATTTATGAGAACAAAGTTATTTATATGACAACGACACGGGCAGGCAGCACCGCACCGCTGCGCGCTCCCGGGGGTTCAAGCTCTGCCCATCGGCCCGGTTGTGGCGGAGGCGGTCGGTGCCCTGCGTGGCCGGAGGGCTGCTGGGAGAGCCCGGCGCTGGCCCGGCGGCCGTAGCCCGCTGCCGCTCACTCAAATGCATCCCTGCAATAACGTCCTCGATCATTTATTACAAGTCGTGTCAAGCGCGCCCATATAATTCATCTTTATGCAAATACATCAATGTCAAGCCATTAGTGTATTGCTCGGGTTTTTTATTAAAGTGCATTCTTTTTAATTCAGCTCGGTAAAATACGAGCCCTATTGCCCAAGAATTATAGCAACTATTAGAGTAACATATGGGCAACATGCACTCAGAAAATAAAAATCAACAGATAAAGTGGCAGGGTCACAACGGGGAGCAAACACTTAACAAAATGGTAGCGGGGTAATAGATTTTCCTCCCTCGCCCCGGGCTCTGGGGTGTCAGGAGGAGCCCGTCGGTTAGATCTTGGGGCGGCCCTGCCCTGAGCCTTGAGCCATCTCCACCCGGTCCCGGTCCCGGTCCCTTCCCCGCGGGGGCGGCAGGAGCGCAGCCCTGCCCCACAGACACGCATCTCAACGCTACCAGCCCACCCCCTCGCTATCCCGGATTTAATGAGAGAGTTGCCCACATCCTCATCACCCCAGCATGGTAATTGAGCAGATCTATTAACTTGTTACACTAGATTTGTTTAAAGAGACTATTACACAGTCATTTAATCAATTTGTTACACTGGAGGTCCTGACTTATGAGACACTTGCCGTATGATTCCTTAATGACTGAATTAATTTGTTTTAATAAAACCAACATTGTGTACAAGCACATTTCGAGAAATGTAATTTCTGAGACGGAACAGTCCAATGCTTCATCTGATTAGGTCTTTTCTATGGTTTATCAAAGTCGGGAGTTGCCGTCATAAACCGCATGTATGGGGTATTTTTCTTTTTTATAGCGTCATTAATTTAATATGGATCATTAGTTCTTTATACACATGCATGTTCTGACAAATGTACCCAATGAATAATGCACCTAATGTGTTTGGGCTCAAATGCATCACGCTATAAACAGAAACTGCCGCAAAAATAAATTCTAATAAATAATAATAACAACGATTAATATCTCAGCCGCCCTGTCCTCTCCCCATCTCCCTGCGCTAGAGGCCAGGGTGGCAGCGGAGGAGCCGGGGCGACATCAGCACACCGGGATCACAGGGGCAGTGAATTAACTTTGTCCAGAGAGCAGGTGTAGGAGAAGAAAAATCGGGCTTGCTCCTGATGGAAACTGACGTGTGCGGAATAAGTGTAAAAAAACACGAGGGTCCCAAAGAAAAGGAACTTGATGGTATCGATTATGTAAAATAATCGCCACGTTACAAATGTTAATGTACTATGTTAATGTACTGAAAATAGCCGGCATTTAAGGTCTGACTTTGCTCGGAAGAAGGACGGAGCAGCCTCGACAAACGCTTCGAGAACCGGGGCGACAGCAGCACTACCGGCACGGTTACCGACAACAGCATCGCTGCAGCGGTGATGGCAACACGCCCGGCGCCCTGGGGCCGCGGCGCACCCACGGGCAGGCTGGCAGAGACAGAAGCCGGCCAGAGCGGCTTGTGCAGGGGTGCAGAGGGGCCGCGGACAGCGCGGGGACCGGGAACCCCCCAGGAGAGGGGCTGGTGCGTCCGCGCGTGACACCCGCAAGCAGCAACCCAGCGTTGAGAGCGAAAACGACTTCTGCACGGAACACGCGGGTGCCTAAGTATCAATCAGAGGAGACGTCTGAACAGATTGTTTTCCTCTAAATTCTTATATGTTGCCTTTGAAATTCTTTGTCCTGACAGTGTATTTTTTTAAGCAATTTCCATCAGTGACCTTGCGATCCAGGAATTCAACTGGGCATCCACTTCTTTTTACACAGGAGAATGCATTTCCCTCACCCCGGTGAAACATAAAGCTCAGCCCAAATCGTGACGGTGCTGCTATGAGGGGCACCTCCTGCCCCTAGGAGAGCAGCTCCCGGCCCCAAGCCTTCCTCTGGGAAGGACAACACCAGGCACAGCGACTACCGAGGAGCTTGGTGCTGCACACTGCGATATGTTACACGTAGCAGAAATTGAAAATGAAAACCCGAGGAGGCTTACTGCGGAGGAAGTATAACTAGATGGTGAAAACACACCTTAAGAGCGGCTTTCCGTTCTCCTCAGCCGGTTTCTTACATACAGCCTGCCCTTTACCTCCAAAGCCACACCTTTTATCCTTTAAAAAACGTAGCCAGAGCATCCACCAGCATTGTATGCAGTAGGTGTATTTAAATAAATGGATTCGACCTTTTGCCCATTTTAACAGATGCTGCTCTCCGCCACCCCAAAAAAGCTTGTTTAAAGTTAACAACATTAAGCGTTGGAGGTCACAAGGCCAATTCAAGGTCATTTTAATTCTGGCTAAAGGTTAATTAGATCACTGCATTAAAGCAAGAATAGACTATATTCAACTTTACTGTAATGAGGACAGACAGGGTTTTTTTATATACCTTTTAACTGCTCCCTTTATGATAAGGATATAGGGTATATATCAGGGAAGAAATCTTGCTGTCAGTTCCACAAATCGAGTTACAGGAGGTCCTCTGGCTTCACACCGGTACAGCATAAATGCAGCACTTGGTCCATTTTAATTCCTTTTGGTTTTTCATTTGTGAGGTCGGGCAGCTGGGGTTCCCGTTACTTTTTTCCCTGTCTCCCTCCAGAAAGCCCGAGGCTGCTCTGCTACGCTTTGAGGAGCATGTCCAAACGTACACGGTGGAGATGTGATCATCAGAGCCAGCAGAATTCATGGATGGTGAGGCACTTGCCAGGGAACGTCAACTCACAGAGCCAACAAGCCTCTTTTGTAAAATACCACAATATTGTACTTACAAGCACTGAACCAAATGGGAAAGTAGTTCCCACTCTGCAAAGTGTCACTGAGCTTTCCTAATACTTTGCAGTCTGCACCAAGGCAAATCCAATTTTTTTCTGAAAAGTTTATTAAAAAACAACAACAACAACAACAAAATCTGGATAGATGAGACCAATGGAAACGGGATACCCCGTTTCAAGCTTGATTTTCCCTTCTGAGGAAAAACAAAGACTTCTACCCTGATCCTCTTCCTCCCAATCAACCCCTCTGCAGCTGGGCTGGAGGTTGCTCTGGTATGGACTTCTCTCTGGATGGAGCTGTTCAGCTTTGAGTCTGTAGCTGCATCAGAGCTGAGCAGAGAGGCCAGATGTCCCTTCTTTTTAGGTAAATACCCTTGCTGCTGGGCCTCTAGCTAAACATGACTCTTATCCCCAATCTCTTCCCGAATTGGATGTGTAATTCCAATCTCCCCTGGAGAAACTTTCTAGGGGAGAACTTAACCCAAATTACAGTTTCTAGGGTAAAGATGTGGCTTGACAGACATTTTGCGAGCAAAAGTCTGCTTTGTAATGTTGAACTGTAATCAGCTCAACATTTAAAATCGAGCTGTAACATCTGGCTAGAAATAAGGGTTCATACTGACTATTAGAATACAGGCATTGGATGAATCCCTGACATGCAGGTATAATGGTCTTGCTTACATTCCCAATACTATCAGTCTGCCAGAACAATTGCCCAAGACCACTAGGGTGGACATGCTGTAAATCTCCCACTCTGACTGGAGAGAGTCACTGGGAAAGGCGAGACAACCCACGGCGATAAGGAGAGAGATATGGAGACACAGGAAGGAGTCAGTGCACCAGGCAAGTCACCCGAGGGAAATAAGTGAAGAAGAGGGAGCTGGAGGGCTCATTTGCCGCACAGAACAATGGAAAACGTGAATACTCGGTTCACAGCAACTGGTCACTAACGTTATTTTCAGCTTAACAGCAGGGAGTGTGAACGGCACAGTACCGAGTGAGGTACGCACTAAAGCAGCAGCCTGAACATCTCCTTCTTTGTATACTTCTGGGTACTGAAGAAATCTACTGAAATCAGGATTGTGTTTTTGGCCATTTATGACCAGCGAAAGGGCTACATTGATCGGATAATTTATTTATAATAAATAATTCAGTTGCATTTGTTCGGGCTGTTCACTTGGGAGTCAGTAAGGCTGCACCACCACACATTTGTCAGTCTTCACTTCCTAAATTTAGTTTGCTGCCATTGAAATTATAACACAATCACCAAGTTCAAAGCTATTCTCTTTTCTTTGTATTGTTACAGTGATTTCAGACACTCACAGCTTCCAGACCACAGCACAAAATATCAGTAGGAGAGAGAATTCCTCTTGTAATATTTTTTGATTTTGCCCCGTATTTTTAAACGTGTTGCTTTATTAAAACAGTATTATCCTCAGTACAGGCTGCTGGCCTCCTGCTACCACTGCATGCTACATCACTGGTCCCTTTTACTTTCCTCCCATAACCACCCATTGGATCTCACCCTGAGACTGAAGGCGCAGCCTGTAACTAGTTGCATGCAGACCCATTTCAGGGTAGGGTTAGCTCTTGGCTGTGCCAGCCTCCTTCAGCCTCCTTCTTCCTCAATACTTCCAACGGCGCTAATTCAAAAAAGCACTTGCCCCACCTTCTGCTTTCCTGCTAGTGCAGGTGACTCAGACACATGCCACAGATTGCACCTCCACTGAACTTTCCTTCCCCAGTTGCCTTAGCTTGTGAAGAAACACACTTCAGTATTTTTTTAGTGATGTGATGTTTGTAGACAATGGCCCTCTGGAAGAGGAGCAAAATGTACCACCCTCTTCCTCACATCCTGAGGGGGCATATATAGAGGACTGTTGCTTGGTTTCTCTCTTGTTTTAAGCAGCTATTTATTTTTTTTTCACAGTACAAGGTTTTCCAGAATCTCACTAACTGCCATACTGAAAAAATAAACTACTGATAAAATTCATAATTGCAATGGAAAATTGTGCAATAAATAAATGAAGAAGCCAAGCAGTCATGAACCTGATCCTTTGCTAGGAGAAACTACCCTTGATTTCCTGTGTGACCCACTGAGGACCTTGATAAGTGTATTCTCAAGCTCCTGACTGAGAATATCTTTCTGATTCTGGCAGCAACGTGTCTTCTATTGGAACAAAAAAAAAATGTCCAGATCTAATATATATATATACACATATATATATAATAGATAAATAGACATGTTTGTAAAATAAACCTTTACCTATCTAGGCATATCCCTGTACGCATCTTTATTTGAATAGCTGTTAATCGCTGACATTCCCCAAGGAGGCCACCAGAAAGAATGTCAGGGGCCCTGCTCGTAACCCAGCTGAATACCTGACTATTTAAGGTACTCTGGAGCTGCATGAATCAGAAGGAAAACAGCTCCCCCTACCTATTTTATTAGAAGGCAATAAAATCTGGTGGTGTCTCATTAAATTTAATGAGCCTTCATAAAATAACCATTACACTGTGGAGGTAATGAAAAGAATAACTATGATGGTTAGTAAATAAACCAGCAAAGGTGATACCATTGGATGTCCCAGATACCTACCAGGTATCAAACAGGTAAATGACTCTTAGAATGAATTATGCTACCTTACAACCCTTTGCAGTCATTGATATCTTCTTCTATATCAGTTCTGAGGAATTTATATCCCCTCTTCCTTTATGACATCAGTTTGTTCAAAGCAATACCATTTGTTTTGATAGTGCTAGGCTGTACGTGCAAAACCCTGAACAAATCAGAGCACAGATAACCTTAAAAACTAGATGCAAATTTCCATGAGTGTCCGTGGCTCCTGTGCGCCCCCATTTCTGAAGTTTCTTTTAAATGAGCCATCAGTTCTGAAAGTGTCATTACAGGAGTTTCTAGGACAAAATCCTCACTTGATATAAATCAGCATCATCCCACTCTGCAAATTCTGTAATCATGGCAACAGCCGCAGTCACCAAGAGTAAAAAAGGTGGCCAAGAATCCAAGTCTTTCTTACCTAGTTTATGCATGCCACAAAAATGGAAGAGTTAAGCTAACTATGGGATCAACTCCACTGAGAGTTTATGACTGCCCATAAAAAAGCAAGAAGAGAGGCCGAGTAGAAGCTAGCATAAAACTCCAGAAGGTTGCCGTGGAAAATGAGACTTTTGCATCTCCCATTTCACTTGAAATGTCACAAGGAAAGATTTTAGCACAGTGCGACTATTCATGGGAGGAAATGAGGAGGATCTGATCTGTGGGTTTATTTCTATGCCATGTTTCCTTCTGAAACTCCTCTTGCTGCAGTCAACCCTACGATTATTACTAATTCAGTTGCTTAAACAGACATTATGTGCAGGTATAATGTGTCAGAGCTATCTACAGTGTTTATTTCTGGGTTTAATTGTGGAACCAAAACACAGAAACTGAAGCCTAATTTTTGTTTATGTTTGTTTGGTTTCTTTTTAACCTGTGCATTATACAGCATCCAAAAGAGGTCAAGTGGTAACGGGGCTGAAGTTGTGGTCTTCCATGTAGACCGTCTATCAAGAGGTGATTAATTTGTTGAAATTCACAGCTCTCACCTATGAAAAGGACCTAAAATGTGCGTGTGTGCTTCTCTTTTGGGACATACCATGTAGAAAACTGAACTGTGAAATTAGTAAATTTTTTTTTATGGCTATATTTTGCATCCCAAAACAAGCATGATGGCCAACTTCCCAGATGTCTCCCAGTCCAGAGATCTTGTACTGCCCTATGTAAAGCAGGGGCAGTAGAAGTCTAACCTAAAAACTTCTCGAGGAGGCAATGCCCAAAACACACCACCAGATCTCATTCCTCACCCCTGCTTGGCTGCTTCTCTCCTGCCTCAGCTGAAGGGCTTGCAAACCTTCCCTCCATTGCTGTTTTCCTGCTCTCTCATCCAAGAGAAAGATGAGGAGAGCTGGATCATCCCATGGTCCTGCCCTCTCTGCACTCCTGTGTGTGCTTCTTGCTTGCTTGCTCTAGGATGGGGCTCAACATGGGAGTACAGCACCATGCCCATCTGGGCACAGACTGCTGCTCTGTGGGAAGGGACCGTTGTGTCAATGCAGCGGCATGGAAAGTGGTCTTAACAGTGAGCCTGCTGGCTAACCCAGAAGCTATTTCTCATCAATTCACAGTCATTATTGTTATTTTATGGTAGAGGCAGTGCAATTTTTGTTGAATTATAAATATTGCAGATCTATTTTTTCCTCCCCTTCCCCAGCAGTTCCCAAAGACATGTAAACCCATAGTGTGATTGCTCCCTAATCTAGTTGAGGTGATGAAACGATGCCAAAACTCTCATTGCAATTTCATTAGCATATTCATGAGTCGCACTTTTGCAGTGTTGCAGAAACAACACAAATTGGTTTGTGAATTGTGAACTCCCCCTTCTTTGCCATCATCGTCATCTTTTTCTTCAGAATCACAAATTGTGGATTAGCAAGGCAAGCGTGTTTGGGTGACTTTTGGACCTGACCACTCAAGTTTGCTAATGCGCCTCTCTGGTTCTCACTGTAGTTTTCCTCTTTGCCTGGCATTTGTGTGCATGTGCTCTGTTAACAGAGGATTGAGAAGCAGGGTAGCCATAGGGTTACTGGCTCTGTCAGCCTGGCCAACCGGCTTCACTACCACAGCTCCGTTTCCTTACCAATAACAGTCGTAACCATGTTGCTTGTAAAAGGATGAAATGCAACAGGGATAGGTGGTCCCAATTTTCTAAGGTACTAAAGAACTCAAAAGGTTCTTATGCAGTTTAAAAGCAAATGTGTCCTCTGTAAGAGTGTGGTAGGATTGGTGGAACCCTCCCACAGCAACGTATCCCTTCCCTCTCCTGTCAGCTAATACAAATCTCTAAAGCTGCTGCCAAAAATGGAGTCAGCTTACTGAGAAATACCCCCCTCAAGGCTGACAGGGAAGTGAGTACAGGCTGTTTGGAAACATGGTAGCTGCTGTGGAAAAGACAGCAGCCTTTACAGAGCCATTGCTATCCTCCCTGTAAGGATTGCTTGGCACAGCCACCAGGTACCCTTGGCAGGTGTAGATATCTGTACTGGCCACCGTTTACTACATGCTAGTACGCAGGATGCTATGCAGGGGACATGATCTGAGATGAAAGTTACCTGAAGGAATAGGAAACATCATGTCACTTCTCTCTAGGATTGTATAAAACAGTAATGGAAAAAAACCCCACCACTGTAAAAGCACACAGAAAGAGGAGGAGGTTGCTGTATGCAACATTATGTTAATGACACCGTGCCAAGTTGCTCCAGCAGTACAATCATTAAGGCACATTGGAGTATGATACCCACTCCTTGAGCACACACACTTGCAGCTGATTTCATAATAAGCCAGCAACTTTTAAATATGTTCTACTCCAACTAAGATCCAAAGACACCTATTTCTTAACTTATCAGGGGCTGTAATTGCATCCATAAGATGTTATCCTGGTACTGCTTTTGGAAAGCCTGAGGAGCTCAGGAGCTCCATGGAAGGCACCAGTGAGAAGAGGAGGTGGGAATGCTGTTTCTGGGGGGCTTCTCACAGCTAACAGCCCTCTTCTGTGCAAGCCAAACCTGTTAGAAACACTGGACGTGAAATACATTTGTAATGGCAGTCTTTCACAAGGAACTTGATTTAATTTTTCTGTGGAAAGATCACTTTAGACTCGCATTGTTCGCATGAAATAATGAAACTTTACTGATTTAATTAGAGCTCAGTTTTTCAGTCTGTGCTTTCTATATTGTTGAAATTGCATTTAGCATGGGACAAAACTATCAATAGATAAAGCAATTTAAAAGACGCTGCTATAGAACATATTCTCTTCCCTTTTTCCTTTGCCAGTTTCAATTCATTGCTCAATTTAAGTATGGAAATAATGTTTGTCAAAGATTTCCTGACACATGAATTCCACTTCAAAAAAAAAAAAAAAAAAAAAGGCAGAAAAAGGAAGATAAAAAAGAATAAAAAAAAAAAAAAAAAAAAAAGAACAAGAAAGACCAGTGCATAACCTGCTTGTACTCCTAACCCATTTATGGTACAATATACAGATAATCCAATCTACTGCTGGAAACAAGGCTTGTGCAGTTATGCTCCGCTACTTCACAATGCTTTACTTAAAACTTGATAGTTTTCTCATATTTTCTTTCTCCTTGAACAGACAAAGTGGATTGGGCAGGTCCTAGCTGACAGAAATAACTGTTGACTCCTGAGCGTTGGCTCTCTGAGGTTTTACATGGGAGCTGTGAGCTCAATTGAGGGAAAACGGGCGGTTGGCTTGTGAGCTCACACAACTCTGAGGGCAAGGCAGCAAGTCCCACCGCTGGGCTGCAGAGCAGGAGAGGAACGGGTCACAGGTCTGATGATCAGGTTCTGCTCCCTCCAGGCAACACCCCCACCAAAAAGCCAAATGAACACAGACAGAATTATGACTTTTGGTTTTTGCTCATTCAGGAAAAAAGCCTGAAATGCAGTTCTTGCTATTCAATTAACAGATAGCTCTGTGTAGATGAGGTACTTAGTGGCATGGTTTAGTGGCGAACTTGGCAGTCCTGGGGTAAAGGTTGGACTTGATGAACTTAAAGGTCTTTTCCAACCTGGTTGATTCTAAGATTCTGTCATTCATTGCTACTGCAGATGAGAAATAACTACAACACACCAGCAACCCAGGAATGGGTGCTCAGCTCTGCAGTAAGACAGCTGGCAGCAGGACTAGTGATTTTGACTCGCAAGCCCTATGAGACAACCAAGTCAATTGTCTCAATTTTCTAGCGCATGTTCCATCACAAAATGCGTTACTTCCCAATTTGAGGGACATAGGGTGAAAACTGAAATAATTTTTCTGACTTCACTAGCATAATGTGAATAGTGAAGTGAGTCCAAATGAGGAAAATCAAAGATGTAAACCCCTTGAAAACTTACACTCTTGCTTCAAAGGTATAATTTGGTCATAAAACACGTCATTTGTAGTGTCACCGCTGGCAAAGTCAGCTCATTTAAACAATAATTTATCTTGATACTTATATTTGTGCAAGAATGACAGCACCAGTTGTGTTTCACTGCCAGAGCTGCATGATTTTTCTGTTGGCACCTACAGGAACCAAGGAGAGCTTTCCCTGGAGTAAGTTTTTTTCATTGTCTTGTTTGCAGTAAAGAAGCCTTTCCAAGTGAGCTGACATCCATCATTAAATTACCTCCCCATGTAGAATGTCTGTGCTGTATAGGAGGAGACTGCTCATTTCTCATATTGATTTACACAAGGCAGGGTAGTGAACATACAATTAATAGTTGACTTCATTGGAAGCCAGCTGTTAGCCCCATAATTTACAATGGGACAGTTTAAGAATAAGAATTATACTTGTGGAAACTGTATTTCTGGGTTTTAAAGGTCAAATCCAGCTTCCACTAAGGTTCTTAGGGACCCTAATGGTTTGAAAATGAAGATATATGCTGGTGCACACCAACACAAGTTTCATGTCTTGCATGAATGACTTACGGGACACATGATCTTTAGCATAGGAACAGGTATTTTCCGAAGCCAAACATGAAATGAGGCTGTTGAATCTGCGCATCTGTCTCCAGTTTTGCTTTTGAGATAGGTCTGAATTTCCTTGACACTAATCCAACAAGGTTTTCATTCAGAAAAACACCAATGCCTATGTCTAAATCCTACTGGAGTTGAGCATCTGCTTAGCTGCTTCTGCTTTCCTGCAAGTAGGGCATCCAGGGGCACACCAGAGCAACAGTAATGGAAACTCAGCAGTGCCAACCTCTATCCAACCTGAGTTCCAAACACATAACTTCATGCAGGAGCAAACTTGCAGAGACTTAGATAAGAGCCCTTCTGTCCAGGGACAATGAGTGGCTGCAAAAAAACAAACCCTCTTCTTTTAACTCTTACTTTTACAGGATTTAAGGAGCCAACGGAAATATTTATGAGAACACCCAGGTCTTGCTGTAAACCACAGCCCCCTCAATTCTTCAGCACAGCTGAAAACCCTCTGCCCAGCTCTGGATTCCAGGCCAGGGTGTGGGGGTCTGGAATGCAGCATTGCTCCCTGCACCATCATTTCCATAGGAAGGAACTGGATACATGGGCCAGAAAGTGGTTCACGTTGCCCAGCATCGCTCAGGTGCCCGCTGTAATAGCAGCATAGTGGCCAGTTAGTCACCCTTGGGTATAACTGAAATTCTGCCCATATAGGATATAGGTACTGTACTTTTGTGAAGAAACATAAGCACTAATTACTGCGTTTCATTATTCTTATGTGTGTTTTCCATATATGCAATGAAATAAAGAAAAGTATTTTATGTACAGCAGCTTTATGTGTGTGCTTACATACATGTGTGTTTGTATGCTAACAAAGACATTTACATTCACATATGCATACCTACATACATACATGATCAAGAAGCAAAGGGAGGAAATTTCGGGACATTATTAGCAAGCACTCTAGAAAAAGCTGGTTGAACACATAACAGTGCAATGTCACCATGCTGATCCCAAACCGACACACAAGGTCAGACTCAGATTCCAAAGCACTTTGCAAATATCAGCTATTATCTGTAACTTAATGCAATAGGAAACTGGTAATATATTAAAGTTTAGCTAGATGCAGGTAGATGAAATGAGATTGAATGCAATGTTTTCAAAGGTGTGCATGTGAGGGTATGCTCTTTAAACCCTCTTTTCAAGCCTTGCTTACAGGAGTAGACAAGTTGGAGGCCTTGCTCAAAATACTGGGTATTCCTCTAATGTCTGAACAACATAAACAAATACTCATTTCCCAACTATTAAACTGAGCTGTGTTGAGTGGTTCATGTTTAGGCTACTAAGCTAAAACAATGCATACTTTGTATTGTTTCTGTTTGAATATTGTTTGCGTGCATGTGCTGAAATGAAGCCATGCAACACAGCTTAGCTTTGCAACCAACAGATTAATTTATTGACAGATCCTTTCTCAATATATCAAGTCAAATATTAAACAGCACTTAATTTGCTGATGCCCTTGAAGCTAAAACATCATTTCCATGTGTCGTCATATCAGGAATTCATCCTAGAGGGTCACATGTTAATACTTTGTGCATGTTTCGAACACACTTTCCTCGGTCTCTGCAAAAGTAAGCATTAGAAAGTTAAATGCCCTGCACTGCAAATAAACTGGCCTCTGTTCCCAGATCTGATAACCTAAAGGGTGCCATTACTTCACACATTCTTCTTTCTGGTGTCACATAAACCACGGGGAATATTGAAAAGAAGATAAGAGAAGAATGAACCTTTTGCAGGACCAAAAGCCAGTACTCTGCATACAGGAAATGAAACCTGGGAGAGTTTCAGGGATTGGCAAAGAAAGCCCAATGATCTCGTTACCTAACATACAAGCGTGTCCTACACAACTTTTCATCTCAGTATTTTTAACATGAAAGATAAGATGCCTGCATCCTCTCAAAGGACCTGTCATGCACAGCAGTGAACTGAGCCCAGGCTTTGGTATTCCCTGAAGCAGCTGATTGTCCAAACAACTTCTTTGTGTGGCTATTTTCTGGAGGTGAGTTCGGAAGAAGATGAAGCTCTGCCAAGAAGGACTGAGGAACACCTGAAGATTTTTGGCCTTATGTGGCAGACTCAAAAGTGCTGGAAATCTTGCAGGAGGTTGGGATAAGTGTCTGTGTTTTGTGGCTCACCCCAGCTACTTTTGAACCTAGCTTGTCTGCGGGCAGGCTGCCTCCAAGGGCAGCATCAGTTAGCAGTGTTGGGGGGAACTGATATTAGGTAAAAGTCTTCACTGAAAGGGTTGTTAAGCATTGGAACAGGCTGCCCAGGGAAATGGTGTAAGTCACCATCCCTGAAGGCATTTTAAAGAAGTATAAATGTGGCACTTAGGTACACAATTTAGTGGTGGGTTAGATGGTGTTGGGTTAATGGTTGGACTTGATGATCTTAAAGGTCTTTTCCAGCCTAAATGATTCTATGGATCTATGTCTACTCCCTTTCATCTGCACTTAGCATCAGCAAAACCCTTTTGGCTCTAGGGAGGGGTGAGTGGGTGTTTACATGGGTGCTCTCCACTGCTAACTGCCAGGACTTGGCTCTTGTGAGACCTCACTTGGAGTATTGTGTGCAGTTCTGGTGTCCTCAACATAAAAAGGACATGTAACTATTGGAACAAGTCCAGAGGAGGGCCACGAGGATGATCAGGGGACTGGAGCACCTCCCGTATGAAGACAGGCTGAGAAAGTTGGGGCTGTTCAGCCTGGAGAAGAGAAGGCTGCGTGGAGACCTCATAGCAGCCTTCCAGTATCTCAAGGGTGCCTATAGGGATGCTGGGGAGGGACTCTTCATGAGGGACTGTAGTGAGAGGACAAGGGGTAATGGGTTCAAACTTAAACAGGGGCAGTTTAGATTGGATATGAGGAAGAAATTCTTTACTGTGAGGATGGTGAGGCACTGGAATGGGTTACCCAGGGAAGCTGTGAATGCTCCATCGCTGGCGGTGTTCAAGGCTGGATTGGACAGAGCCTTGGTTGACATGGTTTAGTGGGAGGTGTCCCTGCCCATGGCAGGGGCACTGGAACTAGATGATCTTGAGGTCCTTGCCAACCCTAACTATTCTATGATTCTATGATTCTATGATCCTGCCAGGCAGCAGGACAACCAATGGAGCCAAGTGCAACAGTCAGAATAACAAACAGAGATTCCACATGATTAAAAGAAAAGTTTCTCAGAGTTAATATTAGGTTGAGCAGAGCACAGGGTCACTGGCTGAATTAACCCAGAAAGAACAGGGTAGGATTTTAAATAACTTTTCCAGAGCCTGACTACAGCCATGAGAAGAAATTATCTTTCACTGCCATGAAAGTTTTCTTATAAGAGAAGGAAGCTGGACAGAAAAACAACTGGGTCTGGAAAGAATCCTTTTCAATCCTTCTATCAGCCTCTTCAGAGATGCTTAATTTAGGGTACAGGGAAGACGCAGCAGACGTGCTTCATCAACGGAAGATTTCTTGCTGCGTCCAGTGGGTGCTGAATCAACTTCTGCTTTTGGGTTTATCTCAAAAAGGCTTCCCTTTGAGCAAGAAAGTGAGACATGCTGTGGTTTCATGTCTCCAAGTCAGCTGAAAGACTTTGCATAATCATAATGGTTATTCTATAATCATTAATAATCATTACAATAATGGTTATTTTATAATCATTAACAGTGAGAATGGGGGCATTGGCAAAGGAAAGGAAGTTCCTTGCAAATGAGATTAATAACTCAAACTAAGAATTTCTGCACTCCAGCTCAAAGCCTGTGGCTCAGTCTTTGGACATATTCATCCGGCTAATGTAAAGCAGACTTTTGTTTAGAAAAGTGTGAGACAAAAGTCAAAGTTTTGGTGCCTATGTTCTTATCCTTTATTTGGAATTAGGTACTTTTTCTGGCGCCGGAATCATGGTACTTGCTCTTTTGCTGATTGTTTTAGGTTCTTTACTGATCTTACTCCAGATCCTATTTTTGGGCTTTTGCAGAGTTTAAGCGAACAAAGAACTAATGTATGACTGCTTCTTCTCAGAAGTCCAACCTGGGGTAGGATGCATGGCTCTATCAGATAAGTTCTGCAAAAATTGACTGCCATACTTTTGTAGAGAAGCAATGACAATTCTCAGCAGCACAAGGCTCATTACCAAAAGTCTCCAAGGTGCACAGTGTTAGGGTATAAATTAAAATTGCTCTATGCACCTCCTTACCTATACTGAGGAGAGGTACACTTCTGCTTCACTAGTGGTTATTTGATTCCAGTGGAAAAATTCTACCAGCTTGAAAGAAATTTGGATTTCTGTGGCCATCACTAGTTGTGTGATCACCTCCTAGCACTCCCTGATCTTGGCAGCACTGCAAAGACCATGCTTTCAACAGACAAATGGTTCTTAGAGAGTTTTTCCAGCCATATTAGGCACAAACATTATTTGCTTCTATATTGGGCTTGCTAACCCTCATGGAAATCGTGTTATTTCTTCTGGACGTGACCAGCAGAGTTGCACAAGGACTTTAAAGAACTCCACAGAAAGCACTAGACAGGATGGGATGTCTGATTTTTCAAAACTACGCCACAGAATCATAGAATTAACTAAGTTGGAAAAGACCTTTAAGATCATCAAGTCCAACCTCGAGCACGTCATGGGGTAGTAAACTATGGTAGTAAGCCATGGGAAGGCAGGGCAAGATGAAGCAGAAAAGGCAAAGATACATAAATAAAGACAAACCCTATTGAAATCAACGTGCATTTTGAATTAGAGGAATCTGAAGCATTCTGTAAGTGTGAAAACAGAGAGCTGGACCCTCCCTAGTACAAGGCGGTGCAGTGTTAGAGAGTGCAGCCAAGCAATACTGACTCAACACACCAGTGGGGGACCTGGTCTAGGACAGGGACTGGAAACCTAACCCCAGGAAGAGGGAGGACAGGTGACCCAGCAAGGGCTCCCACAGACATGGCAGTTCCTAAACTGGTGTCAAACAGATATCTGAGATGAATTTCTTTCACCAGGCCAAAGCAGATTTTGGGGTGCCCCTGTGAACAGATGAGGGGTGACAGACACAAATGACAGCAAGGGCAATCGCTATTAGGTATAAGCAGAAAATTTTTCAAGATGGCCAGGGTCAAACCTGGGAAGAGGGACCCAGAGAGGTTGCAGAATCTCCACCCATGGACAGGCTAGTGGACAGAATGAAGCCCTGATCCTGACTTTGGTGGTAGCCCTACTGTGAGCACAGGGCTCAACTGAATAGCCCCCAAAGATCCATTTGGATAATTGTTCTCCGATTCCAGCCAAATATTTTCTGAATCCATGTCAGGCTCACAGAAAAATTTTGGTTAACATTTGATAAATATTTTTCAACCTGCTCACATTTCTTTTTTCTTTTCTATTTTTTTAAATTAGAAATATTTAGTTTGTTAGAACATATTTTGTTTCATTACAACAAACCTGATAATGAATGAAATATTTAATTTTTGGTCAAAAAATT
Source organism: Ara ararauna (assembly GCA_028858755.1). Lineage (NCBI taxonomy): Eukaryota > Metazoa > Chordata > Aves > Psittaciformes > Psittacidae > Ara > Ara ararauna. The sequence goes on along the minus strand of CM054376.1, from coordinate 64,828,346 downwards.
CCATTCTGTTCGATCCTTCAAGACTTTCGATGAATTTTTTCTCATTTGCTGAAAATTAGAGTATCTTTGTTTCTGACTAATCCAAAATACCCTTTCAATACTCTACAGCACAGAGGAAATGAAGGAAGGGTAGGTGCACAGTTTACCTACAATATTTACTCCTGCAAACAGCCCTTCTGGAAGAGAAAATGAAGAGAGAAGTATTTGGCCAAAGCCTTGTGTTGCAGTATGTCTGATTCATTCGGCTTCCTTCAATAATTTTTTAACATGAATTTGAACTGCTTGCAGGTGTACATGTACATACCACCAACACACTTCACACAGCCAGAATAATTAATGGGGTCTCCCTGTGTGCAGCTGGTAAAGGACTAAATTCAAGTCACCTGCTGGGTAAAGAAAACTAAATGCAAAAAGATGGAAAAACACAAAAATTCCACCAAAGCATTGGAGAGAAGCAAGATTAGCACAGCTCAACCCCTTTTGGGAGTGTGCCATAAAGAGATGCTGAGTGCTCGCATCCCAGTCGCTAAGACAAAGGGCAGCACAGGCAGAACATACTAACAAGGACAGTAATGACCAAGGAGCCGCAGGCTGCGAACTGAGCCGTGGATCATGCCGGCAACACGGGAGTTTTCCCTGTCTCCCTCTTCCTTTTCAAGATTGATTTTCTTCTGATTGTTCAATTGTTGTTCATATTACAGCATCAGTGCTTCTCGTGCTGACTCACAATTGATCAGGGTTTACGCTCCCTCCTAGCCATGTTTTTTCTTTTTCCTAAGCATCCAACCTTCATCTTTGTGTAATGGAAGAGAAATACCCCAAAAATTTACCCAGGGTTTTGTTAATCTTGGTTGCTTCTTTTGTTTTCTTCCCCCCCCCGCCCCCGCCAACAAAAGAGTTGTCAAAAGGAATGTTTATAATAATTTAACAGGTAATTTGCTTATTGTATATTAATCATTCTGCTGTGGCTGGGGTCCATGCTGGTGCTCCTCTAGTAGAACAGTGATTCTGATCTCAATTAGATTATGTCTCTCTCCTTTACCTCCCCATAAATCATTCCGGCAAACTGAAATTAACAGCTACTGGAGCGCATTAATAATCTGCCTCACACATTGGAAAATGCATTAGCCGGAACCCTCCCATCACTCTGACTGTTAAGCACATCATTTTGTTTATGAAATATAAACATTTCATGGAAGAGCTCTCCCACATTTCTCTGGGCCTTGTGACAGCTAAAATGATTGCCCACAATTGCCAGTCAGTGAAGCGCCCAAATAAAGTTTGTTTAAAGCCATGGCTCTGTGACTGCCCTATTTTCTCAGGCATTAAAAAACTCGCATTTAAAGTAAAATTCCTCTTTATCTGGGGAGAAAAGAAAAAGAATAGCTGTGTGTGCGTCGGGGTTGTGCGGAGACAGATGTACAGTTTGCAAAGGCTTTGGTGCTTCAATATTTGGTTTTGCTTCACGTAGGAGAAAGCGCTGCCAAATTCTTTGCAAAATAAAGCTCCAGATAAATTGTTTTAAGGATGATCTAATCAAAATGTTTCATTTCTGACAAACTGACGTTTCGATCAGCATGTTATTATATTATTTCGATAATGCTCCAACTTGCATTTTAAAAGCTCAGTATCGCATTATAAAGCATGTTAAAATCAAATAAAAATCCCAAGAGTTTAATTTCAAAATGAAATATGAAAATGCAGCATGTGAAGAACATCACAGCGGCACGTTATGACAACACTGGGCTTTCCGATGGTTTTCTTGCTGAGCAAAAATAGCCAATAATTAAATTGTCTCCAATCCTGCTAGCTGCACAGCGGCAATACTTCCCCTGCACTGCCTTTTCCACCCAGCTCCAATTTTCAGATTTGCCACCAGCTGGAAATTTGGGATTTTATCGTTTTTTACATGTGCATCTGGCACCGCAGGACCACAGGCAGACCCACAGTGACGGCATTTGTCCCCTTCTGGGAAGTGGTAAGTCTAAACCTTTCTCAGATCATGGATTGCTTTAATTTTGATCCTGGACGAGTTTGCCCATCAATACAGAATCTTGAATATACTGATTATAGCACTACCTTAACCCAAAAGGTTTGATGCTCGGGTACTGCTAGGGCAAAGACCACCTAGACCAAATTAAGCAGCAAAAACCAGAGAATGTACCATTGAAATATAACTTTAAGTCTTACCGGGGCTTTAGATTGGTCTATATAGTTTACAAGGAATTTATGTCCATCTAATTGCAACAACAAAACCAAGATAACTCATGCTGTTTAATTGAAAACTCCACACGTGACTCTATTTAGAAGTCAGAGAGAGTACTTGAAGATAAGCAAGCTAATGGTACTGACACCTACACTTCCACTTTTGCCAAACTCTATTAATACTGTAATTAAAGCTCTGTATTAAAACAGTTAGACACCTGTGGCCACCTTTACTGGCTGTGAGGACTGTTGTTCACATATTGTCTCACCTGTACGCATGGAAAGGTCAGAGTGAGCAAGCTTCTTGAAATGCATGCCTTCTCTAAACTTGGACTTCTGGGAGCATGCTGCCCTCCCAAAAGCCAGGCATGTGCTCATGCCCTTTGCTGAATCAGAGCTCATGTGAGTTCAGCTGCTCAGGTATTGGTATGAGAATGGAGTTTGTGACTGTAAATTCTGGGGGGCACAAGCCAGGTCATTCTTGCTGGGCTGCAGTCATCTGTGCACTGATAAACAATAAATAATTGTAATGAATGGCAGTATTTTTTAAATACAGGAATGAGCCCATTTAAGATTTAGTTGAGTTTTGTTTATTATTCTCAAAAGGCATTCGCAGCATATAGAGTAATGTCTCCAGAGGGCTGTTCTGCCATGGAATATTATGCGACTCTCTATCAATAAATGACACAGCTTATTACATGTTTTAAGTAAAAGAAATAATGGCTGCTCCTTGTGGAGTTATGCAATTAATTGCCTAATTATTTTGTTAAGTGTCACTACTAAAAGAAAAACATTGCTGGAGCTTTATGAGCAAATTTTCATCTGAACTGAGGGTGAAATTCTGGGAAAGAGCATATATGCTGTATATCTGCACCATACCAAAGTACTAAACTAATAAAAATGTCTTTGACTTGGGGAAAACTAAATTCGTTTCTTTATAGGTAGCTCTTTATCAGTTATTTTTCCATATTTGTATTTCTGCTGCCTCACCACTTCTGATCTCTCCCAGGTTTTCTCCGCTGTGCTGACATGCATCTCGGCAGAACAGGGCTAGGAGTAAGGCAGCCGTGATTTCTGCAGCTTGCAGCATGCACTGAGCTTTTCTAAAGCACTGGGCCTTGGAGCCTCACAGTTGCGTGCACACACTATAAAACATGTGTTGAGATAAGAGGCAGGAATTGTAGCACCTGCAAGGTAAATAAGCATATTTATTACTCACAGATTTAATGCTGGAACGCAGAATGCAGGGGACTTAATACCTCAGGGCAAGTCATAGTACACCCCTGTAATGATGATGGCTCACAGATCACTCCCAAGTTACCAAACTCCTATAATTAGGGATAGAAATGAAGGCATTGCTTCACAATGGCTGACAGCAATGGCAGCAGGGGCCCATCAGCCTCCAGGCACAGAACTGCAAGCGCGAGCCCAGACTACAAACTCCTGGTTCCAGTGAGGCTGTCATTCTTTCAAAAAGCACAAGTGACCCTGCTTACCCAACAAAAAAAGTTGGGATGAAGAAAACCAGAGAGAATAGTGCTACCTTGACTTGAAGTTTGAGTCACGGAGTAGGAGACCACACCTCTCACAGTAGTACAAACCCATCCACAGGAGCCTCAACTGGCTCTGGTTTGGGCAGGAGCCTGGCCAAGGATCTTCAGCAGCCCTCCTGCCTCCTCCTGCAGCAGGATTTTTCAATTGCTGCGAGAAGGATCCCAGAGGCTTTTGCCACCTTTGTCAGAAATCACAATGTAAGCGTCACTTTGCATGGCCAGAGTGGAAGATGTCTCCCCACCTGCTGAGGATGACAGAGATGGGGCTCTTGGGTTAACAGGACCATACCCACAAGCCGGGGGTCCTGTGTGTTTGCTCGTTGATGCCTGTGGCTGTGTGCAAAATGTCACCAAGGAATCCAAGAGGTTCATGTTCTGAACAAGGAAGGGGAAAAGAAAAGCAGGGCTGAAAGAAATGGGGACAACTGCAAAGCTTTCCTGCAGCCCCCTTGTGAGATCCCCTGAGAGCACCAACAGGAATTTCACACCTCACCTATAGAACCCATCAAAACCAACTTTCCTTGTGGGCATGCTTCGGGCTGGAGGAGGCAGCCAGGCCCATGAATCCAGCCTGCAGTTGGAGAGGGCTATGGAGGACTCTGTCACATAATTATCTTCATAAACCCATCAAGCTTCATTTTAAAGCTGGCCAGGGCTCAGTTCCTTCTTTTCCTATTAGAAGGCTCTTCCAGAGTCTCGTTCCTGTGCTGGCTAGGAATAATGTAATTGCTTAAATTTATTCACAGTCAGTTCAAAGCCATTTGTTCCTCTGCCAATATTGTTCTTTAGCTCAAACAGTTCCTCTCCACTGTGCAACAGGCAGCGAATTTCAGTGTCTCTGAATCCAGCTTCTGGGACGCATAAAGATTAGGCAGGGGCCAACTGCAGCAGACTTGGAGGTTACACAAACAGATGGATCTGGTTTGCTGTACGATTATAACTGTTAACCCATGTTACCAGGTGCTGCCTTACAACTCGACCAAAGCTGGATTAGCTTTATTTCCTAAAAGCCTCCTAGGAAACAAATTTCACCTGAAATTTGGGGGGAAATTTTAAGTTTGATGTTAGTGCAGCAAGAGACTAGTTACTCTAACAAGTCCATTGCTTACCCCAGGGAGGAGTGCTGGGGAAAGGTCACTACTGCTTGTAGCATTTCATTGGAAGAATCACACTTTAAACAACATCATATGGTTACTCATGAGAGACATCAGTGCTTTATTTCATCTCCACCTAAACTGAAGTCAAATGATTTTTTCCACAGCCTCCTACATGCTGGATGTAAGACAGGCAGAGGCATGGCTTGCTGCAGTCTGTCCCCTCTAATGTCCACTTCCACCTATTCCTTCCTATAGCCAGCTTATAGTTTAACAAGTAGTGCTTGCTTAGTATTTATTTTCCTCTCTGAGATCTGTAGGAAGCTTTTAAGAAATGGCTGGCACTTGATGTTTATCAATGTTTTTCTCTCACTGTGTACGAGAAAGTATGAGGGGCATATTTCATGATGAAGTGGGTTTCTAGTTAACAGGAGAAAATGAAAGCCAAGCCATAGATCAGCATAATATGTCAAAAGAGAAAAGAGTTCGATTTATTATAAATGATATCCAAGTTAGAAGAAACCCACAGTGCTAGAAATCAAGATCCTGATTTAGGAAAGGACTCCAAGATGTGCTTAAAAATCAACCATAAGCTTGAGCCCTACTGAAGCAGAAGGATATAATTGTTTTCTTCCATTAAAAAGATTAGAAGAATATCTTTTATTTGGACACTTCTTTAGTGTTGCACTCTGTTAACATTATGTTTACAGAGAAATGTGGTATTTTAACCGCCTTGTAAAGAATTCTGGGAACATCTCTGACAAAATACAACTTCGTAAATAATTTCTGGGCTGCATTAACATTAGGCTACTAGGAGATGGGTTGTAGGGCTGCAACATGCACAGGGAGCAGGGCTGAAACCCCCCTGTGTAGTCAGGTTTTTATTGCCTGATTTGACCCTGAAAGGTTGAGGAGAGCTCTGTGCCTTCTGAAGTGAGCAAACACCGGGATCACAGAAGAACCGTGGTCATTGTGTTAGTTTTTACAAGGTAAGGGGTTTTTCCCACAGGAAAAATTTTGCCTGGAAGTTTCGCACTTTATCACTGCACACGTCGGCTTTGTCAACCTGAGTATTTACTACAGCAAATGCAGAGCACAAACGTCACAGACTGTGTGTGCATCACTTCAGGGTTTTTTCATATCTGCTGAGGTACTGAAGGTGTGAAATACTTTGGTGAAAGTCTCCACCTAAAGACAACAGCTACTGAGAGCACACAGTGACTTTTAACCTGCTCTTTGTAAACAAATACAATGAAAAGCCTATGGACAGCAGCTGCAATTAAAAGGGAGTGTCTCCCTAACTGCACACACTAAACCAGCTACATCTGCCTTAGAAATAAATAGGGTTTGATATAACTGCATCAAAACAGGGAATTCATAACAATTTATCAGCAAACAGTAACACTATTTTATTGTACAATAAGAAGATAACTGAAGTAGGAAATAATTCTTCTAGCTCTACACAGTACCCACACCCAGGATGGAGAATATCATTTGGCATTGGATTTCAAGAAACAAAAGTTGCAGGCGATTTTCTCTTGTCAGGCAAGACTCTGAGCTGTGTGGACTTGTGTTTTCCAGGAAGACATGATCAGTGGATGAAGGTGAATAGATGGAAATGACTGACTTACAGCAGCTTCCCACAGTGCACACACATGAATTAAAATCTACAAATCTTCTCACCACCTCTTTGGTACCAGCAAAGGGTGTGATTCACATGCACTAATTTTTGAACAAAGTTGGACCAATATATAGCCATTTGCTACCGTCTCCTTATCACAGCAAGATCTCCAAATAATATACCCTCTCCCTTTAACATTGCTTTACAACCATGGAGCTGAATAGGATGAGAGAGGCAATATCTGCACAAGGCTTAGATTGGCAAGAAAGGGTCACACATGACTGTATCTTTGCCTGCAGCATGTTAGAGAACAGCCTATATTCACACTACGGACCAGATGAGAGCACAACTGCAGAAATTCACGGATCTAACATGCAGATGCATTCCCTACACTAGTTTCTGAGCTTTATACACTAGATAGCTACAAAGTGAGACAAAAAAATTCACACCTGCCTCCACCAAAGTGGATGCACTCATATGATGGGACTCGGATGAGGCTTTACTAGAGAGGTGAATCAAGCAAGTTGCTTGCACAGAAACATGGCAAGGACATTTCCCCAGCTGTCCCTAGGGACCTGCACCATCTCCTACCCAGTACCAGGCGCTCAGTGGGCTTCTTCCTCTAACCATTCCCTGCATCATAACCTTCACCACAGGATGGCTTTAGCAGCGGAACAACTTCAGGAAACCTGTAGGACTGCACTTCTTCAGACCTCTTTTCCCACTCCTTCCCCATGACTGCTCTGATTTATAGGCCTAGTTTGGCCTCATATGATTTAATAGGATGGATTTTTCTTTTTCTAATTTATTGTCACTGAGGAGGTGTCTCCTGACCTTCAACTAAACAGCCCATGTGCAGCATGGGCTGGTGAAATAAGCTTGCTAAGCTGGAGCCAAGCCTTAGTACAAGAGCTCATTAAAAGCAAAGCAAGAAATCCATATTCCTACAGACTTAATTACACCAGCAGTTGCAGTCACTACCACTGTTCTGGCTTGGAAGTCCTCCCTGAGACCTGGGTGCACAAGAACGGATCTGGGGCTTGTGACTTCATGCAGAGTTGCAGAGGAGACTGGACAACCCAGGAGTTCCAGGGTTGCAATCAAAGTATTTCTTTACGGAAGGGCAATCGGATATGCTCCATTTAACCTGCAGGCATTAGCTGTTATGGACACAGACAGCTCTGTCACTGGGCACCAATAAATAACCCAACTTTGCTGTTAGTAGAAGCACTAGTGACCTAACTGCTATGGAAGCTATCAGCCCACCTATGCCTAGACCCCTTGGGATTTAGTGGGTGCAGCTGCGCAATTTCAATAGTGTTGGGAAACTGGCTTTGCCACAGGCTGCATGCGTGTGTATGTGTGTGCAGGCATGGTGAACCATGCAGGGAGGTGTGCGACTGCACCAGCGGCTCCTCGCTGCGCTGCCCCACTATGCTTGTTTTAGCTGCCATAAATAAAAACATGAGCAGAGCAGCGCCACGGAAGTATTTACAGAATAATTTTCAATTGCTGACACTGCCAGGCTAAGCACTGAATGCTAAAGTTTATGATGTGCAATGCCTTGGGCTACCATGGCCCCAATTTGGACAAACCTGCCATTAACACCCGTGTGGCAGTTATTTTACTGGGGGTGACAGATTGTGAGGTAGGGAGAGTAATTCAGACTATTACCCAGGTGAAGGCATGAAAGCTCAGTGATATATGAAGACCACTTAAATTCATTGTATCTTGTACATCACATCTTTGATAGATTATGGCTGTGGCATTAAAATGGAAATGGTTTCTCTGAGGCCTGACAGGGGCTGGGGTGACCCATGACCTCCCTCTGAGGAATGTGACTGACCGAATTATCAGTTAAGAGAAAAATCTATGGGGAATAGACTCACAGTGATGGAGAATCCACCATGCATATATATTTTTTTTAACTTTTGCTTTGATTGAAAGCTGTGGTACTCAAGCATCCCCCCTCCACCTCCTCCTCTCCCTGTCTCCCTGCTCCCCCCCAGCCAATCCCAGACTCCTCCGCTCTGATTCCAGATCAGCCGGGCCCCCGATATTGATTGAAAAATTGTTATTAGAGATAGTAGGTCTTCCTGCATGCTGCCTACTGATTTAATTTGGAAAACACTTAATTTTATGAAGCGGTAAATGATAGTGGCACGCTCTCTCGTGTTAGGGAGCATCTGGCTCTTTAGCTGTTCACCGTCACTACTCCCAGGTGTCCTCTTTGCAATCATGTGTTCCCTTCCCCTTTGCTTAACAAGTTATTTCAATTTCTAAACGAACGCTGAACAAGAGAAAGACAACATGCAAATTGAGATCCCAGCCGCCATTCACACATGAAAAAGTTCCCCTGGAATTCCCTCAACTCTGCCCGTCCCTCCCGCCCTCCCTCTGCATCTGTCAGGAAAAAACAGAGCCCTTGTTCTCATCAGATTGTTTTTACCAATGACCTGACACCACCATCTATAATTAATTACATCATTTACATTAGACTATTGACTAAACAAATACATAAATCATAGGCAGAGTCAATAGACGTAGACATATTTAATCATGTTCTAAAAAATGATTACTGCTCCCATAATGCAATAATTACTTTCAGCAGCTGACTTGAATTAATCTTCTGTCAAAGTGCCATCTGAAAAAAGAGAGCGGACCACTACAAAGATGAAGGCAGTGGCCCTAGTGATGGAGAAGCTGCTAGCACTTTGCCTTCACTCTCCCTGTCCCCCTGCTTGCCTCTGTGTCTCTATGAGGTCTGCAGGTGGTGGGTCTCAGGGGATGCTCAGTACTACCCAATCGGCACCCCCACCTCCTGCCCCCTTTCAGTGCTGGTGAGCCCTTCTGGGACCCCAAAGCACATTGAGCACACCATGGGGCTGGCCCCAGCCTTTGCTTCACTCCCACATGACTCAAATCTCCCTGCAGGCAAAAGATATTCTCCAATTTACTCCAGTGGGTGTCTGCACTGTCCCTCCACACCTTGCAAGAGTGGGACTCTGCTTGGGCACACTTACATCCAGCCTTCCTCCCCTCTGTACAGAGAAGCCTAGCTTGTGAGGTGCCAAGTGCATCTGAAAACCAGACTGATGTGACCCTGAATAGACACTGCTTTCCATAGAGACTAATGCAATTAGGGTGAATTTAACTCTCATTTACTTAAAAGCATTTCAAAAGGCATTTCATTAATTTGCAAAACACACATCTGGTCTATCGTGCCGATCCGCCTGGCACGCTTCGACCATGGCATGTTTTCAAAGGGCCTTGAGAATGGTGCTGTGCTCCTCCCCCTCATTTCCACAGCAGCTGAAAACCTCCTCCCAGCAAAGTCCATCCAAGCATTGATATGAACAGCAGGAGGGCAGAGCCCCAGCTCCCCAAAGGACTGCATCCCCAGCGGTTAACTTAAGGTGCCATGATAGTGGAAGCACAGTATTTCATTGGAGAGAGAAGCTTGATCATTACAAGGGCTGCTGCAGCTCTTGGTAGGAAACCTCAGAGGAGAAGAAGAAAGGAGAATTCCTTATGCAGGATAAGTAGCATCAGAAAAAGATACCCCAGGTTTAAGGCTGCAAATCCTCCAAGGAGGAGTTGGGCCTGTCTTGACCTTGGTCCCTGCTTGAAAATTCACACCCTGAGGGATGACAGCTCTGTGGGAGAGCCACAGGGAAAAGGATTTCTAGCTGTGAAAATTTGGGGTAATTTAGGAGCTTCTTTATGTTGCAGCAGGCACAGGAGTGGTTTTGGGGAGGGAGAAGAAACTTTTCATCAACTTAACCTCTTCCAACTGTTGACTAGACAAACAGACTTTCTGTTAATGAGCTATTTTGATAACCTGTAACTTGATAAAGCAGGATTGCACTGCAGATATCTGCAGCTGCTACAGGCATTTTATTGTATTGCTGTGCACTGGGACAGAAATTACTCTGCACCTGATGCTGGATGAGGGTTTAACAGTTTAGGGAGGGACAGACACACTTTCCTGCCTCAGGCACTATCCAGCTTTTAACAGAAAGGAGATAGCACTTCTCTAAACTGCCCACCACATTGTTTTTTCCTGCCTTCTTGCATTGTCAGAATATTACACCAACCAAATTTGATCCAGCAATGTTCTTCTTCTGTTGCTGAGGAGAAAGGAAGTGCAACAGTGGAAACCAGATAATTTAAGATATGGAACTGTCTAGGAAATTCTATTGTATAATCAAAGCCTCTATTCTTTTCCTAAAACTAAAAAAAAAAAAAAAAAAAAAAAAAAAAGTGTGTGTGTGTGTGGGGAACTTCCACTCTCAGATTTTATTTTCCAAATAGGAGGTGATTGTATCACAGGCTACTCCGTAAGAATACCTTTATACATGTACGGCTGATTCTTCCTAACAGTACGTGTTTGTCATAACACAAATCTAAATCAGCCTGAGAAGATGTAATGAATGGCATTTGGATGTACAGCTTGGTATTCATAGGACCTCACAACACAGCACTTTTAAATGCTTTTCTGAAATAGAAGAATTGGGCAGACTACACTGAAATATTCATGAAGGATAATGAAAAAACAGCCATCAATGACAGTGTTATAGGTTTGTTAATATTGTATGATGAGTGTGTTATAACCATAAATAAACAATAAGTATAAATGATAGTGAATATAAATAATCATTAATACAAACAATAAATAATAAAATATGAGCTCAAGAGGGTGATGCGATAGAATCAGGTCAGGCATCAACTACTGAGTGGCTTTCCCCTCTCACCCCTTGATCTCTCAAAAAGCTTTCAGAGCCAATACTGTTATTCGCTGCTGGCAAAACCAGAACAATGCAGTATGCTGTGCTTCCTTCTCTTACAACATGCACCGATAGCATTTCAACAATATGCTATTATAATAAAAAATTGCAATCTTGACCTTCTAGACAGTACCAACCTTAAATGGGCCATGAGCACAAAAGGAATGAAACGGAAGAATATATTACTAATAATGTTATTTTCTTCCCTGGAATTGAAAGGAAGGAACTTGTGTGAGCCATCTGTAATCACAGTCTGCTAAATGCAACCTTCAGCCTCAGACTTTAATCACTGGGAAAAAATGCGAAAAGAGTTTTCCTTGTTGTACACGTAAAACATTCACTACAGAGATGAGGGTGAGAAATATTCCAGAGAGAAAGCAAACAAAGAAAACACGAGATAAAAACATTCCCGTGGCCAGCAGTCTGAGCTGGATGCGGACATAAAAGGTGCAGTCTTTTCGTTTGGTACAGGTCTCATAGGAGAAGAGGGAGCCAAGTCAACCAACTCTCCAATTTTTTTTCCAACAGTATAATAGGAACAGAAAATTATTGATGCCTGCCTGTGTTGTACAAACTCTAATAAGAAACAATTTGGCATCAATGAATTCAGCAAAACCCATCAGAAATGTTGCACACAGCAGCAGTCACACAGTGGTGGATCACAGTGGCAAAAAAATCAGCTTCACCACTATAAGCTGATGGGACTGATCTAACAACCTTCCCTAGAAAACTCTCTCACCCCTAGTGTGCGCAGAAACCAGCATCACCCTTGGGAAACTTTCTGGAGGTGCTTCCTCCTCAAACTGGTGCTCAGTATTAACAAGGCATCTTGACATCTTGATGAGCAACCTACAGGACACTGGTGGAAGCTCACAACAAGTTGGAAAGCTTGAATGATTGCCCTAAGACTGTGTAGGTTCTTACATGTAGGAAATATTCCCATCAAAGAATTCACATTTGCTCCCTGTTTACACGGTTTCCTAGCCTTCTGGATTTATCTTATCTAAGTAACCTGTTGTGTCACACTCACAGGCCATAAATTAATTACTCCATTACACCTGGGCCTTTGAACTCATTTGTTATCTTGGTCAACCTTCTGGTCCCCCTACCAACCTGGGCATATTTGTGAACTGTAGACGGTTGTTGAGAGGCTGCAGTGCAGATGGAGACTTTCTCAGGGAGATGCCTTGTCTAAAGTGGCTGCTCAAAGCCTATTAATGAAAGCCATGACTGAATTCAGATGAGAACATCACTCTTTAGAAGCAAATTCTGCTATGGCACCCCCATCCTTCCTCACTAGCAGGCTTTCCCATGCCAGGAGCAGGTAAAGCAGCCAGCAGCACATCAGTCACACCTTTTCATGTAGCACTTACAAGGCACTCGAATGCTGTTTGAAAATAATATTCTCTGCAGAACAGGAATCACAGTCACACCAATTTTAATGAGTTGTATGAGACCTACTCTTCTTTTTTTGGCACTTCCCTTCTTGCATCCCTTTTTTTGTAATATCAGTTTTAAAGCACTTATCTCTGCTTTCCAATCCCTGCGGATAGCCCTGCCCTATTTCCCCACTAAGTTGCCACCTCGAGATTCCAGTGTGCCTATCCACCTGCTGTCCATGCATGCCTGCTGTCATACCCCTGATTTCTTTCATGGTGATCCTGAGCTGCCTGGAGTTGAATACTTGACTTTTATTATTTGATTTTGGAAGTAGTTTTTATTTCACCTGTGTTGTTGAAAAGATTGTCCACACTACCTTGAGACTTTTCCCCCACAAACAAATCCTTAGTAATTTCTTTATAAACCTGGCTCTGGAATGACATTTATTAGGGACCATTTCTCCTTGATTTGTTTAGCTTTACAACAACTAGATTTTTAAATTACTCCTCCATCAAGGTTTGTTTTTTTAAGCTGGAAGAGAAGTCATGGCCAAGCTCCTGCTATTGGAGTTAGTGGCCAAGAGTTGTGGAGAAATCTTCCTGCCTTCCCGTCACTTGAACTTGATCCTCGGGGAACTGCTGCTCGCTGATGTAAACAGCAACATGGATATGAGCTCATAGCCAGCCCCAAAATCTTTAATAAGGAAATAAGGCTCACTTATTACAGACGGACATAAGTAGCCAAGGGCTGCAGGTATTTATAAACTTTTGTTAAGTCTGTCATTTTTAGCTGTGCTTAAAAGCAACCTTTTAAAATGATGTCTCAGGAACACAGTCAACAGCAAGGCGAACTGGTCTTTGTCTTGATTAGATTTTGCTCCCTTTACCTTGATGAAATGATGCCTTATTAGCATTCCAAAATGAGAGTGCGCTCTAAATGTAAGTGGATTTTAATACAATCTTTTTGAGCAAATGTCAAACTGCATTGGGTACATGTCCTCCCTGCCCCCCTTCTCTTTCCCGAACAGCAGAGTTCAGCAAGGAACTGTGCCAAAATAATGAGCAAGGGACGGGGGAATTTCAGAGTCAAGGTAAAAGAAGAGAAGTCAATTCTGCCAGAAGTAACATCACTGTGGTTCTGCCACTACCTGCTTAATTCAGTGCCTTTCCTTTGGTTTTGCACTGGAATTAACCAAGAAGGCTCTTACTCCACTCACTTCTCATGACTACTCAATTAGTACTTGGCACCACATACCAAAAGCTGGAGACTTTGCTGGTGTAAAGTGGTACCAACTGGCACAGTTACTTATGCTGTCTGGAAAGTCAGACCAAGTGGTTGCTCTTTGTTATGCACCATGATTAATTTGCGATTACCAGAGCTGTGTAAGCATGGTCCTTCAGAGGCTAAAGGACCCCTGAAAAATTGTCTCCCAAAGTTACCAAAGTCTGGAGTTAAAAAAAACCCAAACCAAACCCAAGCCTCACACAGACAAAGCATACCTGCTTAAATTAAATTAAATATTAACATCTGCTTTAGACTTGTACCGTGAAAGTAATATGTGCACTGTTAATGAACCGCAATTTATTTACACCTCAAACAAAGAATATCCTCACTGCCCTAAGGTAGTTAAATTGCCCTCTTCCTAGTGAAATTTATTGCCATTTAAACATGCCAAAAGGCCATTTTGCCGGTCATTACAAAAATCTATCATTTCTGCAACTGCTGGTATCCTGTTCCGTGGTCAAATTCAATCTGAGAAGGGTCAACAGAATTTTTCCACCAAATGCTTCCCTCTTGCCTGTCATCAATTTACTTTTGTCAACAAAAAGGGCATTACTACCGAATGAAATAGAAGATCCTCTTAAGACCTCTGGCAAACAGCGAGAGCTTCTCTGACATATTGCATCTTTTCTGCTTGCAGATATATGTGTGTGTGTGCTAGTACTGTAACTGTACTGAATGCATGAGCAGTTATTTTGTAGCTTGACAAGCTTCTTTTACTCCAACAAACATTCACATTTCTAACCACTGTGGATATTCGCACAGCATTTTCAATTTTTATCTATGAAAATTGTTTAAAGAATATGTTTTCCAATAGGAAATTATGACAGTATTAGTAACCCGGATTTTTGTCATGCAGCTCTTCTGCTTTTCTTCTATGCATGCAGTCAGAGTGCACACAGAGACTCACTTCACCTTACGTTACATTCGTCTGCTAGCCATACAGTTCCAGCTACACACAGAGACAAGGACAATAGAGCTGCCACTTAGAAAAGCCATCAAATGACATCCAAAAGCACACTCTGCTACTTCATGCTACTTTTGCTACTCCTCAAGTTGGAGTTCCTGCCTTTTCAGCTGGTGAGGCAAAGTGAGTTACTTGCTGCGTGTGGTTGAGGCCATTAAAGTCACACTCACACACAAAGGGTTAGGACCACCAGTTCACAAAGAGATGTCCAACTTCCACCTGCCACTGATTTTCAAAAATTAAAATGGCTGATGTCCCTACTGGGACCACCACACTGAAAAACTGACTTCATGGTAAGTGCTGGGGAACTCTCGATTCCACTGAAAGCACAGCTAGATTTTGGCTAGATGTCTAAAAGTGCTAGAGAATTATCTAGTGTTATGTAATAAAAATAATGTTACTAGTAAAACCACCACGCTGCACTTAAATGCTTTTTAATAATCCAGCATCAGAAACACAAACCCAAATTAAGTCAATTAGGTCACTATTATTAATCAGTACCCTCTTCAGAGCACCACTTTTTTTTTCAGCAACTCAAGGAATTAAATTCACAGGTAACAAAGAGCATGGCTTCTCTTTCTCTCAGAGCAAAATATTATCCCTGTACTCCATCCTCTGTCTCCCATGTCACTTCTGTAGCCAAATGATTGTGGATTTTACTTAGAAAAGCTCTAACTGGTGCAGCACATAGGCTTTTCCAAAGCCAAGCACTTTCCGTGTAATATCACCAAATATCACTAGTAGAGCATTCAGATGAATCATTCAAGCTAACATCCACAACTAGCGCAAAAGGGTGGGTAAACGGAAGAGGCAGAGAGGACAACAGTAAGACAACATTTTTTAGTGAAGAACTGCCTGAGCTTTGTCTAGTTTTCTTCACTGTTTTTCTGCATATGAATATGCAATGATCAAGTGCTCCTCAGGAGGATCAGTTGGATGATGGTGAGGGTACTGCAGATTTGGAAAGCTAGTCTGTCTCATGATTTTGTGTTTGTGCAGGAAGCCAGAGGTCTTGACAGGCACATTCAATTAAAAAAACATCCATGCTTGAAGCCAAAAACTCACTCAAACACTCTTGTTTGAGCTCTGAAGCAAAACCCCCTCTCAAAGAGCCTCCAAAATAATTGTGTTGAATTTATACAAATGCTAACAATTTATTCCAAGGAAATGAAATCTGCTGAGGTGAGACTGGGGGGCGTTAAAACTTCTTGAACATTAAAATATATAGCCTTGCTTAAACAGAGCTGAATTTTCTTGAGCTGGCTACAGTCCTCAGCATTCCCTCTTCTGATTTTTAATCACTTGGAAACATCCATATTATTTTTCCTGTGTTGGTAAGATGATGAAAGTTGTGCCCCAGTTCAAACACAATGTAGGTGAGGAGAACAGCCTGTGACAGCTTATAGCAATTACTTGTCTTGACTTTTAAGGAGAAGAATTGGCCAGCAAAGCAACCTGGAAGAGATAAAGGAATGTGAGGTGCCCCTCTCTTTAAATGACCTACAAATATCCTTTGTCTCTGTGCACAAGGGAACAGCTTGCATGTGAGCAGAGGACAAGAGGAAATGAGCAGAACTTTATCTCCACTAGCTCCACTGCATCAATCAGGAAATCCATACTATTAAGTGGTAGCAGGGAGAATAAATAAGTCTGTTCTTAGCACAGGCTGAGTTTTTATTCTTTTCCACTGTAAGAAAAGAGAAACTGGGAAAGGCACTGAGATTCTCTAAACATCTCTGTATGGTATTGCTCTTCAAAGCATCAGGCAAAGCAATCATTTGGAACTTCAGAAGCAACTGCTGCAACAAACAATATTTTACTGAGCAATATACGGATTCTCCACCTCAGAAGGGGTAATCCTACTTATACATACAAACCGGGGGATGAGAGGCTGGAGAGCAGCCCTGCAGAAGTATGTGGCAAATAATCTGGTATCATCTGCTTCCACGCAGGAAATGTCCAGCCTTGCTCTGCTCTTTCTCTTGTTCTGCCTGCCCACAGAGGAAACAGCTCCAGCTTCTGGCTGCCCTTGAAACCATTTGCTGATATGTTCTGGGAGGGACTGCAGCTCCACAGGAAGCTCAACATGAGTCCAGCTCTACAGTCAGGCATTTAAGCAGAACCCATCTGGCCATCCCCGGAAGTCATGTTCCCCCAGAGTATAGGGTTGGGCTCAGGTCTGCTTCTAGCAACTGCACTGGGACAGATGCTCCCAGTGAAAGGGCAGGAACAGCTTCAGCTGGTGCAATCAGACCTGTCTCAGCTCACCTGACATAGCCAGAGCTGTCCTGCAGGTTTTTTCTGTGCAGTTTTGCTGCTCAGTACCAGGAATGTAACTTGGTTCTGGCCAGAGCTTTTGCTCAGCTTGGTGTCTGCTGCAGTGGTTTTTATTGCATTTACATGACAAATTTTGAAAGCTGAATTAATGTGAAAGGCAGAAAATTAAAGGTATTATGAGAACTGAAGGCAAGCATGAAGAATTTTGTCTTTGTCAAATAGGAAGACCTCTTCCATGCTTGTCCTTGCTTCAGACATGAGGCATAAGATGAATTTGGAAAAGTACTTTCATGCCAGGACAAATTCGCAGGTAAGAGCACTTCATTCAAGAAGCAATTTGCTTCACCAGTAATTTTTCAGGGTTTTTTTTTGTCACTGTTGAAGGTGTTTGTGTCTGAATATGAGTTTTGTTTTTTCACGCAAGTCATATTCAGTTTCGCGGCTTACAACTCAAGTGAGACCCTTTACACACGTGGCATAGTTCTTAAACTATGTATTGAACAGGAACTTCAGAAGCTGGTACTGAAACAGAGACTACGAAGTCAGAGCAGGATGGAGAGACAGACTGCGGAGAGGGAAAAAGCTTACATTAACACAAGTATATACGATAACTGGCAGCACAGTTACAATTGTACAGCTCATAATTGCTTTATCCAGAACTCATCAAAATCATTTGAGAACATCTTTACACATTCAAGGGTCATGATTGATGTCAAAGAGTCTTATTTTACAAACTCTGTGGCTAAACAAGTCTTGCACTATGTTTCAGGGGGATTTTGCCCTCAAGGAAGGTGGAGTGCTGAAGAGTGTCTGCCAAACAAAGCTCTTCAGCACTGATGTTGTGAGGCAGTTTCCCAGCTGGAAGAGTGATCCAGCAGTAGTAGTGGGATTTCTTACATATCAAAAGGAGCCAAGAGAAGGAAGGGAGACATTGTCACAGTCACACAGATCGTGACAGTCTTTCAGTTTTAATCCACTGAGTATGTTCAGTGTTGCCAGATGATATAGTCCATTAACAATGGTTATTTCACTTAAGTCTCCTTGTTTCTCATGAAAAGCAAGCAGTCATGGCTCAGCCATAACAAAATTTAAAAAAGCAGTAATTCCAGTTTTATCCAATAGGGAAAATATCACCAATGTCATCAACGGAGCAGGGTTAAATCCATTAAAAATGTCCTGGATCCAAGGGACTGACAAATACCACCAGTCTATAAAAATCCCATGCCTCATGTTTTTTGTCACTGCTGTCTAGGCTGTGACAAACATTGGGCCTCAGGCAAAAAGTCACAAAACATTTCATGTCATCAAAACATGAATCTGAGCTTTGCTTGGCACTTTTCCAGGGAAGGACCAGGGCTGACAGCTTATGGGCATACAGAATTATTGCTTGCCTAATGTTGAATAACATAACCCCTCACAAATCAAGTCTCAGTTTCCAGGTACCCTAATAATTCACCATGTAGCAACTTTCTTCCAATGACTGTATGCTAAGCCAGAGAAGCCAGCAGTAGTGCTTGGAAGTGCTTGGCATAAGAGCACATTTGATACTGATCATATTAAATGTTTCTTTTTTTTCTTTTGTGGATACCCAGCAATTAAGACCTTGATTCATAGCAGACCTTGCAAGCAGAAAAAGAATGGTCCAAAGGGGCACTTGAACACTCAATCTCCAACTAATTTTGCCTGTTATTTTCCTACCACTGAGCCAAGAGCTGAGAACTTCAGTACGATGCAGCATGGCATCACAGCTTGTTACAATACAAAAGACACTAACTTATGCTTTAAAAGGTGCAGGGCTCTGAGGCTTTCTGAAATTCAAAAAGATGCTCTGGGCACATGCAATGAGCACAGGATTAGCAGTAGGTGCTCTCCAGGCAGCAGATGACTGCTCGGATCAGTTTTTTGTTGATGTTTCTGGTGATGTATTGTGAAAGTGTGCACATATGCAAACCCAGTGGACTATCAACTCATCAAAAAAGCCATCCTACTCTTCTGTTTCTTCCTCAGTTACGACATAGGGAAATGTTTGTATTGCTTATGATTCCCCAAGCTCTTCTCTACTCTCAGTAAGTACCAGTTGGGAACTGCTTCACAACAGCTTCACTTATAGATGGGACTTCCATCTCCTCACAGGCTGATAGACGGCTTTTGTTACAAGTTTCATTGCCACAATGCCAACAGAGAACAGAAATGGTGCCCCATATACATAGGGAGAGGGAAAAAAATGTAGGTCTTTCTCCCCTCGATGGGTGAGTGAATGGAAAGATAGTTCGTGGGTCAGACGTTGGGACAGGTTATATGTTGTCATATCTATACACTACCTACAGAGAAATTACTGAAGACAGACCATTCTACAAGATGCAAAACTTTGACTGTAGAAGGATTTTTCCCTCCTCTCCCTCAAACTGATATTTATTTTCTGTTTAGTGTTACTTGCCAAGCTCTTATTGACATTTACTCCTGGATTCCTCTAGCGCAACTATCATCATTTGAAGTTATACTTCTGAAGCCAGGTTTTGGGACTGAATTCAAGGGCAGATATCAAGAATCCAAGAACAGATAGCTAACAAAGATGGGGTGAACTGGTTTTCTGGAGTCACTTCTCTCCCTTTGCTCTGGTTAAAGGCAGCCTGAACAGCAAGGTAAGAGATGTAGAGCAGAAAGGCTTTTTTTTTCTTGCTGCTAAAGAGCAGCAAGAGAAAAAAAATCCTTTATTTTTCAAGTAAGCTGGTGACAGGGTTGTTGCTCAGATGGACTGCCTGCTCTGATCAAGTCTGACAATTTCTACGGTTTTATCTTCTTGCAGAACAGAAACCCAGACTGAATTGAAACTGGCATTCAAGACAGCTCCCTGAAACAGCCAAGGGAAACAACTCTCCAGTTATTGACACACCAATAAATTATTTAAAAAATCCAGACTATATTAATATTTGTCAAGAGATAATTAAGTCAATAATTTAAAATATCCTGTTGCTCACTTTGGCTCACAAGCAGACTAGCGCAACTGCTTTTTGTCTGGCAGCGAGTTGCAACACAAGGAACCCCCTCCTCCTCTGTTGGGAATGCCAGTTTTTTCATGCTTGATGAGGCTGTTCACTGAACTCCTCCTTTCTGTTACCGCCTGCCACTTCCTGTTGATGTCTCCGAAAGGTCACTCCTTTTCCTCCTTGATGGGCATGGGAAAGTTGCAGTTTAGCTGCAGAGTTAAACCCAGCTGGTGAAACCAGCTAGATCTGCAAGGAACCCTCCTCTGCTCACATGCCTGAGTATCACCCCCATGTCACTTGATCACTGAAGCACCAGTACCTTGGCTGACATTTGTGTACTGGAATGGGGACATGGCAGTGATAGTCCAAATAGCTGTGGACCTGCTCATTCAGAGGCAGGAAGAATGCGAACTACAGCAAGGAAACCAGCAAGAGCTGCTGTACCCTGCTCTCACTGCACTGCTGTATGCTGACGTACCTGTCGACAGAAGCAGCAGCTTCCGGTATGGCTAAGCAGAGATGTCTCCTATCTTGCTGCTGGGTTGGACATCAGTGTCATCTTGTTTCTCCATTACTGCTCACTCCTAGGAACCCACAGTTACTACATATTGTCATAGGTTCAGCAGCAGCAGTCATTTTTCTCCTTCTTGGTAGCTGGTGCAGCACTCTGTTTTTGACTTTTGGGCCTGGGAACAGTGCTGATAACACCAGTGTTTCGGTTACTGCTTAGTGATGCTTTGGTCTGACCAAGGACTTTCTGAGCCTCATGCTGTGCCAGGGAGGAGGGGAAGCCGGGAGGACACAGAGACAGGGCACGTGACCCAAACTGACTAAAGAGGTTATTCCATACCACAGGACGTCATGCCCAGGATGTGGAAAACGGAGGGCAGAGACCCGGAAGGGTGGGGGTGCACTGCTGGGTCGGGCTTGGTATTGGGCTGGGTGAGCAATTGTATTCTTTCCTTGTATTTGCCTTGTCATTATTATTATTGGTGGTAGCAGTAGTGGTCTTGTGTTATACCTTAGTTACTAAACTGTTCTTATCTCAGCCTGTGGGAGTTGCATTCTTTTGATTCTCCTCCCCATCCACCCGGGAGCGGGGGGAAGAAAGAGAGAGGAGTGAGTGAGAGAGCGAAAATGCGTGGCTGACTGGACTTAAACCACGACTCATATCTTTAGCAATGCTTGACTCCAGTATCTGTATTTGAATTAGGAAAACAGTATTTACTATGAAGCAGACACTTGGTGTTCAAAGCCAAAGATACTTGCTTTGACAACTAGCTTACAACATCATTATTCAACACAAAACCAAATCCTAGAAACAATGTGTGTAAAGACAGTGCAAACTGTGAAAGCTTTCCATAAGGTCTCTCACTGAGATTCACACACTCTTTTCTTACAAAACCAGCTGTCTGAGTACACAAGACAACACTTGCCATGAGCAGAGAAATACTTAAAGGACACCCAACAACTTCAGCCAGGATTTTCCCGCACACCACACCCAGGCTTGGCAGCTCAGCAAGGCAGAGACCCTTCCCAAACATGCAAATGTAACTGTCTGTACCACCACATCTACAGAAGAGTCCTGGTAATTAATACTTAATGAAATCTTTGTTGTCTAAAACCTTTCCACTCCTTGAGTGAGTCAGCCTTTGTGTGGATATATCTTCAGGCCACATTGTATTGTACTCTTCCTTCAGCAACCACTGGGCAAGTATTTCTGCACTGACTGACAAGACCACAACAGGGCCCATAATTAATGGTTTATGTGCATGTTAAAAATTACATATTAAGCCTTAAGTTCTGTAGTTAGTTTCTGCAGTTTATTAGCTATATTTTAGTCAAGCGCAACATATAATGAAATTACCCGTCAGTGTGGTTTTGAACATTTTATCCAGCTGTCACAAGGTTTTGTTTTTTAAATTAGTTTAGACACATTAATCAACAAAAACAATAATTGCAAGAGTAGATGAGGTATACAACTAGTCCACTTTCGAGTTATGATTGCTTCATATACCATTCTGCATATATATAGGCAAATACTTGCTGTACTATACACTTTAATAAAGGTTATGCATTTTCATTTTCTTTCTAATAGTGGTAATTTTGCTTTGCAGACAAATCTCTTGACACAGCATCATTGTTTTCTTCAAAATGTTAATTTCCTCTGAGATACATCTTTTTAAAACTGTTGCAGTGGTATTTACTGCAGTCTGTGGAAAAACCAGAAGCAGACTGCAACCTGACGAGGCTGTAATCAGCAGCCCTGACCTTACCTGCAGCAGGAACCAGTGTTACAGCTTCCAACTCAGAGTTCCTGCATAATTATAAAGTGACTCCTGCCATTTAATATCCTTGCCAATTACCCATGTGGTTGATTCTACCACATCCAGATGCTTTTATAAACCCAAAAGAGAGGATACTTGCCTACATTTAAGATGGAATTTGACTGCATCAAATATGATTGCTCTGTTTCCAATTGTGTTTGATATGGCTGTTTCCAAGGTCTGAACCCACCCGTCTTGAACACAAACAGCAGTTAGAGCAAGCACATGTGAGATGACAACTCCATTGTATTTTAACAATGTCATCTTCCCTGCAGCATGCTGTGTTCAGGGCACTGCCTCAAGCATATGACAGACGGGGGAGAATGGCATAGTGAATGTATCTCCCGAGTCATCACATGGCTTTTGGACGAATGCCACTCAAGATGAGCAGCACAGGAAGATGAAGTGGAAAGGCGATGGGGTGATGGTGGCTTCAAATATGGACATATACCTGCACCCCTCATTTACTGGCTGCAATTCTCAGAAGTGGGTGTAAAACTGCGCTTGGATTGCTAATAAATGGCATCCAAAATGCAATCGTCATCTCAGCATTTTTCTATGCAGATAGGGTCGTGCTTTCTGAGCAAAAGCAGCATGCTGCCCTCAACAGAAAGCCCTGTTTATCACTTGGAGATGCAATGAAAATAACAAATGTCCAGAGTAAACCTAATTCACTGTGCTACTTAGTATTTGAAATACATAAATATGTCAAGCAAAAGACCTCTAATAGACCCTTTTATACTGGTTATAGTGTACATATAATTTTCCTCTCATTAGTACAAAAACTACCTAGGGAACTATCGGCCCATCCTTCATCCATTTAATCTGCATTAGTTTACTTTTACCTTGTGTTTAATCTGCTTTGCCTCAAGGTATTTTGAATAAATCAATAGGAATACATGATTGTTTAATGATTTTTAGAAGAGCTCCCTTCGACCACAGCTGCATGATTTAGAATGACTAATTCCACTTTTTACAATTGATCCCACTGTGCACAGCCCATCCATTCCTGCCATGTCTGGCCAAAGGGACCAGGAGCTCCACAGTGAGGGGGGTCTTAAAGGGGCCGAGAAGGGCTCCCAACAGCTTGGCTTTGGGGGGAAATAAAAATGAGTGAAGCAACATAAATATTCAAAATAAATCCTCTTAATTCATGGCAACAGGCTCCAGCTCCATGATGTAGCTCAGCATTATAGCCTGATCATGCCACTCGCGTACCTGGGCTTTGGGTGCACTATTGTGTCCTGCTCTTCAAAGTGCCTGAGGGCAACTGAGGATTTCACAGGAGGCAGCAAAGAGAAAGCTCAGGTTTGGTGCAGCAGGAGGGACTTCTGACAGTGGGATTTTAGCCTTGAGTATAAACGCACATGCTTGCTGAAGCTCAGTGCGCAACTAGTTTGCTTGCTTAACAACAGAGGAAAAGTTCTCCTGACTTGATATGTAAAGGTCTAGTCACTTCTAGCTTTCATCTTTTTTTAACCTCCAAGTCATTCTGACAGTGTAAATACACCAGTGAACAAAAGGTATTACTGAAAATGGGTATTATACCTGTTTAGCCCATTCGCCATGAAGGAGGGGTGGTGTAGTGTATATAAAACTAGGGCTAGGATCAAGAGAGTTCATAGCTATCTACATTTCTGCCACTGAGCATTGTTTCCTGACAGGTGATGTATCCTCCCCAGCTCTGTTTCTCGATCTCACCAGTTGTATGATCTTATTTAAAAAGAGCATAAATTTCCTCAAAAAACTCCAAACCCTATATTACTACATTTTAACAGAGCTCTGAGCACAGCAGAGCTGTGGTATGTGTTACAGCCCCTGAACAATTGATACAAACAGCAACTAGTATGGCTTAACTTTATTTTGTTGTGATAATGCAGAGAATAAACTAGTTAGCGAGTGCCTGGCCTGGTGCCCGATGCCCTAACCACACTCTCCTCCGAAGAGCAGGACTGATATCCTTCCCAACCTTGGCACCCTCACCCAATATCAGGATCAAACCCGCCTCCCTCTCTTCAGGGATACTTAGTATGTAGTCTTTCCCATCAGTACAGAAACTATGGGTAGGAAGCTATCTGAAGTATAAGGGTATCCACAGCATGGCTGAAGAGACAGCCAACATCTCTTACATAACCATGCTACCTATGAAAAGACACAAACTTCTGCTGAAGATGTTATCTATGGAAACGAAGACTAATAAAGGTGGGTCTAAACCCCAACAACGTGTGGTCCTCCTGGAGGTGGTGGCTGTTTTCTGCCAGCCTTCTTTCTGCTCTGTCTTGCTCCACTGCCAGAAATGTCTCAATGTAGAGGAGGGGGATGGTGATGAGGTGTGTTTTGAGCTGTCAGTACAGGGCACAGAGGTCTGGGAACTGCAAGAGAATTATCAGCAGCATCACTAACAAGCCCGACCTTTTAGACAGCTGAATTCAAAGGATGTAGTAGTCCACAAAACCCCTCCTCCCCTTGACCCTCTCTCTTTTAAAACATTGGTGGGTTCTGGATTAGACCATACATAAAATTCAACAGTCCTGTTCAGACTAAATTCACCTTATTTCAATGGTGAAGCTGCGTGATATACGAGCACATTGGCAAACAGACCAGCATTGTATCAACGCTCAAAGCTGACACTGGTACAGCACTAAAGGAAAAATATTGGTAGTTAGCTCCAATAAGTTAGAAATCTTCTCTGATAGGGACACTGAAAGTGATTGAGACAGGCTGTGCAAGAGTCCTTACAAAGTGCCAAGGTACGGAAGACATTACAGTTTACCTTGAATAATCTATTGCTCTAGGGTTTGTAAGTTGTCTGCAGTCCAACAAAGACTGTCAAGAAGGCTGGCACTTATTATTTATTCTATTATCAGCTTAATCAGTTCCCAAAGGTCTTTGCAAGATGGTAGAGCTTCTGGGGAGATAGAGAACTCTTGTAAAGATCAGAATAGCACAATGCTGTGGAAAATGGAAATCCCCTGTGGTGCACAGGAGGTACCTACACTCTGTACTGGAAAACTGTTCCACACACCAGAGGAGCATCCTAGTGGTACAGGATGAGGTGGAAAGCAGAAGCCACAGTCAGTTGCTGTCACTGCTCATCCTCCTTAGCTTGTCCCCAGGAGATAAGGCAGTTTGAGGTTTTATGAAGAGATAGTAGATGTTTGTGCTCATGTGACAAACTTCATAAGATGCTGGAAGGCTCCTTGACAGCAAGGGGTGGCGGTGGTGTGTTTGATAACTGCTGCCAAATGGTTAGAGCAGTGCATTGACACATCTGGTAACTGACAAACATCTCTAAGCAGTCCACTCTAAAGTGTCCCAGGACAGTCCTTCATAACACTGCACATTTAGTGACTGCACAGAGGAAAACTGGTACTGGAGCAGATGTTAAGTAAGCCATCTGCAGACTTCTCCCTTCAGGCACCCTGTCTGGCACAGTCATGCCCTCCAGCAGATAATGTTCTCCTGCCACAAGCCAGCTCTGAACAACACTGGAGGTCAACTCAACAGAACCAACAAGAAAAGTTGGCATTTCTGCTCGATACCCTACCCACAGGCCAAAGCCTCTACCATAACCAACAGCATACCTAGTTCTTCTACCTGCCACCTGAAGCTTCAGGATGAAGTTCCTCTTTTACCCCAATAAATACCAGTGATGCTCTAACTGAATGCTAACTCAGCTCCCAGTCCAGAGCCATGATTAGTAGATTGCAAACTGGGTTATTGTACTGGCAAGATAATTCTCCCCATATCCTAGGGCTTAACCACAGAACTCAGAGCACTGGCACTTTTAACATTCACAGATCCCACAAGAGTCCGAGCGAAGGTCTTTGCAGATGAAAAGTAGAGGGAAAACCCACCTGGCATTGAAGGATTTTAATTTCTACACAGAGAAATGAGTTCCAGAGAACACTGCCCAGTGTCACACAGGAACGTGACAGATGTGAAAACTTAATACAGACATTCTGAGTTGCAGTTCTGTGCATTAAATATAGTCCCACCCTTATGCATAGAGTACCTCTACACTAAAAAACCACAACTAGTGTGCAGGACATACACCTTCATATGCGGCATCTTGCACCTCCAGACACACATTTAAATTCACAAGCTTATGCATTTTCTTCTCATATTTAAAAGGAAGGTTTATGAAGGAAGTTATTTTTCTTAGTGGTAGAGTAACAACTTACATATTTTGTTTACCGGCACACATTACTTTTTGGCTGTTTTGGAACATTACGTCAACCACCTCAAAGTGTCTTTTTCTTTTTTTAGCTTTTATGTAAGTAAAACCTTTATATTTTACTGTTTGACCAAATGATAAAAGTCTGTTTATATCAGTTGAGCCAGAGTGGTCAACCTAAAGCTGGAAGGGAAGAAGGGAATGTCTTTGTGAACACAATACTTGTGAGCTGAAGTGGAAAGAATGATTTTCTGCTTCTTTACCTCCCTTCTTTTATCCTCTGTCTGTACTTTAATGACTTGCTGAATTTTTCCCAACCTCATTTGGTTAATGCTACCTCTGATCTTTTTACTCACCCTTGAACTAAACATAAACATCTTTCTCCTTACAACACCCTTGTAATACTACCCTGGCATCAGCAGGAGTTCCAGACAGCCCCTGCAGCCATAGGCTCTTACTGGTGTTAAAGGGCCTCAAATATCCATCAAGTGAAAATGTTGGCAACTTAGGCTCTAAAAGCTCATCTGATTAAATTAGCAATAAAATAGGCACTATGTAAATGATTTCCCTATTTTCCTAGTGTTTTCCTCTACTACAGCATCAGACCACTTCTACATTTGTTGTTTGTGTTAAGATACAAGTGGTTTAGAAGATGCCTAATTATAATAACATTTTTAAAATCAGTATAAAATACCTGCCATTGTTTTGAGGTCCATCTCCCTTAATAACTGCAGAAGCATCTGACTGGAGCGAGGTGCACCTATCTTCTGAAACAGCAGATTCTTCCAAATAGCTGACACTGGCACCAAACTCATTTGGCTACTATCAGCTGTGAGCTCCGAGTACCGAAACCAGCCTCACAGCCCCGGAGATGGGAGCTGCCTACTGGCCCTCAAAAAAGTCTTCCTTTACTGGGGTTCCCAAAATTAAGATGGTAAGTTCTTCCCCCAATCTAGACATTTAATAAAAACTAGCAAGTTAATCTGTCAAGCTTTTAGTGAAATATGCTTATATCCCTGAGTTAATCAGAAGTTATCAGAAGGGCTTTCAGTTTGTCTCTAGGATTGCAAACCCTTAGGCTATATATGCTTTTACTTACACTCTCAGCTCTTTGGAGCAGTGCTTGTTCTGGCTGTGTGTGTGGGCAGCAGTGAGCACAGCGCTGGTGCCACTAGGACTCAAGTGAATATTAATAGCCACATGGAGTATGCCTGCATTCCCTCATTAGGAGCTAAATATGTCTGTGCATGAAGTGACTGATGGAGCATTTGAGTCTTGCCCCTAACATCATCTCATGGCAAGCTTTAAGGAGCAAGCAAACTACCATTTCTCTGCTCACTTAATCTATCATTGGTCACTCTCACTGCTCAAGCCCCAAATATTACCCATTTTAGAAGCTCAAATATCAGCCCTATAGCTTTGGAATTGCTACAGAGTGCCAGAGAATAGAGGACAGAAGCAAGCACATTTTATTTGCATTTGTAAGCTGTCAAGTTAACTAGCTTACAAGCCTTAAATTGGGGAGATTTGATCTTTCTTAGCTGAAGTTAAAGAGATCATTCAACACTGAGTTCAGAGGCACCACTGTAATAAGCCCTTGGTCACTCATCACACTATGAAGCTTCTCCTTCATCTTCCTCTCTGTGGATCTCTAAAACAGAAAACTTAGTATAGATCTGTCTGTATGGGCACTTCCTCAGTCATCATGAAGCAAAAATTATGCTTTTCTGTCGCTCACAAGCAATTTCCAGACACACAAAGAAGAAAAAAGCAGTGCTGAACAATAGTTTCATAGCTGTTCTCAACTCAAAGGACAGTGGTGTCCCCCATGCCCCATGTATGATGGGAAGCATAGGTAAGCTTCTGTTCTTAGCAGCAAGCCAGAAGCAACTCTTCTGACGTCATAGCAGTAGGGATGCAGTAATTTACCTTGATTTAGGTCAATGCACCAAATATCATGAGA
Source organism: Ara ararauna (assembly GCA_028858755.1). Taxonomy (NCBI): domain Eukaryota; kingdom Metazoa; phylum Chordata; class Aves; order Psittaciformes; family Psittacidae; genus Ara; species Ara ararauna. The sequence continues at coordinate 64,799,727 of CM054376.1, read as the reverse complement.
TCCCTCTACCTGTTGCAAAGAAGAGAGGAAACCAGCTAGTTACTCTGCATTGCACCCTAAGGCAACACCCCACATAAGGCTGACGTGTCACTGACATGCAAAATAAGGTGCTATGCTCCTGGGTGCTGTCTCCCTTATCCTGGGAGCCATTAATCCTCTTAATTGCATATAAAAAGTCTGGTAGTGCTTCTACAAATGAGTAAACACCAAGATAAAAATGTAATCGTACTAGTACAGCAAATTGGATTCAGGTCCTCATTGAACAATCCTGTTTCATTTCAGCAATTTTATTATCACTGTTCCTGGAACAAATTACTTTATTAAACAGACAGGGCTTTTGTAAAAGAATTTCTTCGTGTGGGCAATATCATGAAGCTCTGTAACACAAAACCAGCAATTACACTTGTCAGGGGATTTCTTTAAGCAATTCAGCTAATGGCTTGTGACAGGTAAGACTTGAAATGTTCATTCAAGCCTTTCTTCTGCTATATAGACATATTTTGTCAGCAGAAAAAAAAAAGCACTTTTAGTAAAAGGAATGCTTTGGGCAGCTGGTTTGGTTGAAATCCTGCTAAAAGCAAGAAGGCTTCGAGTAGGCCAATGTACAGGACAAGGGGACTGGGCAGGACCCCTGGATTAAATGAGGAATAAGGTCTGATGACAGTTACACAGTAATGGGGTCACAAACATCTGAAGATATCAAGACTAACGCCATTTCTGAGGAAACTAGAAGAGAAAGAATTGCTTTGCTGCAGCATCAATCTAAGTAATAAGCCAAGGCAGTCTCCATGCTTCCACAACAAGATGAAAGGGAAAGCTGAATTTAGGAGATGTTTCCAAAGACAAGCTGTCAGGCTCATTGCAGATGTAGCTGGATGACTTTTAATAACCAGTGGTTCTGTACCATTTATTATGCATAAACAGAGTGGCTGGAAAACTGCTGTCCTGACCAAGCATACTTTGACAAAGGGCTGCAGGATCTATGGAAGACAAGTGTCCTACAAACAAACCCATCCAAAAGCTATTTTAGTCAGTGTCAAAGGCTTAAAAGTGGTGTTAAGATAGAGCCAAATGACCAAATAACACTGAAACTTGTAGGCACTGAGGTCCACCATTGCCAAAGCTGATACCTCTGAGAAATCAGAGCCAGGGTGCCCCGCTTGTATGACGGCTTTGACTGTCAGCCAACAATGCTGTTGGTTGGTTGTGCTGAGACCTTAGATATAATTTCCCTCTATTCTGCAATTACCCTCCTCCTCTTGGATTATCCTCCATGCTTCTGGAAAAGGGTCAGCCATAATTTCACTCTATTATTATGCAGAATGTGTAAAGAACAGAAAATCTTAAATCACAGGATAAATATGCCACCAGAAGTAAAAAAAACCCCAACAAACCCATTCTCAGACTTGGGCATCTTTTCTACCTCAGGGTTAATACAAGAACACAGGGGCTCACAGGTGACCAGCTGACAAGGCAGTGTGACTATTTCAAACACTTCATCTTTGCTGTGCTTCACTCCAAATTTCTCTCTTGTGTACGTCATGAAGTCAGAAGTCCAGGAGAGTTAATATAAATCCTTATATTCTCATTCCCCATGTACACGTCTATTTGGAATAAATAGCTGGGGCTCCTAAGGGCTAATGAGGAGCTCAGCTTGAAGATCTGTGCACAGCTCCATTCAGCCCTAGCATCCTCCATCTCTTCTTAAGCCCTCTAATTCCAAAGGCAAACTTTTTCTTCTTTTAAGGTCACCTCACCCCCCACCTCACTCACACACACAGAGTTCTTCAAAAAGGGAGGCCTGCACTGGCCCTGTTTACTTAGAGCACAAACATATTCAAGCCAGCGATGTCAGATTAAAGGAAGAAAGGGGAGAGAAATCAAAGCCTCTAAACTGCACATAAAAGGCAATTGCTGGCAACCAATCTGTTCTACTTCCAACTCTTTGCACTTTATGAATAAAGGTCAAGCTGGTATTGGCACCCAAATGTTAATGTTCTTATAAGGGTTTAAGCTGCTTTAACAGCTGAATAAGTGAGAATGATCCACAGGGCCACACCTAATCATGCCCTTACAGCAGGGAAGACCTCTGCTTCCCAGCACTGGCTGTCCACAGGGGCACAGGGAGCCCCTACAAGAGCAAATTACTTACTGATTGCCTAAAGAAGACTTGAGGTTAACTAGCCCCTTCCTTGTTATTCTTCCATCTGCTCTGCCTGCTGGCTGCTCTTTTACCTTCACCTCTTTTGTGCTTGCTTGGCTTGTTGGGCTTCTTTCTGGCTCTGTAGCTGTGGCTTTCAGGATACGAACTGGTTGGTATACAGAAAAAGCACCCACAGATACTTCCCACTTCTGACTTGCAAGGATTTAATCTTCCTTTCTTGTTTGGCTCGTTGGGTTTTCTTGTGTGTTTTGCTTGTTTGTTTGATTGTTTGGTTTTGTTTTAAATGACACACCTCTTTTTAACCACCTTTTTTTCCACTGATGGTTGACAAGGCATAACTGTCCATTCCATTCTTCTACAGCAAGAATTTTGAGCTGACTGGCGTCCAGACCCAATTCCCAGTTTTCTGTCAAAGGTGATGACACTTCCTTCTCTCTATTTATAAGGTAACACCAGTCTCACTTTTGCAGGCCTGCCCTAAGTGTACTGGAATTACCCAGCTCCCAAAAGCAGCTATTAAATCCTTTCACCTAACTCTCCAGGCAGCAGCAGAGACCTAGCAGCTTCATGTCCACATTTCCAAGTGAGCAGCACACTGAAAAAGCTTCAGAGTGACTCAATACCAGCTCACTCCAACAGATAGAGGCCTCACCTGTCAAAGGAAAAGAGGTTTTACCGAAGAAGGAAAAAGTCAATATTTGGGATATGCTTTCATAAAGTCAGGACAAGTGCACTGCTAAATTAATTCATGTCTGGCATTTACAAACAGTAACTTGATCTTTCAGCTGGTGCCCTTGCCAAGTCAAGCAGGTTTTAAAAATTAAATTTTTGTAAAGGTGAATTTAGTGCTAATGAAATTGAAAGAGTGGTAGCAATAGCTGGCACAAGGCACTGGCCTGCCAGGCTTTGCAGGAGCTTCCTTTCTGCTGCTGATTCTAGATCCTGAGGTGTATAAAGTTGGTTGCTCAAGTCCCAGGCCTCACCCCCAGTCGATTGGGATTGCTTTTTGAACACAAAGCAAGAGAAACCCAGTCATCTAACAGGCTACCTAAGGCAAGCTGCCCAGCACTGAGCAAACCCACATATTAAGTTATTTAGAGTCACAGTGGAAAAGGAATTACCAAATGCGTCATACTTTAACCTGGCACTTGGGGGTTTGACGGCTGGAGCTCTTGCCATCTGGTATGGCATTTTGCAACACTATCTGAAAAGGGATGGAGACAAGCCCATTGGCAAGGGTTCAGTCAGCATCCAAAAACTGACTTAGGAACTGCTAAGGTTCAATAGGGGTGCTTTTCCGATGCTGAGCAAGTACACGAAGCCACAAAGGAAGCCACACCATTTACAGTGCTGCTCTCTTCCTTCTCCTACGGCCCTGCTCAAGGCCACCCCTACTCAGGAACTGCCCAATCTCTGCAGGCAGCACCTCCAAGCCAAACCCTACTGATCCCAAACAAAATTCACCCCTCCTGGTTAGCAGTTTCTCCCTCTGGCAAATGCCCTCATGGCACATTAATTATTTTCTGTCAAGAGAGGATTAGGGAATATTATTTGAGACCAGTTAACTGGCCAGACTCGCAGTGAAAGCTCAGCTTTGTGGGTTAGGTCCCCTCTGCTTCAGGGGGGCTTTTGCATGCAGTCAGCACTGGGCTGTTAGAGTCACCCTATGCACCACCGCACATGTTTGCACGATTTGATTAGTTTCTAAGGCATTAGCTTTCCATAAAAGCTTATGTTCCTGTTTCTTTATTTGCACATTTATAGTAAAGAAATTCTCAGTCAGGAGTACTCTCCTCCTAGCTCTTCCCCACACAAACTCAGCCAAGTCTCAGCGCCACTTGGTATCTGTTGAACTTGTTTTCCACCTCATTAACTACAATTACCTACCCAGCAAGGGGATTAAAAAACAAGCACCAACTTCTGGCTCCGGCAGAGACACAAAAAAGCAGTGTTATTTGCATATTCCCGCTGCTTTTTCGCTACCGACTTTGCAGAGCCAGAGAGCGCAGCTGAAGGAGCGTGAGGAGGAAAGTGCAGCAGCGAATGCTGCTCGCATTCAGAGCCCCTCGAGAAGTGGGGGTCACTGGTCTGCATTGAGCCGGGGGCTCCGGAGCAGGCGCCCATCACCCCCTGTGTTTAAGGGTCTGTTTTCCTTCCCCTCGTTCCTCGCCCCAGCGCTTCCCAGGCTGGACCTCCCCGGTGGTCCTTAGATCCCCCCTCCCATCAGCCCCGGGCCGCGGGGAGGAGCGGCGGGGCGAGACTCCCGCCCAGGGCAGCGCTGGGGCTACGGCCGGGACGGCTCCCGAACGAGCTCCGGCTCTATCATTTCCATTTTAAAACCCCAAGTTGGTTAAACACCCCCCAGCCCACTCCTCCCCCTCCGCCTCCCCACCCCGACGTTAAGAAATGCAAATGTGACCAATCCTATTTTATGTTAAAAAGCGAAGAAACATTTCAATGTATTCTTGTCTTGTATGACTGGCTAAGAGCCTCTAAATCCCCACCATTTACCAAATTAAACTAATTGAAAGAGCTTCCAAAAGCCACATCTGTAGGCTGACGTCTGTCCCTGCCTTTCGCTTTAGGCTGGGGGAAACTGTTCTCCATCCCATTGATCCCTGAATAGTCACGCCTGTCAGGAAGCCACATCAACCATTATCATTCTAATTTTACTGCCTTTCTTGGTCCCTAATCTAATTTGCAATGATGCTTAAGCATTTCGCAAGGCCATAGCACTTTCTTCAGAATTTCAACAAGAGCATTAAACCCCTAATTTACATTAATGAAGTGCACATTTAATTAGGGGAGAGGGTAAATGGAGGGCTCTTCAAGAGCAGTTTGTGTGATATGATAGGCACTTGAAAAACGAAGATGTACCTGATAAAAGACTCTCGGTGCAGCCTTCCTGCCTCATTTAATTTCTCAGCTTCCTTCCCTTCCTGCCCTAAAACCACCGACACCAAGTCCAAGAGAACTGGGTCGCGCAGCACCCAGAGACCAGGGGGTCGGGGGGGGGGGGGATGGGGGTGCACCTCCCACAGCTGGGAAGCTCTGGTCTCAGGGGCCAGCTGAATTCCAGGCCCCATCCTGCACAAACTTGCATTGAATCTGCATCCAGTTAACACTGCACTTCCACACATTCAAAGCCATACACTTGCATGCTCAAAGTGGTTGCAAGCAGCCCTTTCTAGCTAAGTTTCTGCCTCCTCAAGGGCATCCAAACACATGTACAGATACAGACCTGAGTTTCTGGGGGCAGAGGCTGCAGGTTTTCCTGTCTTTTAACAAACCCAGACTCCAACGGGAGCTCAGGCTTCGTGTGCTACCAAAGCACTGCTCATCCAGACACCACTCAGAAAAGTGAACAGAGGATGGGTTACAGTGATTAAAGATCAATTCAGTACATGTATACCTGCAGTTTTCTGCCGCTACACTGCTGTCCTGCTATACCTTTGAGTGGCAGAGAACTCAGATCTCCTGAGCCTTCTTTTCTGAAACCAAGGTGAAGTGGTGAAGCACCAGTTGGATTTGCCTGTGAGATGCTTAGCTGTGCATCCCTCCCCTCAGTAGCTCATCAGGCACTCCTTCAAACCAGCCCCTATTTGACGGGGCTGGCAAGTTCCCATGCCTTCCCTCTGAGCAATCCAGTGTCCTCAATCAAGTGACACAGGGACTTCCCTGAGGTCCAAGTCCTTGCTCTGGGAACATCTCTCTTGCTTCTCCTACTGCTGCAGGGAAGCCAGCTCACGTCTCCCACAGTGAAGCACAACAGGAGATGTGGGCTTCAACTTGCATCTCTGTCATCAGATTCAGCATCTCAGCGTCGGTGTAGGCACAATACCAGCAATGCAGAAACAGCCACCAAGAAAATGTGAGATGGGAGCAGCCTCTGTGCTGAGCTGCAGGTCAGCAAGAATTAAATACTCGAATACCTCCTTAACAGAAAGTGTGAAACAGTTTTATATTAAACAGTTTCTTAGAGAAGGCTTATGTGAAATTTTCTTCGAATCAAGGACTGTTCTCTGAAAGCCTTATCAAGACTGCAAAATGTGACAAAGAAGGGCAGCAAAGACGATGTGTGTACAACAGAAAAGGACCACGTGAAATCTGTTACAGGAGATAATACAGAATGTGTCATAAGATAATCCCTCTGCCTCTGACAGGAATATTGTAAAAGAACCAGCAGGAGTGAAAATGTAAAAGAGCACACACAGACAGATGTATTACTGTACAAGTGGAGGAATCTGAGAAGTAAAATAAAGGAAGTGATTTAGAAGTAAGTAAGTAGCTGACAGAGTGAAAGCAGACTGATTTCTAGCAGCAGCGCAGCAGGAGATGAGCCTGAAGAAGGCGAGGATGAGGGCGAGGGTGAAGAGGTTAAGCAGCAGAGAATGAAGACATGAGAGAAACGCGAGAGCAATGCCTCACAATTACACAAAGATTGTTATGTCAGCTGAGATACTTTGGGGAGCTACATTTTAGCAGCAATAGCAATATGAACAAATATATTAATGTTACAGACGACTGCCAGAAACTTTCCCACTAAATTATACACCGTTTCCCTGATGTTTTTCTCTCCAACATAAGTCATCTCCCCTCCAAATGCAATGTTGTGATGTTTCAATTTGGATTATCCTCTTGACTGAAGGCAGACTCAAGTGACACAGGTCTACCACTACAGACAAGACCTTATGCTTAGATGCTTCCCCAGCAAATCAGGATTTGGTTTGTGTGCTTCTGGTGTTGCTTTTGTAAATCAGAATGAGGGAGCTGGTTCTTGTTTCCAAGAGGTTATTATAAGCACAATTCTAGAGTGAGGGTCATTCAAACCCTCCCCTGGTTTGTTGACATTGGCATTGTTTCTGCTATGTTAATAATACAAGAGGGATCACACCAGGTAATAAGATAAAGCAAAAGTACTTGGCTAAACTCTGATTCCCCTGCTTGCTGAGTTGTTATACAAACCAGAAGACATGGACATGAATACGGTGGATGTGGATAATTCAAATGAAACTGAGACCTGGTGCTGCAGTTACCCTTTTTCTTAGGGTGGTTCTACTATACTATGCCCAGCCATCCTCCCTCTGTGGGTACTGGAAGGGAGTATCTGGTTTGGGCTGCCTTGTCTGGCAGTGCTGCAAATGAGCCCTTCTCAGCCACCCCATAAAAATGCTCCTGACTGAACTCTAGAGCAACCAGTGATGCAGACTGCAGCAGCAAAGGTACTCACCTCAGCTTCTCATTTCTCACAGCTGGGATGTAAAGCAGGGCTAAACATCGCTGCCATTAAGCGTCACTGTCACTCCTATTCTGTGACCTGGAGGCAGACTACTGTTTGCATGGCATGGGTGAGCGCTTAGAGTCTGCCAGCACCCTCCAGCGCAGAATCTGTGCGATATCAATTGCCCCTGCTGGCACCATACTGGCCAACTGAGCAGCCCTGGAAGAGCCACGGGGAGCAGCTAGAACCCATCTCTGCCAAGGTCTTTGTTGCCTGTATTCTTATTGCTTGCCATTGGAAACTTGCCTTTTTGGGTACCCTGTGTGAAATTTTTGGCCCAGCAGTTGGCAGAGCTTCTGCTTTACAAAGGACCATGCTATTCGGCCATGCCGCCATCCATCTGTGCATACAATGTGCTGCATGTGGGTGGAGATTGGAGATTTAACATTGCTGGAAAGCAAAGATACTGGAGTGGCTTCTTTTTTCCCCCCTCCCTTTGATTTGAGGTTCCTTTTATTTTTTTCCAAAACTGTGAGTGCAAGGTATAGCAATGTAAAAAACATGGATCCTTTTTTTCACTCTATTTTCTTCAAACAGTTTGGAGAGGGATTTTTTTTTTTCAGTTCACAGCAGAGGAATTTGGCCCAATTTCCTAGCAAATATAATGTTGGATTGAAAGCATGTTTGTGTCTCCACTCACAAGTAGCACATGAGCAGCAGGATCACAGGGCTGATGTAGTATGGAATCCCATTTCTAAACAGAAGAGTAGCATCCAACAGCGCTCTTGAAGCCCAGATAAACCCCAAACCATTAAGGTGGAGTCAAGCAAGTTAACACAGAGCAAGAGTACAAAAGCAATAATGAAAATAATGAATTGCTTATAAAAAGTCAGAATCTGGGAAACTGTTCACTGTTTAAACATTATGCCTTTTACTCACTTGTTCACATAAGTTAACAAACTCAGACTGTTCTTTTTTTTTTGATGGCCATGTGAACTAGATCACATTGTAGACAGCAGCTGTGCTAATTCAGCCATGCCAGCAGCCTGTCTGCTGTGATGATAGCAGCTTCCCTTCAAAACTCCTACAGCTGTGCTGCTTTTGCATAGGAACTTCAACAGAGACTCCCAAAAGGGAGAAGGAACTATTGGAGTTTTTTAGCCTTAAAAAAAGTCAAAAGAAATCTCCATCAAATAACTTCAAACACCTAATATTTCATGGTGCTATTTTCCACAGTGCATTTGCAAAGCATCTGGATGTTGTATCAACATAAGAGTGCCCTTCCAGCATACCAGGAAGCTTTCTGAAGGCATAAGACCCTCTTGTGGTTCTAATCCCTCTGTCTCAAAACCACTGTGTCCAGTTTATATCAGTTTAGACTTAAATTTTACCAAAATACACTTGTATACCAGAGGACCAGGAGCAAGACATTTCCGATGCCTTAGTTTCCTTTTGGAAAACTCCTGGAAGAACAAAGTATGTGAGTTATCTAACATAATCAATTAGAGAAATTTGCTTCAAAAATACTTTGTTTTAAAAAATGTCCACTCCCCGTGGTCTATAAGACTGCAGGAGCTGCTCACCTCCAGTACCGCCATTATAGACTTTGCAGATCTGAAACCCTTTCTATAAATTTAGCTTGTGACCTGAGGTTAACAGAATACTTGAAACACCATTTCAGTAACCTGACAGTGCTGTTTCAGTGGCCTCAGGAGCAGGATGGGTTTCTGCAGATTACCGGAAGGCTATTCAGGCTGTGCATGGTGCCAAAATCAGTGATCAATAAAACTGAACGTTTGTAGACTTCATAACATCAGGCATAATTCCAGCATTTCCCAATCAAGGAGTAGATGGAAAGTCCACTGATAGCATTTACCACGTTTTACTGGCACCCAAACCAGCCCTGTGAAGAACTCTAGCCTGGAAAGTGGAAGCAAAATAGCAGTAAAAGTCAGAGCGTGGTGTCTGCTAAGTAACCTATCTTTTCAGCATCTTAATACTGTATACTTGCGAGTGATAGTCTAAACTCTTTGGCTCTCAGACGCCCCTGGAAGATCCCCCTTTTTCCCCCACTGAATTTGTGGAAGATTTAGTGTCTTCTGAGTGCTTTATAACCAATGGATTAAGACCTCATTTGGAGAGCAGCTCAACGCTCTGCACTGTATTGCCACGAGCAGCCTAGGCAAGGACTATTACTCTGTCTGGGCCTGCCATGCCCTGCACTCATTCTGCAGTCACTTGTGACACCTCCACCTCAGGCAGCAGATCTGGATCACAAAGAAGCACTTGCATTTTTAGCATACCTTTTCTGTGGTTTCATGGTGGGTCATGGTGTTGTACATGTTTCATTGATTAAGAATAATAGTTTTGCCGTATGGCCCTTTCCACTTCTACAAAAGATACAGGGTCAGTTACCTTTCAGTGTTATCCAGCATTCAAAAATGTAAATAACAAAAGGGAAGGCAAAGTGGTTTCGGTCTGGAGGCTTTCCAGGGGCTGCAATGAGCTTTGAAGCAGACTCTTAGCGTAGCGGGTGTCCTGAATATTGCTCCAATGAATGGTGTAAGAGAACACAAGTGCTAGTGAGAGCAGGAGCACACCATCTGCAGAAAATCTCAGCCTGTTTTATCTCAAAAGGTGCAGATCAAGATTCCCACCACTCTTTTGCAATTTATTTGCCCAGTGTTACGGAGGAATTAACTCCAACATGAATCTCTGCCATGTAACATGGTGTAAGTGAATGCAGTGCCATGTAACTGTAAATAAAACTCCACATGATACTGCCTGTCACTGGGTTGCCTGAGGAAATGAGACATATATAATCACCAGAGAGGTATTCTACGCATTCAGTCATAAATAATTAAGACTAACCTGCCTTCTTCAGCCCACTGAAAGAAGATAACGTCATTTGGCTCAGTTTAGGGAGTTTTCATTTCCCTTTGGTGTGGCTTCAAAAAGCCTTATAAATATATCACACTAAAGCAATCACCTGAGGATAACTCCAGCAAACAAACTGATTCTTACATCCGTGTCTCCCAGGCAGGGACTGTAATTAGGATAACAATCTGTGTGACAAAAATTTATATAGTAATGAATAGTAATTGCTCGCTGAGAAGGATGTGGATTGGGAGACAAAGGGAGAGGATGAATGAATTGGATCCTTTAACCGTTCAGAGAGGGCAGTGGGAGGATAAGAGCAGAAACAGAAACACATTTAGGATTCAGTTCTCAAGGGAGGCTGTAACGGGTTTGTTAGCAGAAATGCACTCCCACTCTGCATGCTGCTGAAACCATACAAAAACTGGTGCACCTGCATTTTTCAGTGCACAGTTGTCTCTCCCAGTCACAGCCTCCTGATATGCTATGCCTAATTCTACCATGTCAGAAAAACATTTCAAACCCTACGCTGGCATTTCTGAGCATGCATCTGTTGCACACTCTGGAAACGCTGAAATTCCTGTAACGTAACATAGGTACCTGTGAATATTTTTCCACAGCACAACTGGTAAATGTGACCTTTTCACATAGACACGTTCCACCATGCTGCAGCCAGACGAGAAATTCTAACAATTCCAGGATCTTACCATATTCATTTAAAATTGAATATTTGTGTAGGTAGCTATTTTTCCTTTCCCTTCTTTTCCATTCTTGCCTGCATATATTCAGCTATTAACACACTTACTTTTTTTTTGCTTTGCTTTTCCCAACCTTCTGTTTCCAGACAATTCTAGATTAAGATTGGTACAGCTCTGCATGCATGCTAGGCTGTAAAGCATTCACCACACCTTCAGGTGCCTGCAAACCTTACGGTGAAAGGCAATAATGGGTACCTTAGTGAAGACAGCCTATGCAATTTTTGCCTTTTGGAAACTACAGAACTTTTTTTCTGCACAAGTCCTTGCCCTCACTAACAAATAAAAGATGTTACGTGAACCTGTGGCCTTATCAAAAGCCCACTGGTGTCACTCTGAAGAGCTAAGGGGAGCAGATGAAATGGTTGATGTTTATGTGGCTTCCCAAGAGGAAGAAAATAAGCCTGACTTGCCTGCAGAGCTGGATTTCACCTGATAATTTCTGTATATTTCCTCCTGTTTCAGCTTTTTGTTTCGGTTGCCTCTTTTTATTTTGTATCTTTCTCTCTGCTACATGTTTCAAGTCTTGTTTTGTTTGGGTGCTAGGTGTTAAGGAAAGCCAGGCTAATAACAGGACTGCATATTTGTCAATCACAAACTCATTCACTGAACAAAGCAACTGAAATATTAGAAGCAAATTAATGATAACATGCATCGTGAGATGTCAAAGCTGCGGCCATAATTATTATTTCATTTACCAGAAACCTAAAAAAGTAGGAAAGGACAGATTTGACCTACGCTTCATGCAGAGGAACAAGTGGTAGAAATATGAATGCCATGCTCAATTAATTGGCACTTTTAGCTACACTGCAGCCCCTTCCTGACCCAAGGGTCCTATTTAAAATTTAGATACTGCTTAAAATATTTCCCAGGGGTATGAGTTTTGATGTAGTCAGGTCCCTTCCGGCGTTAAGAATACACTACCAGGACAGGAATTTTTCCTTACGGAGGCAGTGATTGAAATTCAGCTTTGAGCTTCTCCCATCAGGAGCATTTCATCTTCCTTGATCCTGCTTCCTCCTACTTAACTCCACATGTTGCCATGCATTTGGTCTATCAGGAGTTTCTCTTTGACGCTTCCACCTCTACATCTCCCAGATCCATGGTACCTACAAATCTTCATAGTCCAAATATTCTGCATGTCTGCATTAGTCTTTGCTAACACAACTCCTTCCCTAGTGTTGATTTCCTCATCGTGAAGCTGAGCCTCATTCTGTGCTGTACAAATCACAACTACTTAAAGCACAAGGATGAATAATACTTCTATGTGTATTCTGAGGCTAAACTGCTGATTGCTGCAGTCCTCAGATATCATGATGGCAGCTGAGAATGTCCAAAACAGAGGATACAGTCTAAAAACACGTGAAATATTTGCTCTTGAGGAAAGATCACAGGTATTAACCAAGTTGGGAAACAGTTTACTTTTCTCTCTTTCCAATTTCATTGTTTCTTTCATTTGTATGTGTTTAACATTGGATTCTCATTTCTCTACATACTGCAATGCAAAAAATGAAGCAAACCCAAACCAACCTGATGAGTCTAAGCTGGGTTTTCAGGCTTCTTCACTATTGATCTTGTCTTGGTAAATGAGCTGCTTCCTGGAGCACCTGCTTGTTAGCATTTACTAAGCATTTTAAAGCAGATGCTTCCTATGTAGGGAGCTCCAAGCAGCCTCACCATGTCTGGCCAAGGCAGGTGAAACCTTAGCAGAGCAGATATCCAAATTAGGCTCTTGCAGCTTTTGTCACAGGAGGACAGAAATTAGCAGCATGTAAACCAAGCAAGCCCTATTTTAACACTTATAAGGTTTACTTTTAGCCAGACACTTCATTAGCAACCAGGGAAATAATTCTTTCATTCTTTTCCAAAATCTACACTCCTCCTTTCCACTGGTTACCATACTCTGAACCTGGTTCATTTGTTCCTTTTTGTTCTCACAGCCTTTGGCCAGAAAGGAAAAAAATATTCTATAGTCTGATCGAGGAGGGTGTTCCAGTGAAAATCAAGCTCATGTGCTTTGTTCTGAAATAAAGAATTAGTAGAGTTTGTTAAATATTCACTTATGAGAACCCCAGCCTGGGAGCCAAGGGAGAAATAGCTGTCATTCAATGGCCTAGAAATAATCTGTGACGGAGAAATCATTTGCTCTGAGGTTATTTCAAATTTGCTGAGTGTTCACTGTTGAATTAGCAGATTTACCCACATTTTATATACAGAAAATGAGCCTGAGAGAATTGTAGAGCCTCTGTTACAAGAACATCCCCGAACCAACTGGAAAAACTCTCCTAGTCAAACCCTTCTCTCTGTTCAGTGAAACACTACTTATTTCTAGGCTTCTACATTATGTTTATTTAAACACCTAGGGTTTAGAGCACAGACTTGGATTTCAACTTTTGGATGCATCTGGGGAAGAGAAGAGAAAAACCCAGAGAACACAGAGGGGCCTGGAAGTTTGGGTGGTATTAAAAAAAAAGTATTCAGGCAGAGTGTAGTGAGAATAGTGGTTTGAAAATACAGCCCTGAAGGAAGAGTCTCCAGAGAAACAATGGGAAAGGAATAAATAAAAAGAAAGTTATAAATTCATCTATTTGCTCTTCCCTGACCCTTGCTTTTGCTCCTCTTCACAGCAACTACCCTGGGAAAGGCACAATGCTTTCCCCTGTCACAATATTGAGAAAAATTGAAATGGGGAAGAAAGACCACCAGATGCTTTATTGTCTTAGGCGTTTCCACATAATTAGCTGGGAATAAAGGTCCTCTGCATGGTTTCATTGCATTGAATGAACTTGGATATTGCTACACAGTAGTGTGTTTTATGATTCATGCTCTGCTATCCAGCGGCTTTTTGAAAACTGCCAACTACTTTATCACTGACGGCCAAGCCTAGGCCTACAACTTAAAATGCAGCAATGCAAAGTTAACTGTGCATGACAGATGTCCATGAAATTGTTTAACACACGCACGCATGCACACACCACACACACACACACTCTCACAAAGCTGTCTCTTGCCCTCCGACTCTCTCGTGCGTCTGTCACTGCGCAGTCAATGTCGGTTTTAAATATAAATAAAACCTGGGTACTGCAGAGGAAACTGTGAGTGCATGGTGAGGACCCCAGGTTGCTGCAGGAATCATGTGTTCTGCCAGCAAACTTTGCAGAGAGGTTGTGAGAATAACGAAGCCAGCTCCCCTGAGTGTGCTGGGAGGGGGACAGGTCCTCTCTTCTTCTTCTTTCCTTCTCCTCTCCACACACTCTCTCCTTGCAGATATCCTGCAGATGGGAAGCTTGGAAGTGAGACACCCCAAGATGTTGAGGTTCTTGCTGGGTTTTCAAAACCACCAGGGTTTTACCTAAGAAGCCCCACTTCCACAGGGTAGACCCACAAGGCATAATCTTCCTGCCATTGCCCCTTGCACCCAATTGTCTACAAAATCTGCACGAGGTGTTCCTCCTCTGAGGAGGATAGAGCGTGGCGTCAGGGGAATTACTGCCTGTATAAACTGGGCCAAGAGAACCAAACTCTCTGAGAAGGGCTAAGTTTTGGGCATAGAGAGAGGAATTCATACTGGCTTCATGCAGGAAGCTGCCTGGTGCCTGGCATCCCCTCCTGGGAAGCATGGGTCCATCCCTGCTCCCCAGCCCGCTTGTCAAGCACGGTGGCATAAAGCGAGAGGGGGGTGAGTGTATCCCTCTCCTTTCTCTGCCTTCCATGAACAGCTCTATTGATTGCCATTGGGTTATTAGCATGGGAAGGTGGTACCCAGTGTGAATGCAAGTGACAGCAGTGAGCCAAAAGAAAGGAAACAGGGAATCAGTTCCCCTCAGAAGGAGAGGCAAAAAGTCCCCTGACCTTGCTTGGACTTACTTTGTATTCTGTGAGGGATGAGCCCTTTCCCCAAGGTTTACAGGCTGTTCTAACAGGCGGGAAATAAACCATGAGAAACCTTCCCAGCACTCAGCAAATGGAGGCTGGGGGGACACAGGAGAGCACCAGATGAGTCTGTCACATCACAGAAAAAACCCACAACGAATGAACATTAAAAAAAAAAAAACCCAAAACCGAAACCCAAGAACAAACCAAAGACATTTTTCTCTCCATTTTCTTCTGTCTAAACAAACTCACTCCTGTAATTCACTCCTATTTGACTTCAAGGTATTTCGCTAGGAAAGCAATAATTCTGCTATAGGGAATATTGGGCCAAATTCTCTGCCATCAGCCAAGCATACTTTTGTTTTCACAGAGGTGGCCCAACTTCCTCTGCTCGGTGATTTGGGCTTGTTCCCCTGCTTTATGGACATTAAAAGCAGCATAAAGCTCAGTCTCCAGTAAACTACACCCAAGTTCATATGGAAGACGGTGGTCAGAATTCACAGTAGACCTTGGTGTAACTTCTGGAAGGGATTTCAGAATGGAAACCAAGAGGCTTGAGTGACAGGTGACACTGATGTAATTTTCCTATGAGGTTTCTTTTTAAAGGGTACTTTTTCCCCTCTGACACCCACCAGCAACTCAGACTCATGTGCAATTGTCCAAGTAACCAGTTTCACCTCTCACGCTCAGGGCCAAGTAATGCTTCTCTGGTACAAGGGAGTGAAGATCCTTCAGAAATGCCAAGAAACTTTTCTGCTTTTGATCTTTACTAGGGATAAAAATGCCACAGTTCCCTGTCAAAGTTTGTGCCTCTTCAGCACAGTATAAAGCAGCCCAGCTGGACGCCAATTAAGCGCTGTGGGATGCCGTGTGTGTTTCTGTATGTCTGCATGCCTGCATGCCTGCCTGCGTGTGTGTGAGTGCGTGTGGCTGGTGGGTGGCCTGCTCAACATTTTGGTGGATGTTTCATTCCCACCCCTTTTACTACGACCCTGGTTAGGCCACTTTTATGCCAGTGACAGCTTCATGAAGCACAAAACATGGAGCAATACATGGCATGAAATTGGCAACAAAGCCGAGCAAAAGAAGGAACAATTCTCTGGCAGGATGTGATCACAATATGGCTGATTGGATCTGGAAGCAGATGCCAGCAGCGGGTATTGTCCCAGTGACTGAAAAGACATGACCCCTGAGGTACAGAAGACAACGAGGCCCTCCTTATGAACCACAGGGGGAGGGGAGAAGAGGTGAAACCAATGAATAAATCAGGCGATGGAAAGAGGGGAGAAAAGAAAATGCTAAAGAGGACTTTTATGGGGGACAGGGGCAGCTCAATATGCAAGAGCGTTGCCTCCCCAGCTAGCTGAACACTTGCTCAGACAATGGCTTTTTAACAGATGGGAGCCCTGCTGAAAGGGACCAAGTTTTGTGCAGTTGAGAATCCCTGTTTGTTTAGTCTGCTGCTCAGGCAGGTGTCTGCAGAAAGGCAATCCAGCAGGTTAAGTGTCTCAGGGGCGGTTTAAGACAGGCAAGCCGGTGTGTCTATGAGGACTGGTTTTATTGGCAGGGGACTGATCTTGTAAGACTTATTTGTGAAGCCCTGGGGAAGGAGAGAGAAAAAGAGACCTCTTTTCTCCTTTCCTTCTAAGGGCAGATTTTCTCAGTCTGGGCAATCAGGCCCTGGTAATAAACCCTGCCAGTAAGGCTGCTTCATGTCGTAGGTACCAACAGAGCACAAAACATTGCAGCTTACATTGTCACAACTCTGTACTCCTACATGCGTTTGTTCTTTTCCTCCTTTCCTCCAGTACATTTGAAAACCCAGCTGCTTACACTACAGTTTTCTGGATGGGCTTCTTCATCTATTTTGGCATTTACTAGAGATCATTGAAATTCGACTCACATGGCTCCTGACCTCAGTGATGTGCAATTCTCCTCTGTGGTAACAGAGATGCTGCCATTCTCCTCAGTTAACGATGACATCCAGCTAGGAGGACTGGTGGGGTTGGTTTTTCCCTAAGTCACATAAGCACATAAACACCAAACACAGGATTGGGAGACCCCAGAAAGTAAGCGCAGGGGGTGTGAGCTGGACTAGTCCAGAGGAGGTGAAAGCCTCACTCACTCACTGGATACTTGTTTCCAAACTGGGTAAGAAAATGAACACTGTGAGAAGGTCAGTGCCAGAGGATGCTTCTCTGAGGACGTCTCCACAGCAGGGTTACAGCCCTAAGCAAACCGGCAAGGGGCAGCAGGTACAGCTTCTCCTTGCAATGTGAGAAATGGCATTAATTGCAAAATCCTGACCTGTGCTTGGTGTGGGCAGGCAGCACAGCAAGCTGGCTGCTCAAACAGCCATCGTGACTCTCTCCCTGCCCATAAGCAGCCTCTGATAATGCCAGCCCCCCTGTCTTTCACAGAAGAAACTGCCCTCTGTTGAATCACAAAGTGTTTGGTGATATCCTCACCAGCATCCAAGATGGGAAATTTTTTTGCATGACCCTGTTCAAAATGGCAAGCTTATAACAATGTGGATCATGCAAGGATCACTTAGCATGGGGAGAAGGTAAGAGAAGGAAATGGAAGGGAAACATACACTGCATCAGGTTCGAGTGGCAACGGGGGTGACACCTCCCCTCATGCTAGATCATGACAATCATCAGAGCCCTGAATCTCAAACAACTCAATGAAAGGATAAAGAGACACCCACATGGGTTCGATATAGTCTCACTTGATCTCAAAGCGGTGCATCTGTGTTCTGGACAGACCCTGTTCCTGGCCCATGTTGTGGTGTACTCAGTCCAGCTGTAGAGCTGTGCAAGGCAGGCATGCAACACCAAATGCAACATCCGCCTTTAACTCCTACCTGTGCTATTGACTTGTGGCTTAGCAACTTCATTCGCCAGCTCCTTCAGGACCCACGGATGGATTTCATCAGGTCCCGTGGACTTGTGCATGTTCAGGTTCCTAAGATGGTCTCAAACCAGATCCTCTCCTGCAGTGGGCCCAGGGTTTTCATTCTCACAGTCCCTATGTCTGCCTTTCAGAAAGTAACATGACTTTTCTGTGCTCCCATTCTCCTCTGCCTTCTATATCCTTTCTCTACTTGAAATACATCGACAGTCATTCTTATCAAGCGTATGGATTCTATGTGCTCATATTTTCTTAGCATATATTCTGAGAACAACTATTTCTAGCTATTCTTCCTCTCAGGAGCGTGGGTCAGCAGAATTTCATATGCTGTTTTACCTCCTTATTTGCTCTGAAACCTCCCTGTAGTCATGATTCACATTGGGAACAAAAACACCACCCTGTTTCTACCTAAGCAGCCCACCAGAGGATAAACAGAGATCATTACTTTCAGGGGCTGGTGGTAGCACAATGTTTCCATGACTAAATCAGTGCCTTTCTGCCTTAGGCCTCTCTCCCAGTCTCTCCTCTACCTCCAGATCTGTTTTGAAAAGAGGGAGGTGAAACCTTGTTCCCCATATCTCCTGGGTTGCTGTGTGACTACTGAGCCCACCCACATGAGATCTGCGAAAAACCCCACAAAAGCAGAACTCAGTATATCGAAAGTTTACTCTCCATCTTTCTACTTTTCTTAAAAAAAACCCCAAATCTTTCTCTGGTTGGATTGGGTTAAACAGCATGAAATAGTAACCTCCACACACAGTTGCACGTGCAATTGCATCTTTGATGCCTACTTTCTGTCATAAAAAACTTCGGTCTTGAACTGGCAACAGACACAAAGGTTTTTCTAGTTACTTTCCAGCTTGCAAAGCCTCTTATTTTAATATTTTTGGCACAAAGTTAAATATTTTTCTTCGAAGCACCTAAGGACAATGCTAAATCTTTCTGAATTTGCCTCTTCCCATTTAGTTATCTTGGTACTATTCATTTTTAGAGGCTTAAAGTAGGGTTTATGAGGCATTAGTATTCATAGGCACAGCCTAATTTACTCATGTTCAGATATGTAAGTGGGTTTTTTTCAGATGAAACAGAGGGGATTAGATCTAGATCACTTGCTCTGAAGAAAAGTTGCAACATGCCACAACTTTCTATTCTTTTCAACACAGCATCAATTACTAAAAATAGACGTTTTATTCCAAATAAAAAAAAGTATCTGCTGCAGTCTTGGAAAGAGAAAAATTACTGTATGCTGGCATAAGAAAGTCACAAAGTCCCCAAACCCTCCCTTCACCCTCTCCTTTTCACAGGGATGAGTGATTATCACCACTGATCCCTAATCTCACTCTCAGTGCATTGGCTTTCCACTGTTGTGGAGGCCCTGGGTGCACTCCAAGCCCTCGGTGCGGGGCTAGCTGCAGCCACTGCTGCTTGGGGAGGTGGGCTGGCCACTGACCACAGAGATGCCAGATGCAAGGACTGTGCTCTGGCTGTTGACTGTTAGCCAGTGCAGCGGGAGGGAAGTGGTTTGGGTCTGCCCCAGCCAATCAGCACTTGGGGAATCACCCTCATTCATGGAGGGGAGAACACTGTAAGATCAGCATGTCCCTTGCCTAGGTTTCACAGGCATAGGAATTTGCTTTCACTTACAGATATGGTTGAAGGAGAAATTCATAACAAAAGCTTTTTCTAAACGTTCAAAAGCATATGGTTGGAGAGGAAACACACTGCCCTTTTGATTCTGTTATAACTCAGATTTTAAACATCATTACTGTTAAGTATATTGACATTTGAAAGTAAACACAAATTTTATCACTTTTTCCAGTATTTTCGGTTTGGAAACAAGACAATTACCCCCCTAAATTCCATTTATGTTGTGAATTTGATTTGGAATATGTAATCCTCCATGAGATAATAATGCAGTTAGAAGGATGTGAAACAATGCTCTGTTTCCCTCTTGGGCAGCTATAGGGTGGCAGGGTCCGAGCCCTCCCGCAGACCCCCTGAGCCCCGCAGGCCCTCCTGCCTTCGACCATGCACAGAAACAGGCAGCCTAGGGTCACTGTTAGCTTGGATGTTGCGTTTCTTTCTGATGCCCTCCAGCGGCCAAGGCAGTCCGATGGGCTGCAGTTGACCAAGGACATGCTCAAGCAGCTGGGGTGGATCGGGCAGGAGAGGCAAGCAGTTCAGCAAGATCTTTTTCAGATCTCTGCACTAGGGAGGGAAAGGTGTAATTCCAGGCACATTTTTGTTCCAGTGACAGGTATTCACTATTACGGCATACAGTGTTTTGCTTTCCCCCGAGAAAGGAAGAGGAGATCAAACAATTTCAAGAGGCCAGAATTTGCTGTGGGGTAAAACCAAGGAGGTCAGCTGAGTACCTGTAGCTACATGCCATTACTTGAAATGTGTAAACATAAACTACTCATATGCTTGTGAGAGTATATCAAAGCCATTTGGTGATGCTCATTACCTGACACTGTATCTCAGCTCCAGGTATAACTTTTAATGCTTTTAATGGCTATTTTACATTTTGTCCTAACTGTGCCACTAATTTGCATCAATAGAAGCTACATAAGCACACAAAAGGACTTTTCAGACAATAACATTCTACTAACCAAGTCAACCAAAGAAATGAAACTAAAGGATGACTGCCTGGCTGGACCACCAGGACCTGGGTCAATTAGACATCAAGGTTACATCAAGATGAACGCATTAAGCAGTGGGAGGACACAGTTCTGGGCAGGTGAAAGCAGTTGTCTGCCCCAGCAAACAGCTACAACTTTCCCTGACACTGTTTTGGTCCATGCCAGCCTGCACTTTCTTAAAGGATGCTCAGGTACAATTCCAGAGAGTGCACATCCGCACCTGGGATCGCTCACAAAAAGCAATGTATGTGCTTCACCCTGCCCTGGAAGCTAAGAGGATTTTCAAGCAAAGCTGCAAGCCGTTCCTCACCAATGGCCTCTGTGTCTGGCAACACTTCAGAGCATGTTTAATTGTGTTGTCTTGTGTAACCCAAGGGTCTGCTTTCCCCTGGGATTCTGAAATTATAGCAGTTGCTTGGCATCAAAGTCTAAGGACATTGCACTGCTTGTTTTATATCAAGTAGCAGTACAATTTATTACATAATGCAGACAAATGCAGGGGCTGCAAAGTCTGTCATTCCTGAGAGAGGAAATTTTGGTTTTAAAGCTGCATAGATGAATTCTGATACAACCTTTAACCATCATCACTACCTCAGCCCTTCACAAGCATTACTGGATTCACTTCTGTAAAGTCCTCATGAAAAGCAATACTTTTCGTGCACTTATTTCACACATGGGAAACTGGCCCTGGGAGATTCAGATGAAGAAAACTCACTTTTTAATCTTTTGAAATATTTCTGCTTGCTTTTTCCAGCTATTAAAATTGTCCAGTTTTAGCCCTCTATACATGCAAAGTACACTTCCCTGTTGATTTCAGCTACTGAAATAACTGAAGGGCAATTGTATCCAGGTTGCTGTGCTCTTAGTTTATTCTGCATTTAGCCTTGGCCTCAAGCCCGGGAAGGACAGATACCACAATGAAATCTGACTTTCTAGTAACTGCATAAAATGTATTTTTCACTCATCTTTCCCTTAGAAATGTACAATCTTCTTGGGTTGAAACTTCACGCAGCATTCAGGCATCTAACACAGAAAAGGTGCTTTAGGGTGGGAGGGTGCAGAGAAAAAGCTGGTCCTGAGAGCTTTCATGATGGCACTACTCCTTACAATATTTCTGTACAGAAGCTGGAAATGGCCTGTAGTCAGTGAAGCTCACTTTTGGGAACAAACTGGTTAAAATTGCTGTTCTTGTTTAGGTTAAGAAGGCCCTGACTGGTGCAAATTACAGCATACAGAAGGTTAAAATGGATAATGGGAGTAAAAAAAAAGAAAAGAAAGAAAGAAAAGTGCCATTTAATGTCACTGGAGCTGCAGTCCTGCCAGCCCTCAACATTTTACCGTGAGTTCCATAAAATAGTTAATGAAATACTCCAGCAGAGGCTGGACTGCACAAACGCCTCAAGTTTTCCATGGAAGAACATCTCAGTCCTTCATGCAGTGCTGAGAAGCTCAAAATCACCACCCCCATGCATAGGAAGAGCTTAGAAACCAAAAGGCCCCTTCCGCATTTCCCAATTTGTGGTTTCTGAAAAGCTTGCCATTTCTAAACCAGCTTTGTGTTACTTTGGTCTCTGCTTGTGCAAGGCTCAGAGCTGCAGAGCCAAGCAGAGACCCCCTGTCATGTCATTTTGCATATGATTTTTGAGAGTATTCCTGATCATGAACCTGTTCACAAGCAGGTGGGAAATAAAGCCCTCCAGAGATCGGTGTGGCACATGCGCATCCTAGGACACAACAAACCTCCCCAGCTGACCTCCTCTGGGTTGTGAAAGCCATCTCCATAGACACCTAGGGCCCAGTCTGCCTTGGATAGTGATGTCTGCTGACTGGTGTTGAAGTGCAGAATGAACTGAACGCGTTGTTCTCTTTGTAAACTGGTTTAAATGGACAGAATGCTTGACAGACTGGAGCTTCCAGCTCTGCTTGTTTAGCAAGGAATGCTCTCTTAATTTCTTATTGTGGCACACAAGATTTAGTGCAGATCCTTTAATTTAAATGTCAGAATGTGAGCAGTAATTTATTTCCATAAAACGAAAAGCAATAAAGTCAAATATATTAAGCTCTGGCTGTGAGAGCTTAGATTATACAATTTATAATTGTACAAAACACAAACAGCAAAAAATTACCCCACAAAGGATGAGTTATTATCACTCACTTAAGCGTTGATTCAGTGCTGGTGAAAGCAGTTGCAACAAAATTAAAAAGAAAAAGGAAAAAGAAGGAGAAGCCAAAGTACATGGGACACTGAAAGGCCCTTGGTGACAGCTGAAAGTGAGGAGCAGAAGCATCTGAGATGTCCCTTTACCCCATGGCTTTCCCAAGTGCTCCTCTGCTGCTCCTCCATACTTTGCACTCTGAGGCTTATTCTGACTTTCCATTTTCATACTGAGAAACCGAGTCTTGGCTACAACCTACCATTTTCATGTGTACATTACACTCCTGAAATGACACTTCCTGAAAAACGATAAGGTATGTCAGGGAATAAGATGTTGTGCTCCTCGCAGCAGGGACCATCTTTTTTCAGCACCTGGGATAGGTGAAACCTGGTCCTCAGTAAGACCTTATCAGACACTAGTGATAATACAACTCACGATGTGACATAGGCATTCAGATGATGATTAGCTGAGCTGATTCAGAATGACTCCACATACAAGTAAAGTTAGATTGTGAAAACACATCTCTCTGAAAGGAGCACCAGTATTTCAGATGGTACCTGCACCAGAACTTCCCCAGGAATTTGCCTCCAATCCCCACTCCATCAATCTAAGCTATCCATAAGACAACCATCAAGTAATGAGGAATATCTGAATTAACCATGCCAAAACCCAGCATTTGGAGGAAGCACGTAAACATCAAAGAGCTCAGTTAAAATGTACAATGGGTAAGACAGCCTTGCTACTGGTATTAAGTGACAGAGAGTCAGAACTGAGGACAAAACCACCAGAAATGCCATTCAGAGACTGATTTATACCACAGTTTGAACTATTACAAAAGCCACTGAAGCAGAGCTACAGAAACAAACATCTGGTGGCTGCAAACCTGCCAAGCCTCCCCACTTTCATGGCTGACCCTTATGCTACATGCTGTGGAGAGGCTAAGAACAAATTTGCCCTGTGCACCATTTCTGGAGAGTGAATCACAGGGCCTCCCAGGTCCACATGGTTGTTGGGACCAGAATGTGCTGGCGCACATTTTTTTCCCTTTGACATAGTAGAGGCTGGAAAAAAATGTAGTTGTACCAGGAAAGTCTACAATCATAGAATCATTTAGGTTGGAAAAGACCTTTAAGATCATCAAGTCTAACTGTTAACCCAGCATTAACCACATGTACACTTCTTTTAAATAACTCCTGGGATGGTGACTCAGCCACTTCCCTGGGCAGCCTGTTCCAAAGCTTCACAACCCTTTCCATGGAAAATTTTCTGCTAATATCCAATCTAAATCTCTGGCGCAGCTTGATGTCATTTCCTCTTGTGCTATCACTTGTTATTGGGAGAAGAGACCAACATCCACCTCATTGCAACCTCCTTTCAGGTAGTTCTAGAGAGCAATAAGGTCTCCCCCCGAGCCACTTTTTTCCAGGCTGAACAGCTCAAGTTCCCTCAGCAGTTTCTCCAAGAGAATAGATGCAGGAAGGGCTTCCTTGGCAAAAGATGTCTGCTGTGTTTTTTGAAATCGGAAGAGTACAACCAGGCACAGCTGCAGCATGTGTGAGGGCTTATCAGGACCAGGAGGGTGGGATGCTAAATTCTGGGACCTATGTGATTTCCTTGCTGTTTCTACTTGCAATCGGCCAGAGAACTTAGGAGTGGCTCTTCCAGTACCACTTAATGCCATCACTAGCAAGCTTCACTGAAGCCTGAAGAAATACTGATTAACAGTATTCATCCTGGACTGGGGCTCCCCTCATTTTTGCTAACCCTTAATGTATTCATTGCCTTATTTTCATACATGCTGATTGAATAGCGATTTATTCTTCTGGTGCTAGGCTAGTCCCCCCATACTAAATGTGAAATCTTTATTCTAACCAATGTCTAAATCATTGTTTTCTGGCGGCACAGATCATGTGGCACAGATTATTAATAGCTCTGGTCTCTACACCACTTGACACGGCGCTCCAGCTGTCATTCTGCTCCCTGGCTCGTATGATTCTTGCACTGGTAAAGTGCCAGGCCTGGGCCGAGCCCATCAGTCACTGTCACCCACCACCCAGTGATGAATAGCCCCACGAGCACCGTGGCGAGGCCCCAGCTCCCGTTCACACGCGCCTGACTTTTACCAGCTCCAGCACGCCAGCTGAGGCCGGTCCCTGCTGAGGTGGGCCGTGGCGACCTGGAAAGAGCACCCCCCCTGCGCCCTGGATTAGTTAAAAATGAAACAAATCCTAATGCGATCATGTCACTAATTATGCATTTAATTCAGTTATAAGGAGCTAATGGCTCCCCCAGTGACAGCTTTTACTGCTAAAAGGCAATTCATTCCTGAAACTGAGAAATCTAATTACACAAAATGCTTCGTCCTAATCCTTTCAAAGAATAATCTTATTTGTAGACATTAACATCCCAGATGCTGCTGCTGTTTGTCCATTATGACAGTGTTTGTCCTGAATAATGTATAAATAGCTCTTTCTGGACAGTTGCATGTCACTAAATCAATACAATTTGCTGCCTTCTGTTACATTAAGTCAGCCTGGGCAAGCTGGAGAAAATTAACCTTTTGTTTCCCACTCAAAAGGGCCTTTGAATTTAGAACAAGAAAGGGTTGGAGGGCCTATGGGAATCATGAGGTCTTTTTTTTTAAGCCCACAAAGTATTCAGCAGATCCACCGGGCTGGTGACGGATATATGCCCAGAAAAATTGACAAAACATTTCCAGGCAGCAGACGAGGAGTAGAAGGCAAGATTATGCTCTGCTTTCTTGTCTCTTCCTTAAAGGTTTCAAGTTTCTCCTACTGAACCAGCTTAATTGTGGTAAATGCTCACCATAGTGTTTTGTTGTCAAGGAAACAGTACTCCTGCTAAGATGTTCCCTAGCAGTTGTGGTTGCTCCTGCTGCTAGTGAGGTGGGAAACATCCCCATGGAGCTGCTCTCTACACAAAAAGCCCTTCAAACACACAGAAAAACCTAGAGAAGAAAAAGTCTTTCTCTCATGTGGTATATAACTGAGAAGACAAGCTGCGGGCACACAGCTTTGGACAGAAATACCACTGAACACACAACTGGATTTTAGTGTTTTCTCCTGTTTATCTTATGTGCTAAGAAATATCTGCCTGTGTCTGTTGCTGTGTTAAAGTAATCAGCTCTCTCATAGTTTTAGTAGAGGAGTTCCAAATTTCCATGTGCTGTCCTGGTAGTATCCCAAGAGACACTTATAGGATTCCCTAAATGTCACTCATATTTAAGAAAGGCTCTGAGAGACTTGTTTTTAACTATAAACTCAAGCTCTACTGAAAACTCTATTCCTTTGCCAGGGACAAAAGTGCAGCTGAGCAGTGTGGAGAACAGAACATGGTTCTGATTGAAAAGGAAAACACAGGTCCTACCAAACCCATACCTCAAGTCAAAGTAAATATGAAGGGTATGTACTCAATGTTCCGCTACAAAGTCATTAGGAAGCTAACCCACTGGAAAAGATGGTGCTGAGAAATTATGTCCAAGCTCATTGTAGAGTAAAAGTGACAACTTCAGCATTTATTCTGTCCCCAGCCTCCATGTGTCTATTCCACGAGCTTATGAGCAATGTAGCTAATTGCACTGGTTTCTTGAATCAGCACAGAGGGAATTCTGTAAGCAGAAGGATCGGGGAGAAATTAAGAAGTAATCTGCTATTCAAAAAGTGCAAAGTGCAAATTAGAAAAAGCCAAGTTTCCCCACTGTGGTTTGGGTTCTGTCTTAGTAGGAACAGCTTCTATGGGCAATCTTCAGGGCACTGTAGGAAGTGAAAAAGATAGAATAGACCACAGCTTCACTAGCACATACCTAGCCCTCAGATGCAGACTTGCGCAGAGCTCTTACTTCCCTTGCACACAGCTCTAACAAACTCTAATGGCAAAAGAAGTAGTCAGAAATTTGCTCTCAGAACCAAAAATCAAATAATAGACTGTTTACCCATAGAAATAACCATACAACAAAGCAGTCATGTCTGCTACCCCTGTGAAAGAATACATGGAGGGAGCTCCCTGAGGCTGCACATGCACTGCATAGCATTAGGAAGAGTCCCTTGCATGATGACAGGGGCTATTCTGACCACTTCCCATACAGATAAACCACATTTGGTAGTATAACCACTTATACTGTGATTTCGAAAGCATTCTCTCCCTGTTTTCTCATTTTGCAAATGATTATTTCTTTTCCATGCCCACCTGGGTTTCTTCATTTTATTCTTCAATAAAGTCTTATGGGAGGTTTTGCTTGTAGGAGCGCTGTAAGACAGTACTTTCCAGGATCTTTTCCTGTTTGTAGCCTTCTGGACTAGCTGATGGCAGCTGCATTGTTAAAATGAGCTTCTCTTTGCTTTCTCATCCTATCAAGAGAGTGGCTTCAGAAAGCTACAAGCACAGCATCCTTCACTGCACCACACTGCTGTATTTCCATTGCTTTCCATGGAGGTAGTCAGATTTAGAGGCTGGGAAGATGCTACCTTTGGGGTCCCCCCATGAAAGCAGTAATTAACCTGCGACCTCACAGATTTCTTCTGGAAACACATGCCTGTGAGGCAAACACAGAAGAGAGCCCTGCAAAACCTGTGTGTCCTGTGGCATGAGCCTCTGTCCTAACCGCCTACTCCGGCTCTGACATCCTACTGAAGCTGGTGCTGGGAATGGTGTGTGGCAATGGTTTTAAACTGACTGCACTACTACAGAGGATGTGAAACCACTTCTTTAAACTCTCTGATGTTGCTGTTCTCTGGCTAGGAGGACATAGATACATAGTTATGTCAGGTCAGCGTTTTCCACATGTACTAAATTTATTTAAAATATTCAATGTAGCCATTTGAATATTTTTAGGTGGATTAATTGTTCAAATCTAAAAAGTTTATGCGACTCTAATGGACTACTAATGGAAGAAGCTTTTAAAAAAATCTCTGCGTTGTTCTGAGACCAGACTGTGACCTAGTCAACCAGGTATAATATGTACCAATATCTATCTTACACTGTGAAATTTAGACTGCAAATCCATTATGATAGAGTCTGTGTCTTTATGTATTGTGTGCTGCTGAGCAAGCTCACACAGCTCAATAAATAATAAATGGTAGGAACTTGACCTGGAATATTAAACGTGATCTGAACCATTCTTCACCCAGGAATTTGGTTTCGTTTTCCCCAGAAGCTTTGAATTGGAGATCAAGGTGCAGCTGTGACAGAAAAGAAAAGATAACACTGTCTTCTGGCTGGGCTGGGTCTGATTTTGAGTCACTGCCTGTCCCAGTGTCTGGCTGAATCCAGGACAGTATGCCAGCTCAGACAGTCCACTGCTGCCCATTGCACCCACCCACAGAGTCTCCAGCTGCCTTTTTGGATGGCAGGCGCCTTACGGGTGAGCTCACCTGGGGCAGGAAATGCAGCTTCCCACAAGATGATGTCTTTAGGATCCCTACACCAAACAAGCTGACAGGTTCTTAGGAAAGCTAATTCACAGTTTAAAACCCAAATCTCACACTCCTTAATTAGTTACAGAGAAAAAAGGACATGATTTTTCCAAGTGAGGACCAAGTATTTAAAATATTACTGGAACAGAGACAATCTCCTTTGATCATCTCAGAAATAATTCCTCTATTGCTCAAAGGCAGACAGAAACAAAACACAGAAAAACTATCTCCTGACCACAGTGGTTTGAGCAGGTGCCTGGAATCTCATTCAGTTATCAGGATACTGTGAGGTTTCTAATTTATTGCTTTTAGCGAGGAGGCCACCTGGAAAGGGCTCTCTTACAGCTCTTATGATAAATAACGGTTCCCTCCTGCTTAGTCAGTAACTATTGCTTAGTAGCAGGTTTAGTTTTCATTTAATTAAACAAATTGGACATCACCTCTGGTTATCTGTAAGAAAAGAACACAGAAACTGGAAGATGCAGAGTCAGGAGGGTGAGGAAAAAAAAGTTATGATATATTTTCCTTCCTGAAAGAATTATGGGTCTTTGGAAAAGCCTTTTCACCCCTCATTGCACGCATTGCCAATGGTTTGCTTTGGGTTCTTTTTCTGTGTAAAACATTCCTGGAGAGAATAAAACATTCTACCCTGGAAAGACATGAGACTTAAGCTACTCCTGGGGAGATGAGAAGCTTACGCTACTTTCCTTGCAAGCTCTCTGGATAGCAAATGATTTCTCTGTGCTGTTTTACATACATGTTTTCATACATGGCTTAATGGAGCTGGTCCTCTGTGGGGAGCTGCTTTCTGCTTTTGAAAGACTAAACCCTGTCATTGTTAAGCCAAAGTTTACTCCACTTAGAGCTGACATGAGAAGCATGTCTGCTACCAGAGTAGTGGATCTAGACATCTGCATCAGAAAGGCAGGCACGAAAGGGTGTGAGTAGTACATTGAGAAGTGATTATGTGTCCTGGCTAAGAGGTGTATTAAAACTGAACTGATGGGCAAGAGAAGGGAAACCTCTTAAATTTTACAAGTCTTTGGAGCTTCTGGGTGTATTTTGAGGGCCCTTGGAGCCAACACAAAGAACTGTCCACATCCTGTCAAAGAGGAACACAGAGACTTGTGTCCTTTCAGAGGTGTACATGTGCCCAGGGACAGCCTGAGGAAAAACACAAGGTGGGAAGAGAGAAAGAGAATGGACAAGTTCCTGACCTTTCCTTCAGGGTTGTTGTTCTTTTGTTTCCAGAGTGAGAGAGGGTTTACTAAGAGTGCCATCTGAGGACAATACTTGGTGTTATCATCACACATCTGATATTTGAAATTAACACAAAAGAATCTCCTATAATAAACCAAGTAATATTTTCATGCTATGGAGTAGCATACAAAAGGAAAATCAATTGCAACGTCATTTAAGAGAGGTCAATAATATCTCCATTCTTCCCAAAAATACACCTAGAAAAATTGCTTGGGTACTGGCTACAGTATATGGCATCCTTTCCAGCTGCATTTTTATGTATTCTAGGATACTTCATTGCTTAAACTGTTTTAACAATCAGTAAGAAACAAGAAGAAAAACATAATGTACCTGACATTTCTTGCCAGGATGGGGTGAACAGCATCAGAGCTATTGAAAAATTAGAGATTCATGTAAGAAGTACTTTCAAAATGTAAAATAATAAACGTAATGTTATTGCTTACCAAACAATCACAGCAGCAACATTTTCATTCATGCTGAACGCAGCAAGATAATCCATGCACTGTACTGAAAGGCTCCGTCCCTTGGGATTACCATTTCAGATACACTGCTTGCATGGCACACCCAAAATACCAGTTAACTTAGAGCCCTTTTGAACAGCATCTGAAGGTGGCAAAAGAAAAGGAGAAGCAGCATCTAGCAGACAACCATTAGCTCTGCTTTGCCACTTGGTTCATTGGAAAGTTTGTGTCTGCCTGAGCAGGCCTGTGTGGTCAGGCAAAAAACCACAGCTGAGCAGCAGGGCTCAGGCACCCCTCCATCACTGTCAATAAGTGAAATGAAAGGCCTTTACAACATTTCATTTACTATTTCAATGATTACATAGATCATTGGCTTCTCATTGTTTCAGTGATAGATTTAATTAACTTCCAATTAATCACAGAGGGTGATATTTAATGCTCAGCCCTGCACCAAGCACAGTGTCACAGACCAAAGAATATATTTTGAAGGCTTCGGTAATCAAGAGGTCATGGAAGATAGATGTTCTTCACCAAAAGACAGAAAGAGAAGATAAATTCGTGTGTCCACTCTGCTCTGGCTAACTGTTTTAGGATAATTGTTTCACATCTAAATTATAACTTTCCAAAAGGTCCATCCATGCACAGAGAGATAAAAGGGAGGAAGGGGGGCAGGTAGTAGGGTCATGTTATAGAGATTTCATAGGGCTGTAATTCCTATCTGCAGGCAGCAGTGATGTTTGCAGCTGCAGTGGTTGATGCCCTGACAAATGGGCAGAAAGAAATTTCCTGTAAAGATACTTCCATTTAGATAGAATGACTTAAGAAAACCAAAACCAAACCCAAATCAATGACAAAAAGGAGAGTTTCATTACACCAAGGGTGATTACATGCAGTGCAAACCCTACATCTCATCTGCTGCCTTTTTAGGAGCAGGGTGTCAATGTCAGGGCATCTGCTGGTGGCCTTTTAGATGGGGCTCAAAAGATTTCCATTAGAAAAAGAAAAGCCCTATTATTTTAGGCAGAAGAATTTAATTGGTAGCATTTTTCTAATATATCTAGTGAACATACTTGGGGTAGCTGTGCCACTTTAAAGGACATTAAATTTCACATATAACCGATCTTAGGGACGTTAAAAGCAATTTTGTTTCTTTTGACAGCATTCATGTCAAGCTTTCATCTGAGGCAGTGCCCAAAGGTACCGCTGTAATACAAACAGTGACCAAATGACCAAGGCTGAGAGCCCTCCAAGTTGGTTCTCCGTTTACTGGGCAACATCTGATCAATTCCAAACCTTCCAGCTATGCAAGCTGCGGGACGTGCTCAGCAAGGCCAGGGCTTGCAGCACATCAGCTCTTCCCTGGGAGCCAGAGAATCTCTTGAGCTCACCAGTTCATAACTCACCATATCACTAACATGCCCCCAAACCCCTGCAAGCATAATGCTAGTGCCTTAAAAGATTAACTATTCTGTCTGAAAGAAAGCATAACAGCACTTAAATGGGAGGATAAGGAGAACCCAAAGTAGCTGGGAGGACCAGGAAGGCAGAAGAAAGGCAGAAGACACTAGGCTCTGGTCTGAAGGAGTCAGAGCGATTCTGACAATAGCCACATGACACCATCGCCTTCCTCACCACCTCCAGAGACATGCTGCCCACTGCCTGCTTCAGCTCCGATCCTACCTTTTAGCAACAGTCATGAAAGGGGGGTAATGTTTTCAAACCCTCATAACAAGCAGAGCATCGTGTCTGGGGCAACATCTTCTTCCTCAGTTTGCACTGTAAAAGCAAATACAACGAGACAGAAAAGGAGTGAGTCTGTGCTTGCTGAGTAATCTTCCCATAAGGATTTCTCACATGCTGGCAGTCCTGGCTAACCTGACACTGTGACAGTAAATTCAGCTGTGTGCATGTGTGTGCATGTGTGAGTGGGATGGAGAGAGAGCAGGAAACCTTCTAACAAATGCAGAGTATAATTCTTCCCTTTTCTTTCCTATGGCTAATCTCTGAGTGCAAAGTAATTATCTTTCTCATGACTTTAAATCTCTCTCTCTGGTATATTCTTGCCTGCTCAACATGACTTTACAACTCCTTCATCTGGCACACAGCTGGCATGCCTCACGGTGGATTCCTCTAAAGAGTGATTTAAAGTTGCTTTCCATCAGTGTAAAACTAATGAGCAAGAAACATCTTGACACATGGTAACTGTAAGCAACACACTTGGTCAGCTGCGTACAAGAAAGACACCCTCACTTAAGGCTTTCCAACTGTTCTCTTACAAGCACTCACAAGGCTCAAAGCCCAGGGTGCTTATTTATTAGTATCTTCACTTACCCAGGTGTCTCTTTTCAGATAGACACTCCACACTTCTAATGCAGCTTCCCATCTGGAAGTACTGTTTCTCTCTCCCGCTGTTTCTGGAGATGAACATACCGGAATTTTAAATCACAGGACACACATTTTCAGTTAAAAAACCCAACCCAAACCAAACCAAGCAACCACCAAAAACCTGAAGCTTTTCCTGCAGCACTCAGTACTTTGTCGCAGCAGTATGAACACACCCAGCCTGCCAGCTTCACTGTTGTGATCCCAGATTTACCTCAGCAGAACCGAAAGTAGTGTGAAATTATTTCAGATTTACCATGCATATGTGAGAAGAGGGTTTTGACCCCTTCTAATTTATCTTCATTTTTCCCCGTGTGAAACAGAGAAGCCTGAACAGAAATGAAACCTCAGGCCAGGGTTTTCTTACACAAATAACCAAATTGACACTCTAAGCAGGTTCAAGCCCCTAAAGGAAAGCACCCCCATTTACTACAATTTAATCTAAATAACTGTTGCTTGTCAGGAGCTTCAAGAATTCAGCTCAGTGGAAATACAGCTTCTACATTTAGTACTTGGGTGTGATTTTGTGGTTGTTTTAAAAAACATGAATGCAACCGTAGCAATATGTATTGGAACTATCTAACACTAGAGTGTTTGCAACTCTTTGCTTCAGGAGCCAAGTACTTCCTAGCCAGGATTTAAAAAATATCGACAGTAACAAATTCATAAAACAAAATTATATGCAGGTTGAGAATATCTTCTCCTCATATGTGTGTAAGACCGTTAAGTAAATAACAGGGGAGCCATAAGAGTATCTTAGGACATGGCGCTGTCTTACTTGAATAGATGTAAGGCAAGCTTTGTAGGAATTCAAGCCAATGCACTTGAGGGAAACAAATACAACAAAACAGAAGAAAAGTTTTTGCTCACAAGAGATTTGATGATAAGCTGAAGAACAACTCTTGTGCCTGAGAGCCTGCCTGCGTTTTCCAAAACATAACAGACTTCCTGGGAAGAGGCTTACACACCTGGAAGGCTGAACACACCAAGCTGGCCAACGTTACCAACCTACTACCAAATTCAAGCATTTTCTTTAACATACTGGAATTTGTTAGTCCTTTCGTTACTGTGCACTTTCTACCTTCCTTTCCAATGCATCCTCAAACCTTAATCATGAATAAATGCCTTCACCACTGCTCTTTGTGCACTCATGGAGCTTCCAAAAGCTACCAAATTGTTTAAAAAATTACAAATTAACTAATCCTTCAATCTCTGTAGGCACCAAAAGTAGTCTCCGCAGTGAGGCTGAGATGGAAGCATCCACAGGGTGCTGTAATGTGCATCAGGATGCAGATAGTAAAACTAAAAGAAACTGTCAACAAAGAGCAGCCAGAAAGGAGGTTGGTACCTCTGAACACCTCTCTGCTACCCTAGCTGAGAAGACAGGTATCTTTAGAGAGATGAATGATCTTAAACAAATCGGGAAAGATGTTCCTAGGAACAGGGAAAAGATTTCCACAGTATTTTCACTCCTCCCAGAATTAAAGGTTATCCACCTCAGGCCTCCTGAAAATAGATGCACTTTGGATTATGAAGTTTAAGTGGCCTTATCCTAACATCCCACTCTTCCAGATGACAATAATTTCCTCTTAGCTTTGTTAATGCATGAGGAGCTCTGCAGCTAGTATAGTTTTCTGCTTTTTTCCTGCTTCCCAAAGGCTATTTCTAATTCCCAAACAGAACTCCCTGCCTTTCAGATCTGTACAAATCTTCAGCAAGTGGGGCATCCTCTGTGCCCCCTAACATCATGGGAAAAATGCTCTCTCCATCTCTTATATAAGCTACAGAGCTGGCTGCAGAAAGCAGTGACTTGTAATTATATTTAAACTTCTCCCTCCCTGTAACTTCTCAGTCTGCATGCCAACCACAGCACTCACCACAAAATTGCCAAAGAAAAATAAACAAAGATCAGTCCCTCTCGCATTCTAGCCTTTCTGCCCCATTACAAGAGCACAGTATGAGCACTTCTTCAAAAGAGACTCCATCAGCACTGAGCAGACATTAAATATGGAGAGAGACAGAGAGAGCACATGCACATGAGTGTGTGGGCACGCACGTGTGTGAATCACGCTGTCCATGAGTGTCCCCTTGTGTACTACTGACTATGAGGGGGAGGTCTAGCAGTGAGCCTGGAGGGGAGGAGTATCCTTCACTTGATATTCTATTATTTTTAGCAGCAGCAAATGCAGCCCCAGGCCACCCAGTCAGGTGTGAGAGCTGAGTGTGCATCTGTTGCTGCCCCAAGGAGCAGCCACCTAATCAAACACAAGTGGAGAAATACAGGAAAGCGGTGCAGCATGATGAAGCCACCTCCTCACTTGGCAAGCCTATGGTCAGGCTGAATATGAAACCTAGAATTTCCAGTGTCCTGGCCACGTTCCCGCTGAAACACTAAACAAAGGAAGGTAAAGGTATTTTTGTTAGGACCCAAAATATGGTCTGCACAGACACATCAAGATACTCTAAGAATGAATCAGATTGCGTTAGGTGCTTTCTAATGAAGCTAAGTCACTGGCTGCTAAAAGACTAGGCAAAACAGAGAAGTTATTAACATTTTGTACAATACTCTGCTTTGTGAACAGGAGCATTACCTAGGTACAACAGTATTCCCCGCAGGCTGGGAGCCCACTGTGCTCCACAGCACCCAGGCACTTCCCTTCCAAATGATGAAGGCTGGGCATCACGGAAAAGAAGATCCAGATGTGTAGAAACATGAAGCATGTCCACATGCATCTAAACAGAGGCACAAAGAAATTGCTGACTTATCCAAAGTTAAGAAAGCAGTCTGTGGCCACAGTCTTTCCTGAGACCCGTCCCAAAGGCTTCAACTCAGCACCCTGCTGCTTCCCGCAGACAGGAGCAAGGAGCAATCATTCGGCTGTCAAAGTGGAAGCATAATTTTGGACTTATTTTAAAGAACGAGTACTCCATTATGGATATGCATGAAGGCAGACAAAGGGAACTACTGCACTTAATGTAGCTCAAGAGCACCATGGTGGAAGAAGTTTTTTTTCCAAGAAATACCCAGCTCTGTCATAAACCTGCGTTAGATGGTGTTTATTCCTTGAAACTGGCTATGATACTTCTCTGATTAACTTTCATTTTCTCTGGTCCAGATACCTGCACATTAACTCTGTGTAAGGGTAACTCCAGGTCACGCTTTCTGAAGGCAGATTGAAAACTCAATCAGAAATGGGGAAGATCTTCATTTGACACATGTTGTCAGTGATGGAATTTGTTGATGGAGCCAGCATGCTCTTAGGCTGACTGGGGGTGGCAGTGAGGACCCAAAGAGCTGTGGGAGGCAGACATCCATCCTTGCTCTGACTACGGCCAAACCCTCCTGACAAACGCTTATGAAAAGTCCTGGGATAGGTGCCTGTATGCACACTGACACAGGCAGACTGCTGGCGGGCAGCAAAACAACACCATAGCACTGTGTTCCACAACGGCAGAAACAACTTGGACAAAGAAAATATCTCCTTCTGCCTCCAGCCTGTATAAGATGATGTTTGTCAAAATCTGTGTCTGAACTTGGCCCCTGATGATAGCTGTGAATCATGTAGGTGTCTGTTTCCCCATAGTTACAAAAATTAGGGGAAAAAACCTATTTGCAGTATAATGGTGCTCTGTAGAGCTGCTGAAAATCTTTCTTCTTCCTTAAAAATATCTGGTGCTGTCTGCTAGTAAAGATGAATTGCTGGGCAGATTTAAGGCAATTCTAAATCTTTCCAGCTGCCTATCTCTCTGTTTACTTTCAGAGGTAATAAAATATCCAGGGTTCAAGGAAGACAACCCTATATCTGGAGACTCCTCAAGGTGCAGGTAGTGAAGAGAAGTGACTTAAGTTCTCAGCAGCTGGACCTCAATAACCTGAAGAGGTTAGGTTTAAGTCTTCCTCTCTTTCTCTGCAAATACTGGAATCTGCCTATTGCTCTCCATTAGCAGTTAAATCTCTCAAAACCGGACAGAGCAGGCTACAGTATTCTCTTTTCCAAGATGCTCATGTTAGGGGTGGGCACTGGCCCTGCAGTTCACAGGCAAGGAACAAAGCGCAAGGTGTCCAATCCTTCTTAGACACTTTTCTGTTCCTTCCAAACTGCTGGCACAAATCACACGGGGGCAAAGCCCAGGTGCCATAATCAGTTTGGGGGACTATGTATTTTGAGGTCTCCATTAGAGGTCTTCCTGTATGAATGAAGTAAAAAAGGGTCGATTCTTTAGGAAAGGAGAGAACACTTCACATATCCAGTACTGGGAAAACATTTTGGAAATGAA
The DNA here is from genome assembly GCA_028858755.1 of Ara ararauna. Taxonomy (NCBI): domain Eukaryota; kingdom Metazoa; phylum Chordata; class Aves; order Psittaciformes; family Psittacidae; genus Ara; species Ara ararauna. Next base: position 64,763,313 of record CM054376.1, on the reverse strand, counting down.
TCCTTAACCTACCTAATTGCCTTGAAAGAGATGATCAGCAGACTGACACTAATTCTCAGCTCATCAGAGATGTCCCTACAGACCCTGCTCATGGGGGTCACACGAGGGCTGCTTCATGACACCCACCTTGCTCAGCCACAGGGATTTGGTTGGCATCAGGTAAACCTCCACTGCACCTATGGGGAGCATCTCTAAACCCACACTTTAGATGTGCCCATGAGTGCCAGATACGAGTGTTCACCACTTCTTTCTCTCAGATGGTCAGTCTCAGCCTAAGGTCCCACTTCTTGCTGCATGTTGCTCCATTTCATCTCCCAGAGTACTTCTTCCCAGTTTGGTGGCCAGCTCTCGGTGACTCTCAGAGTTCAAATCACAGAATTATGGGTAGGAGGGTAAGCAGGAAGGAACATCAGGGACTCCTATGTTTCAGACCTCTCTTCTAGTTCCACCAAAACCACTTACAGTGTTCATTTTCATATAGTCAAGGGTATTTTACAGCTACCAAGATGGATCTTTTCAATATCCCCATCACCATAGTATAATTTCCTTATAGTCTTCACGAGGTGCAGTTTTTCTTGTCTGCACCTTGTAGCTCTACTGAATGAAGACCACCTACATTGGCATATTTATTGTAACAAAAGCAATATATTTCTACACAATTATGTGGCCAACCCCCTACCAAATAACAAACAAGTTAAGAGGTCGACATGGCTTCTTGATGGATTTCTAACTTGCAACCTCTGCGTCTCTGCCTCTGACTACATCAGCTTATTTGGCCTAATTAACCTGAGTTTTCCTTGCTCAACAGAAATCATCCCCATGAAAAAGACATAGCTTGCAGATTCTGAGAAAGGTTTTTCTGTTGTGAAATATGAATGAGAACATGCTCTGGGCCATCTGGTGCTGGCCTTAGTAAATTCCAAAATGGATTTATTACAAATTAAAAAGGAATTTTGGAAGTATATTTTTTTCAGCTTATTCTAGTGTTTACATATAGCTTGAGACTGAAAAACTGTGGTGACATGCAGTCAATAGTTGAACAAATGTGTGTGTCCCCCAAATCTTTCTTCACTCCTAGTGATTAACCTTAAGGGCTGGGCTAATGATGTAGAGGAGTGGATATCATGGCTTTTCAAAGACAGTGTTCTTCTCACATTGAAACAAATGTGAGATAATTAATGTCTGGGCAGTATTGGCTGTGTTTGAGTGGGAATTAGAAGTACCTATGGAAGAAGTTAGCAGGACCCATCCGAACTCAAAAAGCTTAGTGGTTTGCCTTAACTAGCTTCTATCACGTGTGACTGGGTGAAATACCGCACTTGCTGCACACTTACTCTTGCTCCCCACAGCTAAGGTGCCATTGTACAATGTACTGCAGTGGAGAGACATCTGATTTGCCACTCGCCAAAGCAACTGCAGAACCGGGAGTGGTGTATCAAATGTGTGTGATGCCTGGGTGGCAATGAAGTTAGTACAGTTGGCTTAAAGGCAGGAATCACTAGCATGAGCACCATGAACATCCATGCAATTGCACTGCTAATGAGACCTGAGCAAGTAACTCCACATGGTGATTTACCAAACTTTTTATGGGGCTCAACAGTGCACATGGCAGTGTGGCATAGACATCCCTTGTGTGATGCTCCCAGGACATTTGTTTCCTACAACAACTTGCTGGAAATCTGCTTTTTTCCTGCATCACAGTGATACCAATCTAACCAATCTAGCGTCAGGCACTGGGTATTATCACCTAACCCAGGAAGGAGAGCAGATTTTTTTCTCCACTTGCTCGTTGTCAGATGGGAGCAGAATTTGGCATTTTGAGTGCAAAGGAGAGAAATAAAGATGGCGGGAAACTGACCCACAGTATTCGTTGCTGTATATTTGTATTCATTGCTGTAGGACTGAAAGCTTTAAACTGGCAAATTTAAAAGCACAGTTCTGTTAAATAACCCAAGAAATTGGGAAAGTTGTTCTCCTAGTAAAAAACCAAACTCATTTCTGAGTAGTTTAATTCACTTGGGAATGGTGCATATTTAATAGAAAAGAAATATCTACAAAAGCCCAGATGCAAGATTCACATTCAACTGAATGACAAAGGATACTGAAAAGAATTGCTACATTTCTGTGGCAATCTTCAGCTTTCAGCATTTGTGAATTTAGGAATACTATCACTTTAAAAAAGCTTTCACTGAAGCATGGTTATTCCTAAAAAAATGAAAAAGAAAACTTGCTGAAAAAATTAATTTCCAGTGGCTCAGTTCTATTCCCTCATGCCTTTAAAAATCTCAGATTGAAATGGATGAATATGCAAGTGCCACTTATTGACGGCCTCCCACAAGCAGTGAAATCCTTTGAAATCATGGTGGAGGTAATTGTAAAAGAAGTTATATGCATAAAATTACTTCTCTGGTGCAATACGGATCATAAATCAGTTCACAATCAATCTATCCACAACTATTTCAATCTAGAAGATTTAAAAGTATATATCTATACATGGAAAACCAAAGTTAAACGACTAGTAACAAAAGGACATGTGATTGAAAGATATATTTCCCTCTTGCTGTTATGCACCACGTAGGCGTTATAGATTTTATTCATATTCACTGAATTTGGCATGGAAAGTCACTGGCTGATGGTTTTTGTGTTACTTAATTACACCAACAACATGGTGAAAAATATTTGGACAACCCTAGCCACAGTGGTTACTGCACTAACTAAAAGAAAATGTAAAGTGAGCATGAGCAACTGGATATGAAGATCCCTGGATTTTATCATCATCTCTTCCCATGGATATGTTAATCATGGCCAGGTCTAGACTTCTGCCTTGCTCCTTTTCAAGAATTGATGCCAGCTGCTTCATCACACATGGGATCACAAGCATGGCCAAACTGCAGGCAGTGCTAATCCACGCTTTGAGTGCTTCTGCTGGCAGGGTTGGATAAGGTTGGGATTTTTTTTTTGTTCCTGTCAGATTCTTTTTCTGGGTAAGCTCAGAGGTATAACACAGTATTCTTTTATATTTCTCTTACATCTCTTTGAAACCCAATAAGCCACCCATACAGAAGCACATGGTCTCTCACTGCTGCTTTACTTGGCCATTCAGTGTAATGTTGTAATTGGTTTTTAATGAGCTGTCTTGGAGGTGGGGAATAAGGGAAGGCATCATCTGCAGTTGAATTAGACAACCTTGGTGATGAGGGGAGAGCCGAGTTTTTCCCCAAAGAAGCTGACAAGCTACACATCACAAACAGTACTGATACAGGGTTGTGGCTACTTTCCAGCTAATCTGTTAGGTATACAAATCTCTGAAAAGAATATGCTGCATTTAACAGATCCTGCACTTCAAAACACATGGATTTTTAAAAATTTACAAGAAGGAACGGAGAGGTGGGATGAGATGAAGTGTGGAATGGGTATCTCTCCTCAGGTCCACACCCGAATTTTATTTCCTCCTAAGGAAAAAAGCCCCTAAAGCAATGACCTAGGTTCAACTGCTTCATTTTATAAGTAGAAAAATATTTGAAATGTGAAATAAATATGTTCAATGGACCCTGCACTTAGCAGAGGAAGGGACTCTGCAAAAGAATATTTCCAAAGGACAACATAAGCAGGCACTGAGCAGATTCTGACTGTGTTCACATACTTACAATAACAGTAGGTGAAATACATTATTAGTGATGGTTGATGTTGACTTTTACATTTTCCAGGGGTAAGGTTTATGACTAATGAGTCCCATAGTAGCCCCATGTTACAAGAAATAACACCATTATAATATCAAAGCAGTAACCAGAGCGCAGAGGAGACTGCAATATAAAGCTGGAATGGAATCACGCTTACACAGTGGGTTTTCTCTCCTCTGCTTTAAAGAGATTGGTTTTAAATAAAAAATGAGGATGGCAGCATTTCACCTCAAAAACGAGCTGGAAAATTACCTCTGGCCTACCTAAATTTCCCTGTCTTGTTTGCGGAGCAGAAAGATGTTGCTTCCCTTTGTCTTGCAACCTGCTGGGCAGCGCCTCTCTGCACCACTAAACAGATGCCGCGCTGTGTACGGAAGCAGTTGCAGACTCCAAAGCATGGGGAGCTGGGCTCACATCTCTGCTCCAAGTCAATGACAGGATTGAGGTCATTTGGCTCCTTGGCCTGTACTTTTAGATCTGGATGCCGTCCTTCTGCTCAAAAATAGCTTGTCACTGCTTCTGGATTCTCAGATTTAATGATTTTAGCTTAAGAAGTTTGATGGGATGCACTGGCCACTTGGACCAAATGTAAAAGAATCCTACCACCTATCTACGGTTTGTAGAAATTTCTTGCATTTATCAATATATCAGCAAATGTCTCTTGACACCTTCAAGAAATGTCAATGCCCTAGAGAGCTAAGGCTGGACATTTACATGATGTGCCCACAACATATCCCCCTGGAAAGTGGATACCCAACTGTCTCAATGATTTTAAAATTACACATTTACTTATGCTCCACTGGGCTTTTCTTTTATTATTTTTTTTATTTTAATATCTCTAAATTGTTCCTGAACATTTGCTTTTGCTCACTTGAAAGGGAAAAAGCTGTCCTGGGTCTTGTCTCCTCATACACATCCAGTTTTGATTTCTTCTTTTCCCCCTCTTTCTAGAAATCTTTTTGTTTGTCAAAACTATACTGGTATTTAAAAGGTCAAAAAAAGAAAATAAACTGCAATTATTCTATAGTCAACTTCTGAAAGTTGAAGCAGTTATGAAAATGATATATGCTATGAGTTAAATTGGCTAAAATGAAAAACTACATGGAGAAGCCTTTTTCCATTCCTTTGTATGCAGTGTTAAAAATGGAGGCAAAAGGGAAAAAGCAAAGCCCAATCTGCTGAAAGTTTTCAAAAGCAAATTTTCAAGTTTAACCAGAAGAGGCTTATCTGGTTGCACTGTAAAATTTCTTGTCGAGAGTAATCGAAGTGACACATTCCTGTGAGAAATATAACTTTAAAACACAGTCCATAAAACGGAGTATATAACATTACTGACATTGAGATAAAACACAGATATAGTAAGATGCTCTTCGTATAGTTTTCTGAGCATTATCAATGATCCTCCTATGATCTCCACATCATGGGAAAGCTGAGAATCACAACTAATTATCTGTGTGTTCTATTCGAGTATCTTGCTGATATAACCATGTCTATTAGCACAAATCATGCCCACAACTGACATAACTATGACAGCAAACCTCAGTAATACAACATGCCATTTAAAAAACCTAAAATGTATCTCTCCTTGCTAGTGGGACTTACTCTTCACCCATCAACCTGAGGTGTCTGAAAGTTTGTTGCTATGGGCAGAGGGGCTGAGCATGTGTCAGCCTGGCTCTCCTCAGGCAAGTAAAGGTGCTTACACTCCTGGTTGCATCCTGGAAGATGCCCAGCAGGGCAGATGCAGGGATACTGTGCAGCATCAAACTGCTGAGCTCATGAACTAAACAGCAGAAAGGCAGACAAAGCTCAGTGCAACTTTACTGTCAGAAACTCCCCTATTTTAGAGTGCATTGCAAATGTTGGTGTTTTCCTTTAGGGCAGCTGAACTGCACAATAAACTCACGTTTTGAAGCATAGGTTGAGACAGCCTGGAAGTTGCACTTTTTGTAACTGCTTTTAGACAGCAATGATCCTGCTGGCTTCAGCAAGTTTGGAAGTTCATACTTTTTCCTCTTGTTTTAAAAAAGTGCCTGCATGAATATCCATGACAATAAAATACACACATCAAATCAAACAAAACCCCCAAGCCAAGTAAATGCTTCATCACTTTTGCTTCATCACCTGGGCAATGCTCCTAATGTGACAAGCGCAGCCCAACAGAATGCAGCCTTCCCCTTCTCAACCAACGTTACCCTTGCTCAGCTGAATAAATACATTCTTTCAGTTTGCTATTTTTATCTTTGGTCTCTGTCCATTCCCAGAGATCATTTCTCTTCTTCTCCTCTTTCTCCAGGACTTTCACAACTTCTTTTGGCAGGAGGCTGACAGAGCCCTCACCAGCCCACCCCAGCCTTTCCCAAGGGCTTCCCCTCTTTTCTTAGTTTTCAGAGTTGTTATCAGGAGAAGGCAGGAAAACACATACAGGTGAACAGGGCAGCACATATTTGGCCCCATTTTCAACTGTTTAGTTTCTTTCCTCTATTGCTTTAAGTTTTCAAACAGGTCATTACACCCACTTTAAAAAAGTCCTGGAAGCACACCAAGAGAGGGCTTGACTGCTTTGCACGATTTTCCCTTATTCCAACTCAGAGCCCACCTTATCAGATCAAAACTCTTCAGAAAGAAGCTGAAACAGCTGCTTAAATTGCTAGCACCCACAATAGCATCAGATCAGATACCTCTGACAAAATCAGTCTGTAACTGCTCCTTTACAGCATGTCCTCCTCTGAGGCTTATCTCCTTGGCACATGTTAAGAGGTCCCTCTTGAGAGCTCACAGACTACATGATTTTTTAATTTCAAAATATCAGTGCCTCAGTTACAAAAGTACTGAGAACACAGGCATCTGACCAGCTTTCCAGCCCTTATCAACCACCTCTTTCCCCAGCACCTCCCTTCCCTATACCCACAAGCCAACATTCAGGGTATATTTCTCCGACAGCTCCACACATACTACAAAAGGCACGTAACTGCTCGAGTGGGGGAGGAAGCAGGGGGGCACTGAGCTGGTTTCTTTCCCACAGAGGAGGCTGCCTTCAACAGCTGCAAATATCACAAGGAGATTAACAGGACAAATTAACTGAAATACCATGTGCCATTCATCTACCATTTCACTTGATTGACGTGCGTATCCACCCACTTACTATTACCCTAATGAAGATGCCATAAAAACTCTTAGCTACTTAAAAGCCAGTAATTAGTACAGTTTAAGGATGTATAAACTCAGGAGCTGTCATGCCATCCACCCAGTGGGGTAGCTATTAGCAAAATGGAAACAGGGAAGGCCCAGCATGCAAAACAGGCGCTGCGTGATCTGAATAATTCAACTTTTGTGATCAGTGGCACAGAGCAGAGCCTGATGGATATTTCTATCGGCAAGGGACCCAGCCTTGTGCCTGCTTTTCCACTACAGTTTTGCACCAGGTTTGGCCCCACACAGAGCTCACTTCTCTCAGTTGCTGATGCAGCAATCCAGGGGCACTGGCAGGGGGATCATCTGCTCCACTGGCACTAACAGAGCTTCGGAAAATTATGCTGTTTGAGGCTTAAGCTTTGTGTCAGTGAAGATTTATATGGTTAACCTCTTTTTCTTGACCGTTCTCTTTATTTCCAGACAAAACTGAGTTAAAAGCACCTGTCAGTAATCTGTGGATCTATACAGGAGTGCTGGTGCGTATATCGGGATCAGCCATCATATCTCCTAAAAAGTTCAGGTTTGAAATTTTCCATGAGAAACTGTCCTTTCACTAGCAGAACTTTTTGGGAAAGCAACTCCCTCCCACCTCGTAAAAAAACCCCAAAAAACCAAAAACCAGGAACTTGTAGAGTAAACCCATTCTTATGAGCCTTGACATGACATAACACAATAACCACACCACTCATAGTTTGATATATTGGATAAAATTGCAGACAGAATGTTACACTGCATCACACTAGGAGCAGATTATCTATCACCCCTTGTGAAGAATTTTAGTTCATGAAACCAGATGGTGTTGTATTAATTTAATCCTAGTGCCACATTAATTTAGTCCGTCCGTTCAGTTTACAAACCAAACTCACATCACTTCAAAGACCACGATAAGCTTGAAACAACAGATCACCTTGTCAAAGTGGGGTGATAGCTTGGGGAACACCCAATTCAGCCTTTCTTACGCACCACAGGTGAGTGGTTACTGTAATGTAAGCTCATTCTCAATTTCACTGCAAATTCCAAAACAATAGTAAAAATAAAATCTCTGAACCCGAATCGTCCTGGACATTTGAAACATAGATCAGTATCTGAATTATTCAGCTGAGCTCATTCTCTTGTTCTCATCTATAAAAGCCACAGTGCTCAGAAACAGTGCTTTTTGAAATAGGTCAAAATGTCTTTCATTGCCAAGTCAGCGTATTTGTTTTGATTATTTTTTATTTTTTTTAACATGACTAATATGGAACCACAAAGATCTTGCAGAATAAACAAAAGAAAGGTTGGAGTTTTTTTAATAGAAAATTTCATAGTGATGATTAGCAGGCTGTGGAACTTTTACTTTACAAAGAGACACTAAAAAGGAAGTGGCTGTTTATCCAGTTCCTGGGAAAATAACTAAATGCTGGCTGGTATTTATTCAGCTGAATTATTAGAATAGCATTTGCTCCTATACTTAAAGTTGTGTCAGCATTTCCATTATGAAGCTTAGCACTTAAGAAAATCAACCCAGAAGCAAATTGGTTAATAAATAAAAATAACCCCAATAAATCAAATTAGCTTTTTATAAGTTAAAATGCTTTTTAAAATTCTGACTATTTAAAAAGATGTTGGAAAGAACAAAGAGCCACTAGTAACAAACTGTACCAGAAAGCCTTCAGGATGCTTTCATACTGATAAATACACAAAATGTTAATTGAGAAGCTGTTAATATTTTTCTTATTATGTATCAGAATAAAGAGAAAAGTGGGAATTATTTCATGGACAATTTTATCACTTTGAAGTTGTTTTCCTATGTTAAGGACAGAAGCGGACTCTTATTTTGAGCTGAAGATAATTTCTATATTTTTCATCATTTTTCTATTAGGTGTTGATTTCCCATTATAGAATTTCAGTGAACTGAATGTCTTTATAAAGATTCTGACTAATATGATTAAAAAGCCTTTCTCAATATTTACAAACTATTAATTTATCTGAAAGATATTGACACTCTTCCAAATATTTAAAAAATAATAATTTTCAGTCGCTATAAATTGTTGTATGTTTCTACTCGGGCAATGTGTGTGTAACCACATTTTCAGTCGTATTAAATTGAGGCTACTCTCATGTGCAAAGTTGTACACTTGAACAGGCTTTTGAAAAATTTGTCTATCCCTTTTCCTGTAAGCAATAACTACACATAAGCAATAACTACAAAACTTAAGTACTGAAATTGATGAATCTCAATGTACAGAGATATCTTTGCCAGAACCCCATATGCAACCATATGCCAAAACATCCACAAAATAACAACACCCTAGCTACTCAGATTTAAAACTGGTGGAAGACTTTGGCCCTGATAATCTAGTTGCTTCTTGAGATGCCAGTTTGTTCACCCCAGGCACCTTTGGCTAATCATGTTAATGATAATCTACTTCTCCCTGTTCCTCAGCCCCACACCTCACCACCTCATCCTCCTTAGTGGGAGATAGATTCTTCTTCTCTAGTATTTTGTGAAGTTATTATATCCCTTAGCATGTCCTTTTAATGATATTTCTTCTTGTATTGATGCCAGTTCTTCTTTCACTCAGTATGAGCTGCCCACAGAGTAGCCCACAGGACAGGAGAGACAACCCATGGGCGTCATTGTGTCAGCATTCCCCATCACGTGCTCCAAACCAAAGCACGAAAGCCCTAACATTCGTACTTACAGAAAGGTTCACACACAGAACAAACCGATTGCGCTGCCACAATATACACCCTATTATTATTGATAACATGATTACATAGCCTAATGCAAAGCTCTACCTTGCCATTCATGAAACTGCGTTAACAAAAACATTCGTAACATTGGTTCTGACATCCTTGGGATTACATTTAATGTGTATGTGACCTGAAGTAAACCCCTGATAGACGATCATGATGCTAAGCTGTTTATTTATTTATTCTTCCTTATTTCAAATGGTGAAGATGATTAATGCCACTACCTTTACTGCATTCACCTCTGCTTTCTGGGGGCTGTCCTTGAAGGACATCCATTTAAAGAAAATGCTGATAAATCTAATCTTTCCTTGTCAGGCTATGCAAATGATGACTTTATTGGAACCTGTGAACACCTACTTCATAAGTGTGAAAAGCCACTGAAAGAAACAGCAATAATCCTTATAAGAAAAAAATAAAAAGGTTTCTATAGCTAACAGCAGTGTTTTAAACACTACCCCTCTGAAGAATGATACAGCACAGTTAAGTACAGCTAATAGAGAAGTAAAACACAAGTGAGAACTCAGAAGTTTCAGGACATTGTCTTTTAGATGAGGATGATCTAGGGAGCATTTCTGGGGAACACTAGCAAACCCACACATTTTACAAAATTGAAGGCAGCACCTTCAATTTTGATAGATGTTACTGCAAGATCTAGAAGAGTATTACATGTTAAAACAAATGAGGCAGATTTCTCCATTTCCTGCCCCCACCCCCAATTCTCATGTAGATTATAATTTTCTTGGACAGTATTCATCCATTAGAATGATTCACCATGCAGATCCTGTGAACAATTCCTGGTCTCTACAAAGGTTCTCAGAAGTTTGGTTAAAGCTAGACTTTGCAGTATTGGATTGAAGCACTTGTGGAGAACAGGTTTGAGGTTTCTCTTGGGATGCTTTCTACCTTTACTGGCACTTATGCAAAATCAACATCCGCTGCAAAAACACTGAGATCTTTACCAAATATCCATATGCAAAATCATAATTTTTCTCCCAGTAAGATCATTGGATTGCATTTTAAGTAATTGTATTCACTTAATTCTTGTTTTCTATACACGTGCACACAGATGTGCTCAAGGTGAAAATTTAGCTACAGCATGCTGTCATTTTTGTGTTGGGAAGGCTTTTTCAAATGAAGGAGTCAGTATAATCTACAAAAGCAGACAGTAATCTCTGGTACACAGCAGCATGTGCTGAAGGCTAAGTAGCAGTATCATTGTCACCACGGTGGTCCAAGCATATAAATGACTTGAGGGTAGCAAAATGTAATATATCTTTTCCAAGTATGACTGAAATTTGAAATAGTTTTTCCAAATGCATCAGTTGCTCTTAGGAAAGAATAAAAAATAAAGATAGTCTCCCGGTCACTAATCATGCCTTGCTTGCGGATGAGGCTGCTCCTTACACAGACAGGGCATAAAATGCCCTTTGCCTTTATTTCTCTCAATAAAGAACATGGGGAAATATGGAAAAGATGGGGGCACAAGTTTATTCTTCCTCATTGACTGGATCATGGTTACCTCTAATATATAGCTTTATACAACATACCAGTTAGGGTACGATATATAAGAAGGAGCTACAACTACTAGCCAAAATTTGCGCCAACCCAAACAAATTTAATGCAGGGTTGCATATTTGGTCTGCTAAATTATGTCTGTATTTAATTTGCACATGTCTGTGTGTTTCTTTGAGTCAGCTGGACTACGAAGTGAGACATTATAAGAAAGCCTGTGATATTCCCAGCTGAGTCGAAAGTCGGTAGCATCCAGACCTTCAGGAAAATCCAGTGGGTGAGATTTCCCACTCGCTTTCCATCCAGACCAGATTTGTAGGTCCTTAGGCTAAATGAAAACAAGAACTTGACACCTGAGCCTAAAGTTCACTGACTCAAAGGGAGATAGTGGAGGTGACACCATGTTATGTGTCTGCTTTCTCAGAAGGGAAATGCAAGGGCAGGGACCTGCCAGGGATGCTGCAGGTCTGGGTCCCTGACGGAACTGAACATAACCCTGCACGTAGGGGACACGTGGGCTCTTTTGTCACCCCACAGTCCCACGTGAGACCTCTTCTGACTGACATTATGCACAGGTCTTGCATAAAGAGCTCTGCACAGGGCTGAGCGTCACCTTCCACTCACTGTGACTTCTGTGAGGGACACTTCCCAGCCTCCAGAGCAACTACCTTGTGTCCCCATTTCTTAGAGACGTAGTTTCCAAGTAGCAGGCTTTGCATTTTTGAGGCTTTGCATTTTTGAGGCTTTGTCTTGTTATTTCAAAGAATGAAATCACCTGTCAGGGACATTTGCCATACAGTTTTACCACCGCAGCAGAACTATTTTAAATACTACTAGATTATTAAAGTTCTCCTTCAGGAATACTTCAGAAATAATTTTGCTGCCCTCTAGCCTACGGTTGAAATCTTTCTAGCATGCCAGCATTCTCCTTCAGGAATGCTTCTGAAATAGCTTTACTTTCTTTACTGTCCTTTTCATTACTATTGAAATCCTTCCAGAACGCTGAAGTTAACCTTCAGCAAGATGCCAGAATAACTTTCACATTCTGGAAAGGTTTCAATACTGCTTTAAAGGATATCAAGGATATCAAAATGCAGTTTTATCTCTTTTTTTGTGTTGTTTTGTTTCAGAGTAAGGATTATGGTGGTAAAAGGTAGATGCATGCACTTCACTAAGTTGTGGTTTGTGTTTATATAAACACATATAACCACTCAGGCTGTAGTAATAGCAGTCCTGGAACTCAGAGAAAGTTATTTTTAAAGACAGCTTCTAAAAATTGCCAAAGCATGAACTGAGGTGACAGCAGGGAATGTGGTTTTGTTTGCTTAATGGACCTGCAAGTGAATTCTGCTGATCTTACTCTGACAATGAAAGTTTTAAGGGCACAAGCCAACTTCTTTGATTAAAACGAGAAAGATCACAAACCTTTGCCCCAAACTCTGACTGAACCCAAATTAAATCTATTTTGAGGTGTGAAAAGTTCCTTTTGTTTCTTGTTGCTGTGCACGTCTGGGTTCAGAAGGGGGAAACATTCAAATACTGCAACAAAGACCGTGCCTGTAATGTTTCCAGCTCAACACAATCAGAAAAGCCCAAAGTCCTGGGAAACATTTCTAACAAACTCATGGGCACCTGAGATTATTTAGAATGTCCTATATACCCAGTGCACCGCACTTTCCATTCTCATTAACTCCTATGATTCATGTCTCTGTATTAAACCAGACAAAAATTTATACCAGTCTAAGATTCCCATGGCTGACCTACAAGCAGAAAGTAAATTTTTGCTGGTTTTGCAAACAGCACAAAGACTTCTGCTTGCGTTTAGTGGGGAGTGTGGAGCAAGCCATAAAACCCACCACTTGCGTCATTTGAATTGACTGCCAGTGAAACAAGAACAGGAAGAAACATTCTTTTTCAACTCAGTGTCACCCTCAGAAAAGTGAAGGGCCTAAATGCACCACAGGCCTTGGCCCTCCTCCCAGTTAGCACACTGGTGCCTGCTCAGCCAGCTGTCTTCTATGGGACCTGATCTCAGGCTCAACACCTTCCCCAGGCATCATGGCAAAAGATAAGGCGCCTTATGGAGGGCTGTAGATACTGAAAGCAAAAGGCTGTTCAGCACCCTTCCTGAATCCAGCCAGCTCCATAATAGGGACATTATTTAGGAGCAAATAATTCTGGTGGTTGCTGGCATTTTCATGCTCTGGCATGCAATCTTGGCCCTGCTGAAGTATAAAGCTGCAACCAGAATCAACAGAATAAAAATAAAATGATGAATGCCTAAGCGCTCACTGACTGTTTTCTTGCCTCCTTCTGTTCAAATGGATTTTTGTCCATCATTGGATTTTTCCATTTTTCTCTGCAACTGCATCCACAACTAGTGGAGATCAGTTAGGACTGTGGGGTCATTTGCACTTCTCAGCAAGAAGTCCAGAGAGTTTTGATTTAAAGAAAATCTTCTGAAAAGATTTCCTACTGTGTCAATAAAAAGTCTTATTAAACTTTCATAAGGTATCCAATGATGTTTTTAAAATGGTTTGTCATGAATAGAAGCCTGTAGCTAAAGCAATATACAAATGCATTGATGCGATTTTTTGTGAACACCTTATATGAATATTTGTAACAATACTACTATGTAGCTTTGAAATACAACTTTAAGAACCTTGATCGCATTTCTTTCTGTCTTAGAATAAACCAAGACTGTACATACTGCACAGGAGAGTCAGCATATTTATCCTCTTTTAAAAACCTACGGGCAGCAAGGTTTTTACCCCTGTATGAAGATCAATCCCAGGCACGAGGTTGCCTACTCAGTAGCTAAGCTGCTCAGAAAAAAACCCAACAACCCGCAACTGTGCCTGTCTCCACTACAATTGTGCTTTGAGGCAGTGAGCTCATTTTAAGTGAGAGTGTACCTGCATGCCGGCAAAAGAAGCACCTACAGCAGTGTCCAATAGCAGATGCTTCAGCTAGCAAGGTCCTGCTCCTGCAAAATGAGTGAACACAAGCTGAATGCTAAATGCACAACTGAGTCCTAGGTATTAAAATGGGAAAAAGTCTTGTCTCCACAAAGGGCTTTGCAGGATTAAGGTCTACTCAAATGATATAAAGCAGTGACAGGTTCTCCTCTCTAGATTGTGAAACCATCTCTTGGATTCAGGGAAGACTTGCAATTGTTTCCTTTATTTCATGGCAAGTTCATTTAACTAGTGGAGGCAAAAACATTTAATCTTTCTCTTGCTCAGTATTGCATCCCTGGTTTATTTTTTGTTTTTTTTTACAGTGCTGTTGCTGGAAGATATAAAGTACAGTGGTAAAACCAGTCTTGATCATATTCTCCACCCTGCCACATAATTATGCTCTCTCCCAAATTTCCAGTTGTGAATACCAGCTATTCCTCATCACAAGGGGACCTTTACTATGACAAAATATTATTTTAAAACCATACTAACAGTAATTGGAGGCAATTGAGTTTTATCAACTAACACAAACTGCAGGATTTCAGACTTGGATTTCAGCTGGTATTTTAATGAAGTGTGCGCTAACAGCACAAAATCTTCTGTCACTCCAGCAGCTGAGTTTCATATACAGACCTTTGATAGGGAGACCATGTGTTAACACTCAGATGGTTCCAGCACATGAGCGTACACACCAGCAGGCCATAGATCCACCACCCAGGTCAATTTTCTACCCCCCTTCCCCACTCCAGTAAATGATCTGATGCGGCGGGTACAAGCTCTTAGTTCAGGCACTAGAAAAGCTGATCGCAAAAACCCAACTTCTTCTACTCCAGCCCATATGTTTGTTTTCCTGGTGTGGCACCAAGTACTTTGCCCTAGTGTGTATACACACTACAAATGCTGTCAGTTGCTATGGACCTCAGTCATACTGGGGCCAATCCTGTGTTCATCAAAGAGGAGGAAATTTTTTCTACTAGCTGGAAAGCACATGACTGGATCCTGTCCCTCACATTGGCACTGCGGAGGAGACCAACTTCTGGACTTTTATCAGCCTATAGTGTCTCTAGATTTCAACATACTTGGATGAAATCTGTCACTCATTCCAATTTTGGTCTCCTACACTGCGTTTGGTAACTAATATTCTACTGGCCAGAAATATTACACTGTGGGAGCTTCACTGAAAATCCTTCAAAGCATATAGCCACCTTGATAGGAACTCAAAGTACCAAGAGGAAAGAGTCAGGAATGAACAAAGCTGTCATTAATACTTAGCAGGGTCCTGCATCGTAGGTGAAAAGAAAATGTTCTTGGCTTCTGTGAAGATTGTCTATAACATTTTGCACAAACACGTAAAGGCATATTTAGATGACTTTCCCTTCCCTTCCAGTTAAGCAGATGATTTCATATTGTGCTTTATGCATTCTCACAAAAATTCAAAGTGTGTAGGACCGTATTGCCTTATTTACCTGTTGGTGAAATAGCTGGTTAATACATTAAATCTGGAAAGAATAACAGGTAAAATTATATTTCACAAAAGCAAAATGTTTCATTTATTTCTTAAAGGCATCAGAAAGCACACAGGCTCCTTTAGACAGGTCTGTTTCTTCACTGAGCCAATTTTATCATTCAGCTTTAATGCCTGTGGGTTTTTCTCCTCTAAACTTCATTTTGACACAAACCGCAACCTAAGTAGACTACAATTTTGATGAAGACAAGGCTTTCTTTTTTTAGCAGCTGGCCATAAATGAACTTATGAACTTGAAATTGAAGATGAACTATCAAGCTCATTGGTACAACAATCTGATTAACTTGGAATTCATGATCTGTAGTATTGTTATTTGAATAATTGCAAATTAGGCCAGAGTAAAGCAATATGACTTTGCTCAAGTTTAAGATTTGCTTTTTATAAATTTGAGGTTGGTGCTGAAGATGAGCTACCTAATTGAATTATATTATAATCTGATTAGTCTAGAGCATACGCCTCCTATATCAGCTTTCTCAATAAGCATAAATGAGGCAAGAAAAACTCCCTTTAATTTGTTTTGATGTCTAGTGTTCCAACCTATTTACGCTGAGACATCTTTCTTTTACCTTAGCAAAGCTGTAAACATTTTTCTTAACATGCATTGTTGTTGATGCTAAAATGTAACTCCACTCTCTGCCAACTGGGTCAGCTGTAAATAAGGTAGATAGTCCAAAGATCAAAGAGAAGAGGATATTGGAGAAGGAAAAAATAGTGCGCACTTCTTGTATGGCCCAGCAATATGACAGTAGAGAACAGGTTCAATCACAGAAAGGGTGGAACAATGTTTCATTTGAAGCTGCCATTTGGTACAATAATGCCTGTACGTACACTCAAGGCAGGTTGTCATTCAGGATGGAAACACAGGAGAAAGATTCTATCAGAAGAGCATGGTGCTGCCATGAGGCAGACTGGCAGCTAATTACCAAATATATTTTACATGAGAGTTTGATGAAAGTATGACTATGACTACTGGATGAGTAACCTGTAACACCCATCAATTGGATGCAATGGCATGTTAGGGCTCCTACAGCATGATGCTTCAGTCCTCACTACTGAAGGACATATGACAAAATAATGTTATAAAGAGAGAGACAAGTGTGGCCAAAGGGCTCAACAAGGAGAGGTGATTTACAAATTACCCCACTAGCTGACCTTGAGATAAGAGTGAGATCATTAGGTGCGCTTTCATGACAGACAAATGAAAACAGGCAAACCTGTTGTACAGACTAGCAGTATAAGTTTTTTTAGGCTGCAAATTTTGCTTCTGACGCAAGAAATCTTGAGAGTATTTCAGACATCAGCTTGTAGAAATTATAGCCAAATACCTTTTGAACTCTTGTTACTACAGAGTCTGTGCAATAGAAAAACATTACTGAGAACTAGGTCGTTCCACTGCTTTCCTTCCCAAACATATGTAGGAAGAAGAAGTTATTCTCATGCAAATGCAGCCATACAGAGATCAAGTTAGATGCCTGCTGTCCTACAAGAAGAATTTGGAAGATCAAAGAACTCAGATCAGTTTTTCCCAGGAAGAGGGAGATGTTCAAAGTTAAGTGGGTGGATAGAAAAATTTGAGGAAGCGTGAACTTTTGCTCAGAAAATTTCACAACTGAGGGATGGCTGGAGAGATGGACATAAAAATAGATTGACAAGAACAAATAACTTGATGCAAACAAGCATTTCCGGCTGATGGCCAGACTAGATGATCACAATAATCTCTTTGGTACCCTAATCTGCAAGCTATTTATATGCATGCAAATATGGGATTTTCATGTATAAAGATGGTTACATGAGTATATAAACCAGACTGTATAACAGAGTGTAGTTTAGCACACTCAATTATAGCAAGCTGATTTCTAATGCTTTTATTTCCTACATGGTGTTCACAAAAATACAACACATGTGGCTAAGTATTTTAAGTATAGTCAGAGAAAATGATCTTAAGACTATATATGGGTATTTTTAGTACTTTTTATCCCACCAACCAGGAACCATTCTGGTTGCTTCAGTGGGATAACCTGCCATTTAATGGTCACAGTATAGCAATGAGCTTTCTTCAGATTTTTTCACAATGACTGTATTTGTGGAGGAAGAAAATACCAGACTATACTTAAATGACAACAGGGGAAGTTTAGATTGGATATGAGGAAGAAATTCTTTACTGTAAAGGTGGTGAGGCACTGGAATGGGTTGCCCAGGGAAGTTGTGAATGCTCCATCCCTGGTGGTGTTCAAGGCCGACTTGAACAGCCTTGGGTGGCATGGTTTAGTGGGAGATGTCCCTGCCCATGGCAGGGGGGTTGGAACTAGATGATCTTAGGGTCCTTTCCAACCCTAACTATTCTATGATCCTATGACAACAAATATTTCACAATAAATAATGTCTTCTAACAACTTTTTTTTTTCCTTCTTTTTTTGATTGCATGGTGAGGTTTTCTACTTGTTCAAAATTAGAATGATGTATCATGAAATTATTCCTGGAACATCAGTGAATATAACGTGGTATGCAAGCAGCATTGGTAAAATGCAGTTGATCCTTCAAATCACACCATCTTGTTTCTAGTCTCTTTTTAAACCACGGTAGCTCTTTTGAGTCAGTTCTTCTGTCAGTCAGATCCACATAAAGAAAGGAAAATGTTTCAGAAAGATTTAAAGATTTTTTAAATTTTATTGTTCAGAACTGGAAAAAGAATATTTCTGAGCTTCCTCATAGGACAGTAGTAATTGAGAATAATAATATATTTTATAGTAATTGAAAATAGTAATTGAGAATTCATTCAGAGTTGACCAGTGAGGTTTTGCTCAATAAATTATACAACCTAAATTTACTTTCTAAGTGTGGAAAAACTAAACTTTCCTTCTGACTTCTTCTCACGTGAAGTTCAATAGGAGTAGAAGAGTAAGGGTATTTGCTATAAGGTGTGTGTACCCCTGTAGAGTATAGATAGGAGATACGATTTTGACATAGATAAGCAAGGGCAGATACATTTCAGAGACTGTCCTGCAAGAGCTACCGGTCAAAATCAGATGACATCAAGAAATTATTTTAAAGTACAAGCTGCCCATGTTATTTCACATGGTGGAGCTTTATGTTGCATGACTTTCTACATACCAGCATCAGAAGCATATAGCTGCTGGCAGCTGTAGGATATGCTTCCTCGTGGTTTGCAGAAAGGCCTTTCAAATGTAGAACAAAGATGCCTCTCCACAGCTTTGAAACCTCTCAATCTCTTTTAGAAAATCATGCTATTCACCGAATCTTTTATGGGAGGACCTGAGTACCCAGAGGCAGGTAACAGATTTCTTAAAGGGACACTTTAAAAGATGGGCAAGAAGAAAGATTGCAATGATTAGCATCTTTGTCATTACTTAGGTAGATATTATCTCCCAGTCTTTCTAAAGCAAATTATTACACTTTCCTCCCAAAAGAGCTGAAGTCTCCAACAGTGAACTGAGCAAGAGAAAGAAAACAGAAACAGGGAACAGTGCTGTAAACACACATTATCAACTCTTCCCCACAGTACATTTGGAACCTTTATGATAGCAAGAATATCATGTTTCTAATATCTAATTTGAGGTAATGATAAAGGTACAATAAGAGAAAATCCACGCATTTAAAGAATGAAATTATTTTGTTATAAAACCTGGAATAACTCCACTGTAAAAAAGAGTCAGAACTTAAGGAAATTAAAGTAAAACAATGCTGAATAAATGCAAAGATCATGGTAAAAAGGACCAAAAGTTTTACACAACAGCCACAAAATGGTTATGATTGGTAGCCAATGAGCTTATGACAAAGTCATTCTTTTCCATTTCAGAACAAAATACTTGTTAATGAAGAATAATGTCCTGAAAATGTGATGTAAGTGCAGAAAAGTGGTGTTTATCTTTGGCTTGTGATGCTGACATCAACAATAGAGTGCTCATATTAACCCACTGCCCTTAAAAATAAACAGAAGTGCACTTTAATCTTGGTGTTTCTACTTTTATCTGAGATTAGTCCCTCTGATTTGTTGAACTACAATTAAAGGGGGAGAAAACATGTAGAAATTGGGCAAAAATTATGAGTACCTTTTAGAGCACAAGAATTTTATTAAATCCTCGTTTAGGCTGTATGTCAAAACATCTCTAAGATGCATGAAGCCCCTGTGCCACTCCAGCGTTATGGCAACAATAATTTGTGTTAAACATTCAAAAAGTATTTATGTTCCCAGTGTTAAATATTAGTCCTTGCAAACACAGCTCTGGATGCTTGCTCCTCTGCAGTCCCCATGTATTTGTTAGCGGAGTTTCAAAGTGGGGCAGCCCAAGACATGTTGTCCAGTGCTACAGAAACTGGTGAGAGTTATGCCTTGGATTTCAATTGGAAACCGATCAAGACCTTAATTTGGTGATTAAATGAGTGCTCAGTTTTTGTAAAGCTCTCTCTTAGAGTGAAATTCCCTGCAGAGTAAAGGGTCACAGGGAGGCCTGTGCGTGGTGATGCAGGTCTTGTATCAGCTCTCCCAGCAGTGTTTACAGCAGCTGTAAGCAGCAGCACTCCCATATGGTACTGAGCTGTTCTCATCACTAAAGCAGAAATGCCTTTTTTTCTCCATGGCTCTCTTTGCCGAATACCCATCTATCCTTTTGTTAGTATTGAAGTTCCAGTTTCTTCAGCAGTGAAGAACAGGCAGAATAGATTACAAGCTGGGTAACACAGACTGACACAAACCCTTGGGTTATCGTTATTTCAGTTACAAGCCTGGATCAAGTGGTTTGCTCATCTGCTTGTGCTTCCTGAGTATGGTGCTGAGCATCCCTGGTTGTTGCAATGGAGATTTACCCTCCCTACCTGGTTGGTATGTGCTTTACCCTGTGTGATGGTGGCCAGAAGGTTGCTCTAAAATGTTGCTATGAATCCTTCAATTGAAGAAGTTACTACAGTTTTACTCTGAAGAGATTCTTAAGAAAGAAAGGTCATTTTTCAGTGTACAGCTGCTTTAGCATCAAACACATAGCACAAACCCCTGAAATGCAAGCAAGTTAGAATAAGTGATAGTGACCTTATCAAGAAGGGATGACACTGTTGTGAAAAGCTGAAGCCTGAAATTTCCAGTTAACACTCTCACTGCTATGAAAATGCTCCACTGGTCTCTCTCCCCATTGAAATGGGGGGGAGGGGGGGGGGGGGAAGGAGAACAAAATGAAAGAATTTATTTGATTACTCTGAACATGAAGAAAAGAGAAACAACCCTTGCAATCCAAACAAAGCAATCCGAAAAACATGTGTTACAGTTAACAAACAAGCTCCTTTACATCTGTTTATATCTGTTCACAACTTTCAGACCACTTTAAGTGCAGCCTTTTCAAGCAACAGTTTGTTCCTCTCTGCATCATCTGCACATTACAGTGTCTAGGTGCTATTGTAAAACAGTATGTACACCAGATTGTGTGTAAGTGAGCATTGAAAAAGAGAAGACCACGAAATTCTATCCTGCCAGATCATTACAACTGAAGACTGCCCCTTTAATTTTTTCCAAGTTATTCAGTGCTCAGAGCCTTGTTAAAAATCACTCTGCTTTGTTTTACCAGAGCACAAACACCAAAGCTCAGAACAACTCCTGTACCCAGGAGATTTCAGAGTTGAGAAAGCAACGAGCGGAAGACTGCTTTGAAACCACATATTGATTCTCCTTAGAGAAGCAGGGTAGCAGAGAACACAGAAAGACAAAATTCCCTCTCAGCAGCATGCGTGTCAAACATACAAGCATTTTTCCAGGGTGGTCAGCCTTAACAGAGCTCCATCCATGGGGCAAGAGGAGATTTAAGAAAGTGAAGGACCACCTAAGAGCAGCACATAATCTCCATGCTAACACTGCCAGTAAGACAGAAATCAGTGGTCAAATAATGAATGAGATTACAAATGCAGATGATGATTTTAAGCACCTGTTGGAAGGAAAGGAGAGGTGGAAAACAGAAAAAAAATTCCTTTCCCTGGTTCAGAGTAAATCTGGGATGTGCCCAAAGGGAGAGACTTGCTGTGTACTTTTGGATTTTTCTTGAGGATTGGAGTAGAGAGGTGTGATCTTCAACACTGAAACAACAACTTCTTTTAAGATGGCTTTAACTGAGGATAGCCCAGATGTTTGTAAGGTTGATGCACTCAAGTTATTGAGCAAATCTGAGCAAGTTCCACCCCCATCTAGACAACGCTTAGTTAAAACAAGTCTGGAGGAAAGAATGTGTAGTGAGCTTCTTTCACCATCATCTGCTATGTAAGAACAAGCCCCACAGCATGTTGTACAGTACGCATCAAAAATCAGGCTTTTGCAACATGCAGCTTGCAAGTCATGAATGCCAAGAACCCTGTCAGGTCTGAGGAGCTGTCCTTTATCCTTGCTCTGGGAAGTTGTAAGTCTCACGGGATCCATTTCTCTGGCAGTTCTAACATACCATCCATTGATTTCCTTTCATTCAGCTGGTGTTATAGAGAAGGGCCTGGCTCCAGCAAAGAGCACATTCCACACTCCTTGCTGGATGTGTTGGGAGCCTTTCTTCGTGGCAGGGCCGCCCATGTCCTGCCAGGACTCTGTGTCACTCCCTTGCGCTTAGTTTACTCACATGAATTAGCTCATGGGGCATGTACAAAGATGCATTATTCCCCAGATAGCCTGGTTCTTAGTACATGCTTATTTTTGTTAATTTCCTATTGTTCTTTGTATTTATTAGGAAACAGGTGAGGAGGCGAGAACCCTCTAAAAGACCTGTCTTTTCCTGTAAACCCAAAAAACTCTCTGGAGATGAAAATATGGCAGAATAGACATTTCATCTCCCATCAGCAAAAGCAGGTTTACAGCTCACTAGAACTCTTCTTCCTATATGCTCAGTCATCTCCTGAGAGTTCAGAACGCTGTACATGAATATGTAGGTATGCGCAAGACAAGCAAAGCAGATGTTGCACTGATCTCTGCTGGGGCATCTTAGATCACAGAAGCTAACCTATGGCATCTCTTCCAGCTGCCAATTTAAGCATCCTCCCTCCCCTTGAAAATGCAGAGCTCTCCCCTGCTGCAATACTGAACAGCTTGAGCTTAAGGAGTCAGCTGTGCTGACAGGGCCCGTCACTGTGGCTTTCTGTGTATCTGTGCAAACACAGGTCTATTTCACCAGCCTACTACAGCCATCGCCCGAGCATTCCCACCTCCAGGGCCAAGGGCATTTATTTAGCCCTGAGTCTCTCAAATTAAGTTGCCACTACTGAGCCAGGTATCCTGCTTGAACTACTCTGAGTTTACCAGTTAATTCAACATACAGAGTGTAGAAGAATCACAAAGTGTCAAAACCTTCTAAATTAGTGAGTGACAACTGCAAGACTTGTACTCACTGCCTTTCCCACACTTCTCTGCCCACCATGTCAGTAAGATTTCTAGAAACAGCTAAATCATTTCCCATGCTGTTTTTATGGCATGGAAGAGCTGTCAGCCTTCCATGCTGGCTGAGGCAGGACATGACCCCAAGTCTCACCACACTTCAAACAAGCTCTCTCCCTGGCCCAGCCACCCAGTGGCCAAACCCAGGGCAGCTCAGAAGGGACCTGCACTCCTGTGCTGGCAGGGAGGAATTGCTCCTCAGCTTGTTAGTGCCAGGGAAGATGTAGCTGAAGAAGAGAAGGATGAAGGTTGCTGACTACAGAAAATTAAGCTCATATCGTGTCAGCTTCTACAGATATTACCCAACTCCCTGTAAAAGCAGACTGCATTGCTGTCAAAACCAAAAGTCACTACAGTTATTAGTAAAATAGTTTCTTACGAGCATCTCAGGTTGTCACAACGGACATTTACCCTGCCTACCTGGTTGGTATATGCTTTACCTGAGTGGTGGTGGCCAGAAGGTTGCTCTAAAACGTTGCTATGAATCGTTCAATTTAAGAACTTATGATTTTTTTACTCTGAAGAGACTCTTAAGGAAGAAAGGTCATTTTTCTGTGCTACATCACTCCTACCTTCATTCCTATTAATAAAAGCAAAAATATTTTCAAACAAATCCAAGTGCAAGTAGCCCATTGAAAGCAAGAGCCCACGTTTAGTATCAGTAAACACTGAGCTTGCAATGGAAATGCAACGAGTATACAGGCTGATGAGGACCCTCAACATTAAAGAGCTTTTTAAGCCATGAGATAAGACTGTCACCTTGCTCCATATCTCACATATAGACAACATGTCTTGGATGGCTCAGTGAAGGAAAAGGTTTCATTCTTCTGTAATAGGGACGTAAGAAAAATCTACAGCTTATACAAATGGCTGCCCTGACACTGTTCTCTGGCTGATGATGCTAGCTAACAATAAGCGTGCAACTTAAGAAGGATGAAATCAGTCAAGATGAAGACACAACTGAAAGCAAAATCAATAGCATTCCACACATTTTAATATTTGCATAGACTTATAAATTCGCATATTTACTCCCACTAAGCAATGTGAATGAGCTCATGAAAGAAAGAATTGGGAGTCAGTTCCGGAAAACACTGAGAGCTAACTGCAATATACTTCCACTTAGAAATGAGTGCTCAGTCCACTCAGGCTTCTCTGAAAATCTCAGCTTCTATTTAAACATGTGCTGGGTCACTGTTCTCATTAACCACAGTTAGCAATGATATCACGTTTTAGGTTTCAGCATAAGTTTTAGAAAAAAAGAGTAGAATAAACGGAAAATTATAGTCTCTTTTCAGCATAGGACACTAAACAAATAGTTTAGTACCTTCTGTCAGAGGAGGTTCCTCTGTGTGTTCCTTTAGGGGCATTTTTGCTGCTGAGATGACTGATCACATACAACTATGCCAGCCATTTGCGGTTTTGCTCCTTTCTGTCTGGTTCATGTAAGAGCTTACAAGTCTACAGCTGTTGACAAGCTAAGAGAAGCAATGGGGTAGCTTAAACTGTGACACTTACATTTCCCATGCAGAAGTCCCAGAGTTATTTTCTAAAGGTGACCACCCTTACAAAACTACATTATAGTCCCGACTGGCATTAGACAAAGCAACCTTTGGGCATACAGCTAGGTAGAAGAGTCAGCGCTCAGCAAGAATGCTTCCTTCTGTGCTGGGTCCCAATAGAAAGATAAAGACTCAATGTTTCCCTCTACTGTACCTGCACAACTTCCACAGCTATTGCTTTGCGGCGTCTTGTGCGCGCCTTCCAGGGTGAGACTGTGCAGCTTACAAGCCCCTGTCCTCCTGCCCATCCTCACACCTTGCCGGTACACCTGTTCAAGGAAAACATGTGTTTACCTCCAGATCTGGCTGACTTAAGCTTTGCAGACCCCCCATATGCTCTCCCCCCAGATCTTTTAAAATACAGTCCCATTCGTTCAATTTAAAATGTAGCACATTACTTGAATGAGAACTTTATTGCCGTTATATACTGTACTGTTGCTGTGGCTTGCCCAGAAACCTCTCCACCTCCTCTCCATCCTATGTATACAAGATGGTAAAAACTGCTTAGTGCTAAGTTCTGAGCATGAAATTCAGTGCCACTGAAATGAGAAGGAAGAACTCCAATGACTTCATAATGAATTAAGCCATCTCACTCTGCTCAGGAAAGCACCCACAAAAAAAATAATTGCATGGATGATTTTATTTCTTTCTAAAAAAGACAGCAAGAGCCACCAGGCTGGTCGTCTTCAAACAAACAAAACCACAAGAGCGCATCTGCAAGGACATGTCTGTTTGAATCTGCAGTGTTTCTTTTATATCTAGAGTGTTCACTGAAAGTAACAAATAGATAAAGTTTGGGTTTTTTTTCCACCACGGCTAAGTCAGAGAAGCTAATAATGTGAGGAGCTGGCATTCTGTGACTCACTTAGCCCAACCAAGGCAGGCATAAACTATGCACTACTACAGATGTTTGAAGGGGGAAAGAGTCATATTTTCTCTGGGAGAGAATGAGAAAGTGACAGCCATTGAGATTTAAATGACAGCATGTGGCATTAGGAGCCACAATTAAAAGTCATTATGGGCTTCACAGTAACAAATTATCATTCCATGCTACTCCATCAGGAAAACAGTAACAAATTCATAGGTAGACCAGTGGCTTAAGTCAGGTGGGAGAAAAGACCAGAAGGAAAATCCCAAACAACAAAACACCAACAAAAGAACTCTCTGAGCTAATGTGATTTGAAAAGAAAAGAAAAGAAGAATCCTAGATGGCTGACAAGTGCTACCTGGATATTGCTAATGCACCTTACCCAGCGAGGACGGCTGCGGGCTGAGGAGATGTCAAGTTCATCTGACATTCCATGTTTTTCTGCTAAGGCAAACTCAGACTTTAAAATGGGAGTACATGGAGAAGCTGCCCTTTCTTTTGTGCCCTTTCCCATTGTTTCATAACTAGTGGATCTGTTTTCCTGTGTATCAAAACTTACATCACCTGGATCACATTCATGGAAAACTTTTCCCTGAAACCTGCTTTGAAAGCATCCATATTGCAGGATTGAACAGGTCTGGGCTCAGTTTTTGTACTTGCACTCTTCGTGCTCCTTCCTCAGTTTTTGTACATGCACTCTTCGTGCAAGGACTTTGCAGAAAACTCTGTGCAGCTCTGGGCAGGGCAAAGCACAAAGAGACAGGTCACAGCATGTGTGAGATGTAGTCCTGGATATATTGATAGCTATTTGATAAAGCTCACAATAATATAATTTAGTTGAGTGCTGCTCTTTCTTGTTTTCTTATTTCCAGGTCTGGAAGTCAGTAATTCCAGAAAAAGAAAAGTCATATTCTTTTATATGTGTCCAGCTACTTGACATAATATATAGTGAGAATGATAATAAAAATTATTATGAAGGCTCTGAGTAATTTAGCCATATGAATCATACTGGCTTCATATCCTTGGGATGTTCCTAAAGGTCATGAGATGTTTTCACTGTCTGAAAGTTATCCTTCAGTGAATTAGGAGAACACAGGTTCCCTTTAACATTGGAGACAGCCCCTGGATGACTGACGCCAGCCTGTCATTCAATCCCACATCACTGATCTGAAAGTTTGCACCTGGAAACAATGACAAGTTACTCTTGTTGCTGGCAGAACTGCATGGGTGGGCTCTGCTCAGTCCCTGCATCTAAGTGTCTGCTGGGGGCAGGGAAATAAAGAACCAACACACAAACACAAAAAAATAAGGTCTGGGACTGAACACGTCCAGAGGCTAAATGTTGCCAAGACTTGGACTATTACATCCTGGCTGCGTCTGAATAGAGGCCCTCTTCGTACACTGGTGTGAAAATCTCTTGCCTGGACAACAAAGAACTGTTTAAAAAGGAAATGGCAGAGCAGAAGAGCTGATACAGCTTCTTGCTAGCAGTTGGTATCCAACCTTTTTTCTGCCAGTTGTTATGTTTTCTTCTCCTTCAGTAATCAATCTGAGTTACAGCACTGCTAAAAACAAAGGCTGCTGTGTCAGAGCCTGACACACAAACTCCTTGCATGCTGTAAGCAACTACTTATACAAAGCATGATCTGTATTTGTAAACAGACAAAAGCATGAATTAATTTGTTTTAACATTAGAAATTTGAACTATTTTATATACCTGACCAGCTCCTAGCAGCTCCTTAAGAAATTGGAGCCCTGCAGTGACAGGTGAGGTTGCATTCTCTCACCCAAATTTAAGATGATTAAATTTGATGTCCAAACAAGAGGTAATCAGGGTAGTTTGCATTTCTATTCAGTACAGGAATTTCTAGGAAGCATTATTTACTTCATCAGAAAAATCAGACATGAAAAATGGGCCAGATGAATTTTACCTTGGGAAACACCAATTCATTCTGTGCGCTGCTTATAAACAGGCCCCGAATAGCCACCTCAAGTGCAAACACCTTCGTGGCAGATGTTAGAAAGCTTCTCAACTATACGGCCATGCAATGCAGTTCTTCCCTGAAGAACTTACCCTTTACATACACACATTTCCAGAATGAAAAATGGAGCGCTGTGCCTAGTCCAACTCATGCACACAGCACCCCTACTCTGGTCCTCCGGGCTGAGAACCATGCCTGAGACTGTACTTTTTGACCCACAAACCTGCCATTGACTTATTAGCCATCAGGTCACCATACTGGAAAAACTTCCTTGTTAAAAAAACCCAAACCAAAGCCTCCCACTGGTCAACAAGCTCAGGAATGGACCCTTGAATTTCTCATGACTCAGTGTACAAAGATCTTTCATTACATCCAGAATGGATGCTCAGAGGACTTTATAGAAAAACAAAAACTTACAGCACTCACCACTCCTTCACACTGACATAACCAGAGTCTGTCAAACAAGCATGTGTAGAAAACGGCAAAACGTTATGAGCAGCTTCTAATTTCTGTTCCTTTTGGGTTTTTTGTACAGTTTGGGTGTTGTATTTGTTGTGTTTTGCTTTAAACAGTCATTGTGTCACCAGATCTCTTCCACAGTCAGCAGTTTTGCTCTTCATCAATATACAAATAAAAACAACAAATGTAATAACAATATATAGGTCTACTGTTATACTTGTGTCACATCTAGGAAACAGCAGTTTTAACAGAAAGATTATTAAAGTATACTAGAAGGCATGAAGAAAAAGAGCAGGACCAGTATCTGAAGGGAGCCTATAAGGATGCTGGGGAGGGACTCTTCATGAGGAACTGTAGTGAGAGGACAAGGGGTAACGGGTTCAAACTTAAACAGGGGAAGTTTAGATTGGATACGAGGAAGAAATTCTTTACTGTTAGGGTGGTGAGGCACTGGAATGGGTTGCCCAGGGAAGTTGTGAATGCTCCATCGCTGGCGGTGTTCAAGGCCGGGTTGGACAGAGCCTTGGTTGACATGGTTTAGTGTGAGGTGTCCTTACTCATGGCAGGGGGTTGGAACTAGATGATCTTAAGGTCCTTTCCAACCCTAACTATTCTATGATTCTATGATTCTTAAAGCCAGATGAAAGCAGCCGATGTAAACAGAACTAATCCTCAGAACACAATTACATGACAATTATAACATATCCTAAACTATCATTAGAAAAAAGCCCTAACAATGAGTATTTTAAGAGCAGGAGAAGCAAAAGGCTGGTCTTGACAAAAAAGTTAAGTTACACCACTATAAACTGAAACAGTGAAATGATGGGCCAAATGAAAATCTCTAACTTTGTGTAGAATACCTTTGCACATTGTAGAGATTCAATTTATTTAATTACTGCATACCATGCCTCCTTCTAAATTCTTGTATTCAATGGACATTGTTTGATGCAGAATGGTTCACTCATTTTCTGGGGGCTGATCTGCTTCTGCAGAGGCAGTAGCGTCTTTGCACACAGGCAAGTATGTGTTCATACTACTGATACACTCATTTTTAGATACCCAGCTTTCACTAGAATAAAATGAGGTGTGAAAAGACCAAATAAAGCCCAGCAAGATATAAAGAAGGCTAAATGAGCTGGGCAAAATCTGAGAAAAGCTGCCAGTCAGTACCTCATGAGGTGTTGAACTCTACTGCTGGATTTTGTACCTGTGGGGACCTGAAACACTTCCTCTTGTTAACTCACTTGTGGACGTACGGTGAGACGAACTCCTCCTGTACCACCAGAGCATTTGTTCTGCCGCTTTCTAGGAGAATCTCTGCTCTCCCATCCCAGGCAACCCACAAAGCACTCCAGTAAAACACAGTGTCCTAACCAAGGGTAAGCCTCCAGCACAGCAACATCTGGAGGAGAAAAAAAGAGAAATAAATAAAATCATATCCCCTGCACACACACACCCTCCCCTCCCCAAATGCTGTTTCATTCTCAGAAAACTGAGCTTGGCAAAAACTCCTCTCCTCGTCCTCACTCCCATCATTCACACCCAATGTATATATTCTTTTTATCAGATCAGAGAGCAGCATTTGGATTATTTCAAACAGCTAACGTTAATCATCAAGACAGAACCTGTAGTTTTTACATGGTGGGCCTGTGCTGAGCTGTGAAGCACTTCTGCAGGCTTCTAGTGTGAGCAATAGACTGAGTGAAAGCAAGATCATCAAAGCCCAGGGTAGTGTCACAGAAATGGCTGCTCAGTCAGAGACTCCTATGGCCCTTCCTTTTCATCTTTGTTTAAAACAGAGATGCTAAGAGAGAAACATCTCTCTTGAGCCATTCAACACATCTTTAATCACACAAGGGGATGTCAGTAAATACAAAATATATTTCTGCAGTATTCAGATGAATCATTACTCTGCAGTGACTACAGTTATGTAGGTATCAGGCTATTTTCTGCATGCTGTATCCTTAAGTGTAAATTTTGTCCTTTGGTAATGGGTGTTCCCCTGTCAGCTTAAGATGGCTCTTTAGTACTGAGTTATTCAGCTACAGTTTGATCTACAGAAACATCCCTCCCCCTCCTTGCTTCTGTATTTCTAAAATAAAGGTTATGCTGAAACAGACTGAAACAGTGTATGTTTGCCGAGGGAAAAAACAACACTTGAACTGAAACTGGACTTCCAGAAACAACTTTGCCTAACATGGAGCCATTCACTTGCTCTTTGAGATAGTCACATCATTATACTCCCCTGTCTTTCAAGCTGCTCATCGTTTTGAGTGGCCATCATTCAGAAGCAAGTTTCAGAGCACCAGGTGGTCTGATATAATATTTATGGGTTTCAACCTTATCACTAGCTACTCTTCTGTACCAAACTACATAAAATAAATACAAGTTTGCTCAGGAAAACAAATTGAAACTTTAAACAAATGTAGCCTACCTTATATAGGGGGTCACAGAAGGTGTGCGTAATAGTCCTTTCTGGCTTGAAAAATCTAATAATCTATGAATTTTGAAATAACTGCATAAAATACTACACTCCGATCCTAAATTTTGCAGTAAACTTTTCAAATATTAATGAGAAGCTGTGCAGCTGAGAGAGGATGATGCCCTTGGATATTCGGCTAGGGGATGTTTGCCAACCTGACCTAAAAAAACCCCCAACAACCTCCCTATAGTTTCTGAATGAACAGAAGCAATTGGCTTACATGCTGAAGTAGTGAGTAATAAATGTACTAACTCATTAAATCATCATAATCACCTCTACAATCATCACAAAACAATGAGGACATATTACGGTCTGAGTTACTAAAAAAAAAAATTTAAGTTAAACAGCATAGGTGGCACCTCTGTTTTTCCATGTGTCACATATGGGTGGGATAGTAGTCATTTGGTATCAGCAATAGTGTTCTCTTTCTCAAAAGTCCAGGTGAAGTAACAAGGCACATAAGCCCTGGACTTACATGGATATTGACCAGTAAGGCTTGCAAAAGACCTCAGGCACAGACCAACAGAAATACAGGACAGTCATTGCTGTTAACTTTAAACCCCTTCTTTAGTTCAGCATGGAGTTGGGGATCATAGAATCATAGAATAGTTAGGGTTGGAAAGGACCTTAAGATCATCTAGTTCCAACCCCCCTGCCAGGGGCAGGGACGCCTCCCACCAAACCATGCCACCCAAGAATATATCCAATCCAGCCTTGAACACCGCCAGCGATGGAGCATTCACAACTTCCCTGGGCAACCCATTCCAGTGTCTCACCACCCTTGCAGTAAAGAATTTCTTCCTCATATCCAGTCTAAACTTCCCCTGTTTAAGTTTGAACCCATTACCCCTTGTCCTCTCACTACAGTTCCTCATGAAGAGTCCCTCCCCAGCATCCCTATAGGCCCCCTTCAGATATTGGAAGGCTGCTATGAGGTCTCCAGGCTGAACAGCCCCAATTTTCTCAGCCTGTCTTCATACGGGAGGTGCTCCAGTCCCCCGATCATCCTTGTGGCCCTCCTCTGCAGTTGTTCCAACAGTTCCACGTCCTATTTATGTTGAGGACACCAGAACTGCACGCAATACTCCCAAGTGAGGTCTCACAAGACTTTCTGGGCTGTGAGCGCACACTGAAGCCGGCTCATGTTCATTTTTTCATCAACCAACACCCCCAGGTCCTTCTCTGCAGGGCTGCTCTGAATCTCTTCTCTGCCCAACCTGGAGCTGTGCCTGGGATTGCTCCAACCCAGGTGGAGGACCTTGCACTTGGCATGCTTAAACTTCATCAGGTTGGCATCAGCCCACCTCACAAGCATGTCAAGGTCCCTCTGGATGGCATTCCTTCCCTCCAACATATCAACCAAACCACACAGCTTGGTGTCATCAGCAAACTTGCTGAGGGTGCACTCAATCCCACTGTCCAAGTCACCGACAAAGATGTTGAACAAGACTGGTCCCAACACCAGTCTCTGAGGGACACCACTCATTACTGGTCTCCAGCTGGACATGGAGCCATTGACCACAACTCTTTGCATGTGGCCATCCAGCCAGTTCTTTATCCACCGAGTGGTCCACCTATCAAATTGATGTTTCTCCAACTTAGAGACAAGGATGTCATGTGAGACAGTGTCAAACACTTTGCACAAGTCCAGGTAGATGACATCAACTGCTCTACCCCTGTCCATCAGTTCTGTAGCCCCATCATAGAAGGCCACCAGATTGGTCAGGCAGGATTTCCCCTTAGTGAAGCCATGCAGGCTGTCACCAACCACCTTGTTGTTTTTCATGTGCCTCAGCATGCCTTCCAGGAGAATCCGCTCCAAGATTTTGCCAGGCACAGAGGTGAGGCTGACTGGTCTGTAGTTCCCTGAGTCATCCATTTTCCCCTTCTTGAAAGTGGGGGTTATATTTCCCTTTTTCCAGTCATCGAGAACTTCACCTAACTGCCATGATTTTTCAAATATGATGGCCAGTGGCTTAGCAACGTCATTTGCCAGTTCCTTCGGGACCCACGGATGGATTTCATCAGGTCCCATGGACTTGTGTACGTTCAGGTTCTTAAGATGGTCTCGAACCAGATCCTCTCCTACAGTGGGCCCAGGGTCTTCATTCTCACTGTCCCTGTGTCTGCCTTCTAAGTCTTGGGTGGTGTGGTCAGAGCATTTTCCGGTGAAGACTGAGGCAAAGAAGTCATTAAGAACTTCAGCCTTCTCCAAATCCAGGGTAGCCAGTTCTCCCGATAGCTTCTGGAGAGGGCCCACGTTGTCCCTAGCCTGTCTTTTATTTGCAATGTACCTATAGAATCCCTTCCTGTTATCCTTAACATCCCTAGCCAAGTTTAATTCTAAGTGGGCCTTAGCTTTCCTAACCTGGTCCCTAGCTTCCCAGACAACATCCCTGTATTCTTCCCAGGCTGCCTGTCCTTGCTTCTACCTTTTATAAGCCTCTTTTTTCCTTCAAATTTTCCTCAGCAGCTCCTTATCCATCCAAGGAGGTCTCCCGGCCCTCCCACAGCCCTTCCTTCTAGTAGGGATGTATCGCTCCTGAGCTTGCAGCAGGTGATCCTTGAATATCAACCAAGAGTCTTGGGCCCCCCTGCCCTCTAGGGCTATATACCATGGAACCTTACTGAGCAGGTTCCTGAAGAGGCCAAAGTCTGCTCTCTTGTAGTCCAGGGCAGTGAGCTTGCTGCACGCTCTTCTCACTGTCCTGAGGATCTCTAATTCGACCATCTCATGATCGCTGCACTCAAGGCTGCCACTACAACAGCAGGTGAGACCACAAGGACCACAGCAGCATTGGCCAGAAGTCCTTTCTTAGTTGTGGTTGTGCTTTCTGAAGAAGTTACTGCTCCTCCACCACATCCCACTGAGTTGTGACTGCCACAGCTCTCTGCCCTGTACTGGCTACTGTGAAGCCATTTAAATAATAGTTCATTGCTATTTAGAGGGAAACCAATTAGCTTTTACATGAGGGAGAAGTGGACTGGAGGATGCAGTACCCATTGGGAGGAGGGCAGGGATGAACAACTGGAAACCAGATGAGGACAGGTGCCTCCTCCTGCAAGACAGCTTTTGCATACAAACACTGCATAAACCCAACCTTGTGGATGCAGCCAGACTGTTCTCACAGCCCAGGGACAGAGGTGAACACAAACGTACAGCCTCCTGATATACAGTAACTATCACCCAGTGAGAAGAAAGAAATATAGAATCATAGAATCATAGAATAGTTAGGGGTGGAAAGGACCTTAAGATCATCTAGTTCCAACCCCCCTGCCAGGGGCAGGGACACCTCACACTAAACCATGCCACCCAAGGCTCTGTCCAACCCGGCCTTGAACACCGCCAGCGATGGAGCATTCACAACTTCCCTGGGCAACCCATTCCAGTGCCTCACCACCCTTGCAGTAAAGAATTTCTTCCTCATATCCAATCTAAACTTCCCCTGTTTAAGTTTGAACACATTACCCCTTGTCCTCTCACTACAGTTCCTCATGAAGGGTCCCTCCCCAGCATCCCTATAGGCCCCCTTCAGATACTGGAAGGATGCTATGAGGTCTCCATGCAGCCTTCTCTTCTCCAGGCTGAACAGCCCCAACTTTCTCATGTCTCCCCATATTTAGTTAGGTTATGCAATGAGACAGTCTTCTCCAGGTATGGTTTTGTTTTTTTTTTCACCTTGCTTTCCTTTCTGTGCATTCCCAGGTATAATCTTTATTGCAATATGGTTTTTCTGTCTCTACCCACTCGGATACATACAGAACAGAGCTTCCACATGGCAGGACTCTTCCATCCCAGATGCTGTGGGATGTTGCTGTGAGCTCTTGGTGAGTTTGTATTTTAGCACATAACTTCTACATTCTTTAGCTCTTCCCTGTGAAGATAAAAAGTTTTCGTTTTTCATCAGGCTTCTGCTTATTAATTTACATCTTTAAGAAGTGCTGAAATGTTTCTCGTTTGCCTCCTAATACTCCTTGAATTTGCTTGGTAACTTGAAATGTGAAGAAAACTGCCCAGGTTGGCATACGCATGTGGCTCAGACTTATTCTCTTCAGGGCAATGACAGGACACTTTCAAACAGCATTAATTTTCTTCTCCTCATTCTCAGCCATAAGGCCTTACTCACCTGCAGGGAATGAGAAAAAGTCCTTTCACTGTCAGATATCAGAATCACAACATTGGTATTGAATCCTGAAGAGTCAATCTGAAGAATTACCCAGGTAAAAGACCCATGGTTGCCTTCCTAGCCTAATTCGGGGCACCAAGTGGTTTAAAACATATGAGGGAGAGAGAGAATATATCATTGTCTTAGTTACTTGCCTTCTGGCAGGAAGAAGGAAGGAGGGACAAATGGCAAGGGCTTGAAGAGTTTCTTCTTCCAGCAGCTCTCTTCTCCTTTCAAAGAGGTCACAGCCTTTCTTCTGACTTACAAGTGAAGGTGGGCATGATAGCAACCATGCAGGACCATGAGGAAACAGTCTGAAGTGCCTACCACTCTTCAAAAGTACTGGTGCAAATCAGGGATGTTTGATGAGCTGTTTGGTTCTGGAATAGGCTGCTGTTCAGTTTCCATGGTGGAACCAACAGTGCACATGTGACAGACACACACAGTAATCTGTGCCTCCTCTTTGAAACACACCAGGATGGTTTGCCATTGTACATGTGGAGTCTGGGCAGATAAAATCTGCTGAGCAAAATTCTGCTTCTGGCTCCTTTGGCGACAGGCTGGAGAGACTTGAGTCACTGGGGTTTGCTGAGGCTCTTTGTTCTTGGAGAGGAGGTTTGCTTTAGAACTTGAGCATAAACAAATCAAAATTACAAAAATAGCAGCAGCCTCTGCCACCATCTAAAAGTTCCTTTGCATTTGGCTCAACCACATCTGAGCTACGCAAACAGGGGCAAAGTTGTGTAACTCAAACCACCAAAAAAGTGACTCAGCCCGCAGAAGTTTTCACGGTGGCTTTGCTGGGCAGCTCCCAAAGCAGCAGGAAGGACCCCTGAAGTGGCCTTCAGAGAATCTCTGTCAGTTTGTGCAAGGCTGACCCAAGTAATTCCCATCCCTAAAGAAAAGAAGGTGTCTGCCTGGAGAGCTCCCAGCTCAGGCAGAGCCAGATCCAAGAAATAAAGTCCTTCCCCTGCTGCCCCTGCACATCTGTGTGGTAGCTACATACACAGTGATGTGAGCTGTCAGACCGCTTGAGTGGGCTTGCTATTAAAATTACCTTAATGAGGATAGCCGAGAAGCATAATAACATTATTTAAAGAACTTTTACAATAAAGCCCTCCCTCTTTACCTCACTTTTGGTAACACTCTCAGCAGCAGAAAAAAAAAGTACATCATCACATTTCTTAGGGAATGCTTCTTAGTAACTTAAAATCCTTTGGGGACAATACCTCCCACTTTCCTGAAACAATTAAGAACAATGGTGAGATTAACATTTCTAAAGAGTGTGTGTGTGAGCAGAACCAGATAAGTCCTTTAAAAAACTTTAAAACTATGGAGCAGTAACATCCCCCACTGAGAGTCTAAAATTGTCTTTCCACCATGAAAGAATAGAAACTCTCCTTTCTAGAGATGCATCTCCAGGGCTTGATTCTTCCCAATGTTTGTCCTGTTTGTGTAGGAGGCCACACACAGCCAAGCTGCTGTGTCATCTGAGATGGAGCTGTTGGCACAGCCTTGCACAGAGGGTTACTTTTGAAAACCCTGCGTACACGATGCTGCTTGTGGATTTCAACCTTCTTTGGGATTTTCCAAGCAGTGAGCATTCAGCTGCATATTTTCACAAGCTGTTTGGAAAATTGGTCTTCTCAGAGCAGCTGGTAGGGAAAAAACCAAACCACAAATAGAAATGGTGTTGTAGGCAGAGACATTTACCTGCAAATCACCTATTCAATGTTCCAGACTTGCTCAAGAGTAATGGTGGACTATAGCGGGGAATAATCATTTTATTTAGGCAGAAATTGCAGAAAAGAGGGTTTTAGGTGGTTTTTTTGTACCCCATAAAGCCAAGCAGTCAGGTTTTTTTTTCACTGTATTCAACTCATTTGTCCTTTTCCTCAGCACCATTTAGAAACAGAGTGAAGTCCTGGCTAATAACAGCGACAAAGACCTTGCTAGCTTCACTGTGATGAGGATTTTATATACACTCCTGGCAAATGACTATGGCAGCCCTCCCCAAGCCACTCCAGCTCTGTCAATGACAACACATTGCCTGAAGTTCTGAAAAGAAGGGAAGCTTAAGAGGATGTGGCATTATCTTAGAAAATATGCAGATAGCATTGCTATGGCAGTCTCATCCTCCTCTCAAGAAAAATCATTTAAATGACAGAAAAATAAGATAAAAGCTGAGCTGGACAGGGTGCAAGCAAAGAGTGTTCACTGCAATACAAAAGTTTTCAGAAAAAGAGAGTGCTGAAGGGTAATGATTGTGTCCCCACAAAATACATGGAGGATCCTGTAATAAATGAAACCTCCATCAGTAACCTGCCTGCAGGGATGAGATCACCCAAAGTTATTGTGTCATAACTAAGACTTCTCAGAGGCTTTTGAGGTCTCCAGTACTATCACTATTATTTATTCTTTGCACTGCCTAGTGCCCAGCACCCACCACAGAGAAACCTTCCCTGCCAAACAGCTCATAGCAGAATAGACCTAACAATAGTTTAAGCCCAGAGGCTATCACACGCTAGTATCCTCTATACCTCTATATACAAAGACTGAGATGTTCTCAGACTTATAGATGCAAAGAGAATTTGCTTAGGTTGAGCACCTCTAGGAAATGTTTTCTTTAATGTTTCCAGATTTAAGGGGAAAATCGTCAACAGTGCATTTCTTCTCTAAATTTCTGCATGAAAAATTTCAAAACAAGAGAACTGTAATAGGAAGTACAGAATCCTCAGTCAGGTATGATGTGACTATCAGAGGTCCTTAGATGCTAGAAACCATATATACTAAGCCATGAAAAAGTGCATACTGATTGCTTATTTGAAGGACAGAGTAAAAAGCCAAATCTTAGAACTTCACAACAACAGAGAGGTGGGACAGTGGCACCTTTGCTCCAAATGCGTTAAAATAAATAAATAAATAAGACTAGTCATATTTTAGGCAGTTGCGGTGCATCTGCACTTCTCTTTCATCCAGCATGGGTTCTAGGACCCTCTCATGGTTTAAACCCAGCTGTAACTCAGAAAACCACTCAGTCACCCTCTCACTCCCCTCCTCTTCCTCCCCCTTCTGCTCCCAGAGGGACGAGGAGGAGAATCGAAAGAATGTCACTCCCACGGGCTGAGATAAGAACAGTCCAGTAACTAAGGTATAACACAAACCAATGCTGCTACCACCAATAATAATCATGATAAGGGAAATAACAAGTGAAGAGAATATAACTGCTTACCACCCGCCCACTGATACCCAGCCCGACTGAGCAGTGATGTAACCCTTCTGGGTAACTGCCCCCAGTTTATATAGTGGGCACGACGTGCTGTGGTATTGAATCCTCTTTGGCTAGCTTGGGTCAGCTGTCCTGTCTCTGTATCCTTCCAGCTTCCCCTCCTCCCTGGCAGAGCATGAGGCTCAGAAAGTCCTTGATCAGCCTAAACATTACTGAGCAGCAACTATCAGCGCTGTTCCCAGGCCCAAAGTCAAAAACACAGCACTGCACCAGCTACTAAGAAGGAGAAAAATGACTGCTACTGCTGAACTCAGGACAGACCAAATTTACCCACTCTTCAAACACTTGATACAAAAATTAGACTTTATGCATGGTGGTAAAAACATTCATTGGGCTTCGTGTGTGTGTCTAACTTTTGTTCTAAATAGATACATAAATACAGAGTGGTAGGCAGATGAAAAAAGTCCATGAAAATATGTGCTGGTACAAGGACTTTGGATGATATGAGCTGGAGATACCTGCTTTGGCCACAGAAGAGAGATTTCTCTTCCTCCCTCTTCCCCCTGTCCCTAAACATTGCCATGTCACAGGAAAAGACCAAGGCAGGCAAAAAGTAGATGAGGCATTGGCTTCTGTGCTGGAACCATAAACCATGAATGTATTGAGAAAAGGAAGAAAGAGTCAAGATTACTGGAAGTCAGTCACACATTCCTGTGGCTCCTAGCCTCCTCCCTCCACAAGGGAGGCAGCATGGGCTCTGCGTTATCTGATTATCTGGCAATACTCCTAAGGTTGGAAAAATGTGGCACATCTACTGTATTCAAATTTGAACACATCCTACAGCACTGTATGATAGATTCTCCACTAACATTATCAGCTGCACACACTGCTAATTGTAAAGGCTGCTAATCTGAGAAGCCAAAATGATATTAGCTTTCAACAGGATTCACATACATTCAGTCTTATTTCTGCATCAGCTAGCAATTACAGTTTAAACTGTTGAACATGCAGCTTGCTGTAGGCCTAAGTAATATTTAATAGCATTAACAATGCACTTCCCAGGAAGCCTCCAGATCTCTTTACAGGCTCATTAATTCACTAGCCTTGCTGTGCAGCACCACAGCCGTTTGGTCTCATCCCAGCAGGTCCCCGAGGAGGTACTGCCATGTGAAGCATTGCCCAAGTGCCTGCTGCCCCAGCCCAGCCCAGGCAGCTCTCTAGTAAAAGGGGCATCTGTATGTGACTGCAAAGTGGACTCACTGGAAGAAGAAATCATTAACTGTGGTCAGCATAAATGCTCAGAAAATGGAAGCAGCAAAAGCCTGAAGAGGAAGGAGGGCTGCATGCTGCCTAGTGAAGTACCTGCTTTCAAGGAATACCGACTGAGGTCCTTACCTCTGGCCCTTCCTGACCATCGTAAAGCTGGGCTGTGCAATCATGCTCAGCAATGAGATTTCACTGCCAGGGTGTA
The DNA here is from genome assembly GCA_028858755.1 of Ara ararauna. NCBI lineage: Eukaryota > Metazoa > Chordata > Aves > Psittaciformes > Psittacidae > Ara > Ara ararauna. The sequence goes on along the minus strand of CM054376.1, from coordinate 64,724,078 downwards.
CCATCCAAACGATGTACCGGAGGAGGAACAAGGTATCCCCTCTGAGAAACATGGTTTTTTCCTTCCCAGTGCTGTTGTTTGGTGATCTTAGGAGCACTGATAGGTCAAACGCACCCCTTGGAGACTCCCACCACCCGCTGATGGCTCCGTAGCACACAGCATTTTATTTCTGTTCAGAAGCTGATAAATTAGGGATGGAAATGCCATCTGGATTGCATGGATGATATGCCCATACCTGCTGTCATCAAGATGAGTGGCAAAGATTTCATTTTCTTGACATGGAACAAAAGTTAATGTGACTTAAAGGTAGGCTTAAAACTAGACAAAACCACAAGTGCTTCTCTGAAGCAGAGCCAGAACTGGGCTGCCCATGCAAAATATGCAACAAATACAAAATATGTTTTTTATGAGTATTCCTGCAAGTTGCGTATGAGTAGTCCTGTCTATAAACCCTTTAGCTAGCATTTTCATAGCAATGGAGCATGAAGGTTACATGCTTGTTCACAAGGAAGCTATTTTAAGTAGATGCATTCAATGACTTTGATAATTTGTTAATTCTTGTGCAGTATTCACTCTGCTCTATCAAATAGTTATTTTCATTACCAGAAGGATTCAACACAATTGATCTGCAGGAACATAGTCATCCATTATCATTCACACTTCATTTTTATTGTCTTAGCAGCATAAAAAAGGCTTTTTTTTTCTTTCAAGCATTTTATACTTTTATATGTTATTATATAAAACATTAGAAGAGAAAGAAAATCCAACTTTAAAATAGGCTGTCAGCATTGCTTTACCTTGGTTTTCTGTGCCTGCAGCGTACTCCATTGACGTCAACTAAAATCAAGTTTATTCAATTTGAGATTAAGCAATCAGATAGGGAGACAGACAAGTAACAGGCATATAAGCATACATCCAGGCAAATATGGAAAGAGGTCCAAGGAACGCCTTAATCAAATAAAAAGAAAAAAACCCACCAAAATTCAACACATCCTGGTTTGCTGTAATACACAGCAGTACTTGGATACTGTAAGAACGTTTTCCAGACAAAGATCTTGCAGTACATTACAAAAGATCATATGCTCTCACAGATGGGGAAACTGAGGCCCAAAGAAATAAAACAATTCTTTCAGGTTCATCAAATCAGTGGCAGAGATGGGAACTGTACCCAGTCCTCGTGTCTCCAGGCTCCAGGGTTTACTGAGTGAGAGTATGAAAGAGGGATAGGTCACAGCTACACAAATTATTTTGTCATTGCAGCTAGCAGCTCTGGCATAGCTGTTTTTTCGGTGTGTTTTTAGAGATCAGAATGAGGGACTGGCTACATGGACTCAAGTGAGAGAGATAAGGAGGCAAGGATTTTCCACAAAAGGAGGCAAGGCTTTTCCGCAAAAAGGAGAAAGAACAAGCAAACAGAAGATCATCAGTGGACATTCATTTGTCCTTCATCAGAAATTACTGAGCTGAATGAAGAAGTTCTTCGTGTTTATGGAAGTTTCTGCTCCAATGCAGGGGGCTCCAGTGTGCAAAGATGCTAGCAGGACACTAATTTATCCAAAGAGATTAGAACAAGTCATCGTGGGTGCCACTGAAATCCCCTGCAGACATGGTGATGCTCTACTGAGACTCCACTGGCATTAGACTGTACAACAAACAAATCCTCTGGAGACCTGACTACACTGCTGTGTAGAGAATGCTGGCACCAAGAAAGAAGCCTTTAGAAATTACAATAATCTTCATAACTAGAATAACTTTGGCACATTTTATACTCCTGAGCAAAGCTGAGCTCCCTTATTTTGTTCCCACAGCTCTTTTATGACTAGACGCTTATGAGAGTGAGAGTGAATTTTTTATAGTATTTTCAGCAGTTTAAGAGAGAGAACTCAGAGGCAAAATGCCTATCACCATTCTGCAACACAGTTTTCTTTGTTAGCAGAGATTTGAGCACCTCGCTGATGGACCCCCAGCCTCACTGGGTGTTGCTTTACAATCCACAACAGGTAAGTCCAACATAGAGCTATAATCAGGGCTGTCTTTTCATTTTAGGTCTATGAAGCCTCTATCCCTGACAGCTCTCTGATTTCTGGGAGGTCCCATGACCAAATGAAAACAATAACTAGACCTGAACTGGGGTGAAGGGGATACCAGTATAGACACCAAAGGCCCAGCTCTCAAAGAACATACCTCCCTTTTCACCCTCTGTGGCTGTATGGAAAGTAGATTTATATGCTGTTTTAGGCAGTGCAAGCTAGATACCTGCTGACATCAAAGTTAAAATTAAAAAGGAGGTAAATGGCTTTCTCTGTGTTTCTTCTTGGCTGTATTTAGTCAAGGTTCCAAGAGCAGATGAAGCTTGTCACTTCTATACAAGGATGAGTTAATGAGCTGATCGGCACCTTATTGCTGGCTCAAAGTCATTCCACTTTTAGGGATGTCAAAACAGATTAAATATCAAAAACAAACATGAAGGACAGTTTTAGTGAGCTGCAGATTATATCAAGATTAAAGAGAGCTTTTACAGATAGTCATCGGGTTTACCTGAAGACGGAACAGGGGGAGGAGTTTGGAAAACACAAGCTGATTAAAAAATGCAGCAAATTTGAACCATGAGAAGCAAATATTTTTCTGCAACAGAAAGACAACAGAACTCCCTGCCTTACATAAAGCATCTCTGCAACTGCATCACATCATTAAGGAAAACTAAGTGCATTTAACGAAGGGGAAAAAAAAAGTCAATTAGAAACAGAAAAGTTTGGAAATCTGAGAAAATGACAAGCTTGTATTTTACAGCAGCAGACATGTGAAGCCAAGGGTTATAAGGTGTGGGTACATAAAATAAAATTATATATATTTAAGTGAATAAGGCAAGAAAAGCATCAAATTACAACAGTACCTAGCCTTGCAAATCTGTACTGGTGCCAGTAGCTATACTGATCTGTTACGAAGGCAGTATTATCACAGCTGTATTTGCATTCAGTACTTTCTGTCTCTTCAGGATTTTTATCACAGGCTATTGGTCCTAACACATGGTCCCAGTGTTACTGCTAAAGCCACTAATGTTAGAGTGATATTTCTCATCAAGGATCTTGGTCTCAAAAGGCAGCAAGCATTCTGGCCCCATCAGGGCTCTACTACTGCCAACCATATCCTGGGCTGCATCAAAAGGAGCATGGCCAGCAGGTCGAGGGAGGTGATTCTCTCCCTCTTCTTCACTCTTGTGAGACGCCACCTGCAGTAGTGCATGCAGCTCTGGAGCCCCCAACACAAGAGGGATGTGAACCTGTTCTAGCAGGACCAGAGGAGGGTCATGAAGATGCTCAGAGAGCTGGAGCTTGCAGTCTGGCAAGAATTTCTTTCTAACAATACCTCTGAGCAGACTGCAATATACAGAAGATTCATACAAAATCTGAAGCATACCTACAGGACAAGAGGTCAAAACATTCGGCGTAGAATAAAAAGATTCTTCATTACAGGTCAGTGGAAATCCACCTAGTGACTTTAATGATCTCTGTATAAAGCCCCATATAGACTGCCAGATGTACAGGTCAGACTTGCATCCAAGCAGGTCTTCTACCCTACACAAAATGACTCTTCTGAAAAAAAAAACCCAGTGTTTAAAAGTCACAGACTGGAAAAGCTGACTCTCATTTGCCTAATGTTACAGACTGCAATTGAGGAAATAATTAATATGTCAAAAATTAAGACACTAGTTTGATTTTAAAAGCACACTGTGGAATACACGTTGAAATACTCTGAATTGTGGTAATTTAGACATAATGATGGTTTAAGTGACGAGTGCTAAAGCAAGTCATGGCAGAAAACCTCCCTGACTTAATACTGGTGGTGGTGGTGGTGGTGGTGAAATCACATTAATTCACATGATTTGGGATGCCTTCATCTGGTATTTACTGCAAAATTACTGAGACACTTTGTACCAAGTGTGTTGAACAGGATGTGCTGGAGACAGTACAGCAAGTTTGACTTGGACAAGAAGAGAGCTCTCTTTCTGAGAAAGCCATCCCAGGTCATCTGCCTCCACAAACTGTAAACCTTCCTGACTGTCAGTGTAGACTCTGAACTGCTCCAGCAAGGTGGCTGAATTCGGGGCTGCTACAAGGCTCATGAAAGCACAGAAACCCATCAAGGGAATCCGGGGCTGCCTTTCACTTGGCAGCAGTTCAGTTACTTTGTTGTCATCCAACTGGGCACCTGTCTCATCCGATTCATTTTCTTGTTTTGCACAAAACCAACTCTCCATCTTCATCTGTGAAATTTAAGGAAGTTTCCGCTGTGCATCCTGCCTAGCACTAACTGCCTGTGACATCTGTCTGTGACCTCTGGCAAGGCTGTACGTGCTACGCAGCAGATGCCGTGGTGCAAAGAGACTGCCGCGAGACGGCAGTGTTTTGGAAGTCTTTTGCTCTGTCTGGTCAGCGCTACAGCTTTCAGCAATACATGCTGGTTTATGTTAAAGCCCAGGAATAATTCACTGCTACAGAAAGAAGACCTTCAGAGAACTAGAAAAGGGGAAAAAATAAAAACATTAAAAAAGACAGGCAGTACAATTTTCTGTTATTTAAATTTGGTTGTTTAAGCACAATTGTGCGTCATGTGCCTCACATTTCTCATTGTAATGGTCACTTCATTTCCATTCCTTTCTTTTGCAGCACTGGTGTCAGTGGGCTTTGCCTGAAGCCATGTTATATTGCAAGCATGTTTGAGATGATTGGAGCTGCTGTTCTCTCTAGATAACATTGTCAGAGCTGAACATGTTCATCCCTAAAGGTGAATGACAAAGCTTTTGTAACAGCACATTTTTACAACTGTAAATGATCCCAAGTAATTTAGAGAACATGGGCAAATGCCTGCCTTTAATCAAGAGGGTGAAGTACAGGCAATTGAACTATGCCAGCTCATTACCTGGCATAAGAGCTTTTCCACAGCCGCACAGCTGATGTGTGCAGAGTAGTCCAGCCTGAGGGGAGCTATTTGCCTCTTGCATTTGCAGATTTTGCTCTGCCCTCCTATCAGTGAGGAGGACCCAGTACCCCCCACTGGCTAGCGCAACAGTGGCAAGGCCTTTGTGCTTTCCCACCACAGAAGTGCTATGCCTGAATCCAAGTGTCAAAAAGCCTGTCCATTTCCATTCATACAATGCACTGTTGATAAAAAAGTCCAAGTGTGGCCTAATTTCAATACCCTTTTTAAGTATTTACCAGTAAAATATTTTGTTTAATAATTTTTGGGCCTTTCAGTTTGGATGAAACAAGATATTCCAGATTTCCTTTAGGAAGGATTATGCAGTTCTGGGAACCTCAGGCCATTGCTGGGTTTCAATGCTGAGAACAGTCATCTTACCTGTGCTGCTTTTCTGCCACTGGGGCTAATTGTTTTTCGTTGAGAAGGGGTAAAAAAAGAAAGTCCTCTGTCTTCTGCATTAAGTCACCCTAAAGTAAAGGACTTGATATGCCCAAGCTCAAAAGGATACTAACAGGTCCAAAGATGAAACACTCTAAAACAGCAATACTAATAACAACTACTGAAAAAAAGCCAAGCTCTTAAATGCAAGGGGATTGAAACAACACCCACTGAAGTCTATGGACAGACTAACAGACTAACTTCTTGTCGTGGTTTAAGTCCAGTCAGCTACACAGTTTCGCTCTCTCACTCCCCCCTCTTTCTTGCCCCCCACTCCCGGAGGGATGGGAAGGAGAATCGAAAAGAATGCAACTCCCACAGGCTGAGATAAGAACAGTTTAGTAACTAAAGTATAACACAAATCACTACTGCTACCACCAATAATAATAATGACAAGGCAAATACAAGGAAAGAATACAATTGCTCACCACCTAAAACCAAGCCCGACCACGCAGTGCACCCCCACCCTTCCGGGTCTCTGCTCTTCATCCTGGGCATGACGTGCTGTGGTATGGAATAACCTCTTTGGTCAGTTTGGGTCAGGTGTCCTGTCTCTGCTTCCTCCTGGCTCCCCTCCTCCCTGGCAGAGCATGAAACTCAGAAAGTCCTTGGCCAGACCAAAACATCACTAAGCAGTAACCGAAACACTGGTGTTACCAGCACTGTTCCCAGGCCCCAAATCAAAAACACAGCGTTGCACCAGCTACCAAGAAGGAGAAAAATGACTGCTGCTGCTGAACCCATGACACTTCTGAAGGTGGAATCCTTATTGTTGCTGATGTGCAGGTCAAAAGCAACACAGTCTGACTTTCAGCTTCCAGGGAGACTGTGCACTACTGATAGAAAAACCATCGGATTCCTTGTAGCTAAACACCTTTGATATGAAATTGCTGGGAGGTAAAGGCCACAAAATGCCAGAGTACTATTTTGAAGCTGCTTTTTGGAGTTAGGCCTGCATTGCTAAACATGCAGGATTTTGCTTTCCCGTCTGTATATTAAAGCTACAAAAAAGATAGTTTTTCTGTTTTCACCTTCCAATAAGGTGAGCATCTTCTCTTGCATTAGGTGCACCAGATAATTGACATACTTGTACTATTATCATCAAGCTCCAAAAAAAATACCCCTTCATCACCATGGCTGTTGGGGATTTTGCCATTAAAACCAAGTATGAACTGCAGAACCAAAGCTTTTACTTCCTACCTGCCTTTCCATCAAGCCCTTCCGCATTTGAAGGCTTTAGATTCTTTCCATTATTACCCAACTTTTCCATTTATGCTTGAATTGTTTAGTAGAATGCATGACATACATATTAAACTCTTAGCACACACAGAGCATGTATATTCAATAACTATAAACCAGACCCTTTTCTGCATATGAGCTCATTGCTTATGCTTATCTGGTATATTAAAACATGCATTTCTGGGAAGCTGCAATAAAATAAAGTTTAGTAAAACATACTTCATCACAATGATAAAGAAATAAAGTTGCATCTGGACTGAAAGACCATTCTAAGTAGTAATGGAGATTATTATATCATGCCTGGTGGAACAGCCAGGGAAGTTTAAGCACAGTGTTTACCCTGAGTGTATGGATAGCATTTAAGAAAAATTAAGTCCAAATTCTTTTGGCAAGACAAGTACAATTTTGGCAGAAGTATTTTTGCTTTATGCCTTTTCTGCGCCTCCCCATAAAGCAAAACACAAGCATGCTCATAGCTGTATAGCTTCTCCTGAGTAATTCCTATAACGCCTTGGCCAACTGAAATGTACATCCTAGTCCATTACCGTATATCACACATATATATGTAAAACCACTGTCCTCCCTAAAACCCTGTCTTCTTCCTGACCCCACCAGACACACACAGCTAAGGACAGACCAAATCCACAAGCACATTACCCTGCTCTTAAATAGCACAGGGTGAAGTCTAGCTGGCTGGTAAAATTATATATCACTGCAGAGTGGCTAGAGAAGAGGCCTAGGACTGCAATAACATAGTTATAATGCTCATCACTGACCACAGTGTAATACCATTGGAAACATCCAGGTCTGACCCACACTTAGTTTATGTCATTGTAACTGTGCTGGAGTTATCACTCTGGGTTTATTCCACATTTCCAACAGGATTGTGGAGTCACGCATTCATCCTGTCTCAGTGCCCTGTTATTATTACCTAGCACTGCACATCACCTGCTGATCCTCAAATCAGATCTTTCACAAAGAAAGATTTATCTCTGATACTGTATGCAGTCTATTTTTATTAGTGCTAAGGTCTGTCCCAAGCTAGAACAGCCTATTTCTTCTCATTGTATCACTTAGAGACAGTCTTGGTTCTTTGGGGGAGCTGAACCCACTAGTACAGCTCACTAACATGCACACTGGCATTCCTTCCTGGAGAGCCCTGCTTCTCATAAAAGATATGTGAACGGCAGTTCTCAAACTGCTGGATACGGCAGTAATAAGGTGATACGTTTAAGGCATCAGCATAAGAGTCCTTTATAACTATATTGGCTGAGGTTACAGTCATGCCTTACCAAGCCTGTTGGAGTTTAACTTTCAGTATGTCTTTGCAAAACCTTGCATGTGAGTACGCTTTCTGAAGTTCAACTATGCCACTGCAGTTAGCTTTCAAAAAAAACATTCAAAGTGGCAAGTGCTTATTTGTGGCTTTGTGGTTTATTTTCATATGAATATAAGAAATCCCCAGCTAGAAATCTGAAGAATTACTTCAAACGTTTATAGATATCAGTAAACTGAAAAATTGACACATCGGTCAACAAAACTGCCTTTTCTCCCTATTTTCAGAATGACAATTTTCAACCTTTAAATTAAATAAGAAAAATTTGTCTGAACATATTTGAAGTTGTAGTTTATGCAAAAAAGTACTAAGAAAAAGAAACATGCAACAGAAAATGTCTTTTACGATAACCTGAGTAACTTCAAGCAAACATTCTGTGTTCCCAGACCTTGCAATTTGCACTTGTATGGCGATCTAAATGCATAACATGAGTATGATGTCTAGGCACCAGATTACAGCTGTACGTAAAGTCACAAAAAGAAAAAGAAGAAAGGTAAAATGAGCAATAACCTAGGAGAGCCATTGGTGTTGGCTCACTCCAAACCAGGCCACAACACAGGAAAAGCAAACTTGCTTCTGTACCCACAGTACCAGCAGTAGGCAACCCTGAGGCTGGACCCCTGCACAGCGTGGAGTGCGTCTGCAGCCAAAAAACCTTGAACAACATAAATACATGAAGATAAGTTGAAAGTTTATTCCTTTGGATGTTTCTTTTGGAAATAAAGTGTGTTTTGGGTTCTTTGAGACAAGAAAAGAGGTAGATAAATGGCCTCTGAGGTAACTGCTTGAATTCAGTTCTGGCTTTTTTTGTTGTTTTAGTTTGTTTGTGTGATCTACAGGAAAGCTTAAAGAAATGGTCATTCCCATTTTGTTTTCAAAAGCTGCCCTTGGCAGAGCATTCCCCTCAGAGCATTCCTCGGATATCAACACACCTGGGTTTACAGGGTTCTTTGCAATTAATAAATCATCCGAATAAATTATGCTGTAGGACACAATATGGAATCTTCCATCATCTCCCTCCTGCCGAAAGATAGCTCTTGGATTTAGATGGAAAGGTGTAGACCAAGCAGCAGAGTGGAAACATGAGGAACCACTTAGAATACAATTGCCATGGGCCACTACTGTGAGTGCAATTACTTTTCTTTGCTATTACTTTTCAGAGTAATAAACATTTATTTTGATCTCTATATCTTAAATAGTGATAATTATGTTTTTCCCACACACACACACAAAAAAAATTCTTTCTCCAAAGAGGAAGATGAGAAAGGAAATATTTTAATATAGCTTCAGGTAGAAAGATTCGATTTCCAGCACTGCTAGCAAGACTGGATGTCTCATGTTTCTTTTAGCATTTTCTGGATGTCATAATTGTCATCATCTCTGTTTCTACCATTAGGAAACTGTGGTAGAAATCACTTGTGCTTAATATTTTTTCCTCCTCTAACACAGATTTTTCAGCTTGCCTGCTTACAGTTCAGCTGGTGTCTTCCCGCCAGCACTGAACAAAAACAATGAGTGCCTGACAGCACAAACGTTACACTGCTTATGAAGACTGCTTTCACCGGATAGCAGTTTGGAGCAACATATTTTATCATTATTAACACATTAGCATTCTAACAAAAGATAGTTTTCTTTCTACTTCAAGAGTAACAATAACACTATCACCATAATAGTTAAAACATTATCGTAGCCTGCCAGAATCCCTTGCTCACAATCTTTAATGCTGAATTAAAATGTTCCTTCTATTATCACATACTTTACAGGTTATTTATGTTTAATTTATCTTTGGGTTCATAAACTGTAACTATACTGACACTATCCTTTCCTTTCCTCCCTACTCCTTACACTTCTGTGTGCAAGAACCATGGTTACTAGCTTCCTACCCCAACAACTAATCTTTAAGCATCTTTTGTGTTATCACTGCTAAAGTGTAGGAGAGCAGTTGTCTCCTGCATTTGCCAGTGTACTACAGAGGAGACTATGGGCTTCAGTTCTCTATGCTCCCAGCAGGCACTCGCTGGTGCACAAAATATCAGAGAAACATGACACAGGTTAGGGTATCCTTGCTGTTAGGCCTGCTAAGCATTGCTCTATTATTCCCTTTTATGAGCAAGAAGATTACAGCCTTGGTGCAATTATTGCCCCTCTTTCTGTGGCCTTAGGCAGGTGCTCCATACAGCCCAAATGCAGAAAGTAAATCACAATCATATCATCTTTTCATTTTGGAAGGGAAATACTATGTAAGTGACATGGTACTGAGGTAAGGCAGGATGGCAAAGTGGACTGTAGAGGATCCGAGCCTGACTTCCACAACTACTGCACTTTCCTCAATAACGCTTGGCAGGTTGGTCAGTGTGATGCCAAGTGCCAGCACCCGTTCATTCACTGACACTTGCCCAGCTTCTGTGTTTAGACTAAAAAGCCTCAGATACTCTCTATGCATATGTGGAGCCTCTACTACAAAAGAGACTTTGATCCTCTGATACAAATAAGACTCTGATCTTGGTTGGGGCTCATAGGTGCTAATGCTGGAGAAATAATAACAGATGGAGTATCATAGTGATATATTAATTACCATATAGAACCATATAGAGCTAATAGGGGAACGTTTCTGGGCAAAGACCTCATGAATAAACCAAATGCGAATGCATAAATAAGTAGAATGCAAACACATATGGCCATTATTAGGGCAGACATGTGAAACTTTTTTTTGCCTGTATGTTAAGCAGTCCTTGACATCTCTTTTAAAATTTATATATTTACACTGGCAAAGGAACAATCCTTTCTACCTACACTACAGAGAGAAACCTAAAACATGCTGGATAGCTTTACCATTCAGGTCTATTTTGTCTTTCTTTTCAAGTATAATCAAATTCCTTTCCATGCCTACCTGCCCATTACATTTCTGAAGAACTACGTATCGGAGTCTGAGGAAGGTATTTGAAATCACACGCTCGCACTGAAAGTGAAAAACCAAACCCAAGTAATGTCTTCCTGGAAGGAGGCATTCTAAAACTTACTGGAAAAAAAAGCAACCCAGAAATCAGGAAAATCTTGGTCCCTACAGAGATACTAGGCTTTGTAGCAGGTGTGTATTTTTCCATTATCTGTTTCATATCAGAGACTCAAGGGATGCTATTTTAAAGGTCACTTGGAGAAGCAGAAGTATGCAATACCCTCTGTAGAAGTGATAAGGATTGACAAGTTCCTATGCCAGGAAGGTACACAGTGCAGCATGAGGCCAGAGGAACTATAGCAAAAGTACCAGCATAGAGGATCCAACTCATTTAAAGTTAACAATCTCCACACACCTCAAGAAGAGAGAAGGATTACAAAAACCTCATCCCCTTGACTCCTTTTGCCTTACCTCTCTCTATCCTGGGTTTGGCATTATCATCTCAGCTCTTCAGAGACCTACTGGCTAAGATCTGGCTCCTAAACGAAAGAGCTCCCTGTGAGCAGTCTGGCTTGTTTGAAGTCCTGCAGCTCAGGCAGATGCTTATCCCAGGGGAGCTTGGTCCACAGCAGTGAGTCCCCCAGTGCTGCTGAGTCCCCCGTGCAGAAAAGCCCCTCAGATAGGCCATCCCCATCACTCACCCACTCTCTCCTAAATCGATAATGTCAAGCTCCCTCATGCTCAGGTAAGCAGTAATGCAAACACTAATATTAAAGTTTTCTTTTAAAACCAGCAAGCATTCATAGTCATACAAACACAGGGGCTAGGACTATTGTGTATTTAAGTAACGTTCATTTTGCAAGGCAGGGTTTTCCCCAGCATTCTGGAGCAGTGAACTCCTTCAATTAATTGCAAAGTATATTTTATAATATTTTTAAAAGAGAATTTCATTTAAACAGTGTAAAATAGCTGGCAGGCTACTGTTACTGGCTATTCTCAACCCTGGCAAGGGATTGCCATTATAACTGCTTAACCTGTAATGCTTGTGATTTTCCTTAAGTTTCTGCTCTCAGGCTTGACATTTTCCAAGCTTCAAATCTGCCCAGAAAGAGAACTTTTTTGAAAGCTGAAGAAACTTTGCCTTCAGTTGAGCTGTGGAGCTTTAACAAGGGTCCCTCATGCAAACCTGGTAAAACCTGCCTCACTGGAACCAAAACCAACATGCATTTTGGTGCCTATTGCTGCAATCACAATGCAGAGAAGGGGCAAAAGTATTTTTCAGCCTAAGTAAGACTGCTGGACCCAGCAGGCTGAATTCTTCCATGACATAAGCCCTCGCACCGTCCCTGAAGCCAATAGGATTACACTGCTTTACACCGAGGCTGAGTGAAGCCCACTCTCTTCCTGAGAGTGAGCAGCTCAAACTTTTTCCCCATTGCTGTCCATGTTATTTAAAGATTTGGGTTTTGTAGCTGGCAGCCTCCCCCTTTAAAGTGTTCAATCCATACAGAGTTTCCCTGTTGCGAGTTTAAAATGTTTTTGTGCCACACAGGCTGCTGGTCCCTCCACACAAGGCTGCATGAATACTCCCTGTCCCCATATATCTCCTCCTTCCCACATGCACATCCTGACTCAGGTCTTGCCTCTGTTTTTACATTCATTCCCACCATTGCACAGCCTTGGGCAGAGCAGTTGGCAACACAGAAAATGAAGTATTACTTTGTGAAGGAATGAAGAGGATGGGGGTGGAAGGCAGTACAAATGCTACGTAGGAAACTACACTCATGTAAAAGGAAAGATGGAAGGAAGAGGAACGCCATCCTCATCACAGCAGAACAAGCCTTAACGGTTCTAAGAGCTATGTGGAAGTCGAACAGAAAACAGAGTGAAACAGAAGCAGTGGGAAAGGAAGAGTTAAGAAAAAGGTCATTAGAGGTCTGAGCAGAACTGGGAATACACCTAAGACCAGATGTGGTCTCCCAGAGGAGCCAGACACTAGCCCTGTCCTGCAGACCTGCCCAAAAAGCTGCAGCTCTGCCAGACTTCACCTCAGCCTGTTGGAGGCAAGGGCAGACTACCTCTTCCCCTCCAACCTCCCATATGCTGCAGAAACCTGGCTGAAAGAGAATCTTGAGCCCTTGCTGGGTTCACCACTGAAGGAGGAGACAAGACCAAGAAAAAGCACTGGTGGGAGCATCGCATAGCTGTTGGCAACTTTTCTGGGCACCACTGTTCTGTTTTAGCAGACCAGAGAGAGAAGTACTCTGTCTTAGCATAGCTCACTGCATGAGCACCTCTAAACACAGGGCAGCTGCTCCCATTTTTCAGTACTGGAAAGGCAGGGGGACTGACAGCAAGTCTTCAAATCTGACATGATCTAAGAACAACTAGAAAGGAAATATTCCCTCTTGAGTAACAGGAATGCAGCACCTGTTTCTCTGAAATCAGAGGGATTTCTGCTGGCTCTGCTGCCAGGAGGTAGACCCTGTGCAGGGAGGGTATGGGTCTCACAGAGGTTCAGGCGTATCATTAAAAAGTGGCCAGGCTTCTATTTCTATCTCCTTTTCTCTGTACCTTTTTGGCAATGAGCTATGTTTCACAAGGAGTATCCCTTCCTCCCCTACAGTCCTCCGTGTTCTTTGCTGGGATTCTCATGCCAAGGCTTCTGGTCAGAAGCAGCCTGCAGAAAGAGCCATACAAGGTCCATCTGCCCTCGGGATGCTCTGCTTCTGGACTTCTCAAGGGTGTCCTGAAGCACCATATCCATGTGTGCTTCAGGTTGTATGAAGATTGTGGTATGTCCTCCACTGGCTCTAGTGGCCATCTCTTCTCCCCTCTCCCCAGGTCTACAGGGTCATGTCCTGGCTACCACTTCTGCAGGGTCTTTTGTCTCAAGAAAACAGATCAGGAGCCCTTCTTGTGCCAGCGGTGACTCCGGCAGGCTTTTATCAGGAGGAGATGAGTGGTTGTACACCCCACTCTCATCATCCACAACCCCCTATATAAGACATCTCAGACATCCCTCCAAAGATACTCACAACCAGATTGATAGAATTACCTGGAAAAGGTAAGAGAACAAACCTTACTGGCTCTGATTAGGTTTGCTGGCCTTAAATTCCTGAGCAGATTTATTTTTTGGGAGGTAAAAACTTCTCCCCTGGTAGTACTTGTTCAAGTGAAAATCACCACCTTGCTATGTTTATAGGAACGGACCCTTTACAGCTATTAATTATCTGCCCTTTAAACACAAGCCATCACCCAAACGTGTGTTTGCCCTGTGGGAAAAGTGTGCCTTTTTCACACCTCTCATTGTAAACCAGGCGGCAACGCGGGCTGATGACAGACAACATTGAAAACCACCTGCTCTTATTCAACAAGATGTATCACCCCGACACCCCCTTCAAACAAGCCTGCTGGGCAAATAGGAAATAAGCACTGTATGGACGTACTTATTGGAATAAAAAACCCACATCAAAATCTAAACACAAAGCAAAACCACCTTAAAAAAATTCCAAGATCATTAAAAATGATTGCTCACAATTCCCCAGCAAATTCAACCCATATTGGCAAAAAATAAAAAAATCCCTTAGTTATGCATACAGGACAGTGATCCCACTTGACACTTCGAAAAGAAACTAAGCAACAGCTGACACTGGGTTTATTGGTCTTTTGCTTGATATTCTGTTTTGAACAGTCTCCAGCTTGGGGCGAAGAACAGGATGAGCACTGTTAAAAATAATTACCTTGCTCATCCTGGACCCAGGCAATTTACTTACGGATGCAACTCTGAAGAAGAAGATGTTAATAAAGGATTAAGTATTTTCCCGCACCTGATTCTCACTTCAAACTTTCAAGAGGGATTATGTGCAAACAGCAGGAGTTCACTCAAAATTAGAATATTTATACCTGTTCTTTCCCCTTTTCCACGAAAAGCACCGGCCGTTTTGCTTGCAGAAAGATTATGGTGTCAGATTACATAACTAGGAATAAAAAATAAAGACCAATGCACCCATACCACATATCTCCTAGGACTGCCACCGAGTTCTCTTGCGTTGCAGGAGCAAACGGCGTCTTTCGAGCTGCAAAAGGGCTCAGCAGCCACCAGGTGACACGAGAAGGGAACTGCAGCAACAAGAAAGCAGAGAGACGAGAAAACAATTCCACCGGACTGGAGAACCTGAGCTCTTCTTGAAAACTCACGACGGCCACACAGGAGGGAGTGCATACAAGGAAAACACTGAGGTGCCAGTGCCCTTACCAGAAAGTGTGCATACTAGAGGAGTTGGTGCAAACTGAAAAATCCCATTCAGTACAATGAGATTGTTTTGGTAATGATAATCTGTTCTATGCTATTACTATTTTTAATTAGAATCATAGAATAGCTTAGGTTGGAAGGGACCTTTAAAGGTCACCTGTAGCAGTCCCCTGCAATGAGCAGGGACACCTTCCACTACAACATGTTGCTTACAGCCCTGTACAACACGGCCTTGGATGTTTCCAGGGATGAGGCACAAAACACCTCTCCAGACAACCTGTTCCAGAGTTTTGCCACCCTCATTGTATAAAAAATAAACCTTGTATCTAGTCTGAATCTACCATCTTTTAGTTTAGAAAGATTATACCCTTGTCCTATTGTACAGGCCCTATGAGAAAGTCTGTCCCCCTTTAAGTATTGAAAAGCCAAAACAAAGCCTCCCCAGAGCCTTCTCTTCTCTAGGCTAACCACCCCAAATCTCTCAGCCTGTCCACATAGAAGAGTTGCTCCATATTTTTTTGTGGCCCTCCTCTGGACCTGCTCTGACAGGTCCACATCTTTCCTGCGCTGAGGACTGCAGAGCTGAACAAAGCACACCAGGTGGGCTTTCATTTTGTTTGGTTGTTTTTAGTTACTCCAAGTTCTTAGATTTCTTCCCATAACTAAGGACAATTTTACCATGTTTTATGAACAAATCCTCTAGAATTCCCAAGGCTCCTAGAAATCACTGAAAAAAAGTGACTTCTTCAGATGAGTTGTCCTTATCTTAGATATTGCACTGACTGTCTCTTTGGTAACTCTTTCATATTAGCTGCACTTGCATATCCTCCGCATATCAAGGCTCCAGAGTAGAAATCCTCCACCAATTGAGAAGTTTTTTCTTTTTGTTTGCCTTAATTTTTGTGCTGGTGTTCAAGGGAGTGATTTTAGTCAAAGGAGTTAGATCTGTGGAGCCTATAAAAAAAAAGAAAATGAAAGACTGAACAGACTGAAACTCTTCAGCCTGGAAAACTGATGACCAAGGTGTATGACAAGGCTGACAAACATGAGAAAGTAGTCTGGAAAAGGTGTATAGGAATCAACTGTTTCTTCCAATACAAGAACTCAGAACTGAAGAATGAAGACAGCAGTCAAGTTAAAATCAGACAGAAAGAAATGGTTCTCTTCACAGCTGGAAACTTGAGGAACTTGTCGACAAAGGACAATGTGATGCAAAAACTCTGCATAAGATGCCAGTTAGGCAGCTAAGAAGTATTTACTGGAAGTTTGTCAATAGGCATGCAGAGGGGGTTCATGAAATCCCTTTACTGAGCAAAAGATGGGAGATTACTTAAGGCTGCTATCACATCTGTGCTTTCCCCTTTGACTTATTTTAACTCTTCTAAAGTGCCTGTTTGAAAGCATATGGTTATGGCTTTGCAGCTTAAGCTCTCCTCTGGCACATGACTTATCTTTAGATACACACAACCAAGAGTGGAACAAGAATGCCCTTCATAGCAGAGTTGCTTAAAGAAAACTACAGATCATTCGTGTTTCTAGAGTAGAAGCCAGGTCTAATGAAATGAAGTTATTAGGTTTGCATGAACTGATGTGGTCCTCTGATTCAAACATCCTGTGGTCAGTAAAAGGTGAGCTCACTGTGCAGGTGTAATATTAATTTGTGACTGTGTGTCTGCACCTAGCCCCACTTAGTCCTCTTCACAGAGAGGTCATCCCGATATTTTTTCCCCTCCTGTGCGTACTGTGAAATGGACATCTGAAGTATTGCATCACCTATACCATAGTAGCATTATTCCTTTGGACAAGAGCCATCATACCTCTTCCAGTTCTGCCCTGTGCTTGGTGGTTTCACATATTGGGGCCAAGGGCCTCAGGCTTGCAAATTCCTGACTGTGACTGGATTACAAAAATCTCTCCTTCTCCCACCCTTCAAAGTATCAGAGGTCTTAACAAAGACTCAGACTTACAGGAGGTATAAGGAGAAAGAGCACATTAATTTTTTTCTTTCTTTCCTTTTTTTCCTTTCTTCTTTTTCCCCAGCCCCCTAAACAGTGGAAGAAACAGAATTGCCAAGGCTTTTCCCTCTTCCCTTGCCAGCCTTTTTGAAGCATACTGTATGGAACATTAACTTGAGAGGAACTCAGGGAGATGCTTTGCTTAAGCAGGTTCTCTTGATCCTGAACCTGGGAACATTTGAGTTAATGGGAAGTAGTTAACACCTAGGCTTGATGAAGTGATTGTGGCAGTTTATACTGCCAGCATAAAGGAAGCTTGTGCAATCTCCGGGACAGTTACACTCCTATCAAGGTGGAATAATGTATGGGCTCAAACTACTCAGATTTCCTCAATGGAAGGAAAGAAGTCTTTGTTATATTCAGAGTAACAAGAGCAAAAATTTAACCAGGTTTTTTATTAGCTGTAGAATCTTCAGACATGGAACTGTTGGAACAAGTCCAGAGGAGGGCCATGAGGAAGATCAGAGGGTTGGAGCACCTCCCGCATGAAGGTAGGCTGAGAAAGTTGGAACTGTTAAGCCTGGAGAAGAGAAGGCTGCGTGGAGACCTCATAGCATCCTTCCAATATCTCAAGGGTGCCTATAGGGATGCTGGGGAGGGACTCTTCATTAGGGACTGTAGTGAGAGGACAAGGGGTAATGGGTTCAAACTTAAACAGGGGAAGTTTAGATTGGATATAAGGAAGAAGTTCTTAACTGTAAGGGTGGTGAGGCACTGGAATGGGTTGCCCGGGAAAGCTGTGAGTTGTGAATGCTCCATCCCTAGTGGTGTTCAAAGCCAGGTTGGACAGAGCCTTGGGTGACATGGCTTAGTGTGAGGTGTCCCAGCCCCTGGCAGGGGGGTTGGAACTAGATGATCTTAAGGTCCTTTCCAACCCTAACTATTCTATGATTCGATGATATTACCCAGTACTTTGTTTAACCACTCACTGTCAGCTGAAACATCTAGTGCTATGTAGTTTGGTAGCAGCATGAGGAATACTTAGCCAAGTATATTGATGCCTTCTTCCCCTCTTCCTTGTGTTGATTTTTATGCCACTTTTGACAGGTCTCAGTCTTTATGTAACTCGTTTGTCAGACTAAGGCAGCTTTCACCAGGTTATTCAGGGCATCTCATGGGGCTTAAAAGAAGTTTGTAAAAGCATGTTAGACAAGCTAAACCAAAATTCCTTTGCAGCTGCAAATTTTATTAGGCCATTTCTCATGCCATAAAAATGCAGAAGTGATTGCTATTATTGTTTCTTCTATTTAAAATGCAAGATGAAAAGCAAGATGTCTAAACTTGCTTATGAAACAGGGTAAAGAAGTAATAGTTGAATTCAATTTATGAAGAAAGTGGGAGATTCATTGCCACTGAAAGAGCTAAGATCAAGTAACTGCGTGTGCCTGCTAAATAGAGTGGCTGAAATTCTGCACCATAGCACAACACTATTGATTGAGAGAATTTGGTCCAAGTACTGCATAAACTTAAACAGGCAAGGAATATACTACTGGCTCTGAAAGACATGATTTCAGATGGGGTGTTTGCAGAGGTGCAGTGCTGTCTATCAACAACGTCCAAATAATAGAAAAAAGTCACAGCTTTTACAGGGTTGATGGAAAAACTGAATCCACAAATTCAGTGGGCGTTGAACTTCCAGGATAGTAACAGGTTTGTAGGAGTCACTAAATGACAAGTAGACCTGCTCCTTCTTAGAGACTTTACCCAAACAGAAAATAAAAGCAAAAGCATTTCAAAGGTGAATACTCACTGGAGGCAGGAAATTTTCCTCCAGCTATATTACCAAGGCAAGACAATTTTACATTTTGCAACTTGCATGGCAAGTGAAGGCAATTTGTTTCTGAGATGCTGTCAAGCCAGAGGATCTGAGAGTAAAACAGTGATGACAGATGTGGAACTGCCCTTCCTGGTTATCTTCCCTCAGGAAATCTGAGGCAATTTGTAGGGAGGTATAAAAAAGGTGCCCTCTAGCTTGTAGACGACAGCTTCTGTAGATTGCTGTCTTTTCCTTTTCACATAGTCAGTATGGATTGGCTCAGGATCAAAGGAGGATGAATCTTACAAGGTTAGAACCATGCAGTTACCATCTCTGAGCTGCCTATAATATTCACCAATGGCTATAAATAAGGCTTAAAAATAACTTCAAGCTATGTTTGTTGGCCTCTTGATTTTGAGAGAAATTAGTCACTGGCATAGATCAACAGTGCAAGAAATTCACTTGTCTTCCTGTCTCCAAAATCCAAAGCTCTTCCTGTCTTTCAGGCTGCTGGGAAGTAGCAGTATCTGCCATAGACTCTGTACATTGCGTTCAACTCAATAGTTTTTTCAAACACTTCTAATACAGAGTAAAAAATGCAACAAGAACTGAGAGTGGAAGGAGAAACTCTATAGCAGCCTTATTGTGTTGCAGTTCCCTTCCAATAAAAACCAGCCACACTCTGCATGGCAAATTGCTTCTTTCTAGCAAAGCATTAAACCAAACACAGAGAACTGAAATGCCAAAATTGCTGTACTTCAGGCTGAGAAATAACAAAAGTGCACAAAGTCCCTCCAATTTCTGTCAGAGGCTGAAATAATGAAGCAGGCTGTATGATGCCCCCTTCTTATACAATGGAAGGAGAAGACAGACTATGGAAAGCCAATTTCTGAGCATTAAGCCCATCATTTTGCTGACTGCTTGGTACACGATGTTTGCCAATCCTGTGCTTAGAGGTCTGCCTGCACTGTAAGCTGTTCATCTTCAGTTCATGTTCAGTATACAATACCATCACATGCATTTCTTGCTTCAAGTGCTTCTGATGACTTTGAAAAGAATTGGTCTTACTGAAATAGGAAAAGTTAATGCTTTATATCCTTTGTCATTGGTGGCAGGCATACAGAATGACACTTCTGGAGAGAAATGAACGGTTAAATGGCTGTTTATATCTGTAAAACACTCACAAATTTTTCTGGGCAGGAGAATAGAACAATGAGAAGGGTAGGGGAACGGGCTGAAATGCCCTCTCAAACAAGTCTTCAAAGCACTGATTACCAGTTACACTTTAGGTGCCCAAGACAGCATCATTTAAAAAGTGGCACTCAACTCCAAACCCATGGAAGCTTGCAATATCCAGTTAAGTTAAATTTGTAGCTTGAATTAAGTAACAGTTGGCAGGCTGGGAGACATCAGTCAGTACATGTGGCCAATCCTTACTACCCAATCCAGCCTGAAGAAATCTAACCCAGTTGATTTCTTCTCCCCCAAAAATCACTCACTGTGGAAGTCAGCTCTCAGAAGACTTTACTGATGCAATCTGTTTGCACTCTGAGGAGGAACAAATCTGCTTTTGCTGCTTGTCACTAGTAATGATTTTTTTTCTCAAAGACAGAGTACAGTCCTCTAACGTGGGTGAGTTCTAATGCAGAAAAATCAAATTCTTTAAGAGCTGGCTTCTTATTCCAGATCATCTTTTCCACTTCTCTACTCCTTTCTACATATAAAATGGCCGACTCTCACTCTTATTCAGCTTGAGCCATGTAAATATGCATACAAGTAGGAAAAAGCAAGAAGCAAGAACAGTTACGAAATAAGAGGAGGAATTAAGCGAAAGCAACTGAAGTAGTAAGATTATTTCTGATTTGGAAAGCGATGATAAAGTTTTGTTAAGGCTCATGAAGGAAGGAGAAGGACAAGGGCATGGGAAGTCAATTATCTTGAGCTGTGGAAAAGGAAGTCTATTTTGGCAAGTATGTTTTGGTAGATAGCAAGGGACAATGTGATAAGCTGTGGAGGCAGAGAGATTATTTTAGTCTGGTAGGAAAGATCTTGCTTGGCATGGCCACAGTTTAACAGTGGATGAGTAGGAGGTCACAGAATATATTAATCTGAAGTTTTTGAGACTGTTCCTGCAGTGACATCGACCTGTTCCAGCCTAATGCCTTTTTCTGCAATTTAGTTCTTCTGTACTTAAGGGGAGCACAGCCATCTACTCTCTCTAGTTGCCAGGGTCTATGAATCCCCACAAGGACTTTGAAGTTTGTACCAAGTTGTGACTGTCTATCTCTGAACACAACTCTGGACAAGAATTTTTCAGAAAAGAGCTTGGACTCTGATAGCACAGTATGGATGGCAACAACAGGTCCAAGGTAGGACTTGAATGCTTCTACTGAATGGATTTGCCTGACGAGGGTTTCTGTATTAGCTTCCCAACAAGTATGCATGAAGTTGCTGAGAACCAGGACATAAATGCATCCACAGTTTTCTGGATGTCTGATCGCCCAATTCAGCAATAGCAGAAGGCAAATGTTGATGCCCAGTATTACTAGAAAAGTTAGATGGAGTAGGGATGAGCAGGGGAAAGTTGCCCAGAAGACTTGAAGTCCCAGGAAAAAGTTTGAAAGTGATAAGACTTTCCATGGGGTATCATATTTATGCGATGAGTTACCAATTTATTATATGTCATACTCCAAACCACTGAATTAAAACTCTTCTAATGCAGTGTAGATGGTGGAAGAGGGGAAAATTTAGCTGCACTTCTTGGGACCACAGACTCTCTAATGAAACTTTCATTACTTCCTGCTTCAAAGCAGCATGTCAATAGCATATGTAAATAATTTCTGGGAGCTTTAATTCAACCGTTCCCTGTTTAATCTAATCTAATCTAATCTAATCTAATCTAATCTAATCTAATACCAATGCAAAGGCTCTCTCAGAAGAAGTTATTATAAGCAAGCCTTAATCAGGTATGTAATTTGTCAATGGCTTTTGAAACAAATCTGAGAGCTGCCTCTCACTCTGAATGTCCCTTTGGCATAAAAGCTTTCAAAACCTGCATTCTGTGAACACATGGAAACAAAGATCAGAAGAATACTTTGATGCCGTTACAGGCAGTTGAGCAAGGCAGAAAAACAAAAAATGAAACTAAATCAACAGGGGAGCCGATGCCACACAGGCTGTGTTCTGTGCAGCCTGCAAGGCTCCTCAGCCATACACACCAAAAAAGCCAATTATACCAAGCCACAGCAGGGCATTAAAAACATCAAGCATATCAGCAGCACTGCTAATTCTGAATTAGATATAGCACAACTCAGTCTTTCATAGTTAATAAAAAGAAAGCCTGAGAAATGATCATGTCTTCTCTAGCAACATTTGTGCAATCCTGGTGCTGCCAGCAGGCGTTCAGAACTGAACTTTGGAAGTCCACCACCCTTCCCCTCAGAAAGAGGAAAACATCTGAAGGCTGGTGATTGAGCCATAAATTAACAGCAAAATACTCATCTCTGATATTTCCCAGCTGGATTTTTATAGATGTGTCCTATATCTATACCTTGTATATAATAGAGCCTCTAATACTATAACAACCCTCTCTAGTGAAATATTCAGGTGCTGCAGAGTTCATCTCAGCTCCCTAACAAGATCGGCAAATGCAATCCCTATTGATTTTGTGATATTGCTGAAAAAGAGAGAAGCCTGTTCAGTTTGAACAGCAGACATCAGAACTCCACCTTTGCACACACAAACCAAGAGACATGCTAGATCATACTCCAGCTCTCTTCTGATTCACGTATCCAAGTTCTCCTTATGGGACCATTCCAACAGTACATTTCTCCTTGGTATAACACCATAGACACAACCCAAGCAATTTTTCCAAAGTCAAACAGCAAACCTGAGGCCATCTGTAGACCGAGCCACAGATCACGCTCTACTGCTTTCACCACTGGACCCTGTGTCCTCCAATACAGAAAGTCGCAGCAGTGATCCACTTCAATTTGAGTTTGCCCAGTTTAATGCACAATAAAAGCTAAGTAGAGCTTAGATAGATTTTTTAATGCAGTGAGTCCTTATTACAGGCCTTCTGCACAATTACCACAGCAGCACACAGCGCAACTTTGAGTGCAGAGGCTCCCAACTCATTTTCTCATCACAGCTACAGCTACGATGGTCATTCCTGGTTTGAAATTGCATATATTGAAAAGCAACCTGTTATGAAAATACTCAAGTCAGAGCAAGACTTTTGGATATTTTGTTTTACAGCCGTCTTGCACTTCTTCTTTTTCCCTCTTTATAGAACCAGGGAAAGAGACTCAGCACAGGATCTGCGCATCTGTACTATATCTGTAGTATTATTGGTTTAAGAACATAAACCAAAATACTGGGAACCATATTAATTCAAATATATTGGACATACAGATTCCACTATGTTTTTTTTAAACCAGTAATATCCAGTCATAAAAAACCTATCCCTAAACACAGGGGCAACCCTTCCGATTAGAAAGCTACAAGGACTTCTACAATTGTCTCAGCTTGCTCTAGTTCACATGTTTAGTTTCTCAACTTTATATTACGTTAAAATAATTTGGTCAATATTTTTCTTATCTTTACTTACAATGCAGAAACTGGAAGACAGTTCAACTAACATGCTCCTTTTCCCAGCCCTTAACTTTCTGCATGGAAATCTGCAGGTTTGGAAGTATCTGTGAGGACCATCCCTGCTGCAGAGTTGCTGCTAGAAGATCTGGTTTATGACATGCATTCAGAGGATTCCCAACTCAGATATGAGAGGTCTCCCAACTCAGGTATGAGGTGCAGTCCTGAATCTCTTTCTGTATCAGCACAGCTGGACTGTCTTCAGCAGTATAATGAACCTAGATATTAAATCCAAAATACTAACATAAACAGCTATAGTCTTTCTAGCCTTATGTGACACAACAAGAAATTTCTCAGCATTGCACAGTTACACTGCAGGCCTCACCAGGGCAAAGATACAGAAAATATTGCTAACAAAACTTGCCCAAACCACGGTGCTTAATTTTTAGACTAGAACTCCACATATCTTTTAAGTCCCCATAAGGCAGATTGGTGGGAGTTCTTAAGTTTATCTGGGCATGCTTTAGTAGCCTAAAAGAACACATGTAGCACCATTTAAGATAGCAAAGATGCACACACTCGGCTGGCAGACATAACACAATAGCAACTGGAGAACCTTGTCCTTTGAGTACTGCAGCTGAAGCCAGGCAGGACACTTTATGCATGTTTTGGATGGAGGCAAACTCTTAAGCTTTTAGTACCAGCAGTTTTAATTTGTTTCTGTGACTATACTGAGCTACACATCATTCACTGACTTCTTTAAAGGCAGTTCTGCTTTGTTTTCTATCTGCCTTTTTATACTGCTCCATGTTCCCTGCATCCTCAATGTCTATTGTAAAATCATGGTTGGAGGGGAATGTCTGTAGGAAAGGGGGGTACCATACAATACCCATGCCAAGTTAGTAATTTAATAATGAACTGTGACATCCTATTGCTACCAGAGCCTCAAGCATTTTAGAAACAGTGCCAATACCAAGGTCACTTGGAAGAGCTGGCCACAAGCGAGTCTGTCTTTTAGAATTGTCCTAACAAAAATCTTGGCTATGGTCGAAATGGTGGTGGTAAGAGTTAGCCAGTACATTCAAGCCTGTTACCTCATACTATTGACAGCTGGTCTTTCAGGTGTCTGGAGAAAACCATAAAACAAAAACACTTGTAAAAAAGGTTGATATGCTATCAACCCCTTTTTCCTTTACAGTTAACAAGGAGATCAATAGAATGTGGGAGAGCACACATGAGAGATGACTTACGGGAAGATGCCAAAAAAACTAGTACTGAATATGCTGCTACCATTCAACGACCATGGTACTATAGCTTGGGTCAGCAGAGCTCAAAGCCTGCAGCATCAATCGCCAGGCAAGAAGCACAGTGCTAAATTCAAGGCTTGCATTTCAGTTTAAAATTTTACACATTATTCACAAAGGAAAACAAAAGCAACACAGGGTCTCCCAGGAGGTACACAAAATCTGTAAAAACAAAAAAAAAAAAAAAAAAAAGAAAAAAAAAGGAAGAAGAAGCTGCCTGTATTCTTAAAAACCAATAAAGAAACTCTTCAATGCAAGAAGAGAATCAGCTCAGTTTTTGCAGATTTCTTAATGGAGTAGCAGGTCACGCTCTGCAATGCCCAGAGCACTACAGAGAAAACAACAGTTGCTTAGTTGCTTTTAAGTTTGACCTGTGGACATGCAGGGGAAAACATCAGCGGAAATGTTGTACTCCTGTTTAACAACAGAAAGCGAGAAATTGAGGTGACCAACTTGCATCAGCTGGAGCCGCTGCAGTACCTTTTGCAGTGAAACAACTTCTCTCCTGCCTTTAAATAGTTCCGTCACCTTGGTATGATTATTGGATGCTACAAATAACAAACTGACATCATATGTAACACAGGAAATCATAGAGAAGGGGACAAATAGAGATTTTCAAAGCAAAAGAAATACTAACAGATTGTACAGACTAGCTTCTGTGTGACAAGCCAATGAAAACGCCTTTAACAAACCAGAGCCCCAATTGAAAAACATAGTTCATGTACTAACCTGAAAACTTTGAGTAAAGTTTAGTATACACACTGATTTTTTTAAACATTAACTGTATCTATTTGGATAAAAGCTGATCAGAAGTTTTTTACACTTAGTTTCATGGATAATTGTAATTTTGTCAAAAGCAAAGCATTTGATAAACATATAGACTGTAACAAAACCCAGTGCTTTGAGAATGTTTAGGTTTTAAGTCTCAAATGTCATTTTAGCTTTTTTTTTTGTTTTTTTGTGTATTTCTCATCTGATCTCATAATTTTTGTATTTGGCTTGCTGAGTTCTCCTGTGGATGTAGGTATAATAGCTGTCTGCATTCCCTGCTAGGTATGCTGTTTTGCCTACACTTGCTGTACCATGGTTTTCAGCTGTATCCACTCACTTCATTTTGCTGTCCCACCATCCTCATCTGACCTTTAACACTCTCTAAAAAGGCAGCAGTTTGCCAGATGTAATACATCTCGTATCTCTAACAAAGTTACACATATCACAGTGATACCACTGCAATCCCTTAATTAATTCCTTAAGGGCATCCTAGTAATGCCCTTAAGGAATTAATAACTCCATATTGGTCTTTACAAGACATATAGCAAGAAGCTGTGTCTTCAGGCTCAAGATAACGATCACTCCACAGTTCATAAACCTTGCTTTGCTTGTGAGTGGTATAGAACTGATGATTCCACTAAGAGCAGATAATGCTGCACTTATACTGGCTTACAAGTGTACCCAAGGGCATGGCCCACAGCTACGGTTCTCACCAAACACCTAGGCTGGGGGGCTGCAGAGCATGTCCCAAATCCTCATCATCCTGTGCAGCCAGCTTTCCTCCCCTTTGCAACTGAGGTACAAAGAAAGGTTGGTTGCTTCGCACCATCCATCCCACCGTGGGAACAAAATGTGGCTAAGGACTCACCCAGGCTTGAGAGTGCAGAAACAGTCACTGAGGTCAGATATAGCCTATGCAATTACTGTGCCAAAGGTGCATATATATTTGCACGAAAGAGCAGAATTTAAGTTATGTAAGTTACCCTGATGATGCTGTGTCTTTCTGCGTGTTTGGTTTTGCAGGATTGCTTATAAGATGGAAGAAACAGCAAAGAATGAAAGATGTACTCATGTGATATAGTCTGTAGAAAAGAAAAGGGAGATATGGGCTGACAATAACTGATGCTGAACGCTTTCGTACCAGGTATAATCTCATACAGCCACAGTGATGAATGTCATATTCCACTGCAAGAGTATACCAAGAGGCTGACAAAGGTGGGTGTTCAACAGCAAAAATCACAAAGCACTGGATGAATCTGTGCCAATGGCCACAAAGTCTGTAGCAGCCAGGCTTTCTTCATTGCAAGAGGTGACAGCTATACTTTGTGATGCAATCTGCTCTAATAGGCTTTATAGCAAGTTCAGTTTTAAATTCTCCCAGTTTAGTCCATTTATCACCATGTGACTTCATCCAAAAAGAATCCAAAAGCACACATCCAGCATTTGTTTTTGGTGTAATTCTTGTCCCTTGATTTTTTTTCCACTTCTAGAAGTTGCCAGCTAAGTGAATACTTGCAGTGTTTCTGTTCCATAAACGGTTTCACGCTTAGCAGCAGGCACCAAAAAGGTTCAGTTCTTGCTCTGATCCTGTGTTTATACTGAGCTGGAGGTGGTTTTAAACCATCTTCCATATTTGGGTTCTACTCAAAGCTGAGTGACCTAAGGGCAATCTACTGATGCTCCATCTCCTACTTCTACAGTGAGGCCCTTTTGAGCCTCGAGCAAGTAAAGAATAGCCATAATACACCTTCTCTCCGCCCTGTAAGAATTACTGCAGAAACTCTGTCCAGTGTACAGACAGGATCTCTGCCCTATGCCTGCACAGTTAGCCACAAAGCAGCTTTACCATGACTGACAAGCCCAGGAAATATGAATGCACAGAGGGAAAAGCCTATTTCCCCTTCCATGCTTTTTGGATAATGGGCTGAATTGCCCGAAAAATGAAAGTGTCCCCTGAGGCCCCTAGGACTTGGAGGCATCTATAAGACTGCTCAGACTCATCACCATGCTAAAGGAATACCCTGATTCAGCGGGCTGCGTGTTTGCCTTTTGTTATGTGTCAGTAATACTGTTCACACAACTGTGCCAAGCGGACAGGGGTAGACCAACTGCATCACCAGCCCACTGTCCTGGCAGCCTCATGGAAACAAGGGGTTGGGCTTCAAAAGGTTATGCCAATGAGCAGCATTAATGGACACTTAGAAAAAAAATAAGGAGAGGGGCCGCTTGAGGCACCTAAAGCTGTGAATAATGACAAAAGAAGAAGGGATTTCTGGTTAATCAACATCAAGGTCATAGTCTTGTGGAATAAATTTCATATACAGCGAATAACTCACACAGGGTGATGGCATGTTTAGCATCAACTCTTGGCAAAGATTTGTTTGCTTAATGACTTTTCTCTTTTTTTTTCTTCAGCCCAGCCACCTTTGACTGGAAAGAGCTTGTTAAAAGAGCTAAGTGTCACTGAAAATGTGCTGTTAATCCTACTCATCAACAAAAGTTAACCATGAAGTGATAATAAAGAGCAAAAAGAAAAGACGTGGCTCCAATCAGGATTATGCTTGGTAAGTGCAGAGACCCCCACGCCTCTGTAACAGGCGGCTCTCATACTGTTTCTCCAAATATATGTCACCATCCCTGATTTTGCAAAAGTGCTTTGAAGTTCGTTTGCAGACGGATACACTGTACTTTTACTTTGGCTTGTACAAACAAAGAGAGGCATTTTGGTTTGCTAGGCAAATGCTGTCAGATGTTTTATGTGCAGCAATGAAAATTAAGTAAATCTTTGATATTACAAGTCTTCCTTGCTTGAAACAAGCTTGGCTCAGCTACCGGTGGATGCAAAGAAAAAACACGCAGTTTGTTTTCTAGATAAAGAAGTTTGCAGATGTCCATAATGTTTTGAAGATCTCAGCATTCACTGACTTTAATGATCTCTGTGGAAGCTACTGGGAGGTGAGAACTGGGGAAACGAGCACATTAAACTGGCCTTGAGCTCTTCCCTGATTCTGACCTTTCCTGCACACATCCCTCCTAAATCATCTCACTGATCAACATAATTAAGTTATGGGCAACTATTCTTCTCTCAAAGTGAAGTTTGCTGCTTCAGTTTCATGCTGATGGAGTATGTGAGCCTTCAAAAGCTTGCTTGTTCCTCCAAATGAGCGAGTTCAAACAAACCCAATGAAACTTCACATCTAAGAAAAGTTACCACTCCCCTACGAATGCTAACCTCCCTTTCCCCAAGGAAAAGCACCTTGCAATCTCCTCTTTCTATATATTCATTTCAAGAACAAGCAGTAACATCCTCAGGATGCCTGAAAAAATTCCAAAAGTAACCTTTGCAAAATTGCAGGTTTTAGCCTTGAAAGGAGTAAGTTTTTCATAGGTATACCAATAGCAACTTTTTAAAGTTCTTCTACTAAAAGCAGTAACAGAATAAGCCTGAGGATCACTGCAACAGAGATTTCCTTTTTCAAAACCTAATTTTTTCAATTAATGATTTTGCTGAAGCAAACAGTTTCAGACTTCCTTTTTTTTTGCTTATAAGATATTATAAATTAATATAGATAAGTATATTTACATATATTATAGATAAACCTATGTATAAGATAGTTTAGATAGATACAAAAGACCCTTAGCCTCAATCTCTAATGTCGGAAGGTCATTCGGAGTTTTGCTGTACTTTTGTAATGTTTATGGGAAAAGGAGTGCTTTTTTTAGCCATTTCTGTTGTGTTTTCCTTGAGTGATGAGTATAATCCAGTTCCTTAACATCTTGGAAATGGCAGTATAGCTACATACGTATGATGGTTGTGCAGGCTTTTAGATTTTTGTTTTTTTCAGGGTTGGAGTAATTTTGAGACACCTTTACAGACCCACTAACATTCTGGTTTACTTTCAGTTTTTATACTGGCTGCTGTTTACTCCATCACTTAAAGACAGTGAAGCAAATACAGCAATTTCTTTCTAGAAGAGTGCAGCAGCTTCGCATGCTCTGTGGTTTCAAAATATTTGGGAGAAACACGTGCAAGGTTTGTGAATTGTTTCGGAGCTTTGCCTCCAAGGTGAAATGGAATTCATGAAGCTCCAGTTTGGTCCCGTGGGGCTTCCTCTTTCGAAGCTCTCAGAGCTTCCACAGCTCCTCAGTTTTAGAAGCCTACAAAATAGTTCGGAGTTTTACAAGCCCTGCACATGGTTTAACAGACTTCCTACACTACTGTTTTAAAGATATTATTTCTGTTCTTGAGAGCATGAAAAGGTCAATTTTTAAACCTCCCTGTTGCTGTTCAAATCAAGCAGAGATTTCATTTGGGTGCCTGTAGGCGTGTTTGACCATTGCCCAGAAGCATCCATCATTAACATAACCACAGCTAGCACTATTGGAAATTAATAATATCTGAGACTCCAGCAACAAAATCTGGAAAGAGTACAACCAAGAATGTAAAGCAACAATAATTCAACTTGTTATAAGTACAACAGCTGAGATCTCTGTTCTTTGCATTGGCTTTTCAGTGCAATCCCATACAGAGTCCAGTTTTAATGTCTATATTCCTGTTCTGCAGTCATCATGCAGGTGGTCCTGTCTCACTGAGCAGTGTTTCACAGGCACATCCTACTAGAGTCATCATATTGCTAACAAATAAAGTGGGCTCTGTCAGCATTTGGGATAGGATTAGAGAAATTATCTCAAAAAAAGGATCCAACTAAAATAATTAATCCTTCTCCATCCCCTTACAAATAATTCTAGTCTGCACTGTTTCCAATAATAAATGCAAAGCTCTTCCTGAATTTTCACAACCTTCAATAAATTATATACACATATAAAAACTTCAGTAAATGAGCTCTTGTGCTTCTGTAGTTGCATTAGAGAAGACAAAAAGGATGGAAGACAGGATTATTTCTTTTTTAAGCTTGTAGAAAAGGTTAAGTTAATCAATGAAGTGGAAGCAATACGAGTATTTCCACAGAAATACAATGACCTCAAGATCTGGGATGAGAACCAGCTGGGTTTGGATTTTGACTTTCCTACAAACACTTATTCCAAAGCAAAACAGCAACAGCATTGGAAAAGCTTCATTTCACACTTCAAATAAAGATGCCACTCTTTTTTCTTTCTTTATAGGCTGCATGCTATCCCTTAGCACATCAGTCTTCTCAAAAGGTCAGAATAAACAGTTATTACACACACGGATTATTAGCCTCTGACTTTCATCTGAAATGATGAACAATGAAGAGCAGGAGAACCCTGGCAAAGGGCTATACACACTCAATTTCAAAAGGAAATTATGCTCTTGGCATAATTTCAGTAGTTCTGTATGTTCTAACATCATTCTTACAGTTTCGCCATTCATGAAACAATTCAAAAATCTTAAAAATATAATTAATGAAATCACTCATCACCACTTTATCATCTCATCTTTTCACTTACTAAAACTGTATGTATATGTGTACACCCCCTCAAATGTCCTTTTGCATGTGAGTATAGGTTCATCCTTATTGTTTTACGTTTGAATATATATTGCTTTTAAATTCTAACATAGATGTGACTGAGAGGGTCTCTTGTAGCAGAGAAATTAGATTGCGAAGTCAAGTGAGAAATCCAGAAAATATAAAAACATTAAAATAGCATTTTCTATTCAAGGGTGCAGAGTTTGCTTTTCTCTTTTTTGCTACAAACTTGGAGCAACTTTACTTAAGCTGATGAAGCTTAAGCAGTTTTAAAACATGGAACAGTCAGGATAACATGCCTCTTCTTCCTAGAAAGCAAGAATCAACATTTTAAAACACAAGTCTTTCTTTTCAGTGGTTCTGAGCATTTGTAGGTCTCTTGAATTCAGATGGACTGTCAGAGCTTAATAATCATGAGTATCACGAAAAACATGTTTAAAGTAGGCTAAATCCTCCTTTCATGAACTTGAGATGTACTGAGTACTCCTGGTTTCTGTAGAAACCTGTGGCAGCTCCAAGGTAATTATCATCTCACTTCTCTATTCCGGCACTTATTAGGAGGGGAGTTATTCACTTTCTTCTGTAACTTCTCGTTGTTCCCAAGAATTACAAAGTAAAAAAGGACATATGAAATCAGGACATCACCTTGGTTGCACTTACAAAGAACTCCCCCAAAGCTGTCTGATCAAAGAGCAGATTTCATTTCTACAGTTACAGCTAGGATCCACAAAATTCTTCCATGAGTTTTCCATGTGCAGCCAACTGCTGACCCAAAATACCCAGCTGCATTCTGGTACACATCACAAAGAAGTTAAACTGAAGGAAGGATGCAGACTTCCCCGGTGCTCTTCAGAGACATAGCTAAGGACTTGACTTTTATGCTGCAATTCTTCAAGTAGTAGAATCAAATAAAACCCTCTACACCTTGGCAGCAGCACCAAAGCATGTACTTCTTAGTTTAGAGAGAGTATGCAGGGTGGACTTTATCACCACATGCTGTTCAGCAGGAATAAAGTAGGTCATTCTTCCTGCTCATCCATCTCTCTCTCATCAGATGTTTCTGCCAGGAAATACTTAAAGGGAGAACAGCTTTGCATGCACACATGAAATGGCCTTTAAGCATGCATTTATACAGAATCATTTTTGCATGTAACAGACTGAATTGTCCCTACAGCTACTGAAACATGCAGGCAAATCTTACAGGTATTTTGCTACTCATGCCTTTCATGTTATTGCCAGTGTTGGTTAAATAGCTCACAAGGCACTGCAGAAATTCAGGACAGTTAGAGAGTAAATTACTATTTGATAATAGTGAGTGGTAGTCATCTCATGACAAAGCTGGGTCACTTCACAATGTACAGTAAGTAATTTGCACTTTAGCAATCCACTGCAACACCAAGACTCAAAGGGCTTTGCTCTCCTGCTCTTAATACCCTTCATATCATTAAGTCAAACATTCACATAAGGTATTTAGGACCTGCTTGCCAGACTGCAAAGGTAGATGTTGGTTTTGGCTCTTTCAACAGAACTAAGCCCTGAAGTGAAGCCAAGACCTGGAATCATTTGCCTTAGCTGAAACAAAAATAAACATACTCTGTACTGTATACACTTCTGAGGTAATTACTGCCATTAGATCACAGCATGGAAACGAATTTTAGACCACGCAAAGAGACAGAATACAAAAAACCCCTATGTTAAAATCATGTTAAATGTCTCATTATAACATGCCCAAGCAAGGAGGGCTCAGCTGAAAGAAAGAACTTTAGCTCCAACCCATCTTGTCAGACCCAGCCACTGCAATGCACATGGTGAAGTTAAACTGTCTCTTGGCAGGGGATGACCCACAGGCCCAGCAGGAATGGGTCAGCTTCCTCATTGGAGGTAATATTGCCTCTAGAAAAATAGACATTGTGTTCCTTTAGCATTGCTTAAAGTGTATATTGCATCCACCAAGCGTTTCCCTCTCTGCATTCTTAAATTTCTATTAACTACCTGTCTCCACTGCCACATGTACACTTCCCAGCTAAGCACCACCCAGTCAAATCTCATTTCATCCAGTTAACTCCCCCAGACCTCAACATCTCAAAGAGGGACACCTTCGTTTCTTTGTAAAAATCACTGGAAAAGGACATGATATACCGAGAGGGCAAGCAGATTCCAAGCTCTCAATCAGTTTGGTAGCCCATCACAGAAGCTTTCCTGCAATGTCATGGCACCTCCCCATTTCAACCCAGTTCAATGTTGTCAAGGAGTCAAAAGCCATGCTGCTCTCCTGCAGCCAGCAAAGGCTGTTGGTTCTCAAGGCCCTGTAGAATATCTATAGGAACTGGTGACAGATCTGGGCTCTGACTGCCCAAAGAGGAATCCTTCCTGCACTGGGACTTTCCTCTGAGCCTTCTGTTGACCACATCGCATACCGGTGGCAGCAGTCTGAACTTCACACCAGTACACCACTAGAACCATGCGTAGTCCTGTCTCTTCAAGTCACACTTCTGCAACAACTCTGTCATACAATCACATTTGTGAATTGTTGCACCATTCTACTCTTTGAAGGCAATAAGCAACAGAAAACCCTTCTCTGGGGTCATGCATGATGCACTGGGGAGCGGAAGAGATTTATGTTCGAGACTTGGTTGCCGTAAATACCATGCATGGCCACATCAGAGAGACTGGGACACTGTTAGCTGTGTTTGCCTTTCCCTGACCTTACTGTTACTTTGAAGACATCACAGGCTGCTGCTCACAGTGGCTTCAAGGTCCTTTGTTAAACTTACTGCCATTGACTCAGTGACAATGGCACGATGTCTTTAACTTCTGATTCAGAAAACAGTCATTCAAATAAAGGATACACTGACAGCCCATTAACTACAGCAAAGATTGTTGTTGCTGCCACAGTTTCAGAGAGACCTATTTAAAAATAGATTAGGATTTTGAAAACCACTCAGCTTATTCTGCCTTTTTTCCCCTCTTCCCTTCAAGACAAGTTACCAAACCAAACCTGGCATTTGCTTCCTCCCTGATCTAGTTACAACTTCATTATAGCAATATAGGCCAGCAGCAAGTAACTTATTAAATAAATGCCATTTAAGTGCTTCTACCTGGATAGCCGATTCAGATAACAGAGATAGAAAGAAGGAAGGGGCTGGCCTGGCTCTGTCCACTGTCTGCCTTCACTAGGAGCAGCAGGCCATACCAGCTAACCAAGCAAGGGTGAGCAGCATCTCCCAGTGCTGCAACAAGAGGAAAACTGATACAGCCCTTTCTAGGCTACGCCAGCTCTTTACAACAATCACAAAAAGTCTTCATTCTAATTACTCAATCTTGGTCCTGTGCACTTTGACAGATGTAGTTTTGTCGAAGATTCATTTACTTTTTTTTACTTTCTCAACATAACCAGCTTTCAACCCCTAAAATTATTTTAATCCCCCATCCAATGTGACATCAACACCCAGACAGCTGCCCTGCTTGCAGAAGGAAGAGGGCAAAAGACTCAGCATAGACAGTTTGACCCTTACAGCATGCCACCAGAAGGGTGTTGCTGGCTTGGTGCTTAGGAAAATAGATGTTTCTTTTACTCACCAGAAGAAAAATACCCAACCTTCTGAAAGAAATGTTCCATCTCAGGTGCTTAAAACAAACAAGTCCAGACATAACCACAATACTACAGGCTTCTGGGGGTGGCCTGCTTGTGATATCACCTCTTGCTGTGGCTCCAACAGCATTTAAGAAACAGCTAAATATTTAATGAACATAATGAGTGATTAGGATCCTTGTATGTGTCCACAAAACATCAAGAGACTTAGTACCTGCTATGATGATTGTTAACTACACAAATCATCACCACCACCTTTCCCCCCACCCATCCTTATGGGAAGCTACAACCAGCAGAACTGTTGAACACAAATAAGGTTTGCAGAAAGCAGGTGAATGCTCCTGGTTATTTCAATGACATGGCCAGAGATGATTCAGCTTGATAAGACTGGCTTTTCGTTTGGGGCTTTTTTGTTTAAGTTCTTTTTCAGCTCTGAGGGGGAGATATGATTCACAAAGGGATTTGAAATAAAATAGTAGTAGGACCAAGAATATTTGACTCAGCATAAGTGTATGTATACATTGAAAAAAACCCCCACATTTATATTTACCATTTCTTCATTTTGTAATGAAGAAATACTTAAATTCTGACGTAGAACAGAATGAGAGGAATGCTCAAAGTTCATGACACAAATGTTAAACTACCAGGTTCAGAGCCTTTTAGGGACAGTGAGGTTCAGAACATTCACAGGCAAGACCATTTAGCATGCTACTTATGCCATTTCAGAAGATCCCATCTTGGTTTCTCAGAAGTATTTATTTTTCTGCCCAAGATCACAAGCCTTAACCATATAGAGTTATCCAAAGGAGAACACTTGCAAGAGTCATCAGATCTGAAATATGGAGTTTATCAATCTGTGATCCATCATCAGGCCTCCTCCTTTTCTTTCTTATAGCATTTCAGAAGTACAGTAAAAACTTCAGGGGTTTTATATTTTAACAGCATCATTTGAGGTAGTCTTGCATTAGCTTTGATGCATGTCTCCTTCAGTGATGTAATGTACTGAACATCTACTTCCTGACCCAGGAATTTTGCTAAGATTGCCGTATTATTACAAGAATGTTTACTTGCCATCTAACCTCTCTTTAAACCGAATGTGCAGTTAGCTTTTCCCCCTACAAAGAGAAATTGTTAAACAACTTTATCCACAGGCCTATAATCAACCCTTTAAATCGAACTTGAAAAACAAACTTTCATTTATCAATTGATCCACTGTTTTTTGGGTTGCCTTTTTTACTCCCCCTTCACTTCTTTGGGTGTAGCAGATAAAAGACCCAGTTGTACTATCATAGCCCATTGCTTTGTAACCAAACTCTGCATGAGAGAAACAGTCCTCTTTTTTTGTGATGGGGAGAGAGGGAACAGAGAGAGTGTTAAGTTTTTCCCACCCCTCATTTGCTTCCTCAGCTTAAGCTTTGCTGTTGTTGTTTGGAGGCTTTGGGAAGAGGGTAACCACGGTGGTTGCTGTTCCTATAAAAATCTTTGAAAGCCATTGTATAGGCAGGTCAAAGAGAAACCAAATTAAAAACTAACAACTTTTGAATTTCAGCAGCCAAAGTTAATGTTGACTAAGAACCAAAAAAGAAGGAGGGGGGAGGTAGAAAAAAAGTGGCCCTATGGAAAGCAAGGGCCAGCTGAGAGATCTAGAGGACAGCAGGCTCTAAAGGGGCAAAGCTGCTCCTTTTGATGTGGGAGGTCTGCAAGTAACCTACTGGGGCACTCCCTGGGCTATCTCATTAACCATGTCACCAAAGCCCCCCAAGGTCCAGAGAATCATAACATTATCTCTGACATTACCACACAGATACAAGGTTCCTTAGGCAGTCTATAAACATGCCTGTACTAACCAATTCATCGTGGCTTGACACCCCTGCAAGGGCTGGATGCCCTTTAGTGAGCCACATGAATTGCCCCAGTCATTCATCAAAGTTTCTCAGAGTGTGTTTCACACAGCATTAAATTTAATTAAAGCAACATTGACTGCATTGTAATCCTCTGGAGGCTCTTTGTCAGAAGGAGCTGGAACACTTTCCACTTATATATCTATTGTTTAGGTGGATATTCTTTTTTCCCTTCTGTTGTCTGAACCCAAGTGATTTGCTGCCTGTCCCTGTTTCTTATTTAAAAACTCATATGTCATGAAAAAGTTCTGCCATCATCTGCAAACAGGAGCCCCAGCCAAGCAGTTCAGCTCCTATGCACTTGTTTGCAGATGCTGAAAAATACTGAAGATTGTTTTAAAACTAACCAACATGTAAAACAACAAACCTCAATACACACAAAAGAAGATTAGTAGCAGAAAGGAAGCATCCAGTAAAAGCTGCCTATATCACAGCACACATCCATGTCTTTCTGTTCTGGTGCATCAGACATGAGCCACTATCACCATCCATTGGTGCTGTAATGAATGGCGGCTCCAGATGTGCTTAGTGCTCCACAACCCAGGCAACCCTTGTCGAGACTGGTGGTTACACAGGGCACCATATCAAGGAGTTTGCATTCATCTGGGTAGAGAAAGCATCAGGAAGAAACCAACTCTTTAGGTCTCTTTTTCTAAGTCTGTTCATCCACACTGGAAATCCACTGGTTTCATTTAACTTCTATTTTGTGGACCCCCCCAGATCAGCATCAAAACCAAGCTTTGTTTCTATCCTGCTAGTGGCCTCTGGGTCCTTTCTGCCTGTCACCAGCAGTTCAAAAGCCACACTCTTCAATTTTGGGGAGGGGGAATATTTGCCTAGCAGTAGACAGGGAAAATGGGTCACACAATTCTCAGAAACAAAGATTATCCCAACACTGCATTGCAGTGAAAACTGGGATGGAAACACTGTTTACACAAGTGGGGACAGCTGCTGTGCCCATTTTTCCTCTTCTTGGCCAGGAGCAGATTTTAAGAACTATTTCTCTGTATGCAGAAGACAGAGTGAGATCACACACATTTCATGAACTACAAAGGTGAAAACATTCTTCACTGTTCCAAAAATTAACTGCAGAATAGAATAGGAAACTTCATCCTTTAACACAGTCCTGCATTACCTGCATAAGATTTTATGGTTAAACCACTAATTTTGCTACCCTACTACTTCCTCCCTCACACATAATTTAGTTTGCTTCTGTTGTGGTCATTTGCTTTTCCTGTTACCGAGACCTTTTACATGACACAGACAACCTCTGAATCTCCTATGGATATGCTAGGAGTAGCATCCTCCGTGCTTTATTCCTACATGCGATCCCTCTGAAAAGTTAAACTTCTTATTATTACACTAGCATCCTGGGAGTTTCAGTTCTTTGTGTTTTGTGATTTTAATGAGGAGAACAGAATAGAAAGCACTCACGTTGCCATCATTCACAGTTATCAAAAAAAATCAAGTATAGTTTTGCATTTCTCCAAAGAAAAGCTACCAAGCAGTTCTGCCGAGAAAGGGACCTGCCTAGGCCTCAAGGTTTCAAAGGACCTGACAGGGGGGGTCTTAGGAGAAATTCTGTGTTATGCTCGGCCAAGATCAATGTTATTGTTTATCTCTGAGAAGTATTTATTTCCAGTTCTCAGCAATTCTCATGGCTCCTCATGTGAGATCCTCTGCTACCATGCCATCATGGAAATGGTTCCATAAAATAACAGGAGGTGCTGAAAAATCAGACCATTTTCTTTACAAGATGCACCCATCTACACCAC
Organism: Ara ararauna; assembly: GCA_028858755.1. Taxonomy (NCBI): domain Eukaryota; kingdom Metazoa; phylum Chordata; class Aves; order Psittaciformes; family Psittacidae; genus Ara; species Ara ararauna. Next base: position 64,685,780 of record CM054376.1, on the reverse strand, counting down.
AAATGCATGGACTACAATGTACCATCATGCCTACCATCTCAGAACTATTTCCTTATTGCTTGCTAGGTCTAAGATTTAAGAGAAGACTCAAAAAGCATTGCACTGGTCCCAAGCCTCAGGATACACCCTTCATCTAGGTAAAAGTTCGCATATACTTAAGTAGAAATAACAGGAATTCAAGAGCAAAATTGCTGTTTCAAAGCTGTAGGCTGAAAGTTATTACAAATCTTCAGGTGATGAAAACTGAAGATGCTTAACAGAAGGCAGAGAATCTGGCCTATTAGCAGCTCTGAAAGAAACAGCCTCTGCTCTTTATATCCTCAAAACTCTGCCCTATAGCAAAAAGAAGCAGCACAGCTTGCATAGACATAATCAGATTAATTCAACCAATCCAATTTTAGCGGAGTGCAAACACTACCTTTCCAATTTCCATACGCATTCACTGATAAGAAAGCCCTACTTATACAGCACACTAGTAGCTAAATTCTCACAGAAAATGGTTTTCAAAGTCAATATTTTTAGAAAGACACAATTGAAGAAAGAAGTACTCTTTATTTTTATTACTTTCACATGAATTTCGCCTTGTGCTACTTGCGTGGGTCAAAACTAAACATGGATCTGACATAAAGGTACAATTCCTTTATGAATCACGCACAGAGGCCATCAGATAGCTGTTAATGCTGCCCTGGGATTCTGCCATCTGTGAAGTGCAGGATTAATTATGCATGGCACGCTAATTTCACTACTGTAATGGCACATATATTTACACCCCCCCTCCCCCCCCCCCCCCCATCACAGCCTTGATGGTAAAACTTGTGCATAACATTATACTGTAGACGATCTCCTGCTGGGTTTGAAAGAAAAACTCGAACTTTATTCTATTCTCCCTTGGTATTTACTTCAGTTTCCCTTTCAAGCTTCTCAAACACACAATAAGCTTTTGATTATCAGGGTTTTAAGTGCTCCACTGGACACCCAGTGTGTATTTATGAATGGAATTAATAAAGAAGCAATCCGACTCCATCAAGGGAGCATTTGCAGCTACTCTTAAGTGTCACTGAGCAACACAAATAGAAATTGAAAAGAGCTAGAGGTTTCTGGCCTTCAGTTTTTACATTTCTTTAGTCACACCCAGAAAAGGCTTACAAACTCATGTTTGTTGTTTTGGGATCTCTGTGCAGCCAACTCATTTACTGAACCAAAACAAAATACTAGAGGCTGTATACACAAGCAGTCCAAACTATAAAACTACTTGCCTTGCTAAAGAAAGCCATTAATATTACTGCTATTTAGGACAAACAATCTTGATTTAGTTTCCTCCTTCCTCCACATAGATTTTCAAGTTACATTTTTACCCTTTTTGTTGCAATTGTCAGTGAATTCTCATAGAAATAATTGAAGCCCAGATTGCAGGTTCCTTATCTAAGATTCATCTCAATCACCTTCGTGCTTCTTTTCCAGGAAATGTCAAAGCTCAAAAGGCTCATCATGACAGCCTCATCAGGTGTACTCAGCATCAGGTGCTGAGTACAACCAAATTATTTCTAGTGCAGTTCTTGCCCCAGCTACTACATTTAAAATGACACTACACACGAAAAAGCAGAAAGACAGTAAAACTCTTTTGTTCTAAAAGCAAACAAAACCAGTCTTGCCAGGAAGTGAGGCTCCAGCAAGCAACCATGGTACAATCTTGAAAATGGGTAAATACTCCATTGAAAAACTCTCCCTTCTCTGCATTGTGACAACTGCCTGCACTCAGCAGCTGCCACAGCACCAGCAGCTGGAAGGAAAAGCAGGGGGGGGTATGGCAAACCATCAGCTGTTGCTTCCAAGACATCAAACTTCTTCAGGTTTTAGCCTAAATCCTTTTCTTCACCACTTCATAAGTGAGACCATCTCTAGGAGAATAAATGAACATTTTTACGTCTGTCACCATTTAGGCACCTGCATCCTTTGAGGCATCCAGCTTTGGAAATTTAATGTTTCTTTGCATTAATTTCAATGTCACAGCTAAAGAATAATTCTGCCTTAGGAAAGATGCCACAACATGTGATGTGGGAAAGACTAATAAAAACGTGGTACGTCTTTATTCAACATATTCAAACTGAGAAGGACATTCTCCAACACAAGAACCAAGTTCAGACCTTCCCCTACTTTTACCACCTAGGGAAATCTTATTCAATTTGCTAAACATACCTTGTCTGAAAAAGTAAAACATGTGTCCCGTAACTCCATCTTCTGCATCAAAGCCATGATAACACGCTAGATGCTCTCCCGACAAATCCTCCATGCTGTGCAGCCACAGCAACATTGCTACCTCCTAACTCATTGTAAATGCCCAGACTGCGCAAACAAGACGACTAATGGTTATTTAGGCAAATTTGGGCCATCACGATGGGAAAGGTGCAAAAGGAAAACATTATGACCGAAGTTCTTTTGAAACAACCTGACAGTTGACAGATGAGCATCCATAAAATGACAAAGGCTGCCTGTGTAAAGCCCCTTGCTACCACCATTTTCTCCCTGGGAAACTAATTACCCCATACTGTCAGTGAAAATATTATTTTTCTGGTAATCATTTTCCATTTTCAGTGACAAAGTGACCATCAGAAGTCCCCCAACCTCTCATTTTTGGCCATACTTGAGTAAAACCATCATGCAATCTTGTTCACATGATTTTAGCTCATGGACGAGGAACATGTTTTTATGATGCTGATTTCTACTTGGTCTTTGCAGTGTGTGTACTGGGAAAGGCAGTGGAGACAGCAGTTAATCTCCAGGCTGCTGCAGCAGTAGTGAAAGAGGAATAACAGCTGTTGGATGGAAGCTGCTAAAGGGAAAGGGCTATCTATCAAAATGCATTTTTAACACATGTTGGATAGTGAGGCCTTTTTCCTCGAGTGAGGAAACGCTTTTGATTAAATTTACAATTCATGTGTGAATAGGCAAAGAAGGTTCTAATCCTGCCCCCAGATCTTGTTAATCCCAATCTAGCCAGTTTTAAAATCCAAACCCACACCAAGTGGTACGTGAAGTGCTTAAGTGCTACGCGACTTTTATATGTGCTCTGATTTACATGCTGTGAGATTTGCAAAGCTTGAAAACTGGATTTGGCTCCAAAAAGTGCTTTTAAGACGAGGAGAATAAAATTCATTTTTTGTTTATTTGGTGATTTTTTTGTTTGCCTTTTTTTTTTTTTGGGGGGGGGGTGTATTTTTTTTTTTGCTGTTGTGGTGGTGGTTGCTTTTTGGTTTTTTGTTTTGTTTTTTAAATAACCCTAAGCAAATCCTGAAACTTAAGCCTCAGACCATTTTTGCATTTATTAGTGTTAGGAGGAAATAAAGTCTGTTCTTCACAAGAGAAAATTATTTTATTACCCAAAACTATCTGCCCAACTCAAGATTTTAGCACTAATCATGAGGTTATCACAAGAAAAATGGGTTAATATAATATTCTAGCATCTAGCCAAAGACTAGTTTACTAATCTGAACTGACAATCCATTAGGCACTAGCTCTCCTGACAAAACCAATGAAAAGGAGAAATAAGGTGTCCTTCAGCTAAATGTAAAGAGGGATTATGCTCAGCCACAGAATCCCACATTCAAGAATTACAGAAACTGTAATGGACTAGCTCAGCCTATGTGTATTATCCAGACCTGAAGACTATGCTGCTGCTCTTGCTTCAGAAAACATACTCTCACCCCCAGCAAGTAGTAGCTGCTGCTGCACTAACCACCACCTAACTTTCTGAGTCCTGCAGGACCAAGGAGCAGGTAAGATAGGCACACTGAAGTGGCTGACCAACTCAGAAAGGAAATGCTTCTGGAGAGAAGTAGCATCTTTTACCATACTTACTGACACAGTCGCTGTGGTCATAAGGATCCAAGTACACACAATTAACTCTATTACTCCAACTAACAACTGATAACCCCTCTCTGCCAATCTTGCTCCGACATTAAGATACACACATACAGGGCTATTTGAAGAGGCATGCTCATTTGCTGCTGGCAATTAAATTACCAGTGTCAGCAAGCAGTTCAGTCTGGTTAGAAATGGCCAAGGTCAGAGGAAGCCTTCTAATGATTGAGTTCAATACAAAAATCTAGTTCTCTCAAAAAGCATGACTGAGGCTTTCATGTTGTCAGCATAATGTGATAGTCTGGGACCTCCTGATTGCTGCATTTCATGTTCAAGTTGTTGTCAGCTTCCCCTGGGTAACATTATTATCTCCAGTAAATATTTTCACATGATCTACTAAAGACAAAAGCCTCTGTCTTCCTGTATAATTTCATCTACATTAAAGAGTACATTGAAAAAAATCACCATTCTTACCACCTCTGGGAAAAAGTCTTATATCTTGCTCAAGCTTCATTCAGTGGGGAACAATGAAGAAGAAAAAGAGAAGAGCGTCTCTTAATTTCATTCTGGGCCATCTTTGCATAAGTAAGGATACAAAGTAACTCAAATAGTAAATGCCACACAACTGTGCACCACAGCAAGTGAAATAATCAGCTCTGATATTTTTGGGGCTAACTTATTTTTAGTGGGGGAAATATCTGCTTTTCAGGTCTCTTATGAAATGGTGTTGCTAAAGTACAAGGATTTACTCTGTGTTGATTGCAAAAAAGCTAAAAAAATTACAAAGAAATGCTCATTTGAAACATCTCACCCATGAAAGTAGACAAGACACAGGTTACTTTAATATGCCATACAGTATCTGTAAGAATATCCACCCTAGGAAAGAGAGCCTGTTTAGATCGCCAAATCAAAACCCAGTCATTTAAATCTCATTATTTCTTCACCTCTCCAGCTATAGCTTCTCCTTCTGAGGAAACTTCAGGGGTGTCTAACTTCAGCCCTGCTCACCAAGACCTCACACCTATATGTGACAATCCATTCTTTAAACTCACCACTTGACAAACGTTCTGGATTTGATAGCGCTAACCTTGCTTCAGCAAAGTGGCAGGAGTTAGCTGATGGACACTACAGTAGGGAATTTAAACAAAATTAAGTATTACATGGACTTTGCTCTGTTAAAGAAAGACCACCCAGACAACTGCAATGTGAAAACCAAATCTTATTCTCTGCATACGCCTGAGTCAGCCAAGAGTGGGGTGAAGTCCCTAAGTCAAGCAACTGCAAAATTAGTCTGAAGCCCACTTATGGACTTTGAAAGGTTAAAGAAACCCACCAATGTTCAAAAGATTCATTAAGGTTCCAAGGACATGTTTGTAGTCTTTCATGAAAACTACTATCTCATTTATTAGATATGCCATTTATTCAAAAGGGGATACAGAGTAATTCAACCCAAGGGCAATAAAGGTTTTCAGCCACACAATACTATGTCTGCTGCAACAAGAATTACTCAACTGGAAGGAGAGACTAATCTTCTCTTAATTTGGATGCACAAAGTTAGAAATCCAGAAATACACCTTGGAGCTCCAACCAGGTAAATAATTCAAAATGCTTCCCACAGTCATTCATATAAGCTTAAACTAGAAAACTCAAACAACTATTGCAGGCATACTTAAAATTATTTTTGTTTGCTTCAACAAAAAACCCCACGAAAAATCAGGTTTTACGCCTTCTCTCACAAATGACATATTAACTTAAAATCTATTTTCACTGAGAATTTATTTGAAAAACTGAATTTTAGGACTTAAGTTTTTCCATTTACAAAAGATGAATAGTATGATGTGGCTTACAAAACCAGTAAAAGGAAGGTCAGATTGAATTAAGTTTTTAGTACAAGATATCTTGTTGCGCTGCACTTCTGCTAAAACCAGACAGTATTAGTCCCAACTTTGGTAAAATTTTTCACTTCAGTAGTGTGAGCATTTCACACATTGCTTAAAGTATCCCCAAACTTCAAAGGGAAAAAAAAAAAAAAATAATAATCAATGGAGACTTATTTCCTGCAGCCTGGCCTGTAAAAATGGTGCCTCTTCTTAGTCTGGTAGTTTGCCACCCTAGCTGAAAGCGTTACAAATCACTTTTTAGAAGGCATTTGGTGCAACTAGCTTTAAGAGCAGTTGAAGGAAGTACAGTACAGAGCCTTCTTATTTGCCATACTGTACTTTATTTAAGCAGCAACACGTTTAAGTGGAAGTTAAGATTACATACTGGAAAGGATACACATGATACTCTTTCAGTCTTCTATGTCCATGAAAATTATCAAAAGTCCAGTGAATGAAGAAACGTGCCTTCTCTTAATGAGTGGTATTTCTAGCTAGGCTAAAAGGTTAATTACAGCTTCTGCTATTCTTCATAGTACATGGGAGGTCAGAAGACTGAACACAACACCAAGACTTGCCCTCAACAAAATAGTGTCTATGATACAGTTATCAGGGGCGAAAATATCTTCAAAGTACAGGTGAACAGCTCTCACATATTTAAAAATAAATAATCCTACCTGCAAACATTGCAAGGGCCATTGCAGAAAACACTACACCAATTTTAGTGAATACTGGTCAGTAAACTTTGTCCGTGTTACCTGCAATGATTAGAGCCAGGCTAAAAATTCCAATAGTAAACAGAACAGTTTTTACCTTCTCACATGTGTCAAATCCATCTTTTACCCACTTTTCAAGGAATCATCACTGTACTAGAATTACCATTTATTAGAATAAAGCTCTTCAGGGAGTAAGAGACATGACACTGGAGTTCAAGGCAAGGTTTAAAACTCCCTGTTTGTTAAACAGTGAGGCATGATTGCTTAGGTAAGTTTTGCAAAAAGTCACAATATGTTTCTTTTCGTCAGAAGGTCTAACCTGCTTGGTCCGTGTCCTGTTTACACAAAATTGATTTGAAATCTTACAGCTATAGCATATGGTATAGATCCCAGTGACCGGGAAACAAAATTATTACTTTTCTCTTTTCCTATGATGGAAAAAAGGTTCACATATATCATTAATGAAAATGCAATGGGAAATTAAAATGGAGAGATTCATTTACCAGACTGGAAACTTAACAACTGGGCAGTATAGTTCTGCAGCAGGCCATGGTCTCAAGAAAATCAGCTAATTAACTTACTTGGTAAAGGGCCAAGTAAAACAACTTTAATCCTTTGGAATTTGATAATCTGATCTATAATCTCAAAGGCAAAATCTGTATGTAGAATTTCCACAACTCTGGCTACATGGACCCTTATCCTAGCACAACGGGGAACTACAAAAAGCTGTTCCACAGCCCAAAGCTGAATGTTTAAATATGCCTTCAATACTTGTCTGGGAGATGGGATCTGTTCCAAGAAAAAGTGACCCTCTCTTAGGGAGGAAAAAGAAAAATGAATCCCCAAGCCTTGGCAGAAGTTAAACATGTATTTCTGAAAAGTGCCACAGCAAGATTTGGAAACTCTTTGAAACCATTTTAAATACCATCCGTGGCCTAGAAGTTGGGATCTCCAAAGCAGATGGTTCTCAGTAGTCCTTGGCACAATAAATAAAACTGGTTTTTTTTTTACAGTAGAAAAAACCCAGCAAAACCCTAATTAAGACTGTATTAAGGAAGTCCTTAGATTAAAATCTCCATTCTAGGAAAAAAAAATAAAGAAGTCAAGCTATGTAAATTTTGTCAAATGAAACATAAACATAAGAACCAAAGTTGACTTAAACAACCTTGCATGACAAGCGATGGAATAAAACTTTCAAATGTTCATTTAGTTAAAATGACCCCATGTAACACACTTTTAATGCCTGGGCTTACTTTCTGTGCTGCTAATAATAGCTTGCATGCGTAAACCTGGCAATGCAAATTAAATAGAAGGTTACTAGTGAGGCAGAGGGGCTAACAATCTGACATGCAATAACTAGAAACTTCATGACAGTCCTGGAGAGGAAGTTTTTAACACCCATTATGTTCTCACCATCCAGCTTAATTCTGGAGACCCCATTCAGACTTTAGGTAGCTCAACATTCCACTTATTTGCTTATAAACCTAATGTGAAAGTTACGATATCAGCCAGTCAGGCTGCTGGCCCTCACAGAGTTTATAGCGCTATAAAAAAATCACATTTTCAGAGATCAGAACAAAGTTCTCTTGTTTTTTAACCCAGACAAAATGAGTTGTTGGTGGTACTGAAGAAGCCATTTCTATGCTCTTTGCTGTTGTAAATTCCAGAAAGCAACCAATCGAGTTCACAGCATCTATGAATGGGGTACTTCTATACTCATAGCTGCGGTAATCCCCACAGAGCCAGAAAGAGATTATATTACAAAGGGCAATGAACTACTATAGTAATTGCTAGTACAAACTCCATAGAGAAGACAGAGTGCATAATGTTGGTGAACTGGTGCCCTCTGAAAGTCACACTCTTAATTCCAATATTATTTAGTAAATGTTAATTATTTCCAAGTCATAGAAATCTCTTTCAATGCATATCACACCATATCATCATAGCAATTGTTTAAGACCTCAACTGTATAGTCTAGCCTTTATTCCATAAAACACACTTCCATGCACTTTAAACACTATTTTAAATACTTCAAGGTCAGTTCTCTCTTTCTTTATTTGCCATGGTCCAACTGCTGTTGCTGCAGTAAAAGACATCACAACTATCCAAAATAGCAAATATGAGATTTGCGTGTTCATGATACCTTTGGCTGTTAGAAGACCTAAGTGCGACCCTGAAGGTAAGTTCTGGTATGCAGATAATGAAGGTGATAGTGGTTTTCAAATATAATCTCTTTAATGGAGAAACCAACATTTCATTACCCAGGCAATAAACAGTTTGTTTGTCTTTGCTCATTACAGCACATTCCCCAGAGGTAACTCAGCATTCACTCATATTCTCTCCCTCCAGCAGCCATCAGAACATGCCTAGGGAAGGCCTATGACACATAATAAACCCTAGAAAGTCTTCTATAACAATAAAGTATTACTGCAGTGTATTCTTTTTAGCTTATATGCCAAAGGTCACATGAGTAGTACAGGTGACATGAACATCACAAAGAGAGGTAAACACAAAGCATGATAGATAAATTATGACCCTCAGTGATTTAAAAGACTCCTCATGTGATGTACAAATACCTGTCTGCATTTCCTTCTATGCTATTCATATATATATATATACATGCACACACATAACAGGGCCAAGAAACTGGATGAGTTTGAAAGTATCTTACGCACACTGTGGATTCCTCCTTGTCCAGCATGCATTTTTGGTTATTGTGGCATTAGCAGTAATAGTACCTTTGTGCAGAAGTCAGATGTGTCCACCCCACTTCTGACTCAAGAACACATGGAATAAGTTAACTGGAATCCTAAAATCCAACTAGTGTGGATGAGGGACAAGGAAGATGTCTTGTGAGCATCTGATCCTTCAATTAAAGTCCTCAAGGGGTACCCAGGTGATGGCTTTTGCATCAAACATGCAAACCCCATCATTTGACATAATTCACTTTGTTCCATTTAACCTGCTGAATCCTTTACCGTATTGAGTGCTTTAGCATGTCTAAGTGGAACTACAGTCCATCTTAAACATTTTCAGAGGACATGATACAACACCTGCTAGACTTACTGCTCTTATAAACTGCCTTGTTGCCAAATGCCATTTGAATTTCTTACAAGTCAAATTCAGTAAGCAAACATTTCATCATCTCGACTGCATATTGGAATTACGATTTTATATCGCAAATCCTTATTTCTGTCTCTGGGCACACAAAATACAATTTCTTCTGGTTAGATTATAAGAATAGATGTACTGCATCAGACCCCAAGTCTCGTTTAGTCCAGTACCCTATCTTCCACAGAAGCCAACAGCACAAGGTTAAGGAAAGAGTAAAGAAAACAGAAATACTGAATTATTTTACACACATGGGCATCAACCAACCATGTCTTAACAGCTTCTTCAGAAGGGGTCTACTATACTGTATTTAAAAGCTGCAAGTGGCCCTTAACTTATTTTGACTAAACACTTTGGTACGTTTATCATTTTACATCCACAGAATTCAAGAGAGATGTATTCAAAAGGTAAATATGAATAATTTTCTTTCTTCCTTTTTTTAAGCCACATCACCTTGATTATCTTGCCATTGGGTCATTTTCCTCAGGTGACATCATAAACAGCTATTCTCTCTTTGTCATCCTCACTCCATTCTTGAGTTTACTCATCTCTGATAAACCCCACTGAATAACTGGATAGAAACTGCATATTCTGATTCACAAGGAGGAAAAACAACCAACCACTATCAAACCCAAACAACACCACCACCAAAACAGATATTCTCTTTGGCCTAACCAGCCTGCTTCCCATGTAGTATCCTCTAAGGAAGGCTGCATATTCATTTTTCCAATCTTTTAAACAGGTTCAGCCGTAGGACAAGGATCTGGGTCTAGGACAAATTGTAGGGTTTTTTCCTCTGCCTTTTTATAAGAAAAAAGTTAAATAGGATGGGAAGAATTTCTTTCCATTAGCAGAGTTGAGAAAAAATCCTTGGGTATTAGGTGATTTGTCTCAGGGTTGTCTGCCATCGTTTTCCCTCGCCAGAAAAAAAAGCACCTTGGAGCAAAAGAGAAATGCTGGTGGATGTCAAACATTTAGAGGAGAAGATCACAGGCTGCAGTGGAGATGGCAGACCTGTGAGCAGTGCCAAGAGCAAGTGATGCATAAAATCATTGAATGTGAAGGGCTGGGCAACAGTGCCTAGACTTATCTGGAAGTTTAATCAGAGAGAAGAATTGCAAAAGAAAAGAATAGAGATGGCTGAAGGCTGCAAAGTTATGTGTTTGACCTTTTATAACAAACTCCCCCTTCTCCCCCCAGCCAGGAAGAAAGGTAAAGAAGAAAGGTAAAAAAAAAAGAAAAAGAAAAAATAGCCCAGGTAATCTCAGTGCATTATTGTAGTTATTATCAAATGAGTGTAGACTTACTTCTCTCTGGTTTTCTCAGGAATGCAGATGTGGCTATAGTACAGGCTGACAGCTCTTTGCTCAATGCTGTCTCCACTAAGGGAGACAGGCTTTTATTTTTAGCTTGCAGAAGATGCAAAAAGCTTGCCAGAAATGCTTGAGCCAAGCAACATGTGCCTCCAAGTTACTAGCGTCACTGGGCAGGCTTTAGATAGCAAAATTCTGCAATAAGGTTGAATGATTTCATACTGAAGGACCTGCTGTAAGACAGGCAGGCTGTATCCCTTCCCCCTCCAAGTCAGTAGCTGCACTAACATTCACAGATTCTCCATACAAATATGGTGGGTTCTCAATGGACACAGTCTGTGAAGATGAACACACTACCCTTAAAGAGGAGTAAAAACCTGCTTCTCCTCTCATTAAGCATGGCCACACTGGGAAATAAACAACAAATGAGCTTTCTCATTCTGATCTTTAAATGCCATCTTCCAGGAAGCCACTCCCACTCAAAAGGGAGACTTGGAGATCCATTGAGGCTGAGTGGGACACAACATAGCACAAGTTGGCTGTTTTTTTCCAAAAGGAGGAGGTGAGATAAAGTGCCTTAAAATGGTTGCTGTTAAAATTAATAAGTGCACTGAGCTACAATTCTAGCCCTGATAAACCAAATAAATCATGGCAATCTGGTTTGAGGAAACAGCAAGCTGTGGTTCAGATCAGTGTTTAGCATGTACCTGACAATCCCATTTCTGCTTATAGAGAAGTCAATGCCTCATGTGATAAACTAAAACAAACACCAACCATTCAATCACAGTGGTGTTCTAGCCTGATACATCACTTGCATTTCAAAAATCATCTCAGTGTTTTTGACTGCCTGCAAGCAGCAATGGGTCCCCCTCACTGACAGGCACCCAGGTATGAAGGGCTACCACACAGGGTTTGTGGGAACCGAGCGTGGAGTGGGCAAGCCAAGAGATCTGTTCAAACTCTCAACCCTGAATCCTGAAATGATTCTTGGTTAACAAGGACTGCCTGTGTGAAATAACTTCAGGAAGGGCAGCAGTGAATCAGTCCTTACCACCATGCAATAAAAAGCCAACTGCTCATACAGCACTCAAGCAAATTGCAAAAGGGTAGAAAAAGAGGCATGTATGTGTCTGAGGCAGTCATTCTTCTTTCCATTGTCTACCCAAAGGAGACAAGACAGTACTAACATCAAAAACTCTCCCATGTCTAACTTAAGAAGACATGGAGCTTTAACAGCAGGTTTTGCTCCCAGGGGCAATCCTTACCCTCCGTATGAACTGTTGGGAGATGAGTGCTTTCAAAATTCTGCCTCATGATGGAGAAAAGCAGCAACCAAACCCTCCAGAAAACTTGACCTGCTCCTCCTTCCTTACTTGTTCAACCGTTTATTTACTTCCATGAAGCAAAGCCATGTCTACACACTTTGGACCTCATCTTGACCTTTTTCTGTTGGCAGAACCCTCTTTGCAACTTGCAGGCAATGTGTTCATGCAGTGTAATAAAGTTTAAACAAAAAAGTGTCCTGTAGGTCAGCCCATGGTCAATCAGTCTTCTTGAACATGCTATGAATCTTACCCATAACAACACTGAAACAGCACAGTCCACGTTTAGCTCTGAATCACAGAGACTACCACTAACACAACCCATAGAAGCTTAGGAAAAGGTTCTTCCCTAAACTCCAGCGCTGCATTGGATAGCGACCGCATTGAATAGTGTCCATCAGCACTTAGGTAAAGTGGGCAACTCCTTACCTGGCAGACTAACCTAGAGCTTCAACAGCTGGACCAAAAGATGCTTCTGATTCTTGCAACAGGACTTCTGAAACAGAAAACAAATAAAAAAATTGTAATTTCTAATGCATAAATAGACATCTGGATACAACACTAGATTAATGAGAGTCACAGAAGTAAACTGGATGACATGCTTTACTTGTAAAGGAATTTGCAGCAGTGTGTTCCTTCTAATCTTTCACAGAAATGTGTGGGGATGCACAAATTGTGGAGTGCTCTTTGTCAAGTAGCATTTTCATATCAATGGCCTTTGAAAGGCCTTCCATAAAACCAGAGATAGACACAAAAGGTTTAATCTCTCCTGCTTCCCCCAGCATTTACACAAGTAGCAATATGCAGCCTGGGGTATTTTGAGACCTGATTTTCAGTGACAGAAGAGTTAAAATTCGGAGCTTCACAAAATTAAGAAAGATCAACTGAGGCTTCTAGGAATAACAGCTAGGATCTGCAGGGTTTTTTCTTCATATTTTGAGGGTTCTTAGGATACTACTGCCTTAAGGGATACTCTATAGGAATACGTTTTTTGTGAACACCAAGGTTAAGTTAGAGCTATGACTCAATTTCTCTCCCTTTTTCCCCTGTTATTTTTTTGGCTAAGTAACACTATTTGATATCTCTACCAGCAATTTTTTACTTATTCTTTTAGGGAATACATTGCAAATCTAGTACGTCAGAGAAACTGCACAGTGCCATATGCAGCATGAGCCAAAATTCTGTTAAAAAGCATGAAACGATTTTGAGAAGAAAAAAGGTGACTAAAAGCACTGTTGTTTCCTCCCTTTTACAGGGTAATGATTGAGGCAGCACACAACTCTGTGGGCAGTGGCTGGTGTTACCATCAGCTTTGGGTACAAAGGCGACCCCAAAGTAGTTGTGTGTCCTTCTGAGGATGCTGCCCTGAGTCTGACTTCACATCCCAGCTCTGAACACACAGTGCACAGTGGGCTCTGTTTGGCCACTGGCTCTCCCTGCAGCTGTGCCGATTGCTCAGTGGGGAACATGTCTGTTCTCACAAAGAATTTAACAAATTAACTATGAACAAAGTAGCCTGGAAACGACACAGATTAACACATGCTGTGTCATGCCAAGAAGCAGCTTGTCAGCTTGTTGTTTTCTCAAACCTGAAAGGAAAATTCCCAGGACCCACTAAAAATATGGAAATGTTTCCATGTATAGCTGCGTTAGAAAAGAACACAATTGGTGCTGAGGAGAAATATGAAACACACAGCCCAGATAAAAAGCGTGTATAGCAGGATTCCTAGGAATCATCTGCAGCACAAAGAAGATTAAACACAGGAGAATCTGTTGTCTTTGTGTAAACTCCACAACCGTGGGAGATGCTCAGGATGAATTTGGGGAACATCACCTACATGTTTTCTGTCAACAAGCACAGAATACAACCCAAACATGAAAACTCATGGATGTTTAGCCCTCTTTTCTGCTACCCATGAAGGAATAGTTAACCACTTTAAGTACTCTCCTGGACACATAAAATGGGTGTCTGCATTAGCTTGTATCATACCTTTAACAAATACAGATCTTCGGGGGGGCTCAGCACAGAATAGTCCAGCTCTCTTTAAGGCAGAACAGATGAACCCAAAATGTGTTTAGCTTAGTCTGAGATAAAGTAATTATTAAGACATAACATAAAAATTAGCTATATTTTTAAGCACTAGAAATATTGATAGGTAGATGAAAAAAGTATTTAAGCAAAGCACTGCTCAGAAAAATGTAAGGTTTATCACTTCTCTGCTACAATAGAGTTGCTACACGAAACAAGTTTTGAAAGTGGCAAGTCAATCAGAATGACTTAAACAATAAAAAGGGCTAAACAACCATGAGCTTTCATGTTTGGGTAACCTTCTGTGCTTCCCTTGAAGGTGGTGAGGCACTGGAACAGGTTGCCCAGAGAAGCTGTGGCTCCCCCATCCCTGGCAGTGTTCAAGGCCAAGACGGATGGGCCTTTGAGCAACCTGGGTCTAGTGGAAGGTGTCCCTGCCCATGGCAGGGAGTTGGAAGCAGATGATATAAGGTCCCTTCCAACCCGAACCATTCTATGGTATGTTAAAATATACATGAAGACCTGAGATTAGATGGGAGCCCTCTGCCACCAGGATACTATTGGCCCTGGCAATGGTCCCCCCCATGTGGCTGTCTGGTTCAGGAGCTGCCCTGTGTTAGACACCCTAAAATGGCTTAAAGCTTGTGCAGCCAGTATTTTTGATATGCTGGTCACATACTATTAGTTTACTTGCTGGCCATATCCCATGCAGTTACAAACCCAGAATTTACATATCAAACGGGCATTTACCATCTCTTTCAAAGATCATTTTGAAATAAATGGGTTTACTCAAAGGCACGAAGGTTTCTCCTGTGAATAGTGCTCAGAGGCTTTTAACTCACCTGCGCAGCTCTGAAGACTTTCATCAGTACAAAGAATCTGTTTTCATCTACCACAGTATTCGATTTCAACACACAAAGAAGCAATATTTTACGCTGCCTAGTTTATTCAAGGTGAAAACAAATTTATTTTGATGGTGATAACCTGCAGTGTTAGTTTTACCCTATGAATGAGAAAGCTAAAATTACTCAAGAGTGTACTTGGTGCATGTGTCCTCTGAACTTATTTCTTTGCTTTCATTATGAAAGAGGTGAAGCAGAGAAAGCTCAAGAGTTGGGAGAAGGTCATTTTGATGCTTTCTTTAATAACAACTCCTACCCTTGCTGTGGCTGTATAGCTGCAGTGCTTTTTTGTTTTGGAGCGGGGGGGTGGCAACCAGTGGTGACAGATTAATCTTTCTTGTCAAATCCAGACCATATTTTATTTCACAGAATGAGGAACACCACCTCACAACAGTTACTAGAGGCTCGGGGCTCCCCAATTTGAGGAGAGAAGGGCAATTCCACAGGACATTTCAATCCAACTGCACATTTGGACTATTAATGTAGAAGCTAATGAAAACAAGCCCTAAAAAATAGGAACCAGCAGTGAGTCATCATTTCAGATATTCTTAGGTTGAATAATTTATTGTTTTCATCAGCCTGTTGCCAAAAGAAAACACACTGTGGTACCCTTTAGAGAACAAATACATTTTTCTCAGAAAATTAACATCTACAGAAACCCAGTGTGAGGAAAACTGAAAGGTAACCAATTGGAAAGGACAAGAGCAAAGTAAATTAAAATTTCATCAATTGGACAGTGAGTTTCATCTGACAGCTGTATCTGATATTAGTCTATTTCCTGATGTATTTGAACTTGCCTGTAGAACTAACCAGAGAAGGACGTATGAAGTACCAGCAGCAAAAGCCACCGGAAATACAGAGCTTCTCTTTGGCTTTCACATTGTTCATTGACTAGCAGTGGCTTCTAAAAATGTAATTCCACAGCTATCAGTTTGTGGTCATTTGGCCAGGTTGCAGGCAGTTTTGAACCACGTTGAGAGCTCAGAAGTGTAGGCAGATTACAGTGTGTGTTTTCAGCCAGCCAAACCTTTCTGTCTCCAAGTAGGAGTAATTTAAGAAGCTACCCATCAGTTCCTACTGTAGTTAAACCTGAGTAACTAGTAGATATTATGCTTGCAGTGCCACACATCAAGGCATGTGAAGGAGCAGAGTGGAGTTTCCCACTGGCTGTTTGTGAATAACTTCAGGTTTGGGCCTCATGATATCTTGATCAAGTCACTAATGCTCAGTTTTTTCAGAAAATAAACTGATTGCTGTAAAATGCATTAGGCTTTCTAGTGGTGCAAACTGACTTATTTTATATTAAGGAGTAAAAGGTAAATTTATCCAAGATGTCAATCCTGCAAACAGTCTCTATCTAGTAGTATTTTGCATCTCTGCCAATGAGAAAATGAAACAACATCCCAATGCATGATGCCCTTTTCCTTTTGTTCAGTGTAGACATCAACTACGCAGGTGAATTTTAAGGGATGCTGAAAGCACAACTAGTAGGTTTCAATTTTTATTTCCTACACACAAGATGATGATCATTTTTGCAAGACAACAGGCAAGCACATGCTTATCTGAGCGCATTTGGAACAGGGTGCACTGGAGCCTTTTTCTTGTGGCCCAGTGTATGCTTCAAACACACATAACAAGGCAGAATGAAAAGGAACAAAAGAGGCCTTGAAGGAATGATTAAGTGCTTCTGAATTTACACAGTGAAATATGGACAGTTAAAACGTCCCAGCTATTTGCTTCTGTTCAGCTGGTGAGCAGTTTCAAACACCCCACGGTGCAGTAAGATGAGTTTTGCATGCTTTTAGCCTGCTTGGGGTACCAAGGAGAGAGAATTGCCACAATCTCTATTTGCCAAAGCAAAGTGTGTCTCATTAATGTATGATTAATAGCCATTTGTGAAGCAATTAATTAGTCAAGTTGACAGTAAACTTCACCAATATACATGCTTTTACCATGCTGCAGGTTTGCTTTAAAACAAGTAGTAAAAGAAAAAAGGTCCTTTCTCATACCCAACCCTCTAGAAAGGAATGAAGGAAAAAAAAGGGAGGGGGCTTTGCATATTCTGGTCTTGTCTGTCTTCATCTGGTATGTCTTTAAGAACAACATCGCTGGAATAGAAGCTCTCTAACATGATTGATGGCTTCTCCTGCTATCTGCAAGTTGAAAATTCAGAAAAGGGGTGTTTTTTCATAGGCCTCGCTGCTTATTGGCACACGAGTTATTTCCACTTTGCTGCAGAATTGATTTGCAACACCAGCATATGAGTTTGTATATTTTTCTCACCAGCCCATCATGAAGTATCACTCAGCAAGCCTTCGGTGGCATGATGAATTGTGGAAATGAGAGCCTCACGACTTCATCTGCCATCAAAGACCGGGATAATTGTCATTAACTTCTGCAAGTAGTGGAGCATCTGCATCTTTGCTCTGGATGTCTGCATTTTGCAAAGCATATTACACAGCAGATGTACAAAGCACATACCGCCATGCTAATTTAATTTCATTCCAAGGGAGAAGCCAGACATCTTCTTTCAGAGAAAGCTGTCTTATGCCTCTAGCAAAAGAGCTTAAAGGCAGGCTTCTGGTTTGCATGTCAAATTGTTCTGATTCACAAGGTAATGGTAGATTGCTCACCTTTCCTGTGCTTCAATTAGTCCTTCTGAAATATACATATCTATGAACCCTGACATGATTTGTTGTTTTTTTTTGTTGTTGTTGGGTTTTTTTGTTTGTTTTTTTTGTTGGGGTTGGCATTTTTGGGGTTTGTGTGTGGTTTTTTTCTTTCTTTTTTTTTATTTTATTTTTTAATATAGTCCATTATAGAGCATTTGATTTTTTTTTTCTTCCCCACAATTAGCACTGGAACCAATGCAGCACTTCTAACATTACAACCAGAACCATCATCTCATTTTTCTTCTGTACTGACAATCCTTTGTTGGTCTTATTCAGGCATCACCAACTTCAGCAGGCATTACAGCAATGCATTCAAATACAGGATTAACTTCAAGCAGGGATTTATGCAACAAAAGGTTACTCCTGCCTCAAGTGAGGCTTAACCCTAGTTTCTTTACAGCACAGGGGAGTGGACCATTTAATGTGAAGGCCAGCTGTTTCAGAAGAAGCTTTTTGCCGCACCTCAGAAGAGTCTGAATCATCTGTGAACACTAGGAAACAAATAATACTTGTCCTCATTACAAGATCCTTGTATTTGCAAAGCAAGACCCCTCAAAAAATGAAGCAAGACAGATTTAAATGCATGCTAATAAACAGATAAGCTGATGAAGCCCTTCTAAGCACAGGGTGTGTTGCACAGAACAATGTTAGCATATTATCCCGTTCTTATTTTCTCCTCCACTATCTTGGGATGTGCTTAGGTACAAATACAAAGACAAGGTCTCGTATTTCTCATGCTTACACTACATTCAAGCAGTACATTTTCCTTTGCAGCAAATCTGCCTGATGCCTGACTTGGCATGGCTTAAAAGTTCTTACCCTTAATTGCATCTCTAAGAAACTACACAACACAAGAAATATTTTAAGTGGCAGAGTGATATCTCATTACACTGATCACAGTGAGGTGCCATGTCTGTTAGCATTATTATTTTACAGAATTATTTTATTCCAGACTTCCACACTAAAACTCAAAACTACTGCTCACATGTCTAAGCTCAAAATTAGAACTGGGGGGTGTGTGTGTGTGTGTCTGTGACATCTATGTCCTCTAAACCCCTCTGCACTACTGTCTACTGCAATTGCAGATGACTGTCTTGTAATTTCCAAGCCTTTAACTGACAATAGAATCATGGATGGAAAGTATGAGTGGCCAAAGAACTGCTAGTGGATCTACACACACAAACAAGTATCCTCTCTTCTTGAAACAGGATCTTGTAAGTCAAGATCCTGTTCGATCCTCCTACTTCAGCTGGTCATGCTGGTCCTTATAAGAACTTTTTATTTCAAAGTGCCAATATCAGAAACAGAGATTTCCACCCCACTCCTAAAGAAGAGGCCACATTAATATGCGCCCTGTACATTGGACTTGACTGCTCAAATAAGAGGCCTTTGGGGCTTTCTGAGGAAGAAACACAGGATTCATACAGGTTAACAAGCCATCCACCTTCAGAGGCACTTTCTTCAGCTTAAAATCAAGACATTTAAAAGCGCTATGTGCCTTCCCCTTGATTTTAGTGGAAACTGAGCAGTCAGAGTTTTCACCTTTTCTGTGTGGCTAACAGAGAATTTTATGGGCCCATGAGACCATTAGACACTCATAAGACACCTTTGACAAACAATATGCAAATTTTAAGTCCCCATATCCACCCACCAATTCAGTCAACCCAAGAGATGAAGGAAAACTTTTTCTCCATCACCCATACTGGTACATCAGGCTTAAAGATGCCTTTACTCTTGTATAGGCATGTGTTCAGTAAAAACACCCAAATCTCACACAAAGCAAGTGACACTGCTGAGGTAAAGCTAAGGAGATGAGAAGAAGCACATTTGCTATCTCAAAACAGTTGCAGGGCGGTGGGGGACTCCACTGTAATGGGAGGAGGTTTCAATGGTGAACTGCCAACGAGGGCAAGAGGGTACATGAGATGCTGGAGCACACATAGAGACATTTGAGGTGGACTTAACAGCTGATTAGGAGAGAGATCTGAACCTGAACTCATGCAAGCTGCCAGATTATTTCCACAGTAACTTTGCAGTTTTATTTAGGATGTTGCTGTGGCTGTGAATGGAGTCTCTCATATCCTTCAAGTGCTAGCACTATATAAATAGAATAACATTATAAAAACAAGACAGGTATCTGCACCTTTGCATATTAATGTGTTAACATTCTGAAATGGCCCAGAATTCTTCATGAGCATCTTGCCACCCATGCTAAGGCATACAGCAGAGTGGATAAATACACTGAAAAGCAATCAGAACCCGCTTCCTACTCTCCTGTAGTGGACTCAAAACACAAACATGAGGTCAAAATTGTTTTACTTTTTTTTCTTTTTTTTTAAATTTCACTCTTCACAATCTGTGAATTTCCAACTTTTTTTGACTCTCTGTCCATGATGACATGCAGCATGAACTGCAAATTAACCACAGGGGGTGGGATAGTTCAAGAGCTACATTCAATATGAGAAAGACTGATGAGAAATGCAGACTATCAGTGAAGTGAATAAACAGCTACCAAAAAGGAGACTGAGCAGTCAAAACACCTCTGGATGTTGCTTAAGGCTGTAGACAGGAACACAGAACAACAATTGAATACAACAACTTGGAGGTTATTCCACCTGTGTCTAGAGAAACAAGCAGACAGATCAATGCTCTGGCTACAAGTGACCTTTTTAGTGATTTAAACATGTACTTCCATTAGCATTTGTGTATCAATTGTTTTTGGAGAAGAAAAATATTTGTAATTTAAGTGAAAATTATCACAGAACTTTTGCATCTTTCTCTCTTATCCTGTTACCCTCTCCAGCATTTGAAGTCCTTTTCCAGCTTCATTTAAAGAACCCAATCATCACTCCAAATAAACTCTGTTTGAGAGACCCTTGGAGATGAAGCCCCAAACTCATTTGTTCAGCTCTAGTTAATGCCCTCCACTGCAGGAATCTCTCAGTTTCACAAATACTGAAGAAAGGGACACTCCTGGAGTCATTTCATACCTACTGAGGCAGAGTTCAGCCTGGTGATAGGAGCTGCAACAAGGACTGCCTCCATAGCAAGGCAGCTATTGCCCAGCATGGGCACAGAGAGCATAACCAAGCTGAACTGCTCTCACTCAGCAATAAAATTCAGTTCATAAAGGTGTAAGAAGAACAGAACATGAAAGAAAAATCAGGTTTTAATTCAGTCCACTCTAACAAAATCGTATTTTCTTCCTCAGGATGAAATTCTGTGCAGCCTGTCACAAAAATCACGGCATCCACCAAAGCCATCATTTTGGCTGTGGCCTTTATATTGTTCAAATGCATAAACTGGCACTCTAATCTCAAAAGAACACTTGTTCAATAACTATCATGCACAAAAAAAAAGCAACTTATCAAAAATATTTTTATGAGATCAGTCATCTGGAAGAAATTCCTCCTGTTCACATCATGATCTTGTTTAGGACATTGAAAGCATTTGCATGTCTTTGAGTACCTAGGCAGTCCTTTAACTGTATTTTAACCATGTCTCTAGCCCATCCTAAAACACTGACCATGCCCAATAAGCTTCCCAGTAGCAGCCAAAGAAAGCCCCAGTAGACAAGAATAAAAACCTGGCAGCCTTAGATTGCATGCATCATCACAGCATCAGCAGCTGCTGCCTCGTTCAGATGCAAAACAGTAAATCTAGGAGGGTTGCTGCAAATATATCATGTGCTTGGGAGGAAATCAGAAAGAACAGAAGACTTTGTGTGAATAATGAGATGCTGACCAGCAGAAAGTTACTGACCACTTAAGAAAGCTTCAGCGGTGTTAATGACCGCTTTCCATTTTGAGGAGCTTGGTAATGCTTGAGCAGCTCAGCCCATGTTAGCCATTCCGTTTGTACTCAAACTTGTCAACAACCACAACGCAGCTCCAGCCATGCAGCACATTCATTCTCAGTTACTAGGTTTACAGGAGCATTTTGACACTGACAAGAACAACAGAAATGGCTGTCAGACTATCTAAAAAGTTTCCTGCAAGTGCTTGTACCTGAAAAAGTTTAAAAGACAACGTTTTCAATTCAAAGGAACTTGTACCCTCTTTGTACTCAAAAATCTAGCACAAGAACACACACCACCTGAGATACTCAACTGAACATGCTTTGAGCAGGGGAGATTTTCATTTCTTGTCCTCGCTTACTGTAAGCTATTTAATAAGGCTAGAGAGAAAACACAGCAACTGATGGTGGAGCTGAGGCAAACAGGCAGAGGCACAGTCATAGTGTTCTTTGTGTGATGGATTTGTGAGATCGAGTGAATTACATGCAAGGCTGATAAGTAATTCCATATCTATCGAAAAATCAAGTCATAAAGTTCTCTATTTTAGGAGCTGATTTCAAAAAAGCAATTCTATTATCCTTCCTGTTGGATGAAGTGTGTCTCCAGCAGGCACCTTCCTAGCATCCTCACTGCTTCTGAAGCAGTCCCATTCCTATCCTGCGCAAACTAGACCTGGCATGTACTGCAACATGGATACGAGCTTACAAACGGGGTGCAACTATTGCCCGTGACAGGCACAAGGACGCCCTGTACTTCGGATAATATTTTGCATATACATCGTATTTCTTTCCAGATAGTTATTTCTGCAAATAAGAAATTCAGAGGTATGCTTGGGAACTCTGAGCACCAGGTGATGAAGACAGAAAATAAGCCCCAGATGAAGAAAATCCAGCCTATTATTCATGGTGTACATTCATACTTCCAAAGGGCCCTGATGCTCACTTCTGTCATTCTTACATTAAGAATATAAAACAAAAATAACAGGAACCCCCAATACCACTATATGGAACAGTGTCTCTGACACTTACTGAAGATACATTCATATTCTTTGGGAAAATTAACTCATCATAAAACACTGTACGAGAGAAGAATTATTATAAGTTTCTAGTTAACTACGGTTAAGTACTTTCAACAATGCTTTGAATACATGCTTCAGTGCTTTGCTAGCAGAGACAAGTATACAAATATAATTCAGCAAAGTATTAATCAGGACAGGTATCTGACCTAGGTGTGCACCAGTGGGTCTCCAAGTTAATGCAGAGCACCTGCTTTTATGGTTTAGCCCAAGACTTGTGATGGTCCTTCCTCTGAAACCACTATTAATAGAGTAATGGAAACCTTTGCATCCTTCAAAAAAATCCTTCAAATTGCAGAGAAAATCAGATAGCCTGACAGAGCTCCTCTAAAGCAGTGTTTTCCTTGGGTTCAGACCTGAGGCTCAGTAACGTCCAACAACATATGATAGCTGCAACACACAGAGCTCTGCCTGGTGTTGCTGCTACTCCTAACCCAGCATCCCTCATACCCATGCTCATCACAGGTCATATCCCTCTCTAGGGGCAATCATCCATTTCCACATCCCTGCAGTGAAACCCAGGTAACAGCAACTTCACAGCTTCATGGAAGTACCAACAGAAAAATCCCTTATATTTTACCACAGTTGAAGACACTTAAGTGCTTAATTTTTACAGCAGAGAATCACAATGGATTATTTTTTAACAGATAATTGATTTAGATCTGCACCATTACAGATGATGGGAGAACAGCCATTCTGGAAAGGCTTTTTCAAAGCCTAAGGCTTGAGACAGTGCTATAAAAAATATATACCCCAAATTTACCTTCATGCCCACACACAGAGTACAAGTTCACTATCCTGACCATGCGCTCTTAATATAGATGCAGCCACAAAGGTAGGATTGGTCACCTGTCCCCTCCCTACAAGATCCTAGCAGAACACGAGTATTATAAGCAGACCTATTAAAAGTGTTGGTTTGGTTGATAAAACCTCATGCACACTGAAAAATTTTCCTAGCTTAGTTCAGCCTGTTCCTCAGTTCCTCCAAAGCATACACATGCTCAGAGCAAAACAGACCCATCTCAAAAACATATGAAGTTATTTCTACTAACAAAACCCCAAGATCTCAGAGTAACACGTTAACAGTGATACAGCCTGAAGCCTCCTCACAGTGCTAAATTTGAGATGAAAATTTAGAGACTAGATTTTCTACCCATATGTAATAAGCTTGCCATACTGTAGTTCTGCTAAGATAAAGCTTCACTTCTATTGTTCTTTCATACATTCATACGCATATTTGGTGTGTGTTATTCCAGTGGCATACGTCTTTCCAGATGTTAATGTTTTATCATGCCTTTTTTGCAGTTTTTTATCAGATCCTTTACACAAAATGTACTATAAATCCTCCCTCACTTCATATAGTATATCATATAAGACACCCTGATAAACATACAGATACAGATATATGAAGGTTAGTAAATGTAATAGGAGATTTAGCATGCTACTTGTACAGATACGCTATTATTCTTAATCTTGTGATTAATATGGACTGGCACTACTGTACAGATTTATTTTTGACCATATGCTCTTTAATTGTCATTGCTTCCCCCCGTTTACCCCCTTCCACATCTGCAGCGTGTGTGGGCTGGCACTCTCTCCTTTTGCCTCAGCAAGAAGGGAGAACAATTTCTCAGCTGGAAACCACGATGAAGAGAGAATTCCAGCAACCATGTCTCTAAAGAGCGATTAAAGTAAAATAAAGTTTTTTTAAAACTGAACAAGCAAAGGGTGGGAGGGAGGAAACTCACTGCCATTGATGTCCTTCATCTGCCTAAGCTCAAATTAGCTGGAATACTGTTTAATTGTGAGCTGCGAATGCGCTGCCTCAAAAAGCCAGCTGTTGCTACAGCAAATGGACCCAAGGAAGACTTTCAAGTCCAAGAGCAGATGAGCTTGCAGAGAATGTGAAAAAACCTACCACAGCTCTCCCAGTGACAGGTCTTACTGATTTAAGACCCTTTTGACTGTAAAACTTGGCTAAGAGATAATTCTGCAGAGACTTTGATTAATTTTTAAAAGATTTACACTACAGTTTTAAATGAAGCCCAAGTTAATTAAGTGTCTTCCTATGTTGCCGCAGAACAGTTCCTCTAAGCTATTTTTTTGCCTTGTGAACTTCAAAACTTAAGTTCAATCATCTTTTTCCTCTGCCCTGAATTAAATAGAAGGAAACAAAATGCGTATGGGTGAAGCAATCTAAGAAAGTTAGATTCTTGCAATCAGTGTATTTTTTGAAACCTTTTTGCATCTAAAGTAAAATATTTATGAAAGGGAAAAGAATTAAAACCACTCATGTATTTTCTTCTATTTCCATTCAGTTATAGCTTTATAAAACCTTCCTTAAGTGAGACTTCTCGGTGACAACGAGTGCCATAATTTTCTATGCTAATCAGATTAATAAATTAATGAAATTTGCCTGCATATAAATGAGAAAGCAGTCAATTTATATGCCTACTAACAACTTTAAGCCTTCTCTGTGTGAACTTTGCTAGGAATATTTTTCATACAGACAGATTTACAAAAAAGTGCCAGTTTAAAAAAAAAGAGCCTTTTATATCTGCTATTAAATTATTTACAAACTTGCTTTACAAAGGATCTTTTTATATGACCCCTAATAGGAAGGGGAGGGAAGTGAAGCCCAAGTCCCAGCTGTGCAAGTATCTAAACAGCAGTATGCCACAGACACAGATCCTTCAGCTTGTTTGGAGACCAGAAAGACTAGGGTGAGCAAAGCAGTATGATGCTGCAGCTACATCCTTGCTGTCTCCAGGCCACATCAGCTGACATAAGCACATTCACATGGGCTTCACTTTCTCTATCTCACAGGAGTCTGAGCAAGCAAAAATACAACAAAAAGCCACTTTGTGCAGGAGCCGATCCTCCTCCTTTCTGATACCTTTTCATTCAGAATTTACAAAAGCAAATTAGGCAGTCTCTTTCTCTGGAAGGACAAAGACATCTCTTATGCTTCTTCAGAGGTGAAGTGAAACCTCTCACTCTCATCTAACCTAGAGGCAGGCACACAGCATAGATCAGGTTCCAGCACAATAGTTCAGGTTCTCACCTGACTCCCAGCGTTGTTGCATCATTAACTTCAACCAAGCAGAGTTGATTGACATGACCTGAGAATCTGGAAAGATTTCCCTCAGATTTATGAGAGAATAACCAATGTTTGCCATGAATTCTGCCTACAAACAGTCTCAGAGATATTTGGGATGAGGTAATTCTATATAGCTTTTAAAGATAAAGATGAAGACATAGCAACTTGGTTACACTATACATTTAGCAGTACCATGATTATTTTTAACACCTGTAATGAGATGCATCATTCCTGATTTCTGAAATAAACTGTCATACTTCACATTTTGATAGCAAATGCATGTAGAGTTTTCTCTGTCTCTGTCAAGTTTAAAGACAAATACAAAATGTCTGAGAACTAACAATCCAAGGAAAGAAGCAAATAAAATAGGAAAGAGGGGTAACAGCAATAAGCAAGACCCTTGCAACCTCTGACTACTTGCAGTGCCCATTCATGGGGACAGGAATTTTGTCTGTCTGAAATCTCATCCTCCTGTCATTTGAGATAGACAAGGAGTCGGTTAAGCTAAAACCACACTTTGATTCCCCCACAGACCTCCACTGTGACTGGTCCAAGTCATTCACAGGTGTCCCTAAAGGCCAATGGCAATTCTACTATAATCATAGCCCTGCCTGGCCCTGTAAGCTGTAAGCAGGAATCCATCTTACTTCATATGTATGTTTAACAACTGGCACAGTAAATCTTCACCCCACTGATGAACTGTTTGCTGCCCCAATACAAATACCAAGCTGTTCTTACACCAGCAAAAACATACAGTGAAAGTTGTCAGGAGGGAAGAGAAAATAGGTCAGGAGTTGCATTCAGCCTCCACACTGTGATACACTCTGTGGTACAAAGCAATATGTGCTAAGAGGAGGGGTGGGGAGGTGGGAGGTAATCACTGGCAAAGGCTGTTTCTTTACTTGCTTCCCTTTTTAAGTATGACAAAATGCAAGCAGAGGCTGACACCTCTGCTCAGCCAGCCAGCCTGATGGCACAAGGCAATGGAGGACTCTACCTCTCCCACTCAGAGGCTTCAACTATCTACCCCTTTCAGACACCGACAGCATCAAGTTTGGAGAAAAAGCATCTATGTGAAGACTGTCATGCAGTTGTGTCTTAGATATGGGCTTCTCCTATAGTCTGTCTTTTAGAGCACAGTTGTCTCATGAACAGGAGATTTGTCACCCCTACGCTTCCTGAACTGCTCCAGTTCAATTCTGTTTACTCCAGTCACACTCTCTTGTAAAATATTTGCTGCTCCTTCCCCAGAAACCGGAAGACGGGCCAAGCTCTGCACTTTGACTGGTGAACATCTCTGCTGGAAGTTGTCCAAATCGCACAAGAACCATTTGGCATGTGTCTTTGACATCACAGACACATAGATTAATAGCCTGCCCCTCCCCTACCCCGGCTTTAATATCCTGTCCTTTATGAGTGACTTTCAGACTCACTTTACCTTATGTTATACTCCCAGGCAAGCATTTCTTGTTTTGTGATTATTTTTGCACTTAAACAATAACACACTTTCCCCCCTACTGAGTTGATGCTGTCTATAAAAAAGATTTCATAATGCCCACCTGCTCCCTTTTAAGGCACCATCCTTGCTGCTGCAAATAGACCTCTTCAAAAGCTGCATAAGGACAACCTTCCCTCACTCATATATCCCCTTATAACTCTGAAACTTCTACTTCTTCAAGCACTGTAGATGCGGGGATTTGCCACTTGCAACTCTATGACTTAGTGCTACCTAGCTCCTGCTGGACAAACAATACTCAGAGCTGTTGCAAGACTATACGTTGCCCAAGCAGCAGCCAGCACTAAAGCTAAGATTTATGCACTCCATTTTTAAGGAATAAAAAGAAACTAAAATCCAGAACATCAGTTTGCCAAGTTAGATTGCTACTTCTGATTAAAAAAAAAAAAAAGTAGGTATTTTTGAGTTAGGAAAAAGGTAAGATTTAGACTTGTTTCCAGTTGCACCAGTTTTAAGGCTGTCGTGGTTTAAGTCTCTCTAACCACGCAGCCCGTTCTCTCCCTCACTGTCCCTTTTTTTCTTCCCCCCACTCCCGGAGGGATGGGAAGGAGAATCGAAAAGAATGCAACTCCCACAGGTTGAGATAAGAACAGTTTAGTAACTAAAGTATAACACAAATCACTACTGCTACCACCAATAATAATAATGACAAGAGAAAATACAAGGAAAGAATACAATTCTCACCACCTAATACCAAGCCCGACCACGCGGTGCACCCCCCACCCTTCCGGGCCTCTGCTCTCTGCTTTCCATGCTGGGCATGACGTGCTGTGGTATGGAAT
Organism: Ara ararauna; assembly: GCA_028858755.1. NCBI lineage: Eukaryota > Metazoa > Chordata > Aves > Psittaciformes > Psittacidae > Ara > Ara ararauna. The sequence continues at coordinate 64,657,711 of CM054376.1, read as the reverse complement.
AACCTCTTTGGTCAGTTTGGGTCAGGTGTCCTGTCTCTGCTTCCTCCCGGCTTCCCCTCCTCCCTGGCAGAGCATGAAACTCAGAAAGTCCTTGGCCAGACCAAAACATCACTAAGCAGTAACCGAAACACTGGTGTTATCAGCACTGTTCCCAGGCCCAAAATCAAAAACACAGCGCTACACCAGCTACCAAGGAGAAGAAAAATGACTGCTGCTGCTGAACCCATGACAAAGGCTCAAGGAATTGCTACTACAGTCATGTGCAGCCCCTTCCGCACCCCACTGCTACCAGCATCTCGACATGGCCTAACATTCAGGTTACATCTATGATCTGGAATGCACAAGTTTACCGAAGGCCAACCTTCACACCATAAAAATTTTGCAAAGACATAAAATGCACATCTTTAAATATCTAGAAACTTTGCACAGTGTTTCCCAGGGCCCAGCCTTTCACAGGCTTGATTGTGAACACCATTATCTTATCATTTAAATGGAGGCAATGTTTGTTGCCTTGAAAGGGAAGGGAGATGCAGCAAGTTATGTTTAACAAATGTAGAGAGGCAGGGGAATATCAGAGGAAACCTGCTAGGTAGACATATATATTTTGATTTTTCTCAGACAAAATAGAGAAATCGCTCTTCTGCATAAGCAGCTTCCCAGCTGCAGTAGAAATAAGTGCTTGAAAGCAATGCTCTACAGAAGCACCCAAAGCTTTAAACATTCAGCTCAACATAAGTAAGTCTTTCATCCAGGAAGTGATGGAAGCCGAGGACCCAAGGGATTCCCACACCTTCTGATTCTTCTTTTTAATAGCACAGAAATAAGAAAAAATTTCACCACTATTCCGCAAATTCATCAACTTCACCCCAGAGGCACAGCAAGAAGATGCAAGCAGGAGGCATGTTTCTTGTTTTCCAAATCCCAACTAAAGCCCAAGAAAATTCACTGCAAAAGTAGTAGCTATCATGCATCTTCTCTGAAATTTCAAACTAAACAGGGAATCATTCACTGCCTTAAAAAAAACAAAAACCACAGAATTTTTAAGCTCTGTTTCTTTCACCCTTATTCATATTGAGGACCTTCATATTGAGAAGATGATGTGCAAGCTCTACAGGTGCTCCTTCACCAGTGGCAATGACTGGGTGAAAGTTGCTAACCCAAGTTTTGGCTTCAAGGTTCAATTAGTCATCTTCTCACAATTACTTGCATTTTAGTATCAGTTAAAGCTCATGAAGCCTACCTGGGGAAATAGAGGTAACAGCTAGGTTGAGTGGCACACAATCCTCCCCATTTCAGCTTTATCTTGCCTCCTTGTTTAATTACTTGCCCTAAGATAAATGCATGGCAAGCATACATGAGAGGAGAATGTTGATACACTTAAACATTCATTTTACTCAGTTGTGACAACAATAAGACACAAATGCCAGAAGCATCTCCGATGTTTTGATGGTGTTCAATTATTTGGTTTGGACTCTTGGCTGTTTCATAGGTTAATAAAGATGTGCTGAAGGAGATATTTGTGGCATACAGACATTCAGGCAGAGCAACAGAACAAGTATAGATATAACCTCCGTTATGTGAGAATGAATGATAGAGGGGCAGAGACGGGCACAGACAGACACACAGGTGACAGTGACAGAAAACTTAGTTGATTATTTTAATTTCTTAAGGAATGTGAGATTTGAATGGGTCTTTAAACTTCATAAGCTCTAGCATTTGTCTGAAGCTATTATCTCATCCAAAGCTCTCACCTCTGCGAGAGCTAAAGAGACTCCTCGACACAAAAAATAGCAAGATCTAATCAGAGTTTATTGCTTCTGGTATAAGTACTGCCACAGGGTTTTTTATCTTTTTTTTTATTATTATTAAATTTACAAACTCGAGCACCCATATTTGGGATCAAAAGGTGATTCCTGCACCCTGCTGCAGAGTGGTAGGCTGGATTTTTCATACAATAAAAAACCTTTTCTTGTAATTTGTTGGAAAAATAGGTGACATTTCATTACTGAAGCAGGGCAAGATAACTTTTCCTCAGATTATATTCAGAATTGATAAACTCTTTATATAGGAAGTGGCAAGTCTCTACACCTGGACCTCCACTACAGCTTCACTGCAATAGTACAGAGTAATCCTATCATTCTTGCAGAGGACAGCACTAGGATTGCCTACACAGAAGAAAACTGAAATTTAGGGAAATGGATTTGGTAGCGCTAAATCCCAAATGCCCCATATTGCTTAATATGCATTGCAAAACACACCTCAGTGTCTTCTCAGGGCACTTTCATGCAAACACAGTTCAACTTATTTCAGGAGAACATCTTTTGATTAACACCTGCATAGAAGAGCAGCAGACTTCCTGTCTAAATTGGGTCAAAGTATCAGGGCCAGTAAAAGAGCCAGGCAATGGGAATCAGCATCCTCACATACAGTACGGCAGTTCAAAAAAAGCCAAAACTGAACCCGCAACTCAGATGACATGTAAATCAAGAGTAGTAATTTAAGATACAAGCAAACACATCTGGCTGTGTCTTTCAGTTTGCAACACCAGGCGTCCAAATACCACTGAAATTCTTCAACTGAGCCACTCACATCTTCACAGCACTAAAACCACTCATCTACAACTAACCATGGTTCCCAGACTTGGCTTACCAACACCAGTTGAAAGCTTTTCCAACTGTGCTGGAAGTACAGGTTGTAGTTGTTCAGAAGAGAATGAGAAGACCAAGTGCGAGAATCACAGTGGTGTTTTTTTAATTCAGTTTTTTGGACAGAAACCAGGCACAAACAATGCACAATAGCGAACGTGATGTTTGTTCACATCACGTGGAGCAGTGCAGATACCAGAACAAGCTGCTCCACAGACTTCCTGCTTGTCCATTCTGGCTGATATACAAACCTGACACCATGCTCCCTCCTTTCAGATGTTCTCTGTAGCTCACTCTTCTGGTTTTGAAGTTTCAGGAATGGGAAGAAAAATCTGTTATTTGGGCCAGCCATGTTTCTTCTCAGCACTTGGTCTTGGTTACTGAAGCTCAGCTGAAAGTATGAGTTTAGCATGAGCAGGTCTTCCTCAAGCTAAGGACCTTTGCATGGATGCCTGTCCACTACCTCCTGGACTCCTAAGGAGAGTCTGGAGACTCCCAATGGGTTCAACTCTCAGATGGGTCATTGTTGGTCTTCAGCAGCACACATGCTGACCAGCCTGAGAAGGCTTTAGTAAACCATGAACCTGCTCGGACAGAACAGTTCCGAGAGGCACAATCTTTTTTTGACCGATTTACCTGACTGTGAAAAGATACTTTTCGTATAAGGAAATTTTACACATCATAACTGACTGTGCTTTCAGTTTTCTTTTGTTTACATTTTCAGACTTGAAGGGATGTTTCTAGAAGAAATAATTAAAAACTCCTTCAAAGCAATGGCAGAATTATTAGATAAAAACCAATGGAAAAGAGATAGCAGTGTTAAGTTCTTCAGGGTCAGACAGCCACACAAGGAAAGTAAGGGGGTTTTATATGAAAAGTATATACACTTAATTTAACCCTGAACACAGAAGACACACTACTTGGACACTGTTACACATGAATGCCCGAGTTCAGTTTTCTCTAGTGTGGTTATTTTAAAGATATGCTTCGTTCTAAGGTTAAGAAAAAAGCAAATTAATGATGGTTCGTAGTTTTGTATTTTTTTTTTTTAATTGGAGAACATAGGAATATCCAAGCTTCATTTTAATAGTTAAGGAGCCTGAAGCTCTTTTTGCCGAGATTTTCTAGATGTTCAGTTTTATTAAATCACACACAATTCTCTGTAAGTCAGAAGTAACAGAGCACAGGAAAATAGCAATAATTTTGCCTCTTTTTTGAGTGGTTAGTCTGACTTGTATCAACAAATTGCCCTTTTTCAGTCTTTTCTGTTTACTGCAAGAAATCTTACAGTCATGATGCATTTACCAAAAAAACCCAAATAATTCACATCTTAATGCTAATAGCAACAACAGTCATGACAATAAATCACAAGGGTCTCTATTTGACCTGGAGGGTTTGGACCTGTAAGGCTGACATGCACGCAAAATGCATTTTTTTATTTCAAGAAATAAAGGAATGCAGGAATTAAGAAGTTGCAATAACAAATACAATGGAAACAAGAAATGGGATATTTTTGTTATTATTATTTTTAATGCCATAACTCCTTTAGTGAAGGTTTATAGAGAATCACCAAGTTGTCAGTGACATATTAAGGCAAAATAATGACGACATATTGTTACATTGCCATTTGGCGACAACAAAAAGGCCTATTGAAATAGGCTAGTGATATCACCTCTGCTCCTGACACAAATATATTGCAAAACCTACTATTTAAACAGGACTGTATTCACAGCTGAGAATAGCTGCAGGGATAGTTTCATTATAGTACACTTCAAGTCACTACACATCACATCTGTGTATTCAGTCGGTGTCCTTCAAACCCTAACACTGCAAAATCTTTGGGACAAAAAATGGTCTTTTATGTACATACTTTATATACACATGGATGTATGCATATACAAGACATATGTATGTATATACATACAAGACACACCCTCATTTCCATGAAAATGATGACTGTCTGGCACCACAGAAGTCTGGGCTCCAGCCCTCGATATATTACATGAGAAGCAGAGGTCTGGAGATATCAGGATATCTGAGGCTTTATGGTCTTCTTAATCCACACCCAAGTAGAGGCACAGCAGCCATTTTCAAGCTAAGATGTTTCTGTCAGGTAGAGCCCACAACCAGTCACACTTGCTACTAGAAAGCCCAAAAACCCAAGTGAGATACAAGGTGTGAAAGCACTCTTTTACTGTGTGTGCCTTGTCCCTGAGACAGTAAGCAAGCAGGACCAGCAGTGCTCAGCGTGGCTCCACACCCTGGATCACTTCCAAAGGCCACCACAACCTGTGGAAAGACCTCTTTGGGCTTTGGCTCAGGTCCTTCTCAAGTCCTTTGAATTAGCATTCTTGCATTCTATATAGGATCATAAAATGGTTTGGATTGGAAATGACCTTAAGATCATAGAATAGTTAGGGTTGGAAAGGACCTTAAGATCATAGAATAGTTAGGGTTGGAAAGGACCTTAAGATCATCTAGTTCCAACCCCCCTGCCATGGGCAGGGACACCTCACACTAAACCATGCCAACCAAGGCTACGTCCAATCCAGCCTTGAACACCGCCAGCGATGGAGCATTCACAACTTCCCTGGGCAACCCATTCCAGTGCCTCACCACCCTTACAGTCAAGAATTTCTTCCTCATATCCAATCTAAACTGCCCCTCTTTAAGTTTGAACCCATTACCCCTTGTCCTATCACTACAGTTCCTCATGAAGAGTACCTCCCCAGCATCCCTATAGGCCCCCTTCAGATACTGGAAGGCTGCTATGAGGTCTCCATGCAGCCTTCTCTTCTCCAGGCTGAACAGCCCCAACTTTCTCAGCCTATCTTCATACGGGAGGTGCTCCAGTCCCCTGATCATCCTCGTGGCCCTCCTCTGCACTTGTTCCAACAGTTCCATGTCCTTTTGATGTTGAGGACACCAGAACTGCACACAGTACTCCTAGTGAGGTCTCACAAGAACAGAGGAGAGGGGCAGGATCACCTCCCTTGACCTGCTGGTCACACTCCTTTAGATGCAGCCCAGGATACGGTTGGCTTTCTGGGCTGCAAGCACACACTGAAGGCTGCTCATGACCATTTTCTCATCAACCAAAACCCCCAAGTCATTCTCTGCAGGACTGCTCTGAATCTCTTCTCTGCCCAACCTGGAGCTGTGCCTGGGATTGCTCCCACCCAGGTGGAGGACCTTGCACTTGGCATGCTTAAACTTCATCAGGTTGGCATCAGCCCACCTCACAAGTGTGTCAAGGTCCTTCTGGATGGCATTCCTTCCCTCCAACGTATCAACCAAACCACACAGCTTGGTGTCATCGGGAAACTTGCTGAAGGCACACTCAGTCGCACTGTCCATGTCACTGACAAAGATGTTGAACAAGACTGGTCCCAACACCGATCCCTGGGGGACACCACTCGTAACTGGTCTCCAGCTGGACATTGAGCCATTGAGCACAACTCTTTGCATGTGGCCATCCAGCCAGTTCTTTATCCACCGAGTGGTCCACCTATCATATTGATGTCTCTCCAACTTAGAGACAAGGATGTCATGTGAGACAGTGTCAAACACTTTGCACAAGTCCAGGTAGATGACATCAACTGCTCTACCCCTGTCCATCAGTTCCATAGCCCCATCATAGAAGGCCACCAGATTGGTCAGGCAGGATTTCCCCTTAGTGAAGCCATGCTGGCTGTCACCAAGCACCTTGTTGTTTTTCATGTGCCTCAGCATGCCTTCCAGGAGAATCCACTCCAAGATTTTGCCAGGCACAGAGGTGAGGCTGACTGGTCTGTAGTTCCCCGAGTCATCCATTTTCCCCTTCTTGAAAATGGGCGTTATATTTCCCTTTTTCCAGTCATCGAGAACTTCACCTAACTGCCAGGATTTTTCAAATATGATGGCCAGTGGCTTAGCAACTTCATTTGCCAGTTCCTTCAGGACCCACGGATGGATTTCATCAGGTCCCATGGATTTGTATACGTTCAGGTTCCTAAGATGGTCTCGAACCAGATCCTTTCCTACAGTGGGCCCAGGGTCTTCATTCTCACTGTCCCTGCGTCTGCCTTCTAAGTCTTGGGTGGTGTGGTCAGAGCATTTTCCGGTGAAGACTGAGGCAAAGAAGTCATTAAGAACCTTAGCCTTCTCCAAATCCAGGGTAGCCAGTTCTCCTGATAGCTTCTGGAGAGGGCCCACGTTGTCCCTAGTCTGCGTTATATTTGCAATGTACCTATAGAATCCCTTCCTGTTATCCTTAACATCCCTAGCCAAGTTTAATTCTAAGTGGGCCTTAGCTTTCCTAACCTGATCCCTAGCTTCCCAGACAACATCCCTGTATTCTTCCCAGGCCACCTGTCTTTGCTTCTACCTTTTATAAGCCTCTTTTTTCCTTCAAATTTTCCTCAGCAGCTCCTCATCCATCCAAGGATCATCTAGTTCCAAATCTGCTGACATGGGCAGGGACACCTTCTACTAGACCAGGTTGCTCAAGACCACGTCCAACCTAGACTGAATCACATAGGGCAAAATTAACATTAGACAGCTACCATCCCAGTATGTTTCCTGCATACTGGCAGAAGGCTGTAAAAAAATGAAAATCTATCATCCAAAACAGACAAATGAAAGAATCAAACTTCAGTGATAACACAGTTAAGGTTTCTCCAAAATGCTGTCATCTCCTAATGCGTATTTAGACAAGTAGTGAAGCCCAGATGCATTATGGGATGATAAAACTCACCTTGGAGGGACTTAATGTTTAATTAAAAGGACGAATACTGCAATAAACGCACTAATGAGATAAAATCACACTAATTCCTAAATCTTATGGAGCCAAAGTGTCGGGCTGAGTTTTAATTAATAGAGTTCTATATGGGTTTCTCAGAAATAATAATAAAACATTGACATAGTAAATCATGCCTGAAATCCATCACAAACTTATTTCAAACCGTACAAAATTTTCATTTAGGATTTCACAATTTGCACAGTTCCAAAGATGATTAGCCCTATTGAGATGTAATTTCATGAAACACTTTCCTTTTAGATTATAATGGTATTTTATTGTTAGTGTAGCACATTTTATATGAGTCCTCACCAACACTTCTTTTCCCTTTCTCTTCTTTCCTCATCCTCCAAGAGATACAGAATTGGTCTATAGCACTTGAACATTAAGGAACACACAGCTCAGAGTCTGCAACATTTCTCCTGGAAATTTCTTATTTTCATCTGCATCAACCACTCCAATCCCACTAAATGACAGTGAAAGCATTAAAAAAACCTCAGAACAAAAGTGAGATGCAAAACATTCAACCAAGTATCTATTTGATGAACATCTACAGGGCGGGCACAGCTGCTCTCTGCAAGCCTAGTGTATAAGCAAGCAACAAAGGACATCTGAGGAAGGCACCTAACAGCCTGCTGGTGCTTTCAATGTAAGTCAGGTGAGGCTTCATTTCAGCCCCTTGTTCCTGGGTAGTTACCAGGTTTCCATGGTGCTTCCTTCCACCTCAGATCTTGAAGAGACCTCACATTTCCAGTTTCACCACCAGAAAAATTGTATCCTCCCATTCACACATGGAAGCCCATGTGAGGTGTCTGAATAGGACCAGTTCAGCACTACTGCTCTGCAGACTTTGGCATTTCCAAATCCAAGGACAAGGCACAGGTTGGATTTAGTCTCAGTACTTGCATAGAGATGGTAATGATTACCTAAATAGGTACATTTTCTGGTTTAAGAGGCACTTTGTAGGGCAAGATGTCTTCCACGGGGCTGTCACATATGCTGTTAAATATTATTTCTCTGCAAAGGCAACATGCTTGAGAGCGCTACAACCAAAGCTCATTGCAGTGCCTCTTTCCAGACCAAAGGCCAACTAGGTTTGCTGGGATTCACTGTGATGCGCCTTTCTGCTGTGGTCACGACTGAATTCTTAGCCAAGTCAACAGCTCATCTTTCCACCAGCTTTAGAGGGTTTGGAATAGACCAGTTGGCCACTGGCTCACCAAGTTAGCGTATGGCCACCTCTCCACACCTCCTTGTATCATCTGCTGGCAAACTCACTAAAGAATGCGCAGCTCTCAGCCCTTGCACACAGTACTGGGATGGGGTCAACTGTCCTACATATGCTGTAGTACTTTTCCCATGACTTTTAGCACAAATAAAGCTTGAATTTTTTCCTCCATCTCACGATGCTGTGGAGAGATTCATGAGCTGATTATTACCCATGAGCTGAAGGCCCAGCTCTTGTTTCTCAGGCAGGTATGGTTTATGCCATTAGACATAGGCATTTTAAGCCTGGCAGGTGGACAAGGAGGCGCACCCCAGGTAGGCAAGGAGGATGCCAAAGGATCTGGACCCCCAATGCCCAGGGGAGCATGTCACCTCCATGTTCCTAACATTAGGCTTTGTCACCCTCTAGCGGGCTGTGTACAGAGTTTTATCATCCCATCGGTGGTGTCCTGCCCCAGGACCTCTGAAGAGCACTAACAGAGGCCTAACCCTGAGTTTCCAGGTTCCATGCCCAGAGATGACTCAAACTCTGGTCATTTGCAACTCTTCCATTTTCTTTTTCTCATTTGGGAAAAACACATACGTATATACATACACACACACACACACACAGCTACTCCACCACCCAAAAAACCCCAACAACTATAAACTGTCTATGAAGCAGCAATGAAGAAACACTAAAATTATGTCAAAATGTGTACTGGCAGGAGGTACAAGAGTATGCCCGCATTAAACTTTTATGTATGTATTTATGTATTACACATGTACTACTCAGCAAATCTATATTAATTTGTAAAAGATAAAATTAATATTAATATACTCATTGCACATATTAAGCAGATTATGACCCATTTTTTGCCTATTAGCACAGAAAATATGCAGTGCTGCTCATTTTATGTCCTGAAATGCATTAAAGGGGCTTGGACTCTATAACAGCTTGAAGAGGAATTCAAACATGCTTCTGTCTCCTAAAATAAATGTATCTGCAGTTTTCCCTAAATCATTTTCTGGTACGGTAAGACCATAGATTTTAAAATAGAGCAACTTCTGCTTTAGGTCCAAATCCTCTTTTTGAGTATCTAAGCATGATTAGAAACCTTGCCCTTTTTTGTCTTTCATATATGTAGCTGGCAAGGCCTGATTTTTTAGGAGCAAGGTCTTAACATACGAATACCTTATTGAAACATCTCTGGCTATCACACAGGCAATCTTTTGTATCTTATTTCTTTTCCCCAACCAGTGAACACTGAGACATAGTTGGCATTAGGGTTTTCAGGATGTACAGCTATTCGCATAAAACCAGGGTTGCTCTTTCCCCACCATTTCCCCAGGCTAATATTGCTATGCACTGCCAAGGAAATTGGCAGTAAAAACAGTAAGCCTTTTTATCTTGGAAACGTAAATTTAAGAATAAAGAAAAGAGATTATAAGTAGGACCTATTAACATCACTTCAAAATTAGCAGATGAATTAAAGCCAGCAATCTTTCTCCTTAAAAACTACCTTCCAGACTCACATGACTCACAGCCTTTTTTTCTGGTCCCATTTCCTGTTGTTTTACTCTTGCAATAAAATAGCAAATGGAAGCTCCATTTAGGGATTGTATCTACAAGCTGCCAACACAAAACAATCATCCATGTCCCGAAGATGAAGTACTTATGACCTAACAAGATTTGATGAGATTTCCTATATTCCCTCTTTCATGATGACAGAGATTCCTTAATGTAGATGAATTCAGAGCGCATCTCCCATTTCTGTTGCACACCTAGGCCTTGGCTCTGTTTCAGGCTCACACCAAACAGGGTCTGCACAGTGTTTTCCCCCTCTGAACCTTGGGTTACTACTCAGGGAAGCACAAGCTTGCATACATCTCATTACTTGCACAGGACCAATGATACGGCCATCTACTAACTTAACGTGTGCTTGGCTGAGCACCACATAGTCAACTTTGCTCAACCAAGGCACACCGATAAGCTAGAAAGGAGTAGCAGTGCAGAGAAACAGCCCTATCCCCGCCAGAAGCCCCTCTGTGTGGCATGGTAGCCTTCACTCCTGGCTGTCATGGCAAGGCAGACACTTACAGTGTTTGACTTTATTACAGCACAGCCAAATCAAATGCACAGCCGCTGCTTCCTCAGATGTCTATATTTCATTTAAACTGGGATAAAGCAAAGAAACTGGAATATTGTCTCATCATGCATTCTAAATCAGCCAGGGTAGAAAATAACGGGAAGTTAATCAGATCACTGAAACTCTAATTCACTTGGTATTGATCGGGCAGATTCCTAATGGGAAGGCAGACCAATTTCAAATTACAGTAAGCTGACTTATCCTGGAATACCAATGACCAGCTCCTGAGAGGAGCCTGGACAGACCATGGGCTCCTCTCTCATTATGGCACACACTCGACTGAATGCATCAATGTATAATATGATGCAGCATTTGGCTAATTAATAGGAGATTGATGAAAGGTGCAGTTTTGAAAGCAGAAATCTCATTTGAATAAATGTGGGATGAAAGTCCCAGCAGGCATGAGGTACACAGAGACTTAGAAACAATTATAAAAAAGAAAGAGGGGAGCTAATGGAAGGTAATGCAATTAAACCAAGCTTTTCATTATATTAATCAGAGGCTTCATCACTGAAATCATATATATATCACATTTAACTCTTCCCTGGATTTATTTATAATTTATTTAGAAAAGGCTTTGAATTATGACCGTAGTATCACAGTAACTGGATGCCTGTGAGCAGAGAGTGCCAGGGAAGAGGTACCTTCATTTATACTGTGCTTCCAGGTCAGGAATCCTTCCTCAACAAATTGTCCTTGAGCAAATCCTACCATCTTTAAGCAGTGACAGGATCAAGGGGCTACTACTGCAGTATTTTTTCTTGCTTGCCTGAGCTACTGGGGGGAAATTGTACCTTAGTAGCTCTTCAGAGCAGACGTCTTGGTTCAGTTTGGGACCATATCAGAGGAAGTAAATTGCTATTCATGCCTCTCACAAACATTTATATATTGAAAATGGTGTGCCACTTGTCTGCACCTCAAATTGTGGTGCTTACTGCCCATTTTTGCTACTGTGTTTTAAAACTGCATCCTCACTATAATTTAACAAGTGTGCTTAAAGACATCTGTGTGCACCAACGTCTGTGTGGAAGTAGTGTGATACTAGTAAAGGACCTGCTGAAGCCACTGGTTCCGCGCTGTCACAATCCACTGGTTTTTGATCCAAGATGCAGGATTTAGCATTGCTCATCTCAGTCAAGTCATTCATTACAGGTAAAAATTCAACACAAAGGAGGACTTGAAGCTGTGGCTGCCCCATCCCTGGCAGTGTTCAAGGCCAGGTTGGAGGGGGCTTTGAGCGACCTGGTCAAGTGGAAGGCGTCCCTGCCCATGGCAGGGGATTGGAACTGGGTGAGCTCTAAGGTGAGCTTTAAGGTCCCTTCCAACCCAAACCATTCTATGATTCTATGACTTTGTCAGTGACTAAGTTCTTGGATGGGCTATGTAATCCCCTCAAATGGGTGGCACTTCCTAAGAGTGCACTGGCAGAACCTCAGGTGGATACATGAATGGAAATTAAGGGCTGGAGTTTCATCATAGAAGACCCATTGCTTTAACTTATAGTAACAAATTGATGAAGTCCTCTCCATGTCTACAAAAGTAAACAAGCTTAGGCATGGGTAGGGGCTCACTCTACTATTTAAAGTCTCTATTACATACTGCTTCAGCCACAACAGCGTCAGGACAATTTAGTCTTTGAGAGCAACTATTTTTGCCTGCAAATGGAAAATTGAGAAATACATGCAATGTTGATTTTCAATTAATGCCTTATGTGACCAGAAAATGAATTCTGTCTTCTGAAAAAACAGATATATCAATTATTTAGATTAGTAATAGTTAGTACAGCTAATAGGTAGGGTACAAGTAATTCACAAGTCTCGTTTCAGAGATCTCTCTGAAAGAAAATCAGAGCTTCTCTCCCAGTCCCTTCACTTCCCATCTGCTGGCTGGGCCAACAACTCCATCTTACACCTCCTAATCCAACATCTTTACCAACATCTCCTAACTATTTGATAATTAACTGCTAAAATCTGGTCCTTAATGACACCTCAAGAATGGGATTGTTTGGAATCCAATTGCCTGTGGTTTATTTCTTCAAAAAATCAAACTACTTGAGACAGGAAGGCTGCTACAGCAGCACAAGCGCCAAGGGCAGAGGTCTGGCTGTGCTCCGGCAGGTTTCCTGGGAGGCACAGATGGAAGAGACTGCACAGTCTTATGCCTGCCCTGGGAATACGCTGCAATTGCTTTTGGCATCATGTTTGATGCCAGGTTTCCCTGAGTAGAGGAACTCTGAAGCAAAGCTAATGGGGCAGTTCTCAGAATAGTAAGTTGTAATATATCTATTCGCAGAATCACAAGGCTGGCAAGCCATTAACAAACAGCAGTTTCCACTTAACCTAACACAGAACAAGATCTCATACAAAATTACCATCAACATACATTCTGTTTGTATAAATCCCTCTCTTCAGTGCATTTCCCTTGTTCTTTTAAGCTACTCAAATGAAATCCTTCCCTATAGTCCGACACCAGCAACCCACTGGCAGCTGATGGACTGTAAAGGTACAGCCTCAAAACCAAGATAAAAATACACACTTGATCCATCTTGACCTTCTCATTGCTCATATCGCTACCTCACTACTACCCTGAGCATAAGACGGAAGACTGGGCTCAGAACTCTCTATGTATGGGAGGTTAATTGTCACAGTACAGTCGTAGCTGTTGTACAGGACAAAAACCTTTAGTTCACAAGGAATATCACTTGAACTCACATCCGGCCTAATAAGGAGGATTACTCCAGTTTTTCCCCAGGGTAAGAATTGACTGTGGCCAGAAAGTTTCTACTTAGAATACACAGGGTTAGAAATTGCCTTTTTTTAAAGAGGATATCAAAGTTGTTAGCTTTGGATTACCCACATTTTTTGGTAAAGGTATTTACCCACTTCCACTGTGTTTTTTAAGTTCATTTGCATTTCTTCTTCTCCTTCCATCCTCTTCATAATTCCCTGAACTTTCCAAGTAATTTACAAATAAACATGAAGGCATATGCATTTGGTGACAGTTTTTCAATAAAACATTAGAGAGCTGCATTCAGCACTGCTCAGCGATGGCCAAAGTGTTCCTACCTGCAGTCAGAGCAATGGGGTGAACGGAGTTACTGACAGTTTCTGAAATCACTGACCATTCACGAAATGATTTCCCAAAAGCTCTGCTGCAAAGAGGTTTAGACACGCAGTACTGCTGAAACCTCTTGCCTAGCTAAGGCTGGAGTAGAGAAACATCAAGCCATGTGCACAAGGGTTATTGTATTCAAACAACCAAACATGAGAAACTTCGCATACTCGAGGAACATGGAGAACATCAAAGCAGATACATAACAGGTATTCTCTTCACAGGGAAAATTAGAATTATTTCAGACGGACTGACAGCAAAGCAGAAAATTGTTAACAGTGTAACATGGCATCTACTTTTAGAGCTCCATTTTTTTGTTGCCAGCTCAATACAGATTGTGCATAACCATTGGCTGTTTCACTACTTGAAGCAGACAATCACAAGCTTCCAAATACCCCAAATTACCACTGAGGATTCAGAAACAGAATAGCAAGACATGAGAATAGCAAGAAGGATTCTTCTTAGGCTTTTTTTTGGCAAGGTTTACTACAAAAGGACAGCTGCTGCCAAAACAAACACTTTCCCCCACCTCTCCAGCAGGAAAAATAGAAAAAAAAGTCTTTACTGAAGACAGACTTTTCCTACAGCAAGACTGACCTTTTGGTCTGTAATTGATGGGCTACAAGAAAGGTTGGAGAGAATGTCACTGCATTTAGAGGGTTTCGTGGCATCCTCATAAACTTAACTGAGGATATTGATCTTGCTGCTCCAGAAAGCCCTGGTGGAGATGCATTGTTAGACTTCAGCTGATGCTGACTCTTTTTCATAAAGCTGTATACATCAGCTAGAAATTGTTATTGATAGATATTTTAGGCAGTGGTGTTTTCAGAACTGCACAACCACAGAGGATACCAATAATTCGAGCTATCACTGGTCAGGGCTGAACAGGAAAAACACCAAACTACTGCTGTTAGCGATCTCCTGGCTCATATTAATAAATAAAACCAACAAGGAATAAACATTTCAGCCTGCAAAGCAGCATTATTTCCCAACCCCCACCCCCATGACACAAACCAGTATGTGTAGAAGGGGAAGCATTTTAATGCTTTACGTTGCCATTCAAGCACAGAGTTTCCAAGTTTCACTTAAATTGGAAAAGTAGATATTTTTCCTGGGTGAAACCTAGTGCTGTTTCATATAACCAACCATCCTTGACAACTTGAACAGTTACAAATCATCCACACATTATAGTCACTGTTATCGTAGTGTGAGCTAACAATATTCAAATTCCCTTTTTTTAAACTGGGGGAGGGTGAAGACATCAAGAAAGCTTTCCTTTCTTTCCACCTTGTCATACCATGAGCAGGTATGGGACTATTATCAGGCTAGGTCTTGACACACTAGTCTAGTCCCTGGTTTTGCAGGTACGCAACAGTGAAGTCTTCCCTGCAGGAGGGAAGCAACAGCTCCCCCAAGAGTCTTGAACGCTATTCAAGATCATAGGTTGTGCAGACTATACACAGGCAAGTGGGGCCTTCTATGAATGAGACCATCAAAAGAAAAAAAAAAAAAAAAAAACAAAGAGTCACAAGCTTCCAAAGCACATTTCATGCTGTGCTTTTTGAATATTTTGTGTGCCCCTCCGAGCTGTGACATCTCACATCACTGCCTTCGATCTGTGCCTTCCCATGCACCAGCTAGTTGATCCTATCCTTATTTTGTCCACTGTTTACCTCTTTTATCTTATCAAAAGGTATTTGGGGGGCAACAGACTGACTTCACTTTCAAACCTCTGTAAGGATTAATGCAATAGCAACTTCTGCTGAAGCACGTGACCTGCCTTAAGATTTTTAAAACAAATCCCACTATTTTCTCTGCAGAAAAGCAGAGTTTTGCATTCTCCCTTACCACATGACTGCAGAAGCTGTAGTATCTCAGATGTTCAGCTAGGCCAAGGGCGAAAGTCAGCCAAATGCCACATAATAGGTCAAAAGACAGCAGAGGAAAAAAACCCAAGCATGTCCATTTTCAAGCAGTTTGTGACTTCACTTGAGATTCCTCAGCCCTTGTCATCCCCATTTCTGCTCATTTTTAGACAATCTGTGCTCATCTTTTCTGTCACCGAGAACATTTGCCTCCATCTCTCATCTTGATGCAACAAATATTTACAGATTCAACTGAATACTTCAGTGGGACTGATTTCCAAGCTTTAAGTTAGCCATCCAAATTTACCTATGTTCTTGGATCATTTTGTGTAAACAGATGATGGAAGAAATATGACTTTCCTCCCCTCTTAGGCTGAGCACATTCTACTGCAAGAACAGAGCACTGCATACACCCCATACATGTCAGTGCAAAAACGCACAGACACATCAATAGCCACTGCCTCCCACTACCTACATCCAGGCACACATACATTCAAGTATTGATTTCCAGAATTTCTCCAAGGAATGCCAAAAATAATAAACGAAAAATAAATCAAAAGCAAAAGCCTCTTTCCATTATGTATTAAATATCCTTCTATGAAGTTAGAACAAATAGGAGATGTATATAGAGTGCAATGGAGACATATATCTAGTGTTGTAGTAATCGATTTCTGCCTTGTTCTTTTATTTCCAGTAAATAATGGTCTTTAGATCTTTCATGGTGGCACTACTGTAAAGTCTGCTAAGGGAACACAGGCAGTGTTTCATCTTTGATATAGCCAACAATAGAGTGGTGACTCTAAAATCATTACACTCACTTATTTCCTGTAGCACACTGGTAACAACATTTAGCAGGATCAAAGGAAATTTACAGAGGGTATCCCCTTCACTAACCTCCATCCAATCATGCATATGATCAATAACACATTTTCTATTATTCAGCAACATTCAGAAGGCGCAGATTTGTGCACAAAATGATGCAGCCATACATTTCTAGTCAGTCTTCAGTTTTCTAAAGAGCACTCCTGGAAACTATAAGCAGCAATAATGCCTGGTTAGATCAATTATATTTAGAGATACTTCTTGTATGTAAATTAAAAGCAGAAGAAACTTCCCTAACCAACCTTATTCCCACAAAAAAAGTGTAATCATTTGTTGACAGTGCTGTGCAAAACCTGTGTTCCTTTCTGCATTCTGAAATAGGTCTTTCAATTTGGTACATGGTCAAATGAGGATATCAAGTTTAAACTACAAATGAATTAATTATATAGCAACCATGGGTTACTATTTATATATCTATATTACTGACTTTGAAGTCAGTATTTTAACCACACCACTTACCAGTAGATGATTAAATGCACAAATTTTTGACTTTGTAGCACTTGATAACAAAATGTCAATCTTAGACACCTACAAGTTAATACACGTAAGTTAAAAGAAAAATCCTGAACTATTTGTCTATGATCCCATTGAATACAATCCAGGATAGCTGCTCATCATTCTAGCCACCATGAAGAACAAGTGAATTCATCTTAACTAGCCTGACAGCAAAAAGAACAGGAACATTACTGTTTAAGCAAGCCCACTTTAATCGTCAGTGTAGGGAATATGGCAAGACAAGGTTTGTAGGTGGAATAACATCTCATTAGACTAACTTATGTAGTTGGGAGAAAATATATTAGACTTCAATGTACTCATGCATATCTCAGTTTCTGACCAGATAAGGAAAAGGCACCTTCTCCCTATCACTGTTACTTTTCCCACTTGTAGCCATTGATGATTAAAGATACTATTTCAAGTTACAAAACCAATTCTGTCAGGTCTGGAGAACTATTTGGGGAATTACAGCATCTAACTCTGGACAGAGAATCTTTAGCTGAATTTATCCCCTAAATAGGGACAACGCACAATACTTGGTAACTAATTCACTAATATTCTACTACTGCCTTTTTACTTTTGTAGTTTTGAGTATGAAATACCAAAACAAAATGGAAATAGCTGAGTTTAAAAACCCCAACCAACCCACATTCCAAGGAGCGAACAGCTTCTTATACCTAGGTGACTAGCTTCACCAAAATACAGTAGGCTGTTTCAGGAATACGTTTAGAGACATAATCCATCCTCTGATACAACTAAGGAAATGCAGATATGCATAAAACCAACTGTGAACATAAAGCAATAGAAGGGAGCTGAGCTGTAACAGCCAAGTAGCACACCTAAAGTCTTCGCCACATTTTTTCACCTGCTTAATCTGATGCGCTATGACTTTGGTTCCAGTGCAATTTCTCAAAGCAGCAGAGTGATTTACACTTGTGCACTTCCACAGAAGTATGTCCTTTTCTTCAATCTCTTTGGCCAAGGCAGCAGCTGTGGCAGGACAAAATAATGACTCTGGTGACAAGTCAATTTGTTCCTCCAAGTGTCTGCAAGTGTAAGGAACAGCACCTGGTGACCACGCACACTCTGAGAAGTCCTACATTAAGAGAAATCAGCTCTCTTCTATGAGACTAGTATTGCAGTGATGAGAACTGTTAAAAGCAGTTCAGCATGTTCAACAGTTCAACTTACAGTTCCATGTTAGCTTATCATTACTTTGACAATAATTGTCACAAACAGAATTTCTTTATAGATTTTGGAGATTTCTTCTAAAACAAAGGAGACGTCAAGATGCTTAGCAGTCCTGAGCCAAAAGAATCTAAATATTTAATCTTACAGAGATGTTCCCCTGTTCCAGGCTAAAATAGTTTATAAAGGTCATAAAAATTAACTTATCTTGCTGACTGAAGCTTTTTTAATGCACTCCAAGTTACAAAAGAATCACAGCTGGAGCCTTTAGGCCAATGGTATACCATATTTTTCTCCCATTAGCAGGGACAGCAAATATCTACACTGAATTTTACAGCAGCAATTGTATCCAATTCATTAGTCTTTGTGACTGAATATAAAAAGCATAGAGCTAGCTGGGTAGTTACATTTTATGCTTGTTTCATTGAATAAGCTCACAGTTCTTTTACTCAAGAATCTAGTAACAAAACTGCTGAGGCAAAAATCATTACTTAGCCTGAGCCACGTTCTTTCTAAGCTCTGAAAAACAGGACCCTGATTCAACATGTTAAAGACCACTTCAAAAAACTGGAGGGATTATACTCTGCAAGAAGAAACTTGGTTACAACGTCACGATTCAGGCAGCTGCACCAGCATGTGCACTTTCATAGATCTCTTAGATCCTGTGTGCTAAAGTTGATGGGGGGGGAATTCTTAAATTTTTGAGATTTTTAAATTTCCAGAATTTAAAGGCTGTCTACAAAGAAGATGGAGACTCCCTTTTTACAAGGAATCATGTGGAAAAGACCAGAGGTACAAGTTACTCCTGGGAAGATTCCAACTAGATACAAGAGGAAATTTTTTCACAGTGAGACCAGTCAGCCATTGGAATAATCTCCCCAGGGAAGTGATGGATTCCCCAGTGTTGGACGCCTTAAAGATCTGCCTGGACAGGGTCCTTCCCTAGGTCATACTTTGCATAGAAAGGTTGGACCAGGTGATCCTTGAGGTACCTTCCAACCTGGTATTCTGTGATTCCCAACGCAAAACAAACTTAATGAAGATGACATCCCTAAACTACAACATCATTCATATGAGAAAATTTGAAAGCAAGGCAGGCCTTCCAAGGTTTTTCTTTGAAGTAAATTGAATTCTCCCATTTGGATTAAGAATGAGATCTTTTGCTACTTTGTGATATTACATTACTAAGTAGAGTGGATAAACCCAGATTTTTTCCTACATTCCTTTAAGCTGAAATTTTCTCCCACTTTTAATAGATTTCCACCATCCACATTATTTATTTTGGGTTCGATCCAGACACAGGTCACCGTTCACGTCTTCCTTTCATTAATAACGACAACAGAAATCCGACATGGTCCTGATTTCTAAGCGCAAAATCCTACATCAAAGCCTTGATTTCTTCAAAATGAAAATGTTTAATCTGTTAAGGGAGAGTTCTCTTATGGGCCCTGACAAAAGGGTGCCACAGATGATCTCCTGTCAAAGTGCAGATGCCAAACTCTTACCTTCTGAAACAGTAGCGAAAACTCAGCAGAGAAGAGAGATGTGAGCTAAGAACAGGTAACTGGAAAAGTATACACATGCTCAGCTTCTGGAAGAATTTCAATGCATTTGATAATGATTTTTCCAATATGATCATTGCTGTGGTGATAACACTTCCAATAACCACCACAGACATGTACTTCATACAACTCAAAATAAGCACAGTGCTCATGACTGCATACAAGACTACCAAAACAGGTAAATTTGTCAGCCTCTGAAAGCACATTACAGAGCGAGGTATGTTCAGGTACCACAGTTATTAACTAGATGACATATTTAAACAGTCCTAAAGAAACTAAATTTTTATTTATTCTTAAGTGGCTTTGTAAGCCATAAAATTTTGTATGTTTCCCAACCATAGTTCCTAAAGAGAACCACATTTTGGGGGGGAAACTTTGAAGGTGACTGTTTCATCTAAAATGCTTGTCGTGGTTTAAGCCTCTCTAACCACGCAGCTCGTTCTCTCCCTCACTTCCGGAGGGATGGGAAGGAGAATCAAAAAGAATGCAACTCCCACAGGTTGAGATAAGAACAGTTTAGTAACTAAAGTATAACACAAATCACTACTGCTACCACCAATAACAACAATGACAAGGCAAATACAAGGGAAGAATACAATAGCTCACCCCTTCTAATACAAAGCCCGACTACTCACTTCCCCCTCCTTCTTCCCCCCCACTCCGAGGGGGGGGGGAAATTGGGAGAAGAATCAAAAGAATGCAACTCCCACCGGCCGAGACAAGAACAGTCCAGCAGCCAAGGTACAACACAAACCACCACTGCCACCACGACCCACAACAATGACCAGGGAAATACAAGGAAAGAGGATACAATTGCTCACCACTCGATGACCGAGCTGTGAACTGAACTCTTCCGGGTTCCTGCCCCCAGTTTTACATCCTGGGCATGATGTGCTGTGGCATGGAATAGCTCCTTGGTCAGTTTGGGTCAGGTGTCCTGTCTCTGCCTCCTACCGGCTCCCCTCCTCCCTGGCAGAGCATGAAACTCAGAAAGTCCTTGGCCAGACCAAAACATCACTAAGCAGTAACCGAAACACTGGTGTTATCAGCGCTGTTCCCAGGCCCAAAATCAAAAACACAGCGCTACACCAGCTACCAAGGAAGAGAAAAATGACTGCTGCTGCTGAACCCATGACAATGCTAAATTCAATTTTTCTATTAAAGTCTGGCCATTCTCTGTTAGACCACTTTGTCCTTGTTTTGGCTGGGATAGGGTTCTTGTTCTTCCTAGTAGCTGGTGCAGTGCTGTGTTTTGGCTTTAGTCTAAGAATAATACTGATAAAATAATACTGATAACACACTGATGTTTTAGTTGTTGCTCAGTAGCACTTACTCTGATCAAGGAATTTTCAGTCTGTCATGCTCTGCCAGTGAGAAGGGACACAAGAAGCAGAGAGGGAGCAGAAACAGGACACCTGACCCAAATTAGCCAAAGGGGTGTTCCATATCACAGAGGATCATGTTCAGTATTCAGCTCAGGGGAGCTGGCCAGGAGGGGCTGATTGCTGCTTGGGGACAGGCTGGGCATTGGTTAGATGACGGTGAGCAATTGTGTTTCTTGGGTTTTATTTCTCTCTGTTCACTCCCTTTTCATTACAATTATTACTACTAGTAGTATTATTATATTTTACTTTATTTCAGTTATTAAACTCTTCTAATCCTAATCCATGGGTTTTACCTTTTACCAAATCACCTGCACATCCCACTGGGGGTGGCGGAGTAACAGATTAAATGTGACAGTTACCTGTGTATTTCACAGATAAGGAGTCTATGGACATGATTATGTAGGAAGGTGGCAACAACTAAAAACTCACTTGGCCTTTCATGTTAAAGCATAAAAGCACCTTGCCCGAAATATTCACCCATCCTCACCTTGGAGCCATGATAACTGTTCCAAAAAAGCACAGATTTTCATCAGTCTAACCCAATCATCAACTTGAAGGAGTTCAAGGAAGCCAGTACTGTACAACTCTTTCTGCTAGGCAACAGGCATGAAGACAGTTCACTACATATATTATCATACCAATGCCACTCTCAATTCTATAACAAAACAAGATAACAGTCAGTTATTGAGCTTTACTTTGCCTACCATTGTTTGTACAGTGGTAGCAAGAAAAACATCCCCCTAATCAAAACAAAACCCCATTGCAATGTAACCTTCTTACCAACATGAAACAGAACAGCTCTTATTTTCCATAAATTCTGGCACTTGAGATATCAAACCTTTTCATATCATAAATCATCTATTAATCCAAAGATTAACCTATGCCTTCATATTCCTCATTGCTAGGATCACATCCCCTTTTGCAGATGCAATCTCTGTGAACTACAGAAACTACTTCAGGAAGCTAAGAACTTCAAGTTAAAATACTTGTAAAAAATCTGAAGAAGAAAAGAATAAGCAGCTGGTATAGAATCATAGAATAGTTAGGGTTGGAAAGGACCTGAAGATCATCTAGTTCCAACCCCCCTGCCAGGGGCAGGGACACCTCACACTAAACCATGCCAACCAAGGCTATGTCCAACCCAGCCTTGAACACCGCCAGCAATGGAGCATTCACAACTTCCCTGGGCAACCCATTCCAGTGCCTCACCACCCTCACAGTAAAGAATTTCTTCCTCATATCCAATCTAAACTGCCCCTGTTTAAGTTTGAACCCATTAACCCTTGTCCTGTCACTACAGTCTCTCATGAAGAGTCCCTCCCCAGCATCCCTATAGGCCCCCTTCAGATATTGGAAGGTTGCTATGAGGTCTCCGTGCAGCCTTCTCTTCTCCAGGCTGAACAGCCCCAACTTTCACCCACCTGCTTGAGAATATCTAGTTAACTTTCCAAGTTCCGTCATAGATACTGACAAGCAAAACAGTAAATTGCCTAGGCTCCAACTAAGCAAAGCACTTTGGCAGGTAACTGAAAATACACAATTAAAAACATTTCAATCCATCAAAACACTTGCCTTGTACTTAATACAGGAAAATCAGTAAGTCCTATTGACTTCCATAAGCAATAGTACAGCATAATTAAATCAGTGGGTTGCTGTATCAAGGTCATACTGTGGAAGCCCTTTTAGAATATTTTCAGTACATTTCACAGTGAAAATGCTTACCAAAGGAAAATGTAGGTAGCTAGCAGTAGTGGTACTTTACACCTGCAGAGAAACTGCCCGAAGAAGGGCTTTGGAGACAGTGAGTTAAAGGCATGACTACCCATGCAGCAGCATGAAAACATCATGCACATTATAGAAATAATGTTATCCATTCTACAAACTGGGAAAAATAAGGCAAAAAGCTTTAAGCAAATTGGAAATTCACTCTTTAGTGTGTTATCAAGTCTTAAGAGCCTGTCATTATTTTATAATGCTAGGTATGTGCCATACTCTGAGGTGGATCTTGTTCTCTTCTTACTCTAATGTTAATGTCTTAGGCTAACATAACTCAGTTTGTCAGTCTTTATTTCAAAGAAATCAGACTTTGAAGTCAGTTGCAATTGTATGGGGGTGAAAGACAATCCTCACAAGTGTCCCATGCATTTTACCATGAAAGTAAATATTGCTTAAGCACTGAAAGAAGTTATGCTCACAGATGAGCAGCATTTGATAGTATAGTTTCCAACAGCACTCTAAAATCCCTTAGGAACCCAGTATCTTCTAAAACACTCAGCTAGCCATAAATACACTTTTTCACTAGTGAGTCCAATTCCCTTTCTCCAACAGAGCTCTTTGTCTTTACAAGGGATTTCATCAGTGATAACTGATAGTAGATTTCAGGCCTGCTAGTGAAATCTGACCTTATATGCCCCTTCTCAATACTTAGTGGTACTCATGCTCTTATTTGCCAATTCTTTCTAGTGGACAAACCCTCAATAAAGTGCATTTCATACAACACAATTTTCAGATCAAAAGGTTTGATCCACATGAATAAACTAACTAGATTTTTTTTTTGTGTGTGTGAAGGATTCTATGAAGAACGAGCTGATACCAGCCACAGAATAAGAGTTTGGGTCCTGTAAGTGAAGATTGTGATTTAGCACCATAATGACACAAGGGGATTCTAAATACATGAGATAGATTAGGCTGGGGAGGAGTTCGAGTGCCCAAGGTTTCCAGAGCCAGTTCTGACCACAGAGTTTAGCATATAGACCTCATATCAGCCTGCTGGGGCCCCCTTCTTGGCTGTCGACTTGCTTGCACACCAGGATCAAAGTTGACTGTGCTTTAAGAATATTGTCCTTGAGAGTCATATAGCTTTTCCAAGACTCATGTGCTCTACAGAGCAGCCTCCAGTGGGATCCTGCCAAGTAGATCCTTGGCAAGCCAAAGCTTACCCTCTTGCAAACAGAGCTTCATCCTACTGCTAGCCTGACTCACTCCCCTTTGGATCTTAAACTCTATCAATTCCTCTCACTGCTGCCCACACTGCCATTGACCACCATAGCCCCAAGCAGGTCTTGGTTATTGTTAAGAAGCAGATTCAGCAGATTACCTCCTTGAGTGAAAACAAATTTGAAAAATTTCAGGTTTGCTTTCTTGATAGTTTGTGATTGATCCAAGAAAACTGTGCTGACTGGAAATGAAAGCAAAATTAAATTAAAGATTAAGTTTCTGAAAACTATACATGCCTACTGTTAAAATTGAAATTATATTAGTAATCCAGTATTATGGTTGCATTTTCATTACCATAACCCTAAAGTTCTGCAAGTCTAGAAGGCAGATCCTTGTTAAGAACAAACCAGCAGCCATGCAATGAATTCCTGCAGGGTATCCCAGGCTGCATCTGCTGAGAAAATTAACTGAAGCTGGGGGCAAGAGAGGAAGGTGAATGCATGAGACCCTGACTTATTTAAGCACAAAGAAGCCCCATCCTAATAAAGCTGATGCACAAGTACTGTGGAGAGACTTTATTGGTTAGACAGAAACTCAGCATCTCACCAGCAAACTTCAGGCTCACAGATGGATCAAAGTTTCAGCAGTGTTTGTGATGAATAGTATTCACAATTCACTGGACTAAAACAACCACCATCCTGAAGGACTTAAGAACATCATCTATATGATGTAACACATCTACAGCAGCACAGAACCTAACAGCCTTGCTCCACAAGAAAGCCCTGTAGGGGCATTTGTATTGTGTTGAATACAAAAGCATTTGCATGTCTAAGCATAATATATTTATTGCCTTCTAGTCCCTTAACTTTGCTGACCTGGTCCAGGCTCTGAACACTCACGAAGGCAGCCTATTTTCAAATAGGGTACAAAGCTACCTAATCTTTTTCTTTCCATTTGCATTTTTATTCCATTGTCATCTTTGCCTCGCTTTGTTTCACTACCTCTCTCTATCCTGCTAGCCTCACTGCTTATGTAAGAGAAAACTGAAAGCCTCCACTGATTCCCACTCAGCTCCCTCAGACAGTGTATAAATAACACTGGTGTGTACTGGTTTGCCAAAATACAAGAAGGTCACGAAAAACATTTTCTTTTGAGATGAAAAAAAGGAGGGAAAACCTAAGAATTTTAATAACAGCCTTGACATGAGAGCAACATAATACCAGCCTGAATTACACTTGGTACCAGACTCTCATTGGAAACCTTAGATTGCTTTGTTCCTGTCCCTGACATAATATTCAAGACCGGGTTTATATCTGCACAGAATGGGGCTGTTCACTAGACTCCATGCAAATCAAACACTTGATTTATGCATCATTCCACTGGAGGGTGTAACATTAAATTTAATTTTGTAAGGAAAGCCTGAAGTGCCTCTACGCCTGGGGCTGACATTGTGAACTAGGGAGAAAGGTGCACAAGAATTCATTACTGTTTCCAATATGCGAAATGCAGCATTTGAATGAAACATTTGTCTCTTGTCAAAAGGGAGTAATGTCTGTTCTTCGTAAAAAATATTTCTCCCCCCCACTTTGATTTTATTGCCAATTCAGCATGTTGGGAGCTGAGCTTACAAGTGTAGTTCATACTTGCGATGATGGTGGGACGAACTACACAATGAAATGGAGAGACATTGGTTACATTACAGTAGAGTTACCGAGTATAGACATTGGTGGGTCAAGCTGAATACCTCCTGGTAGCAGCATTCTTTGGAACAATAGTGCTGGTGGTTTTGACCAGCTTCACAGAAAAGTCTTCTGCTAGCTTGATAGGTGTAGGTAACTGAAAACAGTCTACTTCTAACATTTAGTTCTGAAGACAATCTTGAAAATACCAGGAAGAAGTTTTCCAAAATTCACATCACTGCATATTCAAGTTAAATTTCTCTAACACTGTCAAAGGGTTTCCACTCTGTCTCAATGCCTAGGAAGCATCAGATGAGTTTTTCCAGATGAGGATTTCCAGTTAAGCAGCCTTTTTCAGCTACAGATCATTAAAAAGTTCACCTAAAACCTTTCCACATTTCATATCTGTATAAAACACAACACAGAGTTGAAGAGATAAAGGTCAAGAAGCAAGGCAAGAACTAAGTGTGAACAGGATGAAAGTCCCATCAACACAAGAGCAACAGTAATTTTTCCTTTCAACCCCTTTTTTCTGTAGCTTCTCCCCACCATGCTGCACTCAGCAAGCTTACACAACCCAGTCTGAAAGCAGGAATTATGCTGTTACTGTAGTACCATAAAAATCTGAATTCAAGCACCTTGTGGGCATTATTACTCCTCTAATAAAAATAATTGGTCTTTCAGCTGTATTCTCATTCACCATGCCAGCCGAAGATTTCCCACAAGACTTTTAGTGCAGTCTATATTGAATGGTACTACACAAGGCCATAGAGCCGTTTATAGTCAACCAGAAATGAAAGGCAGTGGTACATGGCAAGTTAACCAAGTTCCTTGGCAAGCACTGAACAATGCTGAAATTTAGTTGTACCTGAATGAAGCTCTATATGGTAATGCAATTCTTTTTTCATGTACACACTCCGCTAAACTCAGCATTCAGAAAAACTATCCCTTGTTGCCTATTCATAAGCCAAACCTGCTATCCTACAGCTGTATGTAGGTGCACATGAGAAAGTTAGGGATTCTCTGCAAGAACTGGTCATTGGTCCTTCACTAGAACATTCAAGTATAATGTAGTTTTCACCTTATTTTCATGAAGCAGGTTGCAACTTATGTATAGAAATACTCTTAAAATTTCCTATCATGTATCACAGCTAAGTAAAACTTAATACTGGCAAAATGTGTTGAAAAGAGTAGGTAGTTTTGATGCATTTTCTCTCCTTGAAAACAACTAGACACTTGAATAGTTTGTTTTCCATGCCAAAATGATGTTTTGCTTCAAAATCATTAATATTTAAAGAAGTTAACTGAAATTAAATATTTGAGGGTCATAGGCAATATTTAACATTTTCCACAGTTGATTGTGTTTCTGTAAGGGCATTTGTACCCTAGGGTCAGCCTCGGAGATTTCTGATTTCACAGTTCAGCTAACAAAACTAGGTCCCTCTACTTACCTGCACAGCCCTACAGCCACGACACTCCTGCCCATTGTATCCTGCAAAAATCACACTTTCAAGGTCACACCGGAGCATTCGTGCCCCAGGAGGCCAAGCTTCTGCATAAGTTGTTCAGCTTGCCAAACCTTGATAGACTCTTGATCTGAAATCTTGAAGCTATTTTCTTTGTTCAGCTAATGAACAGTATGGTGATGAATACACATAAGGCAAAATTGATCCACTTAATTCATCATTTGTACATATGTATGGATTTAAGCCCTTTTAAATGGATTCTGGGATTAAACACCTATACCTACGTTCACAAGCTGTTAAAAAATACCTAAGGGCATTGCGGTGAATTTTGTCACTAATTTCTGAAACGAAATGATTGACCCCATCTTTAGCATTTGCAGCTTTTTGAAAACAAGACGCATTTTGCTGGCTTTATAATTAGTGCCTATGCAATAGTACTAATCCAGTTGTATGGCCCTGTTTCTGAGGTAACTGCAGGGAACAGGTCCCTGCAAGCTGCACCCAACCTCGCTCTGAGGAGAGCAAAAAAAAATTTTGTTCTGCAATCAGCCCTGTTCATGTAGAGCAAACAAAAAGGCAGAAAATCAAAACCACAACTCTGATCTTTGTGCAAGAGAAGTCCTTGTATTAAAGGAAATATAATTATATAGGAAATAAAAGAAAGGCCATACCAGGTACCTGCTGGCTGCCTTTTGTTTAAAAGATACCAATCTCTACCAAATCACTAGTCCTCTGTTGATTTGAATTTCTTTTCCGTTTATCAAGCTTGGATTATTTTCCCCCCTGCTTAAGTTGCAGATTTTAATCTTACTAAACCTAGCTTTTGGAATTGTTTTTGATTCCCAAAGCTCTGCAGAAACTGTCTGGAAACCAACTAGCTCAGTCCCAGCCAGGTTTCAGCCTGAGATGCATTATTTCAGTTGCCTTCTATGACACCAAAAAGTGATTTTGTAGTACCATACAGGGCCAGGTCAGACAAACACCCCAATAACATAGAAAAAATTCATTATTTTCAATTGCTACCCACACAGTGACATTAATAGAACAGAAATTGCCTTGTCTTCATCAGTTCAGTAAACTTTGCCTCTAGAATCATTATGAAAGAGTTTTAAAGCCATTTTTCTTCACAATCCATAGCATCATAGTCATGCAAGTCAAAGGCCTGGACATCTTCCCCTCCTCTAGGAAGCCAAATAACTACTGTCTTAACAGCAGGTCAACATCAATCCTTACATTTGTTCCTCAACACCATATGATATTCAAGCATCTGGAGGACATGCACATGACAGAAAAGCTGAACCCACATCAGATGATTTCTGAGATATTATTTAAAAGCTCCCCAAAGGCAACAGACATAACTGCTGACTGAAGCATGCTTAAATGAGGAAAACATTTTGATTTTAAGCAACATGAGTGAAAAAAAGATTCCAACACCATTTTGGTAAATTGCTATTACAGTTATTTTCTCCCATAATCCCATTTGTTCAGTTGCACATAGCAACTTCCTCCCCTGTGATCCAAGTCTTCTTTTCTCTCCTGAGTTCAGCAGAAGCAGTCATTTCTCTCCTTCTTAGTAGCTGGTGCAGTGCTGTGGTTTTGATTTTTGGCCTGGGAACAACGCTGATAACACCGATGTTTTCAGTTGCTGCTCAGTAATGCTTACTCTGACCAAGGACTTTCTGAGTCTCATGCTCTGCCAGGGAGGAGGGGAAGCCAGAAGGAAGCAGAGACAGAGCACCTGACCCAAACTGACCAAAGAGGTATTCCATACCCCAGCATGTCATGCCCACTATATAAACTGGGGGCATTTACCAGGAAGGGTTACATCACTGCTCAGTCGGGCTGGGTATCAGTGGGCGGGTGGTGAGCAGTTGTATTCTCTTCCCTTGTTATTTCCCTTAGCATGATTATTATTGGTGGTAGCAGCAGTGGTTTGTGTTATACCTTAGTTACTGGACTGTTCTCATCTCAACCCGTGGGAGTTACATTCTTTCAGTTCTCCCCCCCATCCCTCCGGGAGCTGGGGGAGGAAAGGGGGGAGTGAGCTAACAACTGCATGGCTGATTTACGGCTGGGCTTAAACCACGACAGTTTCTGTCCACTGCTGAAAATTTTACCTACCACGGCTTGTTCTTTCTGCCAAGGCACTAGCAGTGTTATCAATGTCACGCAGCAAAGAATCAACTCTCAGAGGATCCTGATAGCAACTGACTCACTATTTAGGAATGAGTAGCTGCTCGGAAATACTCTCCAAGACCTAATCTTAACAGCGTTTCAAGCAATACCAAGCGCTGTGTTAGCTTTGCATTATCCTAGTTCCTCCATTCAGATTCTCTTGCAAATACCAAGCACAATTTAAGTATATATTTCAAGATTATTACCAAATAAGTCCTCAGTCAATTCTTGTACATTTCTTGAAAAGCAAATTAGTAGAGCTTTGACACCCTTCACTCCACCACTGAAGAAGCATCCACCTTAACTTTGCTGCTCGACAGCCCTTACCTTGCTGGAACAGAAAGCCAGATCAACATCACAAGATGACCATCTGAACTTTACTGCAAATACAGAATAGATACTTTCCTTGATAAGCTCTGCTTTCTAATCTCTAGTTTTATTCTCTGTCCAGCAACAGAGTAATACTATTTCTGAGATATCTTTTATTCCTAAAGCAAATAAAAAGATATGTTTACTAAACTTAACCATGTGAGCCACACCTACTCTTTTCACCTTTTTGCTTCCATGCCAAATTTCTACCATTCTTATCTTCTAATTTTCATTACACCACTAGCTTTAAACTGTCTTCCATGTGATGACCATGTTTCTCTAACTGCTTTCAAGGCCCTTTTCTGAGCCGGACTAGTTTTTCGATTAGGACAGAGCTCTTCCTCATCAGAAGAGCTGAAGAGGAGAGTTGACCACATAGTAAATGGCCCTTAAGCAGTTCAATATTTAAAGGTATTTTCTGCACATGCCTTTGAGATAGCAACTGGGCCATGGGGTTCAGACCCAGTAGTTCAGCTACCCCTGCCACACATATATTTCATACACCAGTCAAGCTCCATCCTACCTCTAGATAAGAGCCATAAGGAGCTGAAAGGAGAAATGCCTTCATTATCCCAATGGGCAATAGCAAAAGAAAAAGTCTCATGGTTTCCAGCTGAAATCAGTTCACAGCTTATATCCATGAGTTTGTGCTGAATCTCTTTCAGAAATTTACTCTCCTGATAGATTTATAGGAAATAATGATTATCACCTCAGAATACTGCTAGGCTAAGCAAGCTATGCACTTCCAGTTCTGGGATGATAGTCAGATTGGTCCTTTAACTGTTCCCATGTCTCTTTTTTGCATTTAATTTACTGAGAGTTCATCTTTTTTGTACTACATTTGAACAGTACTGTGCTCCTCCCAATGCCTAGTACAACAGCATCACTTCATCCCTCCACAAATTGACATCTATCTTGGCTAGAGCAACATTTACAGTTCCTACCGCCATCTCACCTTTGTTAGCTCAAAGCCATCCTATCATTCATTTCCCCATTTCTTCAGCCACCACAAATCATATTTTCCTCACCTTATTTAGATGTAATTTATATACAAGGCACTATGTGCATTTTGTGCTGTTGTAAAGCTATCTTAAAGCTATATTTTTTAATTATTTTTTTTCATTCCAATCTTCAGTACCTCCTTCTGCCTTGTGATACCCCAGCTTTCATGTCGATTCTGTGCTGACGAAGCCACTGATGAAAATTTGAGCAAGCCACCAAAGACCAATGCCAGATAGGCAAAAACATTAGAACCTTCCTCTGAGCTTTGTAACCATGCTGCCTTTCACCAGTGACATGGCACCTGCTTGCTTGGCACCTTGCACTTCTATCCTACTGTAACTTCCCATAAGAATGAGGCTTTAAAGGAGCTGTTGAGTTTGTTCATTTGTGTGGGGCTCGAGTCTACTGTGTATCCGTATATACCCTACAGATCAAGGATTTTGTATCAACTACTCCGTAACTAAAAGCTACCTGCTAGAAGCACTCTGGAATATTTCTCTATTGGAGAACTTAGTAGTGCAAATATCCCCAGAAGCAGAACAGCAGAAATCCACAGATGCATCATGAAAACACTTAACTTCTTATTCCTTGCAGATACACTCAGCCATTTAATTTCAAAACAGATACTCCCAAAACTACTTTAGGAATTATGCTTTTCAACATATACAGGTGATTTCAGACTAAAGCAACATGGTCGGATGGGACAAGGAATAATACCACCTATCAAGAGAACATAGTTTCTGGGTGAGTTTTTACCTTTTAATCAAAACAAAAAAAAATAGTTACTAGAAACTGAAGCATGATAAACTCACACTGCTATTGAACTTAACATTCTTAGCAATGAGGCCAAGGACCACGAATGCCACTTCCTTCAAAATAGGAGGTTGGGTTAATGACATGTCCTTAAATGAGCTAGGTCGCTATATTCCGAACTAGGCATTTAGGAAGTTTACCTGGCGCAGCTTTGCACCCTACATTCAGGTTCTCTTCATACCACTAGGGCAAGGTGGATTCGGGCTCTTAGGTTACTGTCCTCATTTTGACATTTCAGCAGAGGAGACGGTGACCAACTGTATCATCCAAGGGTTTATTCAGTTTTGTACCACTCAGAAACTGCAAAGTAAATATGACCTTGACATATTGCTAGGTGATTGCATTAGCAATGACCCTGTCTCATATCTAAAAATGCCTAAGTAATCAAGGTCAAAATTAAGTATACAGAAGCATGCTCTGCCTTATGAGAGGCATCTTTCAAGTGCCTGCCTCTTATGCAGGTTTAAGAAAGATACTTAAGTTTCCATCACTAGAATTTTCTCTCTCCCTCACTCCCCACCTCGAGAATTCACTGCATTTAGACAGGTCAGAAATGCGTCAGAACTCATTATATGAATATTGATTTCAATGAGGAAATCAATAGGCATGAGGTAGCAGCATTTTCCAAATGTTTTTAAAAGGACTATAATTGAAACTTGTTCTTCAATCTTGTGCAGGGAGCATTGATACACAAATTATTGCTATGAATACCATGCCACATTGGGATACTTGTGCAGCTTTTGGGGCTGCATTTGTCTCCTCATGAAGTCGACCACAATTCATGTCTCCATTTGGTAAGAAGCTGCATCCTTTGAGGAGTGCCTATTTAAGTCCCACTGACTATTAACTGGCAGAGGAAGAGCATTAATATTTGAAACAAATTTATTTTAACCAGGATGGCATGAAAGTGTGTCACTGACATATACATATAGCCAGTGTACTACATTTCAGGTAGAGAAGACAGTAACTGAGTTCCCACATGCAATATGTAGAGGGAAGACTGCCCAAGGTTACATAGGCCCACAGTCACAGACAGTTGGGTCCACTCACGATTTAGGAGTCAGAAGTGAGATGTCCAGAAGTGGCCTCTCACATCCTGCAGTGTTTCAGTGCAGTGGTTTTCTTGATAGAAAAGGAAAAAGGTTACACAACTGGTTCAATTTGCATGGAAGGGCAAGAGGATTCTTTCACAACTGGAGTTTACTTAAGAGATGGTGATGACATAGTTTTCATCAGCTATGTTTTCAAAATGTTTATATGGCTAATTGTGTTCTCCTTTATCAAGTGCCACAAGGCTCTCTATGTTAAGTTAGGCTAGATGCAGAGCTGGATAACTGTTTTGAAATCTGATCCTTTCAAAAAAACCAAAGCAATCCATGAAACTACACTGATTTATGTCCATCTCCAAAGCTGAAATATGTTGTCATCCAAAATCTTATGGGGAAACAGATACAAAGAGAAAAAGCTTCCAGAAAAGTTTTCCAGTATGCCAACATATTATTCCAAGACAGAGGGTATGTGAAACAGAACCATCACATTTTCAATATAAGTATTAGGATGTGGCAAATGTTAAATATCCTTCTCATAACTTGATTGCAGTATAGAAGCCTGTGCTTCATTCTTGTTTTATCACCATGCATATATCATTTAGCCTGGGGTTAAGCAGAAAAAGGCAGTTAATCTCTATGCTCTGAGTTTGTTAAAAATGCACATAGTTTTACATATTGGAACTCTGAAACCTTGTAATTCCTTAACAAATGAAGGATCACTGCGCAAAAAAGCAAGAAAAGGATGTGCATGCTCATTAAAGCTTCCATCCCTCACAGCCCTTCACACACAATACAATCCAGGATTTGCGTGCAAGAACTTAATGAAGACTATGTAACTGAAAACACAAGCTTTTTTCAACCAAGAGCCTCCATGCTCTTTCCTCCAAGGAAACTGTATGCAAGCTGAGGGCACTAAGCATTTTGCTGGATCAAGGCTCCAAAGTACACCAAAATACTAAGCTCTTGTGATATTTGGATACTTTGGACACAGTCCTTCAAGATGTAACAAGTGGCGGCAGAGGATTTAATGTCAACTCAGTGTTGTCAATAGATCACATGTAGGCCAGTTCTTAAAGGATTTTTCAATATAACAAGAATGTGATTTGAGACCAAATTGTGATGGGCCAGCATTACTCCAGTGAACATTAAGGCAGACGGCATAGATTAAATAAAAACTGCTCCATATATTATACTTAATATCTGCTCTGATGAGCACTGATGAGTCCTCAGGAGATGTTTTATAATTCTTTTCTTATTCAAACTCTAAAAACATCCAGTTTATTAAGAGGAAAGGCTAAACATTCACATTGTCTTCAGGTTAATGAGTTAAATCACTACCTGGTTTCACACCTACAAGAGAACGGGTTTGGCAAAATTAGCCTGAATCATACTCAGCTTCTATGCAAAACTGAACTAAATAAGGAAGTTATGTGCCCCAAATAAATGAAATACTATGATTTGCAGGTCCTAATATTTTCAATGACAAGCAACATTTTTTAAAGCATGCATGTCACTCATGGCTCAGGAGGACAAGGGGGCAGCAAAGACTTCTGCCCAAATCTTGACTCTATGTGACAAGGAAAATGCATGAATCCCAACAGAATCCCTGTCACTCACCAGGCAAGCTTCATCATCTAAACTGTGGACATTGCTTCATTGACTAGAGTGTATTTATAAATGAGACTATTAATTTTCCTAACCCCATGTCAACTGAAGCTTTAGGTCCTACACTGACTTTCTGTACAAAAGCTGAGCTTCCTTGCTACTGCAAAATTGCTGTAAATTAGAGTGCCTTATGCCAACAGTTTGAGACTTCTCCAGTAATGGAATTCAATCCAATATTAACATTCTCACTGGTCCTTTCCACTGTAAATATACCGGAATGTTGCTGCAAACCCTGCAATTTTTTCTACTGAACTCCTACCCGTGGACCAAATTATAATGAACACACAGGCATTAATCCCACAGATCCAGCCTGCAAACAATAAGAGCATGAAGCTAATTCTTTGAGATTTATGACAGACCTATCTGCCTTCTACATGCATTTTATAGGCATTTGCAATAAATTAAGTAGGGGAGGCCAGCTCTGTGGCACAGAGACAGTATCATGCATAGCCAAGTAGTAGAACTGGTCATTGCCCCCTGAAGTGAGAAAGGCTGGAGTTTCAACTGCACATCTATCAAGAAGTGGGGCAACCACATGTCACAGGGCAGAAACACACTGAGTGCTCACAGACTACATTGATAATGCCATGAAAGGTAATTCCTTCATTAGCAGCCTCAGGAAACACAGGCAAGGAGCAACACTAAAATGCTATATTAAGTACAGTGACATTATACCTCCAAAAATAGTTTTACCTAGGTAAGATTAAATAATTTAATTTAGGACTTGAAGCCTTTGTGCCACTTTTGGTCATTTCAAGGTGGGAGAGCAAAGTAATGATGACTTAATGTAAAGGATAATAAATATTTGGTTTGTAGGAAGGAAAGACTATTGGCTTGAGTCATGCCCTAGCCTAAAGGTTTTTCCATGAGCCCAACACAAAAATAGAGGTCCTACTTAGGACAAATCCTGAATTATTCAGACATGAAAATCCCAACAAAAAAAATATTTCCCCCATATATCTACAGCTACAGGAATTAACCCATTTCTGGTTTGTGCCCATTTCATGTGCAATCTTGATGAATGAATGTAGTTTATGTTATTTCTAGTTTACAACTATAGCTGTCTGCTCTTACAGGAAAAACACGTACCTTCATCACGATCCCCTAGGCCAATAGGACAGCAGTCTTTGAGGGGGAAAGGGTGAGTAGGAGGAGGCTCAGTGCTGAAGTAATACCATGAATTAATATTCTTTCCTTCACTGTGTAAGAACTGTACCCTGAAATTGTCTCTACAATGGTCTGCTGCACATTACACAAGAGTTCTGTATTTAGCCGTTCTCCTTTCCCTTATTCCTCCAGATTTTTTATTTTTTTTTATTTTAAATCCCCTTGCATTGGCCTCCAGAGCCTGTTTGGAGGAATATTGTGAAGCAAATGACCAGACATAATGACTTTCCAAGGTCCTTGTGATTCCTTATTAACATTCAGTTAGCATAGGTCCTGACTTTATTATTGACTACATTGAATACACAATACACTGACCTCTGCCATCTGCAACTAAATCTCTTCCTGCAGATCTATCAAAGTGATTTCATACACAGAGGAAGTAGAAGAAAACAAAGCAGTAGCTACTTATCTTTTTTTTGCCCTGAGAAACTTTAACACTGTGGGAAAGACTGTTTCCCCTCATGGTGTTTACAACCATTAGTATTCCAGGCTTTTATTGCTGTTGCTAAACACTGAAGCATCATCTCAAAAATTCAGGGAAGAGAGGAAGTACCATACAAAATCCCTGGTTCTTAATTTAATCTTGCTAGAAACAAAGTTGTCACAGAGAACCTCAGCAAGACCTTGTTTCAAATACATGCCTTGAAGTTGCTTATGGCAACAAGTGTTTAAGTTACTGAACTGCTGTATCTTCAGATACCAAGGAAGGCAGTATGTGGACCATAAGAAAGGACACGACAACAAGTAACACCTATTCCACAAATATCTAGGGATATTTTTTTTTCCACTACTACTGTTCACAAATTATGCTTTTATTAATCATAAAGGCAAGTTAGTGCCCCAAAACCAGCACTATAAGGAGAAGACAATGTCATCCCTGTGGTAAACTCAAGTGCAAACCACAGGAACCCCGCTACAGCTATGTTGAGGAAGTTGGTACAAGCCACAGGTAAGCATTTCGTTCTACTAAATGCAGAACAACTTTCAGTTTAAGCAACTGAGAACTCAGACAAGACATTGGAGAGTCAGAAGTGCACTCTCTGAAAGCTTGCTAGTGCAGAGCTACCTAGGGTACTTTGCTGAGAAGTTTCATTTTCTGAAGATATAGAATTTGGCAACATTTTTGCCAGAAAGGTTGGGAAAACAGTCTCATATGTGCACTAACCTGAAGGGTCAATCCTCTGTTCTGAGTGCAGGAGGCCAGAAGTCAACCACTCTGCTTGCTTGGTTCACAAGCAATCCCTTATAAGAACTAAAAAAATCAGATACAGTAGATGTTCAGCCCTAATCTCTACTGTCACCTCATCAGGTAGATAAACCTACTCCTTTGAAGGACTTGTGCTCAAGTCAAGCCAGATCTTTGCATCCAGGTTACACATGGAGCTCAGGAATGAGGTCCCATTCTCCTCGGCCTTCTTAGAAAGCCAGAAAAAGAAAAATAAAAAAATCCTTTACACATCTCCATTAACTATCCTAGAGAGGGAACTTGTATTTCATTGACTGTAGTTTATGCAAATAGGATCACAGGAATTAACATATTGGAAGTAGCTGACATTTGTCCTGATATATTGAATCGTTAGCATGACAGAATCACTTAAGCTGGATCCACTAACATCAGGTTTCCTCTCATTATTGACCCCTGCAGAGTAGGCCTGACAAGTGGAACTGCTGCAAAGTTCATTAATAATGTGAAATAAATCAATTGTTCGGGAAATACTGAAAACGGATGACACTGAACTCAGACTTTTTGCAAATTCAGCACATACCAGATTCCATCAAGGACACTAGTTATAACAATGTCCTTTTCTGACCCATATTCAGGAGCTACACTTTACTCCTAGGCAAGATACTGGGAATGGTGCCATTACTGGAATAATTCCCTTCGCTAGAAAACGAAAAGCAATATTATCTTATACACATCGACACAGATACCTGAAGACATTTTAGCTTACTGATTGACAGCCTCAGCATGAATAATGGGCAGGACACATGCTACAGAGTCAGGCTTTGTTGCATTCAGAAGGAGCAGGGAAATACGACTTCTGACTGGCTGATCAGGCTGCTTTTTCCAACACAAACACTGCCTGAGTGTTTGTTCTTTATAACCCACGGAGGTAGAAAAGCCTATGCTCAAGTAAAAGTTGTAAGAAATGGACATATTGAAGAGACTGAAAATCAAGTTTGTGTTACTACCAGAATTTAGAGGGCCAAATGCTGTTACATTCCCTACTGTGAAGTGAAAAACCACAAAGCAGGTAATTGACTTGATTAATTCTGCTTTTTGTAGCTCACAAAGTAATCATGAACAGATTGAGACTTTCATTAATATATTCATGGTTTACATTTAGTCCAGTTTTGGATAATTTTTAAACCACTTTATGGAGATGCTTAATTTTTCCTACAGACTACAAGCTGGTTGCAAATATTTGACACATGGTAATTAAAGCAGAATGCATCTGAAAAAGCTATTGGTGCATGTCACAAGGCATTACTCAGCCTTGGGTATGGTGAATTTAACTCAAGCAAAGCAGAAGAGCACAGAAAAATTTAAGTTATATGAGATCTTAAGGTAAGATGCAGTTAAAATACAGAATCAGGTAAGAAAGAACATTAAGAACAAGCTAATGTTCCTTTCATAGCAAATACAGGCTTACTAACAACAGTAATTCCTCAGAACAAGTTTAGGTTGGGTTTGGTTTCTTTTTGTAATTATAACGATTTCTCCTTTAATATATTTATGATTAGTCTTTGTGTTAGTTTATCCAATGTTTTTCCTCATACATATACAAATATGAAGGAGTTTGAATCCAACCCTTCTGTAAAACCAATGAGATCCTTTTGAAGTTCATTCTCCCCAGGTCTTTGCAAGTTATTTGGTCACAGAAATGTTAGGGGAAGACAAGCTCAGATGCAGCAAACTAGCAACAACAGAAATCAGTTTTGCATCACTCACTGAGAGCACTACTATTTTTGCATAAGATTCAACTGTAATCTTTTCAGAAGAAGAGTCAGTAACAATGATCACATGAAGTTTGCCGCAGGAACGGAACAACTGTAAGATTTGACCACAGGCAGCCATGAAATAATTGTTTATAAATTCTGTTTTAAAAATTAATTTTCCTTATTATGCATGATGACAAATTAAGGCTGTGGCCAAAACCTGCCCAACTACTAAAATTTTAGGTTCAGGACTAAGCAGCATTTCTCTTTCCGCTGGCAGGGCGCCTACAGAGCTTGTAACATGCACAGAGCTGAGGCAGTACAATTGTTGTGAACAATTAACACATGAACTTGAAAAACCTAAATACGTGAAAAATATTTAAAAGTGCAACTTAACATTTAGATACAATACAAACACTTTCTTCAGAAATCCAATTTAAATCATTCAGACACCAAGTAGTGTGGGCAGCGGGCTTGTACCCCCCAAGGAGCCAAGATATTGGTGATTGCATTTTCAAGACCAAACAGTGCTCTTGGGAATCTCTGTTGGCATGCTCACAAATATTTCTTTTAGTTTTAAAATTTCTTCTTAAGAGGTGATCTCTTACAAAGATTAGTCACTGAAAACTGCTGTGTCAAGAAGATCATTGCCAGCAGGTCAAGAGACATGACTCCTCTTGACTCAGGCGCTGTGAGAGGAATCTCCAATATCAGGTCCAGTGCTGGGCTCTCAGTACAAGACAAACATTGACTTACTGCAGTGAGTCCAGCAAAGCCGCACAAGGGTAATGAAGGAACTGCTCACACAAAGAGAATCTGAGAGCCGGGACTGTTCAGCATCAGGAAAGGGTGTAAAGCAGAGGGAGCCAGCCTGCTCTGAGTGGTACCCATTGACAGGAAAAGAGGCAACTGATACTAATGAAATAGAAGCAAACTTCTTTTTAAGAGAAATAAAAATCTTTTTAAGCACAGGGGTGGCTGAACAGCATAACACCTTGCCCAGAGAAGTTGTAAAGTCCCCACCAGCTGAAAACCCAACTGGACATGTTCTTGGGCAAGCTGTTCTCTCTGACTCTGCTTGAGCAGTCATTGGAGTGGCTATTTCTGGAGGAGCCTGCCAGCCTCAACCACTCTGATTTTATGCTAACAAATACAATTCCTCAAAGCACCTAACAAAGTTAATGCATGTCCTTTCCCGTCTTTATATTTATACTCCTCTTTCACTTTCAGTACTTGTATTTCTCTTCTTTTCTTTGTGTTCAATTTTGGGATTCTTTCCCCCTCTTCTTTTTCAGTCTTTCACTTTCTCACAAATGGAAGCAGAGCTTTCAACTCATGCAAATTAAAACTCAGCCTCTATGCTCCGGACTATTGTCATAGATTTAAATAGAGCTAATTTGCTTATCCATGATGGCATTGTCCTGCATGGTTACACAAGTTTTGTAAACCTTCAGTCATATTCTTGCTCTAAACTCCAGGCATTGCAAGTATTAACATTAGGAAAATTTGTGAATCAAGATCTGAAGCTACAGTTAGCACTAACTCACTTCATTCTAATGCAAGGCTGAAAGCTGTGTATAAACATCTACAGTTGCCTTCCATGCAACCATAGCAAAGTACTCTCAAAACACAAATGTAAAGACACAATTTTTTTGTTGTTGCTGAAAAAGGAGTTATTAGGAAGTAAACTGTCTTGTGCTTGAGGTCATACAAGCAGCTGATACACACAACCCAGAAGAAACCTGACTCTCTAATCACTACATATAAAAGCATTCTCTCCCTCATGCTTTCATGTTCTTTGTGATGTTGTCATTATTTGAAGGAGTCTGCAAACAGGCCTTGGATTGTAACACAACTGTTCATGCTGGTAAACTAGACTAGGAAAAGTGTTCTTTTGTGCACAAGTGTTACTGCTCTTGGCCTTTTCTTCTATAACCTTACACTTGCCAAGGTTTAAATTATTGATCCTGCTATTTCTGTGCTAGCACTTTAATTTACCATCCCCAAAAATTATAATTATGATATTGTCATGACTATTGTGGTCTCCATCATGGCCTTTCAGTCAGATTCTTTTCATTGGTTCATCATTCTTTACTCTATCGATTACTTCCGTCAACATCTTTCCTTCAGCTTGTACAGACCTAATGAGGACAGGTAGAGCAAACTGCAATGCAGAGTCAGCTATTTGCTTGCAGATTTGAAAGGCAAAGCATTCCAGGAAGGCACAGAGTGATCAGCCACGTGCATGAGCTTTGTCCATGTATGATATACAGTGCATCCAACTATCTTGCATCCTTCGCGATGAGCAGGACAGGAAGGTGCAGGTATAACTCATCTCTTATCATCCTCCTGTAATTTTAATACTATATGCTGTACCTCAGTCATTTAAGATCTGTGTGCATTCGTCACCACTGCTTCCTGAAACTCATTTATTTTATAAAAGCTTAGACTCAAGCTCCATGTTCCCAGTGCATGAATACCTTACATGGGAAGGTAAGATGCATAAAGCAGCTGGATTGGGCCCCTTGCACTTCTCTAACAGATTATTCTGTATAAGAAATGTCCAGATCTTTTCTACTTATTTCTTCTCCATTTGGCCACTATTGAGACTTAAACTCTGTCATTTTTTCTAGGTACCTGTTTTTACTTCAATTCCCAAGTAAAACTAAATCATCATCTGTTACATTATGTGCATACCATTGACTTATAATCAAGTTACACTCTTGTCCAACTAGGCTCTCTTCTTGCCATACCAAAGCCTGGGCTAAGTATCTCAAGTGATCTTTAATTAAAATTAAAAAATAAATATTGCAAAAGTCATCTGTATATCTCACCTTCAATCTCTT
This sequence comes from Ara ararauna, assembly GCA_028858755.1. Lineage (NCBI taxonomy): Eukaryota > Metazoa > Chordata > Aves > Psittaciformes > Psittacidae > Ara > Ara ararauna. Next base: position 64,616,337 of record CM054376.1, on the reverse strand, counting down.
ACTTTCATTAATGAATTTTGAAAGCATCACTGCAATTCATTCCCTTAGTAATTTAGGAGACAGCCTTTTCCTTGTACCTGGAATTGAACACATGCAGCTGAATCTCTCCATTGAGCAGTGTATCATGTTTTACTTCAGAAACACTACCCAACTGTGCCAGCAACTTGCCCTTTCAGAAACAGAGGTATTTACTCCTGCTTTTGTTTCATTCAATTTGAACCACTGTAATGCCCTTTTTGCCAGTCTCCCTGAATACACGATTAACAGACTGCAGCTGGTACCAAATGGTGCTGCTGGGATTCTGACTGGCACCAAATGGAGTGAGCAAGTAATTCCCCTTCTGTCTCCATCATCCACCAGTTGCCAGTCAAATTTCACATCAGTTTCAAGGTGCTCTCCCTGACCTATACAGCCCTTTAAAATCTCCAATCATGCTTTCTCACTAATGTGATAGCCTTTTATATCATTTCACGCTGGTTTGCTGTAGTGCAGCAGTAGCAAAGCGTTCATGCACAACAAAGGTGGGCATGACGGAGTCTGAATAAAATATAAGGGGACAGCAGCAGAAGAAAATGTCTTCCTTTTTTACAAATCATTTTAAAAGTTTCTTAAAAGATAATTTCTATTAAAAATATGAAAAGCAACACAAACGTTTGAGTACTGCAGACTTCAAAAGATGATCTTTATTGTGTCCCACACTCTAAAATGACTTAAACCTAAAAAACTCTAAACTTGCATTATTCGTATTCATAAAAATGCGCTCTGCTCTGGACTGCAGTTTGATTTCATATGCATTTATTACTGTTGAAGGATTTTTGCCAAAAAATTAAAGGTACATAGCACAGTATCAGAATCCTACTTTCTGCTACACCACTTCTGCCCTGTGAGTCTCTGGCTGAATGCCTCAGGGATTCTGACATTCAATATGTGCATAGGCAGGAGATTCATCCTCCCCTTTAAAATTGCCACCTTGAATTTATCACCTGGATCATTAGGACACATGGTAGAGGAAAAACCCCAGAAACAGCTTACACTCTTCATCACAGTGAAAATGGGTAGAAATTGAGATTTTGTATGGCTTTTTGAGCCCTCAAGCTATCCACTACTTATCAGTATACTACTGTCAACACATAACATGCTGCTGACAACAGTTACTTGTCAAAGCCTATATAAAAAAGCTCTGGATTGCTTTACCAGAAAGCAATGCAGTTATTTTGCAACAGCATCTCATTTTGTCCAAAACTGGATCTGTCCCTCAGCCAGAACTGCTTGGCTTTTCATTTGGAGGAGAGACTCCCTTTCCAACAAATGTATTAATGTGCATCTGGTGAAGAGAAAACTGGAGAAAGCAGGGAATGAATAAGTGAAGCAGAAAACGATCAGGACATTACTTCAACAAAAATAAATCTCAACATCACTAATGGAAGTAGCTATCTAGTAACTAGCTTGTTAACTGATTGCCCCAATAAATTCCAAGCGTAATTATCTTCCTTCTTCAAGTTGTGGAACTGAGCATCGTAGAAGGTCCCAAAGCAAATAAGCAGCACCAATGGAAACCAGACTTGGAGCTTTACATCTTAAACTGCTCCTTTACCAAGCAGGCCTTGTTGTCATCCTCACTGCTTATAAGTATGCTGTGGGTGTGCAATTACAACAGCCTAATGTCATGCCCAAAGTAGCTCAGCTATGAGAGAACAGGGACACAAAGGCTAGGCAGGAAGTCTTTTCAAAGGTACTCTAGTTAACTGGAGTCTGCAGGGGGGTAGAAGTTGCCAAGTTCAGTGGGGCTAATGCATCCTAGTATAAGAGCTTTCAGGGGTTTGGGGACTGCCCTTAGAGCCACAGTGTGCAAAATTGAGCTAGTTTTGTGGAAAAATCAAATAAATTCCTCTCAGCTTTGGTGGGGATTTGTGCTCAGTTATGAACCTTATAAATTGGCCCAAATTGTCTTTTTACTCATGTAATGAAGACAAAAGACCTGCCACAATTGTAACAGCTGTCAGAGTGTTTCAACAGCAGAGGACAATTGAGAACAACCTGGCCTGGGTTAGGGCTGGTGCCCCAGACACTCAGTGATTGCCTGCCACTTACACAGTTGTCTTCTCTACAAAAATTATAATGGCAGCCATCCCTTATGTACTTGCTAACAGGGATAAAGCATTTGCCAGGTCCAGAATGGCATAAACCACCAACTGTATTCTTCATGTGAGCATAATTCCTTGCAGGTTCCCTTCAAAAGAGATTAAGTAGACACAATCTTTCCTTTTTCTACAAATTAATTGGTTTTATAGGCAATGTAGTTAATTGTGCTACTGCAAAAATGGGAATCAGTTTTTCTAGCTAGTTTTACTATACCCCACAGAGCCCATCTTATATTCCAGAAAGTGCAATTGCTCCCATTTTTCCCCTCCATATATTTTTTTAAAGTAACTGCTATTTTTTTAAGCCCCTAGAGAACACTTTTAGTGGAGCCAGTCATAAAATGGCTTTATGCCATAAACCAGGTTCACAGTGACAGCCAGCATTTCAGAAGCAGCAAGAGGGAAGGGGTAACCCTGACTTGTTACTTGGTAAAGGCAGCAGTGTGTTGTGTTATGCAGCTGGGCAGAGAACAGCATGGTACAGGACTGACCAAAGAAAACTGATTAAATCACAGAATTTTTGTAGGAAATATAGGAGCACAAAAGGAAAAAAGGACGAGTGTGGTCCAGAAAGCGTTCTGTGCATTGCAGGGCCAAACAGCTCCCTGCAGCACCCTTCACATAGGATCTTCTCAAAGCTGCTGGAAAGGTCTCAACTCCTCTAGCATTAGCTTCATCAAGGCTCTCATGACAGAAAGGTTGCTGCTATATTGCATCACCACTACCCTGTATCTGCTTGCAGCAGTTAGAAACATGTCAAGGAACAGACAAAGCTGAGAAGGCAAAACAGGGTTTCAGTTTACAAGGTCAAGCATTCTCTCCAGTTATCTGGAGCAAGTTTCAAAGCTACAGAACAATTAATCCCAATTTATGCCAATGTAAAGGAAACTTGACTGGTCAAGGCTACAAAACACACACATTGAAAAGCTAATGTTGAGGCATGAACCTGGAACATGTTCCACTGGAAATTGGTGCACAAAAATAAGCAGGCATTTGAAAGCACAAGACTGTGCTGAGAAGCAGGTGTTCAAGCATGTGAGAAAGCTGCCTTTACTTCATTCCCAGGTAAACATGCCACTGAACATAGCCAACAGCATCCTCAGGAGCTGCAATGAAGAGTGCAGCTTTTTAAAAATCAGGACAATCTGAATTGGCACAGGGCTAAATCTAGTGCGCGCAGGCTGAATTTCCTCTTCTGCTTCATTACCTCTTTGTAGCTATGATCCCTTCCACCAATTTCACCACAAGCATCCCTTCCTCTTGTATCTTTTCCTTGCATTTATGCTTCTGTTTACAGCTGCATCTTCTTTTAACCTTCCTTTAGGAAGGTTTGCTTTGCACACACAGGTGTCTCTCTGCCTATCTTTATCCAGCAGACCATTATCAGCAAAACCCAAAAAGACAAATTCATCTTTTGTGCTGATGCAATTGACTTGTCATCTACTTTTACAGCTAATTAGCTCTTTAGTAGATGATGGTGGGTGTCAGAGGTCATCTGATAGCTGATCCTGCTAAACTGACCGTAAATATTTCTTTCCAATTGTACATGACTGCTTCTCACTGCTACATTCTCTCTCAAATTAACACAGCACATTTAACCTATTTATTCAGAATGGAGAGTATTAAGCCTGGTCTAAAACAAAAAATGAGTTTCATAAGGCACAAGCACTCAGAACCAAATCTTTCACTGAAGACCTGACCTAGTAGGTGAGGATGCCAGCAGTGTCTAATTAGACTCTGGTAACAGTGGTCTTAAGCCATGTTTTCTCTTGACACTTGCAGCTTTCAGTATCAATATCAATGGACTAAGTATCCTGCATTACAGCTACTATATATACGTTGCTAACCGGTATGTGTCTATGCTCAAGGGATATCAAGAAGCCATGGTACAAAATTAAAAGTCTCCACCGTGAAAGACTTACAAAATAATTACATGGTCATAACTTCCCTGAGACCAACTAACAAACAGCAGTGAGAAGCAATCCCCTTTCACTACTGGGCAACTTGGGAAAAGTGAGTGTAACACTGCCATTCAACTGTCTTATATTTATTTGCCCTAGTAGAAATGAATATGGAAGATGAGATTTAGATGCACCAACTCTTGGCTACCGGTCCTGGTTCAGTCTTCTGAACACTCACTCATCACAAACACCAGCAAATACACCCACTGTCTTGTATTTGGTATTTAACTGAAAAAGTTTCTTGTCTTCATAAATAGATGTACTTTTACAACAAGATTGCACATACCTAAAATCCCAGCAGATAATATTGTTTCATTCCGTATAAGGTAATTTATATACCACAGCAAGAAAAAAAATCTTGATACTTAGAGTTACCAGCAAATAAAGGACAAAGTTTTGTTTTCATTCCTAAAAATTGTCCCTTTTTCTGGACATCATATATTTCTCTAAACTGAAATTACTGAATCTAAACCACCTAAACAATCACATAGTCCTAGGTTAAAAAAAATCAAAACTAAACACTTATTTAGTAAGCTGGTCTAAATCAATAACAATAGTTTTTACCCAAGGAGTTCCCCGCAACATTTTTTTTTACTGTATTCCAGCAATACTCAGCAAGGATGTAGAGAATATCTCCAGTAGGGCTTCTGACTAGCACTTTTCACCTGGAGCAGGTCTTTGCCTTCTCTTTTCCCCCTGAAAGCAGGCTTGCCTAGTCACCTTAATTTCAGCATAAAACGGGAAGGCTGTATGTGCACCATAGTAAAGATACCTCTTTGGCTAAACAGGAAGAATACTTTCCAGCATATGCCTGTGAGCTCCCAGCACAACCCTGAGAGGCAGCTCCAGTATTCTGGCAACTGAGTGCTCCCAAAGATGGCCACATTACAAGCAATAGCATTGTTTCTTGAGAAACTCGCTTATACATGTCTAACAGCAGCACCACAGGTGTTTCTACATAAGCAGCAGCACCTGCAGGGAGCTATCAGTGCAGC